>CM031573.1:2133866-2838316 GCA_018467065.1 Ephestia elutella | reverse complement strand
TGCTGGATTTAAGTTTGTCTATGTCGGCACTATACAACTCCTGACTCTCCGCCAATTTCCTTTTCAGTTAAATTCCAATTTAGGAGCAAACATTTTTATATATTATGGTTCCAGTTTTTAATAAACAAGATTTTTTTCTTATTAATTTTTGTTTGAATGCAATTTTTCTTGATAATTTTATTTAAATCTAATCCAAGTTTTTACATTTTTTGTGGCTCAATTTGTAATCCGATAAGCATTTATTATTTTTGCAAATATTACAGGCAGATTTACTTGTAAGGTCAATTTCATGGGAAGTAGGTAAGAGAGGAGCGTGATGCAAACCCCAGTGATTATGTTATGTGGAAGTCATTGATCTCAGAAGACTGATATGCAACTGAGCAACCTGCTCGTAATTCTCAATTTGCCTCCGTGCCTCTCTTAGCTCTTCTTTTTCTAACATGGTGTTCCCGTGTGAGGACGTCCTCATACGTCTCACTGCATTGGCGGAAAAGATCCTATCTCTAACTGTTGCTGGTCAAGCTGCTCCTTCATCTGGTCTCCGATAATTTGTACTTTCTGAGAGTTCATGTGTTCAGCTGAGTATTTCTATTTAGTAATAATAGGAATTCCGTGTTCATCTCTCTTGTTCTTTCCAAAAGTAGTTGTCTTTCAATAGCTTCTCAGCCTGTAGTTTGAGTAGGGCTGCCTTCAGCTGGATATCAATCTGACGAGCAGTCACAGCACGGCTCGAGGTGGACATTTTTAACAAAGAGATAAAAAAGGCAAATGCTGGAGGTATTGCAAGGGGAAAAGAATGAACAATTGATATCAAATTTAGGGCGAGCAAAACCAGTTGGCCTAACCAACGACGATCTACCTACCTACTTTTTGTTAAAAAAAATAATACTAATTTTAAAACATTTAACGTGTAAGTGTTATCAAGTGTGTGGCAAAAACAAGAGAATAGTGTCCAAAGCGTGTGCCTAAGAGTGTGAATAAAAAAGAATTACCTTGTAAAAGTTTGTAAAATAACACCGGTAAATAGCGTTATGTACCGGTAACACAGATGTCAACTTTAGGCACTTATTTGTCGATATGGGTCATTTTCATCAGAGATTTTTTTACGTGATGTAATGAAAACAGATATTCTTTTTATAGATTAGCGATATATGTTATTTTTGGGTTATTTATATAAACAATCCTAGGTCCTACATGCATAATATCATCCGATTAATATAATATTAAATACTATAAATTTATATTTAATTTATAAATGTCACGGGACGTGGTGCGTGATATTTCCATTTTTATTAATATTTAGCCGAAAAATTACTTTTTGCAAGCACACTTTCGATCTAATGTCTTATTTCCACTATTGTCAATATGTGTGCTATCGTAAAAAATATATAACAAACATAATCAGTGTTCTGTTTCCAAGCAGCAGCTGAATCAATTTTGTGAGAATTTTATAAGTCACAAACGTGGTCATTACGATTTTCGTAAAATTTACCAACCTAAACACGATGTACGACTATGGCAACACTGGCAGGAAAAAAAGTAAAACATCGGCCATTTTGTAGGCGGATCCACGGAGGTTAGGAGAGTTTTGTTTGCAAGATAAGATTTTTTGAATATTAATTTTTTGCTTGGAAAGCATAACCGGTACAAAACGTGGATATCATATTTAGTTGTAATGAAGACTTTCGATGTTAATATCGATATATAGTGAAGGAAATAGTATGAACTTCCTGCAAAATTAATCTTATGAGCTAAACAACATTTTGAGGGTACTTTTTGATGGCCACGTTCCAAAATTGTCACACACGTGGGTTGCTTCAATTGATCACAAACGTGGCGTTTTAATATTTTTGAAGGCCACGTGTGTGACATTCTATCCACGTCTGTGAAATGTATAAATTTTTAGCTGTATGGTAACTTAATTATCGAGTTTTTCTCAAGTTAGCCATTACTTTCCGTCCCTCACCACTTATCCACAAGCCTTAATAGTCTCGATGGGGATATCATCATGTCCCACGGCTTTTCCTGATTTCAGATGTTTAATGGCTGCTCTGACCTCCTCCTTAAGAATGTTAGGCTCTTGATCTTGTTGATCGGCTGTCTCGGTGGATTCAAAATTTTTTGAGTTCTCATCAAGAAATAGAGTATTACTTCCAACGATTTAATGATTCTTCTAATTCCGTGATCAGAATACCATCCGAATCTTCTATCGCCCACGATTGCGAACTGAATTTTTTAGTGATGAGGCGAATTTTCTTGTGAAGATCTCCGGTTTCATGCCTTTCAGCATGAGATTCAGCCTCCGCGCCATAGACCTTGCAAGAAAGCGTTTTTATCCCTTCTGCATGCTGTTTGTATGTGACGGAAGAGTATGTTCTGTTGCTGAATATCAGCTCCCAGAGCCTTAAGGTTTCGCCTTTTCTCAATAAGTGCAAAGGTGTCGTCACTGATCCAGTTTTTCTTTTTGACCACTTGTCCGGGTTGCTTGGTTGCCTGCCTCAATAATAACTTTTTAAGACAACTCCCAAGCTTGGTCTACTTGGTCTCCTTCTGAGATGCTATTAGACCATTCTCTCCATCTCGCGGCAAGGGCTAAATTAAACTTTTCTTTGTCGTCGATAGTGATTCTTGATCGTCTTATTGTCTTTCTGGCGGCCTTAAGTTTGATACGCATTACAGCGATGAGAAATTGGTGGTCTGATCCGTCTGCACCTGGGAGAGTGTGAGCATTTTTAATTGAAGATCTCCGGCGCGATCTTACTAGGACGTAATCTATCTGGTTGCGGTAATTGTCCCCCGGTGATATCCACGTGTAAAGTCTTCGGGGATGGTGTTTGAAGAAGCTGTTGGAGATCACTGGTCCGTTATCTGCAGCAAACTGCATGAACCGCTCACCTTGCTCATTACGTTTACCTAGTCCGTAAGGACCTCTGAAATTACCCAAATCTTCATTGGTGTTAGACGAGCCAATCTTGGCGTTAAAATCACCCGTTATAACTAGTAGCTCTCTGTTAGGGATTTTGTCAATGGTCCTTTCGAGATCGGAATAGAAGAGTTCAGTACGCTTTTTATAGTCTTCAATGTTTTTAGTAGTGGCTGGAGCGTAAACATGGACGATGTTAATGTCGACTGGGGAGGCTTTGATTTTTATTGTAATTATACGATCACTGATAGGCTCGTATCCTATTACACAGTTATTCTGATCGCGTTGTACTGCAATTCCAACTCCATTGATGCTCTCTGATTCATGACCAGAAAAATAGATGGCGTGGTTTTCCGTCAAGTAATGCCCGTTGCCCTTCCAATGCGTTTCGCTTAATCCGCAGATTGTAACAGAGCATCGCGCGAGTTCCCTTTCTACTATCTCCAGCTTACCAGGTGCAAGCATTCCTCGAACATTCCAGTTGCCTAACTTAATATTAGTGCGTATGTTCAGATGTTTTTCAGTTGCATTGCTTCCATGTTGTGCCTGGTCACCTACACTAACATGGCCGGTAGCCAATTTAACACTGCCTGCCCCGGACGCAGTACAGCGCCGGTGCGCTACGCGGATCGTAAGGCACATTCCTTCCAACTTGTGACATCATGCTGACTTTCTTGGGAATATAGTGCAGTGGTTTCCCGTTGCCTTCTGCACCAGACATTTTAAGAGTTATTTAGACCCTAAGGCTGCTGTAGCCAGCCTCCTCTAACTAGTTTTGTGTCACGGATGTGGATGGCATTTTGTCAACAAAGTCACCAACGTGTTCTACTTGTCACACACGTGGGTAGTACTTTATATGAACAAGTCACAAACGTGTTCTACATGTCACACACGTGGATTCAAATTTTTTTGATGGCATTTTCGTATCATTTAAAGGGTTTTAAGCTTAGCTATATACATAAAACATTATCTTAAAGGATCATCTTTCACATCTTATCAATCAAAATCAAATTCGCAACACAACACTCGGTTACATGTTTGGTGAAAATGACCCATAAACTTTGCCAATTTCTTACACAAAAACACAAAATATTACAGATCACTAGCATAAATTTTACACTTTTTTAAAATGAATTTAGGATAGATTTAAGTGCTTTTAGAATTTATTTACAATAATTAAATACGGAGCTATCAAATTGACAAGTAAGCTTCCAGTGTTGCCAGCCGCCAAAAAAAAAAAAACTTGATCCATGTATGGTATTCAGTGTCCAGACATTCATCACATAGAATATAATAACTATCCATGCACGTAGGCTTAAAACATGCTCACTTTTTTAGTTACATTACACACCTGTAGATTTATATTAAGAAAAGACCATGACATATTGATTACACATGTAAAGACAATGAGTTGTATCGATAAAGCAGGTGTCGAATGCAAAGCAAATTGTACTTCAGTAACGAGTCGATTAATTCAATTATTATTTAATTAGACACCGTTGAGCACCAGCAATTACAATAATAAAATGTGACGAGTCATCCGAGAAGAAAAACGGTGTTTCGAAATCGAATGAGGCAAAATGCGAGTTGTAATCGATAAATCGATATCAGGAGCAGTACTAGTTTCGAAATTGAATTAACCGGGTGTAAAGCAAGGTTTTGCAATAAAATAGATGAAAATTATATACAATTAAGAAGGCGAGCGGTTCAGCGATAGCTCGGCGAGTATAGGTTTACACATTCCGGCTGCCCTCAGACCAAGTATCTCTAAACTTGACATACAAATAATAATAGAACGTGACAGCTATATACGAATCTCAGTAAGAAAGATAAAGAGAAACTTAATATTTTTGTCTTTGTCATAGTTTCACTTATTTTCGCTTGCCCGGTTTGAGAACTAAGCAACCTAAATGATCTAGGTTGTTAATGGTGAGAGAGTAGCCATTGTTATTGTATGTTTTCAATTTAGCAGTATTACAATGAGTCTGTCCCTCACGGGTACGCAGATGTCAACTCTATGGAATGCGGCTGCCGGATAGCTTGTTTGAATCGGTGGCTCCTCAGTCGGTAAGGCTCCCGACTTGGCCTGAAAAAGGAAGGTGAAAATCGACATTGATTTACCTGACTCCTCTGAGTCTGAATCAATCGGACTTAGTAGGGCAGTTTTCATCGACCACTACCTGTTCCCAGTGAAGGAATACATCGTAAGAAAACTTGCACACTGGTTAACTGTTCAATTCATCGCTCTAGACTACTAACGCATTAGTCTAGTCTTTTATTCAGATGCCTTTAGGAGACTTAGAAACACCTAGTTATTAAGACAAAACACAAGACAAAACACAAGACAAAACAGAGTTCAGCCTGTCTAGTAGAGATTATCCGGATTTTTTTCCGGATAGATGTAAATCTCAACTATCCGGGAACCGGGACGAGACATTTCGAAGGCTGCTGTATGGGAATGTTTAATTAAGTAAGTAGTAATTTACTGCAAACTGGAATACTGAATGGAGCCGGGCTGAGTAGCCCGCGGCGTTGAGGAGCCGTGTAATCTGCGTAATGATTGATGGGATGGTCGATGCAATGGTTCCCAACATCTTCGTCTAGGAGATGCGAATGACCGAACGGTTGGTACAACTGCATGTCATCTTACCCAGAAACTTCCCTCAGTTTGAGTAGGTTGATGTGCTAAGGGATTACCTGACCAGGGGGCCGATTCTTCTAATTACAAACGTAGATGTCGAGTCTCACTCAAGAGCCAAAGAAATTGAACTAAACGAGAAGATCTCTGTAACATTTCTATGTTTTATTACGATTTCGTTGGATTTTGAGACACAACTGAGGCTCGATATCGTACGTTTGTAATTAGAGAATCAAAGGCCTGTTGCGCATGGGACTTAAAAACTTACAACTCGTATGATATCGCATTCAATGACTTAGAAGATGATGTAGACATGGAAGTAATAAGTACTTTGTACAAAGTACTTACTACTTCCATGGATGTAGATGATTGTTGTCGGCTTATGTTTTCACGCTTTGTTGTATTTTTTTTTCTTGTCTTGTGTTTTTCTAATAAATAAACATTCTATCATAGAGTTGCAAACTAAACGGTTGAACATTAGCGACTTTGTAGCTCATTGGAAATTTTTCAACCACATTACCATTCGTTGATAGGAAAGCCATAAAAACAGCACTTGATTATTTATCCAATAGATATGTTTATGAAGTTGTTAACTACAAAATGTATCTATGCATGATTACCTACGATGATGTAGCTTATCCCGTGTCGGTGTAATGTATGCAGAATACATGTTGCGGAGTTTAGTTTATGAAACTGTGATATTTATTAGTTAGGTGGGCAGAGTATGTAAATGTAATTTAACTTTATAGACAGCAAAACTTCACGCCAATATGTTACAAACATAATTGTAAATTTTGAGAAATGTTCACTGCCATTTTGAGGTGCCATCCTCTCATTATGAACTTCTCCTGAACTTTTAGTTTCCCCTAACAATGTCTTTGGAATAGTTTAAAAAAATATATTCTACTAGCGATGTGCCGCTAAGAATTTTCCAGGTCCCGAAAATTTCTTCTCTTAAACATTTCCGAAAATTCTCAGAAATTTCTCGGGTTTTTAGGAAAATTTTCCGTTCTCGAGAATATGTCTGCTCCGAGAAATTTCCAAGAAACTTTCCGCTGTTTCTTTGAATTTTCGGGAATGGCACATCACTATATTCCACCCTCGAAGTTTGCATTTGAGACCCACCTGGCCATAATCCTAGTGGTACTTTTAAAGTGAAACACCGTGCTACTGAATAATAGTGATGTGATCATATTTAGATGAAAAAAGGTAATAAAAGCATTTCCCCTAGAGAAATAACCAGCCAGAAACATAACACTAAAACTTCGCGAGAACACTGTTTTGTTGACGTTCGGATACAGATCCGAATACTTCATCAAGTAGCTGTCAACCAGTCAACCTATTGTTTCCCGCCATTTCGAGCTACAGCGTTGTTTGTTGTTTCTCATTGTTTCCAGCAGTTATTTGTTATTGATCGCGTATTGATAAATCTGGTGTCACTTACACATCCATGGAACGATACAAAGTGTTTTGAAAACATAACATTTGAATGTTATGTTTGTTTTTAAATTGACCATTGTAATTGGGTTACAATACTGTCTGACTGATACTGATTACACAACATATAAATACTGGCTAATAGCATGTAAAACTACTTTGTATATCGTTTATTTACACTTTGATCTTAGCCAAAAGGTCGAGAAGCGATAGTAATTCTACTGTTCAATTTCTACTTTACTGTTTTGCAGTCTTAATATAAATGGAGATTTAAATCGATGTTAATTACAACTAGGGTGCCATAATCGCATGTCGTGGGACGAAAATGTCGCAGCTGGTACAACGCGTGTCCCTTCGCAGCGAACAATCGTTCTAACGTGCCTGTGTAACCTCCGCTGCAGGAATTAGCATACTCGCAGGACCTCATGCCCACGCACTGCACTGCCAATCCATCATATTTGCTGCTGTGTGGGTAAACGGAGCCGTTTTAGTTAGGCATGGCCACCATTTTGTTGTGTGTATCCAAACGTGCTATTCCCAACTTTTTCATTGGAATTCTAAAATTTGAATTTAAATTTTGGCGCGTACAGTTGCTGATGGTTGTGTCCCGCGGGAAGAGTAATGGCGGTGCGGTGCTGAGGCTGATGGGGTAAAACTGCTGAATAACTTTGTGGAGTTGTTTCTGAACGTGTCGTAAACTTGCTGAGATTTTCTATAATATTTGCGCCATTGCGTTAAATAATAAAATGGAATAATCAATTTTATATATTTTAAAATAATATGCTCACCAGAAACACGTAACACACGACTACACGAGTGCTCATAACGCACATTTGTCTAACAATTTGTGTCATTAGTTCGGTGAGAATAAAATTAAATAAATACTCGTACCGGTCTAGGTTCAGGACTTATGTTCAACTTTATTTAAAACAAGCGGGGGTCGTTATAAACAAAGATTTAATAAAGTATCGTGCACAGGGTATCCTCGTTAAAGAAATACTGCTCGCAAACAATATGGTCCGAAGATTGCAACATTGTAGCTATCGATGACATTTTAGTTTTATCTGTTCCAACGCGAAGGCAACCTTATAAGCTTGTCGCTGAGGTTATGGTCAGAATAA
This sequence comes from Ephestia elutella, assembly GCA_018467065.1. Taxonomy (NCBI): domain Eukaryota; kingdom Metazoa; phylum Arthropoda; class Insecta; order Lepidoptera; family Pyralidae; genus Ephestia; species Ephestia elutella. The sequence goes on along the minus strand of CM031573.1, from coordinate 2,830,197 downwards.
TGAATGCGGGCAGGGTTGCCAAGATCTGAAATTAAAAAGCCGATGAGGAAGTCCTAAATAGAATAGTAGAAAAAAGAAGCTTTATTGAAACTAGAAGCAGAAAAGGGAAAATGTTAGGTCACTTGACGACACGATGACTTCTTAGGAAACATTATAGAAGGAAAGGTAAAAGGAAGAAGGGGCCCAGGAAGACCAAGACAGGGTTACATGAGACAAATAAAGGCAAAAGTGAGCGTCGGGTCGTATCAAGAAGTAAAACAGTTGGCAATGGAGAAAGAAAAATTAAAGGAAATCCACCGACAGAGCCTCGCTCTTAAATTTTATGATGATGACTGCGCTCGGACTTCTGCGCGCGAGTTACAGTGTAGCTCTATGGCGCTATGGCTGAACATTTTGCCCTAAAACCCGGACGAATACCGAATACCTTATTCATAAAAAAATAACAAACGCCTAATGATTTTGATACGGATACTCACGCGTCTTGTTAGCTCACGGTAGTTGTTAGCGTGTTGTTGTTGTTAAATCCGGCTAACAAGACGCGTGAGTATCCGTATCAAAATCATTATGAATATTTCTCACGTTAGTTTTAATCAAATTAACAAACGCCTAATTAAAATATGTTTTGTCCCTATCTCTCTTTCCATAATTTGACATTGAAAGAACGAGACAATAAAATAGGTTTTAGGCGTTTTTTTATTTTTTCATGAATGAGTGTAACTGAACTACGAACAACAGTGGTTCGAATGTAATGGGGGGTTATTTCCTCGCTAAAAAATTAATTACTGAATCTATACATAATGCAAATTTTAATAGACTAGCATTTATAATAATAAATCATGCGTCTTTGTATGAAGTGGGTAGGTACTTATAATTACTATTCAACATCATTACATTACTAAGTAATGCCAGTTATTATAACTTAATTACTATATCCACGTGTTCTGTCGTCTGTCTGTACTTCAATAGACTTAATAAAGGCACAGGTGTTCGTAATAATCGTATGACGAGGCGTTTAATTATTTCACTATTGCTTTCCTACGCTAATTATTATATTTTATGATCTTTAGTTCGTTATAAACTAAACGCAATATGGGATTAATAATTTTGCATAATTAAGTATATAAAAAGGGACATGAATGTATAAACTAGGTTATGATCTGCCAGACTGAATATATTTATGAAATTATTAAGTTATTCTTCTGTACGGCCGCCATTTTGTGAATGCTGTAATTAATGAAGCCAATATGGATGTCAAGGGTTAATGGTTGCAATTACTGCAACTGCATCAAATGTTTGTCTTGGGATACGAACAAAGAACGAACTATTTCGAATACTTAAAAGACTACATGTACTACTAATATATATCGTACCTGTTATATAACAAACGTGAAAGCTTTTAAAATGGGTGTTTATTACTTTTTCACAAAAAACTTATACTTTCATTTCTTAGAGACGAAATAGAAGAAGGTTTTTCACTTTCATAGTAATTGATAAAACTGAAGAAGGAATACCTATCTAAAACAAACGTTCCATAAATTCAGGGCAAGGTTAACCTGTCAGTCAGTCAAAAAGTCAGTCAGTCACAAATCACCCTAACTGACACAGATTTGAGTGCAATATATCACACTCTCAGCGGGGCACTACGCAAAATGATTTGTATTCGTCGAGAAAAACCAACATGATTCAACCTTCAAATGTTCTAATAAATTAGCCCTTCGACCAACATAGCAAGTAGGCTCATAATAAATTTAATACGCCCATTATGCAGGTCTATAAATTATGGTAAACGAAATGTGGGCTAATTGTAGTCAACAAAGAATGAATTTGTATAGAGAGCTCATATTTGTGGATACAACCACAAATATGAGCTCTCTACGCGTGACAGGTGATAGTTTATGGTTTGGCTGTGATTGGTGAATTTTTCTGTAGAATCGTTACCTACGCACACATAGGTACTGTACTACAAATGTCATTCGAAATTCAAATAGCATAATTAATTTGTCATTCATTGGCTGTTTACTTAGCGCATTAGAATCGCGGCATCTTCGGCGCCTACGCATTCTTAAGAGTTATTTAAAATTATTTCGCGAGAATCGACTGAGAAATTTAGCAAATATTGTTAATATAACTTGTTTGGGAGTTTGTTTTCTTAATTAAATCATTAATGATTGGTTAAAACAATTTTAAACAATTTCACACAGATTAATGTTATAAAAACCTTGATCGATGATGTGGAAATCGAAAAGCAAGATATGTATGCATATTCTCAACATTCTACAAAAATATCCGACAAAACTTGATAAATGAGCTATTAGCGTTTATATCAGATCGCCTGTCGTTTCTTCCTTTCAGCCCGTATCGAATCATGCTACATAATTGTCCATCAAGATCGATCATCGTGATTGTATCGATAAAAGTTAACACTCGTTTAATAATGAAAGAATTTTATAAGTTTTTAAACGAAGCCATTAAAGATGACACATGTCAAACAACGCTGTGGAATGTCAAAATCTAACGTCACGTGATTTAGTTCAAATGAAGTTTAACTTTATCATTAAAAATATTCTAAGCAAGGTCTTACGCTATCTTTGTATTAGCTTTGAGAGCGGAAAAATTAATTATTAAAATTACATTTTAATAAATTGATAGAATCTTCATTTAATTTTTATTTATTTCATAACATAAGCCAATGTTGCCAATGTAATTTGTTTTTATTATACTAATATTTTTAATCTGTTAATTATTTTGGCTACACGAATGCGTCACCCAAAATCGCTGTCATATTTTATCGAAGGTCACCTGCTAATTGCAATAATTCATTAATTGCAGTGATTTATTCTCAAGATTTGCCGACGGCACCGACTTGGCGTCCTTGTCGTCGCCATTTTTATTTGTAATGAGGCTAAGGAAAGTATTTCGATACTGCCATGTTTGTATCTAGAGCCATTTTTTGCGCGTGTTCTTTAAAAACGTTAATTCATTTAACAAATTATTGAAAAGGTCAACTTGGTTGTCTGCGGTGGATTTATTTTATCTGTGTGGGGTCGTTTGCCTACTTGTTTAATGTGATTATCGGCATTGCTCTGAAGCCATAATAAAACACGCACTCGTAATCATTTAAAACCTTTATATAACGGTACTATACTATCGTGATTGAACAATAGACAGAAAAAAAATCTTTAAAAAAATTCTAGCTCTATGGATTGAACACAAAATTCAATCCCGAATGATAACAGAATCGCACTGCTGGAAATAGTTTTTTCGAAATATAAAGTAGGAAAAAATTAAACAGAAAAATATAAAACTTCGCTCTTGACCATTTTTGTAGTTGATCCGTTAGGTCGACTTGAAAATTTATGAACGTCTAATTAATTGTCCAAAATTGTTCAACGTATTTTACGACGATCATTAAGAAACCTTTTTATTTGCGTATTTGAGTCTCGATCCTTTTTAATGAGCGCTCTCTTTTCTTTCAGGTATGTTATTTCTTCAGACTTTTGCCGCTAAAAGAGTCATTAACTTTGATAAGCTGATTAGCGATCTTTACAACCTGGTAAGTGTTTGAACGGAGTTAAAATAGCTACTTTAGTACCGGAAAGTTCTTGGCACGCTTTAATTTCGATTTTTTTTTATCATTTCGGAGAAAAAGGTTTGAGCTGAGGAATGCTGTGTAAGCAGAAGTCATAACATTGCAACACAAGCATCATTATAAAAAAAAATCCGATGGTCTTTATAATTTATTCTATACGCAAGTATTTCTGCATGTTGAGTTTTGTTGCCCATTTTTTTTATTTCACTGATTTATAACTTGCAGTGAATAATTAATTTCCAACCAGAAATAGGTGCAGTTAAACCTTATGGGGGGACGGGACATTAACTATATGACCACGCAATAAATTCCCTCCTTTTAAGTCCTAGACGTGTCTTAACACCTCCAAAGAGTTATGTCACGATCAAACGTCGAATAACGGTTTCATAATGCGATAGATTCCAAGTATCCCATACATATCCCATAGGAACCCGTGATTTTATGACGAGATATGTCCGCTGATTGGTATTGAATTACAAGAAATATAAAATCTAGCTGAAAGGGCAATGCACCAAGCTATTGCCCTTTTAGTAGCCTTTTATCGCCTCTATTCGTACGTTTGCCACATGGGAAAATTTTCAATCAATTTCAATTACTTTGTAAAGATGTTTGTTGTTTGGTTATCCCACAGAAATCTGAATGGTTATTACTCACATTTTGGGTCAAACTTAAGAGTTGTAGTCATATACCGCTCTTATTAAGCGCACTACACACCAAAGCCGCCGACCCGCCGACACAACCCGGCGACTAGAGATGGGCATTTACCCGATAAATTTCCGAGCCTCGGAAATTTATCCATTTATACCCATATTTTCCCAGGAATTTTTAATTTATACCGGGTAAAAATTAAAATCAATTAAAATGTTTGTAATTACGATATTTTACAATATATCGTTAAGATTTATTATGAAATAAGCACATATTTAGTTTTTAAATTAAGTACTGTGTATAAAAGTACTTATAAAGTGTACAATTTACGTTTTGGTTACAAAAAGACCTGACAAGATATAGGTATCTTTATTCTGACTCATTCGCAGCCAACTGGTTTTAGACGATAAATGTTATGCCGGGGCGACGAACAAGTTTGCCAAATGCCGGAATTCTATTGAACGGCTAGGCGATCATCGAATCGTAAGGCCCGCCTTACACGAATGTCAGCCAACTTAATTACACTCTCTCTCTCTCTGTCAGAGGAAAGACGTCCACTGCTGGACAAAGGCCTCCCCCAAGGATTTCCATAACGACCGGATGCGGGCGGACCGGTCGTTATGGAACTTAATTACTAACTCTCTCAAAAACACGCTTGCATAAAATTTTCTCGATAGAAAAATATTGCGAAGTTACCTCCAAATCCTAACTAATATTATAAATGTGAAAGTGAGTTTGTTTGTTACCTCTTCACGCTTTATCTACTCAACCAATCTTCCTATTTCACATACACATAGTTAGAAGTACTGAGAAGGCCATAGGATACTTTTCATCCCGGGAAAAAGCACTGTTCCCGAAGGAAATTCACGCGGGCGAAGCTGCGGGCAAAAGTTAGTCTATAATACAACTGAAGATGTTTTGATTTTTTTGTTAATTCTACTTTAAACAGCCATATACTAAAAATGCATCATTATTTTCAAAATATTATTTGAATACATATGATTTTAAATCTGTTGTTTATGTTTTTTTAATATTTGAACCGAAAACAACTAGTTATTTATCTTCCTTATAATTAAAACACACCTAATATTTATACTTTAATTATTATTTTATCAGTATTAAAGAAAATAAAAAAATTTACTTTCATTTTAATTTCTTCCCGGTATAAATAAAAAATATCGGGTATAAATGGGTATAAATTAATTTTTACCAATTCTACCCATTCTTTCCCATTTTTACCTTCCGGAAATTTATCCAAGCGCCCATCTCTACCGGCGACACAACCCGGCGGCCTATATGAATAGAATTATATCGGCAACACAAACAAAAAAAAAAGTTGCCGACATAGGTCGGCGGGTCGGGACTTTGGTGTGTAGTGCGCTTTATACCATCAGTCAGTATGCGAAGTAAGAAAACTGCGCAGAAATTTCAGCCATTTCTATCACGTTATGTAACTGTAGAATGAAGTATACAAATATTTATTGGCTTTATTTGGCTAAAGGGCAGGGTGTCAATACGTAAAAGCAATATTTGTCATGTTACGCGAGCTGTCAAAGTGACGTTCAAATTCCCGCCAACGCGTGCCGCCTACGATCTGGTTTATGGTCTGTGTTAACTAATTTATTTTGGATTGCTTTCAACATCTAACCAAACACTGCATTGCATTTAAAGGAATTGGTTCCTTAATTTGTGTGATGTGACAAAACGAAGCTTCAGATTTATTAGGTAGCACGGAGCAAAAAAATATTAGGTATATCTACCTAATACTTAATAATATAATGGTAAATAAGTTTGATTACGTCATTCCAGTTTAGTTGCAAGTTAGTGGCCGTAGTTATAAAAATTATCACGTTTAATCATTGCGTATACATTATTTTTTCAAAAGATGACTATGTATGAGATAGGCGATTTTTGGCTCCAAAGAGCACATAATATTGCTCAATTCGAATTGCCAATTGGCAATTATTGATTCAACATTTGGCACTGAATGATGGACCCTCAAAGCCTGTCATACATGCTTCGTTATCTCAACAATTTTATTGAATTTTAATAGGGTGGTTTCCAATTAGTTATGTAAGTAGGTATTCCTTTACAAATATTATAACACAATTATATTTATGTATAACGGCTTCACTTTACTTACGATGCCACCACAACGATTTTTTTCCACGTTTAGAAATTGTAATTTCTGTTAATTTTTTGTAACCACAACTTCCAGTTAGTTTTCATACATTTGAAGACAACTTTGCACTTAACTAATTACGATTTCTATCGTCAATTCTTTAAAAACTTGGTAGGTATAGTAAATGTGATTTTTTTTTGTTCTAAGGTTGGCATTAACAAGACTATCGCAGCATGTGACCAACATTAGAATGATCATTAAATGTGTACGCTTGGCCGCGTTGCCATTTATGGGAAGTTTTGTAATGCCACATCACTGCCTCTTTATGGATGCCACTCTCCAACTCTATGTATTGCCATCATCAAGAATGTATTCGCACTAATTTGTTGATCGTACACGTACATTTCATTTATTTAAAGTACCTTTGGCCAATCCTTAAAAGTAAAGATTTATTGTAAACTTTTTATCCCATCGTCCAAACAACGACTATTCAATGTACTGCACATTTGCAGTGGAGTCTTCCATTCGCTTCGCGCATTGGGAATTTCTCAAGAAAAGAGAATATGTAAACCCATAAATTATACAAAAGCAAACTCGAAGACTACATAAAATACGCCTTCAAAAAGGGTTTGGTATGAGTTAAGACAAGCCACTCGCCGCGAAACGCCTAAAAAGGTCGTTCAGGAAATTACCACATCGTAAATAATTCATACATTATTACTCAATCATGTCTGCAACGGTGAACGTTTCAGTGGGACGATTTTTTGTGTTGTCCCGTTTCTGAACGTTTTTCGCCGCATATTGTCCTGTCGCGTCATCGAGATCGCGCATCGCATGACTGGCATTAATTTCAATGTTGCGGGAATTTAAAATTTAAAAAACAAAATTTGGTATTGCGCGTTCTGCGTTTGAAATGTTCAACGGTACTTGATATCGTCACAGTGACCCGGCGAAAAAGAGCAGAACGGCGGCGGACGCCCGACGCCCGTCAGCACAGGTGCAGCGTTCACTTTCGATCTGGCTGCTAATATTCGTAGATCTAGGTTTCTACCATTAAGTAAAGTAGATTTAGAATATAACTTTATGGTTTCTAACGATTCGATTTTCTGGGTGTTTCTCCTGAAGTTATGTTCTTCGTCAAGAAATTTCCTCACGGTAATATCAAACTCATCATCATCCATTTTAATGTTCCCACCTTATACTGCAGATTCTTCTGGGGCATTAGCAGAGCAGATGTGTTTACCCAGGCAAAAACCTTTTATTCTCCTTTATACCGGGGCGTACACCCATTTCTGTCACCGGTATTCCTATAAAGCTAATGAGTATACCTAACTCGATGGGTCTTCCTTATGAAGGAAGATAGGCCATGACATGACCATAACCCACCACGGAGGGCCAAAAATTATTATCTATGATTAAATATCAACTTTAATCACTTGGTATAAATTAAATAAACAAAGTTTATACGAAGTTATAAGTTTTATTCACAATTAATGCATTTTTATCGCCCTCAACTAGATTCTATCTAGATTAATGTTATCATAAAAACCGAAGTTTGGTTTAGAGTCTAGTCTAGCTAGGTTAACTGCATAATAAAGAAATTTAATTTGTTATTCTGTTAATTTATGTCCTATCCCGTTGGTAAACATGCATAATTGGAACCTAATAATATTTATTTAGGTTACATAACAGAACTTTTTCATATAGCACAGACATGACATACTATAAAGCGGTCGGTGGTCTTTATAAATTATTTAAAAAATCATAAATTAACATATAATGAAGGCATCTTTGCCTCTATCGATATTGATGATTATGTCAGTTGATAATCTTCAATATACTTTTCTAATTTGTTTAAACGTCAGCCAACGGTCGTCACAAACATATAAAGTTGTGTAAAACATCACTTAAAACCGTTAAGCCGCAAATATTTGATTTTTTTTCTCATTTTTGAAGCGTATTTCGAGTAAATACATTGACTTAAGTACAGTAAGCTGCGGTGGGAATGTCTGTCTTTTTGTCTTAAATCGGTAATCGCCATAACCACAGAACTTCGAATAACATAACCGAGACGGTTTAGCGGATTTTACCGTTGCTCGAAAAATTTCCCTGTCCATATTTTGGGTTACTTGGCGCCGTTTTGAGATCTACCTTTTAAAATATTGGAGAGTAAAAACAAAAATTTTAACTTCAATATTTGCTCAGAGTAATCAGTATTTTTGCGTATGTTAATGGTGTAAAATTGTAAATATTGGTTGTTGTTCTTGTTTTAATAACCTAAATTATATGACGACAACTTTACGTTAAAAACATCAAGAGATGAAACATATTTTAAAAGTTATGACTCGTCGTTCAATAATCACAACAAAATTAGTTGTGCTAGTAATGTGATGAATTAAGTGTATCCATATCTTATCACTCAACTTCATCAACAGACAGACAAACGTGGAGACTTTAATTTATACTTCCACTGGAAGCCAAGTCCATCTTTGCAATAAATTACTTTCTTGAGTATTTAACAACTTTGCCAATATATGGCAAAGTTACCTTCAAATAGATTCTTACCTAAGTAAACGCGACATTAATCCGCAAGGTACTAAACTACTACTAACCAATATTTTCACCATAGATTAAACATAGGTATTTGCGCGCGTAGACATTCTAAATCTTTACTGTTCTTTACTTCTTATTGTTCTAACCTAAAAACTGCATATCCTGTCTCCCGTGCACATTTCTGGCTGGTGCCCACGATATTTCCGAATGAGGTCGGCGGGGTCAATAACCGGCGTCGCGACGGCCACAATTAGACGCATGCGCAGGTGCAGCCGACGGATGCAAATAGACTGTGATTTAGGCGATTGTTTTATTTCTCTCGATGATCACGTGAACTGATTGCGGCTATCTGTCACGCGGGAATATCATAAATTCAAAACATCAGTCTTTTTCGTGTGTAGATTCGAGAATTACTGATTACAAAACATACTGAATGCTGTTGACATAAGTTTGTATTCTTCTTCTTCGTATTTGCAGTTCACTAGTTGTTTGTCACGGGCTCCGCTCCCGTGGAAAGTTCAGGATAACTCTCCGAGTAGCTTTCTTCAAAATCTTTTCAGTAGATTTGGCATGATTGAGCAACAATCTATAAGATTGCCCTTATGGTCTAGTGGTTTTGACATTCGTCTTATGGACTCGGTCAGGTTCGTGTCCTAAGGGAAGCATACTTGAAGTTATTTCAGTTTGATGAGGTTATCTGAGGTCTAGGATAAATATTGTTAGAATGCTTCAGACAACTTTCTATCTTTCTTACGACGCCATCAATTTTTTAAGTGGGAATGTTGTTATTTTATTCTAACAAAATAATCAGAAAACGTGCCTGTAAAAATGCTGGTTTCGAATTAAAAAAAAACTGCAATTTTTTAATTTTGCATTATAGAATGAATCGTTACTTCACTGATGTAATGGCGCTGTAAAAAAAAAAGCTATTTTGTTATTGGAAATAATAAATGGCGGTCGTTTCAAGAGCGAGTATAGTCGCATGTATTAAGTAAGCATTCTGGCTAATCGCCTTACATTGCTAAGGTTTGTTTTATATCAACGCATAGGTAACATTCAAACTAAGCAATGTATATCGGTTGGCAAAGTTGGACCAAAGTGTAATACGATTTAAAATACCAAGAACACTTTTCTTTAACGAGAGAAATAAAAGTGCTTAGACAGGACCTGTGGCTTTTTATGTCGCACTTGCGTTGCTTTCTATTACTGTCTGACCGTCGGGTTAGCCCTAACTCCTTAACTCGGATCATAAAAATACATCGTAAAGAGAAATATTCCAGAAAATGTTACCAAGCAGCCCCAGGCAGAGTTTTAGGTGAAAATCTCATCTTCGCCATTTTTTTAAGTCTAACAATATTATTTTTATTGACCATTAAATTTGAGACTTCGTTAATAACAAGGCGGTATTCCCGAACCGATACGACTCTTTGCACTCTGGTTGATGATTATCAGCTAGTGTGTGAAATGGTGTGTGGCCTGTGGTGTGGCCCTAGAATAGCACCAACCCATTTCTTCCCGTGGGTGTCGTAAGAGGCGACTAAGGGATTTAAAACACCGGAGGATGGGCAGCAGCATCTTTCCGCGTACTATGCCATCACACTGCGATCGCCAACCCGCCTGTCAAGCGTGGCGATTACGGCAAAAACCCCCCACGGATAAAATCCTTGGGGGAGGCCTTTGTCCAGCAGTGGACGTCTTTCGGCTGAGAGAGAGAGAGAGAGAGTGTGAAATGGAGAAGGCAATGGCAAACCACTCCATTAAAATTGCCAAGAGAGTCGTTGTGTGTGTTTCATTCCATATAATGACCACGACCCTCAGTCATGAGGAAATACGACTAAAGAGAGAAATAATATTATTGAGCCACGGGATGAAATGGCACTTCGAAGCCGATATGCAACCTGTTGTGTTGAGTTGGGTATGTACACGCTGCAATAAAGCTGTATAATTTGCTTTTAGTCCAGTCACTCACTATTATACGCGTTAAAGTGCTAAAAGTGAATGAAGTTTTTATTTACAGATTATAAATTATGAGGAAGGTGTTTTATTACTGTTTTGAATGCATATGTTCGTCGAAATCTTCAGTTTACAGACTGAAGATTTCGATGCAATTTTTCCCAGAAAATTCATTTCTTCTATAGACATTATCTCTCTCTCTCAGCCGAAAGACGTCCACTGCTGGACAAAGTTTTAGAAGACATTCTAGAAATTGTAAATTAAACCCATATTTTTTTTAGTGTGTTACAATTGGTAAATTACGCTCACAAGATAAATTATCAATCAATCAATATTTATTTGCAAGAATACAGTTTATAGAGATGTTACAATTTAACACAGGTACATGTATTCAACCTTAAAGTAAGGCATGCAAAATTTTAAATTCGTATTACACATTAAATTACATTGTCAGTTACATAAATTCAAATATTCCTTAATGTCATAAAAAGTATTTTCTAACAGCCATGCAGTCAAAACATTGTCAAAGTTCTTCCCATGTAGTTCCTTTATTGAATTTGGTAGCTTATTATATATAATTATGCACATATTATTGACAGACAGACGGACAATTAATCTTTTATGATATCCATATCCTTTTGAGGACTTGCCTTAAAACAGCAAAAACAATCCAAATACATACTTGGTCCATCTGGGACGAATCATAGTCTGAAAGTCTACGAATTAGATCTATCTATATACGTGTGCGAGCAATCTGTCTGTCTGTCCGTGGTTCCTGGTACGGCGTGGGTTCGTGGAAGCGATGTTGATGCTTTATATATGGAACAAGCTCGCGTGTCGATCGTTTTTACTCGACTTACCAGAAAAGGTGGTAAACGTTTGCCGTTTCGAAAAAAGATGTTAGGTTATTTATGTTTACTTCATTATTAGGGACGTACAAATTTTGGTCTGAGCATTTTCATTTCATAAAATAGTCAAAATTGTAAACAATAATGTACGCACGGTTAATTTAAACAAAATGTTTCTTTTTATCGAGAACTAACTATCTTTTGCCCTCTGCTTCGCCCGCGTGATTTGTTCTTCACCTATTTAACCACCTTAGGGGTAGAATTTTCAAAATTCCTTTCTTAGTGCTCACTTAGGCTAAATAAAGAACCTTTTAAGGTTCTTCGTTCGGCGGTTTCGTCTCTGCGTTGGTATATGCTCTGACTAATTGGTATACCAAGCAGTCAGAGCGTCCAATTTTATATTAATTTATAAATTTTTGCCATTGATCTACGCTACGAAGAACAATATGTGCGTGCGCTCTATATAAATTAATACTCCATTTCTAGATTTCTATCTGCAATGTATGAGTAATGATTGCTGCTGGTAACGGTGATTTTTTAATTTGTTTTTTTTTTCGCTATGTTGATTGATTTCCGTTTTGTTGGTGGCCAGTGTTTTTTTGTGAGCAATTTTATTGTTGGGTTCGTATTTGTTTTTGTAATATCGATAACTGTATCGTTCCGAACTGTATCATGGTCGTATAACTGAATAAGGTTGCCTTTAAAAATAACAAAAAAAATATATTTTAAATCTTTTAATTACAATTACTTACTAATTGAGCTCTGCTACGAGCAAATATGACTATTGAGTTTCTGTCAAGCTCTTTCAACATAGTACATTGCGATTTTTTTATAGATAGGGAGCTAAAGTAGCTTCCTACAATGAGGAAGTTAAATTAAAAGTATTAAAGTCAAACACCGTTACATGCCTGCACTCTGGATAGTCCGGGAGCTGACTCTGAAAAAGTCGTTCGCTATATACAGCGGCGGACATGCTATATAAGTCGCGATGCGCTTGCGCGCCTAACGGAGCACCGTGACCTTCTATTAATTACAGTTTACCGGTCCGACATATCTTCCTGGTGAGAACTTAGTACTTTGTCATTGTAGGTACTTTGTGTACTGACTATAGACACAGAATTATTATAAGTACTTCGTACAGAGAGGAAGCCGCAGGGATACGCCATGTTGCGGGAGGGGCATGAACCCTCCCGCAACATGGCGTATCCCTGCGTACACCGCACTTCTCCGTCGTGGTTTGCGGATTGGGACGCTATGACTATGAAAACGCAGACATTGACGAGTTTACGGATGTACAGTTTCATTTGTAGTAGTAGTAGGTATATATGACGCTCCGTTTCTATGAAGTGCCCTTCCTGTGCTATAGAGTAAACGAAAATTAGGAGATGTAATGTAAGTGCGTTACATTTATCATTTCAGTCCTTTCTGCCCTAGACCTCCTGATCCGCCTGCGGAAGTCCGTGTTGCTTGAAACTTCCTGCCCATTCATTTTATACGTCATTCTTTTTAGTTCTGTGCTTACCACACTAGTCTAATGTTACGTTACGAGTACAGGTAAATGTCGCAGTGTCACCTTTATCCAATTACATTTACTTAGATAATACAAATTTTGTTTAGCATTTCGATCATCTCTCGCGTTGCTGTTTTCCGAACAAATATAATTTAGGGGTTTTCCAGGCAAGAGTGAATAGGCATGTTTTGAGTTTGCGTGTACCACCCTAGATCTCATCTTTGCTTCCCATCAGGCAAGACAGAGGTCAAACGCACTCAAATTTATCATTTTAAAAAATATTTTTTGTGATCGAAGATTTTGACAAATTTTTTTTTTTTTTTTTTTTGATATAAAAGATCGAGGTGTAAAAATTAGTTTATAACATACCCAAAAATCGGTGTTGCATCAAAACCAAAACGCCGCGCCGTAGGCGCCGAATAAATTCGTAATTCCGATGAAGGGCCACAATATTTTTCACAATCTTCATTCCCCGTATTGGTCTTTCAACGGACTCCCGTTAATTCCACATAATCGCCTCGATTCGGGTAGTTACTCCATTCAACTATACATAAATCCATCCCTGAGTTCTTGCACGCATTTTTCAGATTATAAAATGAGAATAGGATTGACAGGAGTCCGGTAATAGTAGGCAAACGAGCATGCGGGTTGCCTGATAGTAAGCAATTACTGCAGTCCATAGACACCAACGACCTAAAAAGGTCACTGATGCGTTGCCGACTTTTTGAGAAAGCGATAGGCTCTTTTCTTGAAGGCCCCAATGACGAATCTATTCGGGAACACCGCTGAGGGAAGTTTATTCCACAGTTTAGTACAGCGCAGTAAAAAGCTGCGCGAAAAACGAACGGTGGTTGAACACCAACCATCAAGGTGGTGGTGGTTTTTAGCCCTGTCAAATTTGACGATCGAAATCTTTTTCTTACATAGGTGAATTTTATGAAATACAGTCCCCCGCCGCGTCAGTCTGTCAGTCCGCGAAGAATAAACATGATCAAACAGCACTATTCATCACCGTTAACGTTAATCGTTTATTGCTAATAAACGATTCAACTGTTAATATTAATAACGCGTTGTTACATATGAAACAGAGCTGATCGGCCAAATGGATCATTACGATTACTGTTTATTGGCAATCACGTGAGTGATAATTTTACAGCTTATTAGTCAGGTTTATTGTCGGATGCGCGTGCGCATGGAATCAGTGCGAGGCGCCGTACGACTTTCTGGACCGAAATGGTCATAAAACGGTTTTGTGTGATATCATTAATCGACATAAAAGCTAAGTGTCGGTGAAGAGTAGAGGTGTCGAAGAGGCGGATATATAGATAGGTCTACATTTAATCTTATTAACAAGCTAATTATTTAAAAATAAAAAACACGACTGACATCTTACATAGTCTATGTCATTCGGGCTAATGCAAGGAATCTAACAATACCTCTCACATCAAAATCTGTTAAGCCGTTCAGGACTTATGGTGGAATAAAGAAATTACATACATACATACATACATACATGAACCCTGAAAACATAACACTCCTTTTTTGGTCAGTCGTGTAAAAAGAAACAATACTGTAATGAAGGAGGTCTGTTGATAGTTTTAGACCTCTTTTAGTGAATTCCATAAAGAATAAGAAATTTAAAAATATTATTGAATGTCTGTTATTTTTGACGCAGTCGAGTGGGGTCTAGTCGAGAGGTAACAAACAAACAAACTCATTCTTCGCATTTATAATATTAGTTAGGATATAATAACCACAACCCTCAGCCATGAGGAATACAATTAAGGAGGAGGATTTTCCTTCTATTTCTGTTCTGATCTCTATTTTGCATATTTCACCTCGGTTAGATATAGTTCAGTACTGACCTGCGCATTCCTTCCCTTGTTAATTCGGATCTCAGGCGCTGTATGTTGCGGAAAACAATGCTTTTCCAATTAGGTGCAGTTAGCCGGTAATA
This sequence comes from Ephestia elutella, assembly GCA_018467065.1. Classification (NCBI taxonomy): domain Eukaryota; kingdom Metazoa; phylum Arthropoda; class Insecta; order Lepidoptera; family Pyralidae; genus Ephestia; species Ephestia elutella. The sequence goes on along the minus strand of CM031573.1, from coordinate 2,815,017 downwards.
GACGCGTTTTACCTTGAAATAAAACGCATATTAAACTACTTACCTTTATTAGAAGCTTTTAATAATGAGATAGGCGTTTCCGTTTCCGCTGTGTTTCTGTCTCTTTCTACCCTTATACCGCTATCCCTTTCGCACCCTCCTTCCTTTTTTTTTCCTAGGCGTGGGGATCTGTCAGAGGTTTCGAGTGAGCGACAGAGCCGTTTGTGGTCATTGTGTCGAAATTATTATGCACCAGGCAGAAATAGAAACTAAGCTTCTAATAAAGGTAAGTAGTTTAATATGCGTTTTATTTTCAGGTAAAACGCGTCTATTAAACCACTTGACCGTTTATTAGAAGCTTTTAATAATGAGACTTGTTTGTTATCGCCTGGTGGAAAAAAACACGCCAATGTGACTTAGTATCTAAAGATGCAGAGAGTTTAAGTCCACGTGACTATGTCACTTATATATTCCTCTTTATAAAAATATTATATACTAATGTGATTGCAGGTGAAATGAACGAGTAAATGTGGATAATAATAATTCTTCAATAAGTATGTATGTGTAATGTATATCAATACTAACTTTGAATTTGAATTACTATCTAATAAGGTCGGGTGCGAAAGAAATTCAACAAATATGCTAAAGTGTTATTTATTCAAATCAACATAGAAAATAAATATTTAATATAAATTTTACAAGGGAAATATATTTGATATACCCAATATAAACAACAAAAATGTACATTACATTTCAACATTTTTAACACAAAAAAGTTCTACGTTATAAATTAAATCAATCAAACAGGGACTTGTAAATAAAATTTGGTTTAATCATCATAAAGTTATTATACAAAACAATTACGTTACGTGACATGAATTGAGCCACAAAATTATAATAACTTCGTAATAATTATGATTAATTAATTGTATTGAAAAATTTGGTGACACTGGAGTTACTGGGGTAGAAACCATCACTTCGCGACGATAGAATTTTTGAAAAGTCTTAGCCGACTTCCAGTTACCCCGTGCTAAAATTTCATCAAGAGGGAAATTGTTCATCCAATTGCTAGAAGCGACAGCGGAACGTACACTTCCTGGAGTTGCAATGACGCCGGCTTCCTTCATGAGAGATTTTATCCATCCTGCTATAATTGTGCGTGATGCTGGAGAAGGATTTCCTCGAAGTTTTATGAATAAATTATTTGTACCAGAACTAACACGTCTTTCATTTAAAAGTGTTATAGTTTGCTTTACCCAAAAAACTGGATTCAGGTTTTGATTTTCTGGATTACTCAATATTTTCCATCCAGATTTGTCTGTATTCTTTACAATCCGTTTTTGATCCAAATTCAGGCCATAATATGATAGTCATCCTTGATTGTGCAGTTTTTCTCATCTACTCTTAACAGGGTAAGATCGTGGATTCTACGACCTGAGCAAAAGCGCTAGCAATGCTGCTGTATGACGAACCGTTTGAAAAATGTTGTCAGGTTTGACACAGTACCTGTTCATATAAGTAGTGAGAGTATTGACGTCCCAAACCGGCGGTTTTGGTACTTTCGGAAGTTTCAGAGAAATTGCTTTTAAAATGTGCTTGACTAGAACATCACTGCTTAATTTTCCGGAAGATTCTGCATTACAAAGCGTTGAAATCACCGATTTATGAAGGAGAATAGTATTATAGGACAATTTATTGATTAAATACAAATCTGCAAGGAATTGGGCTAATTCTGATCCACTAGGGTCCAATGGGTCTGTACCGTGGCTGTTTGTCCAGGCTAACCAACGCTCCCAAGCAACCTTATAAGTTCTCAGGGTAGAGGGTCGCCAAGATGCTTTAAGCAGAGATTTTTGGTCGGGATTCCAGGCTGCTATTTTTCTGTCCACCCCCACATTTCCAGACCTCGAGAATCATGTCTTGGACTTTGGGTGGTGGCCGCCCTGTTTGTGTGTCGATTAGAAATCGTTTCAAATTGGTCAGCGTGAACGGTGCTGCTATCGCCCGCGCTTTGAGGTCCGCTCTCCAATAAACCTTGCTCCATTGAGGTACCACAATCAGAAAAATTCCTGTAGCTTGATTGAGGTGCATTAGTACCCGAGGTATTAGAGATGGGGGAGCGAAAATCCAAGCGAGGGGAAAGTTCCAAGTCACGCTGAAGGCATCGTGATACATTGCTTGGTGATCGGTTTGATCTAGGGAAACATAATTGTGCACTACGTGGGCTGTTTTCGACGCAAACAGGTCGATTACTGGAGTTCCCATTTTCGCAAAAATCATTTCTGTGCAGTTCGAGAGCAAATGCCACTCTGGAATACGGCGATGTCTGGACAGACTGTCCGCGTAGCTGTTCAGTTGACCGGGAAGATGATAAATTTTGAAATTTATCTGGTGATAGTCTATTATTTGTAGAATCTGATTCGTTATGTTTTGAAGGGTTTGTGATTTCGTCCCCCCCTCGTTTCGGAGATAAGCTACAGCTGATAGGCTGTCGGATTGGATTAGCAATGACGCTTTCTCCATATTCCGTGCATGTAATTGAAGGGCTTTTAGAATTGCTAACAATTCTTTCACATTGCAGTGAGCCTTCTGTTCCTCGAGGGTCCAAGTGCCAGACATTGTCAGATTGTTTAATTGAGCCCCCCAAGCAAGATTGGAGGCATCGGTTGTTAAGAAGTGAGTTGGTGGAGGCAGATGCATCAACGATGACCGACTGCAATTTTGAATCCACCACTCCAATTCTTCCTGAACTTGCGCAGGAGGACAATGTCTTGCTGCAGCTGGAAGAGTTGTCAGCGTGCTCAAGAAGCAGAGTGCAGCTCTGTGGTTTAATCTGCCTCGAGGCACTGCAAAGCTTGCAAAATTCAGTAAGCCTATGAGACTCTGGAAGTTCTCTTATCGTTATTTTGCCCGTCTCTAAAGCTCGTGAGGCTTTTTGAATTATAGCAGCAGACTTTTCTGCCGGCAGGTACTTGCGATTTTTCCAAGGATCCCAGACTATGCCCAGGAAGGTCATATACCTCTGTGGGATTAAAATCGACTTGTCGAAGTTTATCTGGAATCCTAGCTGTTCCAGAGTTTTTACAAGCAATTTGGCATGGTTTTTTAAGGTTTCGGGGTTTTGATGTACCAGAAGGAAATCGTCGAGGTAAACGACTAATCTCACACCCTGGTCTCTCAGGATTTGAGCGATCCAATTTGTCAGGCATGCAAAAACTTTCGGTGCCGTGCTGAGCCCGAATGGGAGGCACGTCATTTGCAATAATTCGCCTTTTGTATATGAGCCGCAGAAAAGCTCTGTGCGGCTGGGCAATCGCTAAATTGAAGTACGCCTGAGAAAGATCCACCTTGCACATCCAGTCCTGTGGCTGGAGAAAATCTGGTATGCGAAACATGTTTATGAGCCGAAAATGATCTGTCTGTACAAACTGGTTGAGCAGGCGCAGATTGAATATTGGACGGCTCAAGCCATCGCTTTTCGGAATAAGGAAAATGGGGAAATAAAACTTGGAGAGAGAACAGCTGGCTCCAGAACACCTTGACGTTTCATTTGGTCTATAACTAATGTCATTTCGTCGGATTCTAATGTTCGATAATGATCGTTCCTTAGATCGGGTAATTTTAATGGTGGCTTTTTCAGAAAAGGTATGCGATACCCTGTTATTATTTTCATGATCAAGTCTGAGCCCCAAATCCCTCCACCGATTGGCATACTGTGCTAGCCGACCTGCTTGGAAATATTGATAGTCAATATTTCTGTCTTTTGTAGTTTTTGTTACCAGAGGGAGAGCCTGAACGCTTTTGTCCTCTTTGAGGTGTTGATCTTGACTTCGATCCGCGAGATCGAAAGGAAGAACCTCTAGTCTGCGCATTGTAGTTACGGTGCTCATTATTTGCCCGGTCACCGCCCTGCGAGGGCTGGCTATGGTGGCAGTGCTGTATCTGAGAGCTGGAAGCAGCTCACAACAGTGGCCATGGCCACAAGTCGTACCACGCGATGGTACATTACGATGGGCATGCCCCCGCGAGGGGCCGCCACCAGCATTAGTGGGTTTTGCTCGCGAAGCATTACCGCTGCTGGAGTCTTTTACAGGCCAGAAGGCCTTTCTTACTCCACCTGCTCGTTCTAGAGCTGATGTAAGGGCCTCCTGATTAAAAATATGAGTGTTCGTTGGAGGAATTTTATTTATGGTACTTTTACCAAAGGATCACGAACACACTTGAGAATATTATCACGTCTCATTTCTATAGCCTCTGCTCTATGGCCACAGGCCATCTGCAGTAAGTCCGCTGACACTTTATGAAAGTCGCCTTTGAGAAATAATTCCTCAATCTTTTCATTCAATTGAGATAATGATGCGCCTGATGATCTAGACCACGCTATTAAACTACGTAAGCTGTTAAGGAACACTTCCTTTTGTTTTAGAATACAAAACGTAATAGCGGCATATGATTTATCAGAATAACTTAAATGGCGCACGTTTTTATCAAAAGCTTTTAACTCTTCATTTGTTTCAAGTTCAATGAAACCCGGCGAATGATTATATAACTTTTGTGTATCGAGATACCGTACATCAGGACCAAGCACTGCTACCAAAACGTTGAATATCATTCAGGGCATTGATATATTCCTGAGGCGTCACTGGCACAGCAGGATCTTTAGTTTTCGTATCAATATTAAAGGTTAAATCTACTACCTCGGTCGTTTCTGGCTCATATGGAGCTAAATTTTCTTCTACTGGCCTTTGGGCTACAGCAGCTATTATAAAGTTCGCCACTTACATCAGAAATAAATGACTGATTGTCATCATCTGGGTAATTATCAAATCTACCCATATTTTTTCTTAATTCACCTACTTTCTTTTGGATAATTTTTTCTAAAAGCGGGCGACGATCACGATCACGTTTTTGTTTTTTTATTATGAGTGCGACGTTTTCGCTTTTTGGTTTTTCTCTTTGAACCTCGCGAAGGTTCGTCAGAACTTGACGAGGAAGACGAGCTACTATTCTTGGGCGGCGACACCCGCACCTCATGTGAACGTGATTCACGCGGTATTTCTTTAGAAGTACTCGCAGTAATTGGAGTAGTTTCATTTTCATTATCCATAATTATATTTTTATAAAAATACAAACTGAAATACAAAAAGCTAAATATTTAGGGTAGAAGAAAATTAATTCAAACAAATATTAAGAAATTTATGAAATTAAACGAACTATTACCAGTTTTATCAAGAACTGTCAGAAGAAAAACACAAAAAACCTGAACGGTAAAACCGTTAAATTTGAAAATAAAAACAAGCAAGTAAAAATTGTGCAACTTACTGCGGTTCTGTAGATCGCTCTCGCAAAGGAAAAACACAAAAAATCCGAACGGTAAAACCGTTAAATTATAAAACACAAATAAAAATTTTGAAACTAACTGCAGTTTCACTTGCACTAACTTGTTTTTCGATGTTCAAGGCACAACGGAAAATTTCACACCAATGACCACAAACGGCTCTGTCGCTCACTCGAAACCTCTGACAGATCCCCACGCCTAGAAAAAAAAGGAAGGAGGGTGCGAAAGGGATAGCGGTATAAGGGTAGAAAGAGACAGAAACACAGCGGAAACGGAAACGCCTATCTCATTATTAAAAAAAGCTTCTAATAAACGGTCAAGTGGTTTAATGTACCGATTGCAATATGCACTAAATGTGCACCGTAACCGCTTACCATAAACAAGATAGCGTACAAGAAGAGTGACCAATTTGATCGGATTCTAAATCGCGTATGCGATTTAGTTTCTAAATAATCATAAATTTCTGTTATAAAAAAAATATCTTTACTAATATTTTTTTTTGCTAAGTTGTGAGTTTGTAAGTGATTTGTTTTTAAAAAACTTTCACGAATACGAAATAGACTTAAGTACATAACTAAAACGGTAAGGCACAGGCTTACATTATATTCTGGAAATTCGCATTAGGTTTCTATATCTCAAATATGTATAGGAGCAACATAGACCAACATGATTATGCACGGTCTTATTTTTGCTCACACCTGTTTTCCGCAGTGGTAGGGATTTGCAAAAAATGCTAAGTCCGTCCAAATCGAAGTTGTACGAAGGTGATACTGTGCGCTATCCTTATTCTGTGCCGTTACTATATGGGAAACTGGACAAATTACGGTATCCGATTGTATTTTATTACCCTAATTAGTAAAGCGGAGCGTGTAGGGGATTTATAAGACAATTGGGCCATTTTTGAACAAAAAAGGAATTCCTTTTCGGCTCAAGTGAGTAATTGTGCTATTTCGTTAAAATGCTTCTTTGAGACGTTTTTAAATCCAAATTACTTTTGAAATTTGCTGATACTCGATTTTCACTCGCGGCTGTGCTCAAGTTGAGACATTACAGCGTTGTTGGAATTAAGAAACTCATGCCATACATAAGTGGTCATTGAAAACATTATTCATCAGCGCTTAATCAAAAATGGAAATAAAAAGTTCTTTTATCAGTTTAATAATTGCTCCGCTCCGATCGTCTTTAAATTGTTTTTTACAACTAGCGTTTGCCCTCTTATTCGCCCGCGTGAATTTCTCTCCCATTTGTGGTGAAATTTTGATTCCTGCTCTTAATGCTCACTTACGCTACTTACGCTATGAGGAAAACTTTTTCTCTATGCGTTGATTTCCCAATCAGTCAGTCAACGTGAAATTTTATAGGTTTCACCAGCCGCGCCCCGAGGCTTCGCTCCCATGAGAATTTCGGGATAAAAAGTAATTCCTGTTTGTAATATATTGGGTAAAACTAAACGCAGGCGTTTCTCATTGCTGCCGCCAGAGGGCGTTCGGGGTTTTTTACATCACTGTTAGCGTGGAATTAAGGCTCGCGGATTTGGTCGCCATTGCATTGTCCAGGGCGATATCGGTTTGATTTTAATACGCGGAGCGGTCTCGTTGCCGTCTTTTGCTTGTTGTTTAGTTTGAGTGATAATTGTGAATTTCCTGTTTGTTAAATAACTATTGAATTTGTGTTTGTGAAAAACTCTGTTATTGTGACTTTTTCTTGTGAGAGGTGAAACGTGGCTGGCTGTTCACATCTGGTTGTTCCCGAGTGAAACTACGGGAAGAAATCTATTTAGATGTTCTGGGGAATTGAGATCTCAAGGGTTTGGTAGGGTGATTAGGAATTCCCCCTTCCCGAAGACACTCAAGTTTGGATCCGAAGAGAAAGAAGATTTAGTTTGGTAAGTGTTCAATTGTAGTTAATTTATAGGTTAGGTTATCATATAGGGCCCTGTAGCTCCCTTCATAAGCTACGGTGGTAGCAGACTGCGTTAAGTTAATTAGGTTTTAGTCGGGCAAACGTGGTGCCGCGTGGAGATTTTTTCCCGGTACTTATTTTTACCGGTGGTTTTTTCCCGGTGAAGTTCCGGTACAGAATTCTTCCCGCCGCTTCGTTTTGTCCGGATTCGCTCTTGCGCACATTTTTTCTAGCAGCAGAGCGTAGTTGCTCTGCACATTTTTCTGGTAGCAGAGCTGTAGTTTTATCTACCCTCTATTTGTTCGTTTGTAAAAAATAATTAATTGTTTGTAAAAAAATTATTAGATTTTTCTTAGTTTGTTTGTATAAGAATAGTTTGTAACCTTTTTTGTATTTGTTTGCGGTTTGTACCGTGCGTTCCGGGTTTGTGCCATTCTCATACCTACCGCGGTTCTTCGTGTAGTTGCTTGATTTTGTTGTTTTTTATTTACCTTTTGTTATTTTTTGTTTGTGGACTTCTGACGCGATGGCGAAGCTGGGCTCCTCCAATGCTAGGGCGACACTCGCCAAATTTGAATTGAGATGGTTTGTCAGACGGCCGGAGTGACTCCTGTCCCGGAAGGACAGGGAGGGCGCCATACTGCTAAGAGCGGATCACCTCCACTCACGATTGATTAGCGCGGAAGAAGCCATGGCGGCGCTTACCGAAGCTTTCGATCTTACCCCGGAGGCCTACGCGAGGTCACATGGCGGACATGGACCAGATCCTGAGTCTGCACGATGATATCGCGGAGGCGGTGACCGCAATAAGGGCGAGACAGGCTGGCGGACCAGCCCCTCGCACACCTGTTAGACAGGAAGGACCAGCGGTTACTGGTCGGCTCCCCACCCTTCACAGCTGTCCCACTTTGGGGGTAGGGATGGAGGAGTGGGTAGAGCATATAAAAATAAGTTCTGAGTCCTCCTGGTCGTAGCACGACAGGATTTGTCGAAGGCCCAGAAGATGGCCTACCTCCTCTCCACTCTTGAGGATGAAGCGCGGTCGCTCATCCAGCACCTCCGGGTGGAGGACGACCAGTACGATACGGCTTGGGAGTTATTGAACTCTCGCTACCAAAACTTACGTTTGTTAGCGGATGCGCACGCCGCACAGTTGATGGCCCTGCCCAAGGTGGCCAACAGGGCACAGTGCGTTGCGCCTTGCAGTTGCTCTTCACGCCCGTTGGCAGCAGTGGCCTGTAACGCGCTCCGCACACTGGGGCTGCCGGTGGACCAATGGTCTTTTTTGTTGGTGCACATTGTATTGGGCAAATTGCCCAATGACATCCGCTCGCGGTTTGAGCGCGAAAATGCGGAGCGGGATAGCACCACCCTACCAACATTCACTGACTTGGTGAAGTTTTTGGAGTTTGAGGCACGGGCTGCTGAGAATACCATGACGGACTCAGCGCCATCCAGAGCGCCTGAACGTAGGCCCTTGGAACCCTCATGGCGAGGGGAGGCCCCAACAGGGACGGCAACCGCCACCGCGTGGAGCTGGTGCGCGGGTTGCACACACGGCAGCAGTCGCGAGGGACGCGGACTGCCTGCAATGTGGTCGGATGGGCCACAGCCTGCTGCAATCGCAGGGACTGGCAGGACTGCCAGTACAAGATCGGCGCCGCATGGCAAAGCGGCATGAACTTTGCTTTTATTGTTTGGGCGGTCACTATGCACGTGACTGTCCCAGTGCCATACCATGCAGTGCATGCCGTGGGCGGCACCACGCGATGCTTTGCATGAACCGCAACGGGGATGGCACCCGGATGTCGAGGCAGGGGTCCCCTATGGGCGGGGGCGCTCCTGCGCGAAGCCCTCCACCACCGGACGGAGGACGCGGCTTCGCTCGTCGCACCCCCCCTCGGGAGGGGGGTCGCGTACCTGCGCGGGTCTTGGCGGACCGGGACCACGCGCCCCAAGGTCATGGCCAGTATGTAGCTGGCCAGGCCCCGGATAGGGCCCCCATGGGCGGGGCCCTAGATCGGACGTGAGAGTGGGGACACCCCCCTCCACGCGGGTTACCAATACCCAACACATGCAGCCGCAGCGGTTTTCTCCGCCGCTGCACGAGTACCCACGGCTGGAGTACCACCCGCCGTACCATATGTATGGCCGGGCCGCGGGTTATGCCCCCCCTCAGATGGGGATGTGCACTCGCCCGCCATATTATCCGGGTCAGTGGCGCGCCCCTGGTTTGGAGAGAGTGGGGAGCCCGTAACTAGCTTGCTCCCTTGCTGGGACAGAGCCGCGGACGGTTCTGCTCCCTACCGCGGTGGTCCGCGTATGGGGTCGTAAGGGGGAAGCCATTAATTTGAGAGCTCTGTTGGACTCAGGGGCTCAAAGCAGTTTGGTTACCACTCGAGTGGCACGCCAGTTAGGTTTAGTCGTGGAAGACTCGCCTGTGCCACTTCTTGGAGTTGGTGGCATACAAGTGAAGTGTCTGACGGGCCAGACACTTGTCACCTTTTCTTCGCTGAAGTCCTCCACAATGAGGATCACGACTTCGGCTATGGTAATGGATACCATTGCGGGTTGGCACCCCTCGACAGACATACCGCCGGGTGTGTTGTCTTTGGTTTCGGGTCTGGATTTGGCCGACCCCTTTGTCTTTCATCCCGGCCCAGTGGACTTGCTCCTGGGCTCGGACGTATTGGGTTGGATTTTGTTGGGTACACAGAAGGCTCTGGGTTCGTCTTCACTGATGGCAGTGTCTACGATTTTTGGTTTTGCCCTGATGGGCCCTGTGTTTGATAATGGCACCGCGGAGGAGCCACCGGTTGTCGCATCTGCGTCCTTGGCCAAGACCATGCAAAGGTTTTGGGAGGTGGAGGAGCCACCTATGAGTTCCAGGATGGATCCGGAACACGCTGAGTGCGAAGCCCTTTTTCGATCGACCACGGAGAGGTTGCCCTCCGGTCGGTTTGTAACTAGGTTACCCTTTGTTGCCTCTCGTCCTAGCCTAGGGCAAAGTAGGGCGCTTGCGGAGAAACGACTGCTGTCCATGGAGCGACGTATGCAGCGTGACCGACGTACTTCGCGATAAATATATTGAATTTATGCGCGAGTACGAGGATTTGGGTCACATGTCTCCGGCTCGAGTTGATTGGAGCTCAACTGAGCATTATTTTTTGCCCCACCACGCGGTGGTGAAGGCCTCAACAGGCAAATTGAGGACCGTCTTCGATGGGTCCGCACCCACTTCGAACGGGGTTTCGTTGAATCTGTGTTTGCATTCGGGTCCCAAATTGCATAGGGACATAATTGACATCATCTTGAACTTTAGAAGACATCAAGTGGTTTTTGGCGCGGACATCCGGATGATGTTCCGCCAGACAGTCATACATCCTGAGGACAGGCGATTCCAGTTGATACTCTGGCGTGAGCGCCCTGAGGATCCTGTGACGGTGTATGAACTCAATACAAACACGTATGATTTGAAATCTAGTCCCTATATCGCCATCAGATCATTGCTTGAATTGGCAGAGCGGGAACGGATCCGCTTTCCCCGTGGGGCTTCCGTGCTGTCACGTGACTTGTATGTAGATGACGTGTGCACCGGAGCCCAAAGTATTGAGGAGGCCCTCCTACTGCGGGATGAATTGATTGAAATATTGAAGACAGGTGGCTACGAGCTACGTAAGTGGTTGTCTAATGAGCCTAAAGTTCTAGAAGGGATCCCGGAGGATCACCAACAGAACCCTCACCTGTTTGAAGATGTGGATGATCCCAACAGGATAGCGGTGCTGGGCATGCAGTACCAGCCGCTAACCGATATTTTTACATTCCAAGTGGACTTGGAAATACCAAAGGTCTGGACTAAGAGAACGGTGTTGTCCGTAATAGCCCGTATGTTTGATCCAAGCGGTTGGATCAGTCCAGTGATATTCTCTGCAAAGTGTCTTCTTCAGAGACTTTGGACTTTGGGCGTCTCGTGGGACGAGCCGCTGTTTGGCTCTCCATTGGATGATTGGCTCGAGTTGTTTTCATCGATTAAGGAAGTCAATCGGATTGCCTTGCCTCGTCGAATATTGCCACCCGGGAAATATCGAGCCAGCCTGCATGGCTTTTGTGACGCGTCGGAGCGAGGCTACGCCGCGTCAGTCTATATGCGGACGGTTGACGCCGATGGCCGGGTCAATGTCTCGCTTTTGTTAGGGAAGAGCAAGGTCGCCCCCATCAGGACTAGGCTGACTATTCCCAAGCTTGAGTTGAGTGGAGCTCACCTTCTCTCTAAATTGTTGCATCACGTTGCCAGTGAGCTGGCGGCCACGGTCGAGATACGAGACATCTTCGCCTGGTCGGATAGCCAGGTCGCGCTTGCATGGTTGCGCGCGGCCCCACATACCTTGGAGGTTTTTGTTGGAAACAGGGTTTCCCAAATCCAGAATATCGGAATTGATATAACATGGAGACATGTGCCGGGAGAGCTTAACCCAGCGGACTGTGCTTCCCGAGGTTGTACGGCACCAGAATTGGTGTCACACCCGCTCTGGTGGGGGTCCAGAGTGGCTGATGGGATCAGAAACATCTTGGCCTGTCTGTCAGACAGATGTTACTTCTTTGAGTTTGACTGGGCTCCGTGTACATGCTGTAGTCGCTGAGACGACGTCGGAGCCGGATTGGCTACTTGCTCGGTATAGTAGCTTGGATAAGCTTCTGGGTGTTACCAGTTGGATTAAGCGTTTCATACATAATTGTAGAAACCCACAGGCAAAGCGGTTGGAGCCGATTGCAGGTGCAGAAGAGCGCCGGAGCGCATTGTTGCATTGGGTCCGTGTCGTGCAGACCGGACGGTTTGAGTCAGAGCTTCGTATTTTGCGCGACGGACGCGCTTAAGTTGAAGGGCGCGGTCGCTCGTTTGAACCCGTACATCGACTCGGATGGGCTTCTTCGGGTTGGAGGCAGGCTCCGGAAGGCGGATCTTCCATATGAGACTCGCCATCCTCTGTTGTTGCCCAAGGGCGGACCCTTGGTGCAGCTTTTGGTGTCTGATCGACACATTCGTAACGCCCATGCTGGGTGCAATGCTTTGTTGGCTATTTTGCAACGCGAGTTTTGGATTTTGTCTGCCCGAAGAGCAATCCGTAGTGTCCTGTTTCGATGTATTGCATGTTATAGGTTGAAGGCATCCACGATGCAACCACAGATGGGTGATTTGCCCGCTGATCGAATCCGACCTTCGAGACCGTTTGACGGCGTTGGAACCGATTTTGCCGGTCCCTTTTCGATCAAGGCTTCTCCCTTTCGTAATGCCCGTATTGTGAAGGGCTATTTGTGTGTATTTGTTTGTTTGGCCACCAAGGCTGTCCATTTTGGAGGTGGTATCGGCTCTGACTACGGAGGCCTTCGTCGCCGCGTTGGATCGCTTTGTTTCGCGTCGAGGTCTACCTTCCCTTATTAGGTCTGACAATGGCACAAACTATAAAGGAACTGTAAATTATCTTAAGGATGTTTCTGTGTTTATTGATAAAAATTGTACTAGTTTAAGTCAAATTGTTGCCCAAAGGGGAATAACCTGGAAGTTTAGTCCCCCAAGTTGCCCCCATTGGGGAGGGATTTTGAAGCGGCTGTGAAATCCGCAAAGACCCACCTCCGCCGCATTATCGGAGAAACGGCTCTAACTTTTGAAGAGCTGGCCACAGTGTTTTGTAAAGTTGAGGCGGTCCTCAACTCTCGTCCTCTCTGTCCGCTATCTCCAGATCCAAATGACTTGGAAGCTCTCACCCCTGGTCATTTTTTGGTGGGAGGGCCGTTGAATGCCCTGCCCGAATACCCGTGGAAGGATGAACGCGTATATCGGTTGTCGCGTTTTCAAATGTTGCAGCAAATGAGCCAGGACTTTTGGCGTCGCTGGTCGCTTGAATATTTGCATTTGCTGCAGCAAAGAGTGAAGTGGACAGACAGGACTTGGACGGCAAATTTGCCCTCATTGCTTTGGCGACGAGCTCGCATATTACGTTTGATTCTTGGCGGAGATGGCACTCCGCGTGTGGCTGAGGTGTTGGTCGACGGTTCGATTTTAAGGAGAGGTGTGACCTCTCTCGCCCGCCTTCCCGTAGAGTAAGCTAGCGGTCTGCTTCTCAGACCGGGACGGGGGGATGTTTGTAATATATTGGGTAAAACTAAACGCAGGCGTTTCGCATTGCTGCCGCCAGAGGGCGTTCGGGGTTTTCACACTGCTAGCGTGGAATGGCTCGCGGACGGTCGCCATTGCATTGTCCAGGGCGATATCGGTTTGATTTTAATACGCGGAGCGGTCTCGCGTCTTTTGCTTGTTGTTTAGTTTGAGTGATAATTGTGAATTTCCTGTTTGTTAAATAACTATTGAATTTGTGTTTGTGAAAAACTCTGTTATTGTGACTTTTTCTTGTGAGAGGTGAAACGTGGCTGGCTGTTCACATCTGGTTGTTCCCGAGTGAAACTACGGGAAGAAATCTATTTAGTTGGTCTGGGGAATTGAGATCTCAAGGGTTAGGTAGGGTGATTAGGAATTCCCCCTTCCCGAAGATACTCAAGTTTGGATCCGAAGAGAAAGAAGATTTAATTTGGTAAGTTTTCAATTGTAATTAATTTATAGGTTAGGTTATTATAGGGCCCTGTAGCTCCCTTCATAAGCTACGGTGGTAGCAGACTGCGTTAAGTTAATTAGGTTTTAGTCGGGCAAACGTGGTGCCGCGTGGAGATTTTTTCCCGGTACTTATTTTTACCGGTGGTTTTTTCCCGGTGAAGTTCCGGTACAGAATTCTTCCCGCCGCTTCGTTTGTCCGGATTCGCTCTGCGCACATTTTCTGGCAGCAGAGCGTAGTTGCTCTGCACATACCCTATGTGCTATTTCCGGTATTTTACTACCCGTATACCAAATTTCATCAAAATCCGTCCAGTAGATTTTGCGTGATTGAGTAACAAACATCCTTACTTAGTAGGATTGACTCAGACCTCAGGACTACAATTTTATAGTTATTTTATTACCTATGTAAATAATCTTAATTATTATGCAGCAGTTATTAATTTATTGTACCACATTAATTACATTTATCTCGGTATAGCCAACCGTATCGAATCGATAGGTCGGAATGTAGGAAGTAAGGGGCGCAAACGCAAGGTCTTCTCACTACAGACAACTGCATGTGAATTATCCTACATGCACCTTAATGGGGCGGTAATAGAGACCAATTTGCAATGTATTTGGCTAAGTTGATGTGCTATTTACTGTACAATAACGAGTAAAAAGCTCATATCTTTTGTAGAGAAGAGAGCATCAGGAACGACCCTATGATATTGATAATAGGAAATTAATCAATTGTACATTTCCTTGTAAATTTGATTGAGTCAATTTTAATAATAATAAGGTTAACTGAAATTTAGCTTGTTAATTTTGTTTCCTTTCCAGCCGGAGTGGTCGAACGTTGCTATGGACAGGGATAGGTGGAAGCAAGCGGGGATACCCCGCTTGCCCACCTATCCCGATAAGGATAGCGCAGAAGTATCACTTCGTACAACTTCGATTTGGACGGACTTAGCATTTTTTGCAAATCCCTGTCCCTTTGCCCAGCAGTTGGATAACATGGGTTAATTTAAAAGTAGTTTGTATGAAAGTTACTTTTCCATCACGGAATCAAATCTATTTAATACTAGCTTTTGCCCGCGGCTTCGCCCGCGTGAATTTCCCACGGGAACAGTGCTTTTTCCCGGGATAAAAGGTACCCTATGTCCTTCTCCGTATTTCTAACTATGTGTATGCAACATTTCAGGAAGATTGGTTCAGTAGATAAGCGTGAAGAGGTAACAAACAAACAAATAAACGAACAAACAAACTCACTTTCGCATTTATAATATTAGTTAGGATTTAGGATTAGGATTAGAAATGCGAAAGTGTGTCCGTAACCTGAGATTACAATAGTAAATTACGCCCGGACAAAGTCGCAGACACAGGCTAGTTTGTAATTATTACCCTCTTTTTTTGGTCGAGAGTTCAAATTTAAAAAGATACCTCTTTAGGTTACGTCGTGTGAGTAACCTACGCAATCGAGTCAACTCGAGTCAAGTTCATTCGGAATGATATGCACGACTCAATGAGTCAGATAAATCTTGAATGAACGATATCTTGCGCAAGAGTGGAGTAAATTAAACATGTTTGTTTGTGCGTGAGTTTAACACATCCTTGATATGATACGTTATCTCAAGTGTGATGTATTATGTTGATTGTTTATACGCGTATTTATGAGCTTTTGCCTTTGGCTTCGCTTGTGTGAATTTAAGAAAAACAAGATTGGTGCAAGGACTGCCAGATTGAAGTGGGACGGGGCGGGCGGGATACGTTTGTCGTTTGTGGCCAGAAAAGGTGGGCGAGATTGGCTACCTTCTGGTTACCGGTCGGCCGCAGAGGACGAGGTAGACTTAGAAGGAGATGGCGGGATGACATTACAGACAAAGATAGAGAGAGACGAGTAGAAAAAGGGAGGGAGGCCTTTGCCCAGCATTGGGACATAAAAAAAAAGATCATAATATTTTTTTGCACGGGCTTCAGTCCAAAACAAAGGTTTGCCAGCATCCTGTGGGTTTGCATGTTTCCCTCCACCGCAGAAACCGTTTACACACCGTATACAAACTGTGTGTTTTGTACTTTTGTACCTCAATTTACTTTGGCACTCGCGTACCTTGTTTACCCTCGTGTATGTTTGTCTGTTTGTCTGCGGTGGAGTAAGTCATAAACTACAGCGGAGATATTAATGAATGCCTTTTTAAATAACTTCATTTTGACTGAGACTCCTATTCTCGAGGATAGATGCGGTTTTGACGATCTCCGTGGCCTAACGGTTATCACGCCGGACTGCCACACCCTGGGTTCGATCCCCGGTCGGGTCAAGATGGAAAATGATCTTTTTCACCTGGGTCTTGGATGTTTATAATATTTATTTGTTATAAAATATCTCGTTGAGTTAGGGATGATTCTCATTAGAGCGAGCTGTGCCCGGGGCGGGCCGTGGACGTGGCCCGGACGGGGCACGGATTTAATCTGTTACATACAGTTTGTATGAATCAATTTATATTACACAGTGCATTAACAGCTTCGAGCAACAAGGACTTCCGCGCGCGGCCCGGAAGGGAGGCGCCATAGATGTCTTTCCCCTCTGGCAAAGCTTAGGTCCAGGTGGACTTGAGCGTTTATAAAAACTGTTTGCATTCGGACTTTTCGCTAGACAGAATCCATCAGTCAGTGTGAATGACACATAGGCCGCAATACAAAAAATTCCGACTTGTTCAATTTTGTGCTGCAAAAAGTGGTCTGGGACATCTATTTTACAGAAAGATGGTGTTGCATTTCTCTAGTAAGTAAATCCTTATCATATGATTATAAATTAAACAAAAATTCATACATTTTATTATAATGTCATTGTTGGATTTGTTTACCAACATCAGTCCGGTCGCCTATAGAAACACGGATTTGTCGAGTGATAATTCCGTCCAACATCTAGATTTAGTGATGTTACTTTGCTTACATTGTGTGTTGTAGTCCTGTATCGATAAACTGCGATAGGTATAGTTTTAAATTGTTGTATGTTGTAACGTGTATTTTCTTATTTTTTACAGCTTTCCTAAAAATACCTACTTAGAGATGTTTGTATGGAAAAACTTGTGCAACAACTAGCAAACCTGGGATGCCAAAAAGACAAGTCCCGTTTATTTAGCTCATTATAAGGCATCTGATTTCCACGAATGGTGTAAGTCAGATCGGATGAACAAGACAGTGATGTGCCAGAAAAAATCACTAGAAATAGTTAAGTTATATTTAGATAATTTAAATTTTATAAGTATTCCTTTCTTGTCTTTATAGTATTTAACTAATAAACGTGATAACTTTGCAACTCTGATTTTATTTATTACTAGCTTTTGCCAGCGGCTTCGTCCACGTGGATTTCCCACGGGAACAGTGCTCTTTCCCGGGATGAAAGGTACCCTATGTTCTTCTCCGTATTTCCAGCTATGTGTATGCGAAAATTCAAGAAGATTGTTTCAGTAGATTAAGTGTCAAAAGGAACAAACAAACAAACTCACTTTCGCATTTATAATATATAGTTAGGATAGTTAGGATTATGCTTATTCTGCGAAGTGCACACTCTGCGAAGTGCACCAATTGCGAAATCCACCTTTTTGTTCGAGTGTACGTTTGCGAAATGCACATTCTTCGTCAGACCCACAGATAGAACCACCAGTATATAAAAAATGCAAATTACTGCTTGCTAACATACCCAGGGCTCTAGAGCCCCGGTTATGTCATTCATAAGAAAGAACGTATCCATATTTCCATACCTTCTTAGCAATAAATATTATAAATGCGAAGTAATACTATTATACTCACGGCTAAACCACTCCACAGATTTTATTAAAGCTATTGATTATATAGTTGAATGCCCGAGAAATTCGATAATTTATAATTCATCGATAATGCAGAATTACATTTTTGCCATTCACTATTGAAAACGAAGTCAAAAATATGTTAATGTGTGTTCTGTCTTATATTCGTACACAAAAATCTGACGGGTGGTGACAGATTTGTCAATGTATTGTTTTATTTTTCATATGTGGTGTCGTAATTTGTCGTAATTACAGATTTTCATTATGTATGTGTGTACCGAACAGCGCTTGCGTGAATTTCCCTCCCCCCGCAATAAATGCCAGAAAGATTTGAATGAAAACATGTCGCTATGGCTTCTCCCTCCGTAAGGAGTCCGTGTTGCTCTATGATTAACAGTGTCCCGTCCGGGCCCGCTCGACGCTCGTTGGCACCACGGTTGTTGCACGCTCGCGTCCCGCCCCATACATTCGGTGTAATATGAACAGTGCAGCACGGACAGGCCCCGGCCTGTCCCCGCCTCCGGGCACGGCCCGCTCTAATGAGAATCATCCCTTAGTATCCCATAACACAAGTCTCTTCAACTTACTTCGGGACGAACTCAATCTGTATGATTTGTCCATAGTTATTTATATTTTTATGTTAAGAAATTTGGAACCTGTCTTTGTTACAAGCTTAGCCTTTTATTTGCCTTCATCTGTCCCTGCGTTTGACTGTCTGTAATCAAATCTTGTAAGTTAAATTTGACCCACTTCCACTTGTCCTACAGTGTTGGTAATTTTACATGTGGCTACAGTACCGATGACTTTAAATTATTATTATAAGTAAGATCTGATGGTGCACCTAGAATGGGCTTCCAACGAGGGAACTCCTAATGGTTAACTACTAAACTGCACGGATATAATGTTTTGGTCTTTAAGCTTGCACCAAAAACTTTTATTTAACCAGAAGGTTGATGGTATCTTCAAGCAGCTACATAGCGAATCAATACTGAATCTCGCTGTCATATGCACAAATATTTAAATATTGCGATTTGTCACGATTTCCAGGTTTCATCCATGGACTCTGCAATAATTAAAAAACATCAAAAAAATCCCACAAATGAAAAATATATATTTCCTTCGAAGCTGCCATTTCCTTATCTACGATTACAAATGGAATACGATAATTTACTGAATGCTTGTGCTGACAGCAAGCTTTTACCACGTAACTTAAAACTAATTTTATACATAGCAACACGTGCTTAATAAGCAATCAAGTTTATCGGTAGTTGAGCGAACTTTACGACTATGACCCCAGTGGTGGGCAGAAATGATTTGCTAGTTAGCAGCTGGGTCAAATGAAAGTGTTGGGAACCCAGTTTATAGGGGGTCGGAGTTTCTCAGGAAAGACCATAAAGTGAAAGATACTTAGGTACTTACTTCGATGGCTCGACGACCCAAAGATGCCAAGATCCTCTTTGGGTCGTCGAGCCATCGAAAGTGAAAGATAAATGACATTTACTTTTTCTATGTCTACGGGAAAGACGCTATGCAATCAATGAGCGATTTTCTGAGACAGCTAAATTAAGAAAAAAATCGGTAAAAAAAAGTCTCAACAGATGGCGTTTTATCGAAAGCCGAGTCGTAATAATGGCTGTACCAATATTGTGCGCTTTTTATTGTAAACCAGAGGCAGAAAAAAATCACCTAACAGTTTGACAGTTGCACAAATCACAATATTGATACTTTTTAGATGTGTTTTTTTATTAGGTTTTATATTAAAAAAAAATACCAATCCCGTGCATTTTTGCTATTTGTATGGTCTCGCCATTTACTAAGCGCCACCTATGAAGTCATCTGGAACTATTTTTTTTTTTGGTTTTGGAAAATCCCTCAAGCTGCTGATAAACTTGAGCATTAACATTCGACGTTTTTTAAAATTTCGAACTAAAACATTTTCTCTGTCATCCTAGCTAACGTTTAGCTAGGTTTTTTTTTAAACTTTTTACGACTGTCATATATCGATGGCAGCCAATGTCTATGCCTTCCCGTGCCCTCCGAACCACAGAGAGGCTCATAAAATATAACATCCTTTTAAATCGAGCAAACAGCTTCAAATCGTTTTTGTCGAATCCACATCATCACCATTTAGGTCACATCATTCCACTGCTGGTCATTAGCCTCCCTTGTTTTTTCGCCATTTTTTAATTCATATAGGTAACCCTCGACACGTACTCCTTGCGGAAGTCCTTGTTGCTCGAAGGTAACCCTTAGGAAAATAAGTTTATTTTACCGCTATCACTTTTCATTTGTACCACAACCCACTATTTGCTCTGCGAATGTCTTGTCTATGGCCGAAGAGCTATAGTTTGCACAGCGAGCGTTATTCTCTAAAACTGTCTGTGCGTTCGTTTTTGCAGTTGCAAAGTGCACTGAAGCTTTTGCATAGAAACTTTTAGGATCTGACTTGTATGTGCTATTTAAAGTTGAGAAGTTAATTGTTTTTTTAATTTTGTTTTACAATTACTTAAATAGATTTCGGGACATATATATTTTTTAAAGTAAATACATCTAGGCGCGGTTTGGTAGTAAAATTCACTCAATACCGTGACGGAAAATGGTGCGACAGCGTGCCATCAATGCTCATTGAATGTTTTATGCTCAAATGATTTTACATCTGCCGGGCGTCCCATGGAGTTTTTTTTTATATTTTAGCGTGCTTTTGTCTTTTGAGTAATTTATATTATTAGCTCCAATTTTATTTATATACGTGTATATAACTAACGGGCTCCGCTCCCGTGAAAAACTCGAGGAAAAAGTAGTCTTTGTAATCCAGGTTACGCTTTAGATACGATGAAGATCGAAATCCGTATAGCTGTTATGGCGAGATTGAGTAACAAACATCCTTTCGCATTTATAATATCAGCATTGCATTCTAAAATTCCCACACAAAACTGACATTGAACCGTCCACAGGACACAATAAATATCGCATCGACAAGTGATCGACGGACGTCCGCTGGTCTTGGTCACTTGTGCTCCTAAACAGAAAAACCGGCCAAGTGCGAGTCAAGCTTGCGCACCGAGGGTTCCGGACACGCAAATCATCTCACATTATAGATCTAACTAAAAGACCGATTAGTTTCAAAAACAAACTTAACTTTGCAATCCCTAGGATTCATACTGCATCGAGCGCAAAAATAAGTTTGTAACGATTTTTTAAAGACTTTCAACAACATATTTACGACTTTCATATTTATTCCTATACAAGTACTGTTAGATCTTGCTTTTTGCCAAATTTCATAATTTTAGGTCAATGGGAAGTACCCCATAGGTTTTGATTGCTGTTTGAAATCGCAAAATTCGCAACATTTACGGTAATAATATTTCCTAATCGGGTTGACGTATAATTTTGATTATTTTTTTGCTGAAAGAGACCATTGATCTGCGTATTCTTTAGAGGAAAGAAAAACTAGAGAGAGTACTAGACGGAAAGACCTGAAACAAAATATTATGCCTAGTCTAAATATTGTAAGGCATTCCGCGAAATATCAGGCAGTAAGATTATTCAACAATTTACCGGTGGATTTTAAATGTATGCCAAGTCTGAAGGTTTTTAAAGCCACATTACAGGGCTTCTTATTGGAAAAATGTTTATACAGTGTGGACGAATTTTTTGACATCAATAATTGGGCAATTTAATTTTAATACTATTTAATTTCTATTATTATTATTGTTAAATTTAATTTAATTTAACTTAATGTAATTTCACACACAATATGTATTGTTTATGAATAAATAACTATGAACTATGAACTATGAACTATTCGATATGAATATCAAATTGATACCTTTAAGCGTTTCTGATAAAAAAAAGATTGACAAACAGACAGATAGACGGACAACAAAGTGATCTTATAAGGGTTCCGTTTATGCCTTATGAGGTACGGAATCCTAAAAACATCGACTGGCATCCAAGACCTTGCATATCAGAACTAAACCGGCTGCATTACGATTACGAAATCGAGTGTTGCTAAATCGATTCGAACGTACGGCACGATTTATCGATGCATCTCATTCGATTGTGGCGATAGAATAATATTATTTAAAGGGATGGAATTTATTACTACTTATATTATAAACGTTTGTTACTTCTTCAACGAATGACTATAATAAAACTTGTCAGAAAAAAAATACTACATATTTAACTAGTTTTTTCATTGGCTTCGCCCGTGTGAATTTCCCACGGGAACGGTGCTTTTTCCCGGAATGAAAGGTCCCTATGTCCTTCTCAGTACTTCGAACTATGTGTATGCGAAATTTCAGAAAGATTGGTTTAGTAGGTGAAGCGTGAAGAGGTAACAAACAAACTCACTTTCGCATTTATTTAGTAGAACAGGTAAAAGTTATTCGTTGTGTTGCGTTGTGAGAAGAAAGCTCCAGCCTCCTGGTCACTCGACACCTCGAACACATTTGTCCTAAAAAAAACTCAAAAGTTTACGCTCAAATTAAGCAATCAATAACATATACAAAAAAAACGCGATACACAAAAATTCCCTGCCATAACTAATTTAAATATTGCCAATATTTTATTAATGATATATGGCTTATTTAATAAAGATGATAGTTTATTTAAATTAAGTCTATTCGTCCTCCTTTTGTGAAATACTGTTATTGTAAAAGTCACAGTATAAATTAGAAGAAATAAATATTCAAACATGAACCTTTCTTTTAAAAATAATTAAAAATGGAGTTAATGAGGTATGCTAACGAGGTAAACGTTGTTTTTGGATCGGTTTGGAAATTGTATAAATTTTAAATATAAATTAGTTTAAGTGGTGCCCTCGTGTGAGGTTAACTGTTATTGGAATGTATAACGGCTATAAGAGCGACTTTGTATAAAATTAAAGCGATATTTTAACACACAAAGAAGAAATAATACTTCAACTATTTATTAACATTAATTTCAGAGTTTTTTTTTTTGCTGTTCAAATTCTACTCTGTCAGTGTACCAAATTTCATCTAAATCCGTCCAGTAGATTTTTCATCCGACGAAAGTTCAAGGAAAACCTGACCCGATAAACAGAATGTATACTTGGCGCCAAAAATTTAGGCGAGCCAACCCCACCCATCAAAGCAAAGAAGTAGAAGATTTAACTTTTATCATCGATCTTCATTCAAAACAAATGCCTCTCTCAGCGAAGTACAGTCACGAGCAATAACATATACATTGTAACATTCTCTTTCCACGTTATTGCTGGTGACTGTACTAGTTAATCTAATTTATGAACTACCATCAAAATGCATTGTGAATTCCTGAAATCCTTACTGCAACAATAACTCAATGAATGAAACAACAACCTTACACTTTAATCGATCAATATCTCGATGTCGAAATATTTGTAAACGGTATCGATAGTAGACTCGATACGAAAGTCACGAGAATCGATTGTTGACCGAGAGCCGCTATTGTAATGAAACTGGGTTACGATGAGCACCGATCTGATAGTGCGACCGTTTAATTCGATTAATCGTAGTATCGATTATTTCCTCGATGCTGGATGGTGAAATCACAATAGTACGGCCGCGTTTATATTTTTTTTTAATAAGAAGTAAGTGTAGCGAGATCAATAAAGATACAATCAATAGCAAATATTTGATTGGTCGCTTTTGTAATGACAAAAATAGTGTTATTTCAACTACAGTTTAATAATTAAGCTTTATAGGCGTTTATTCGTGCATTGATTGAGATAATCTCAGAGAAAATAATTGGAATAGTTCCAACAACAGTTAACAGCACCTAGAGGTGTTCCACTTATAGTACCGATAAAAAAAATTACTTGCATTCATTGTGATTATTTTCCGTCACCAAAGATTTGGGACAAATTTGACAAAGGGTGGCGCTATATGTATAGCCTTAGATTGAGAGTCTTGGAAGGAGAGAGGCCTTTGCTCAGTACTGGGACATTGGTGGCTATTAGATTAAGTTAAAGATTTGGGACGGGCTCGACTGGACACTCAGACAACCCAGGACAGACCGCCCTGGTGCCGACGTACGAGGAGGGCCGACCCCAAAAAGTGGGATAAGGCACCGAAGAAGAGACTTTATTGTGATTATTTGGACCATTTTTGCTTGCTGATTGCTAGCTGAGCATCCCGCTTTGATATATCGTGAGTATTGGATCAAACCCTTGTGCAGGTTTCCCCCGTAAAAATCATGAATGATTTTTTTTTCTATGTCTATGGTTTCCCCTGAATCTCTGCACTCCATTTAAAACCTTATGTTGTTGTACCCAGGTTCAGCTTCCAACGGGGGAACTGAACTGAACTTTTTTTCACGCCAAGATTTTTCATGTCTGAAAAATTGTGACAAAAATGAAATTTCGTAAATTAAACTTTTTCTCTTGTTCTTGTAGTAGAAAACTATTTATTTGCATAGAGGACGCTTAGCTGTGAAATTTAAAGTAGACTGCAAGAACATTAAAACACCGATGGATCTCCATAATGTGTTCAAGATTTAAATGAGCACTAATTATGTTCACAATTTTAGAAAAAACCTTTTCTGACAGCTCATTTTCATAATTATAGCCACTGTCAGATTTAATTTGACTACCGTGTATTTTGTGAAACATTTCCCGTTGATAATCCGACATAGGAGGTCAGATTTAAAGAAATACGCTTTCGGCACTCGAGTGTCCATTAGGTATGCTTGCCAAAGAACTCAAAGTGAAAATAAATTTACCAAAAATACGAAGAAATGCTTTGAGAGTTGATACAGAGTTTTAATTGACATGCATGAGAAAGAGATTCGGAAGTCAAAGATCCCCAGGCAACCCGGAGTAGACCTCGGCGCAAATTTACCAGATACTTCAAAATGGGAGATGTGCACGAAGAAGCAGTACTACTTTGCAAAGACAATTGCATTCCTAAATAGAAAATTGGCTAATTGTATAGTATAGTGAAGACCTCTTCGCAATTCGTAAGTCGCATTTCCGTGATTAGTCCTATAGTGATGTCGAAACTATGTTATAAGATGAGTAATCGTAAGGTGCTGGACAGACAGAAAAGACGGGGCGCAGACAGGGTGCAGACGAGTAAGCATTGTGTCTGCGCCTTATCTTTTCTATATGTTTTGCGTCGCGACACTTATATACATATTGTATGAAAGGGACACGTCTGCGTCTTATGCCTTTTTGTCTGTCTAGCGCCTAAGATCATCAATGTAGATATATTTAAAAATCTCGACTCGCTGGTGTCTGAAGGGGGCGCGATACCGGGCTTACATTTTCTTTTCGGTGTCAGTTTTCGTTAGCGCATGTCGTCAGGTCGTCACCGACCTTGTCATCGACCGAGCATCGTCAAAATTAGTTTATCACATTACTCTGTCTCCAGTCTGAGCTAGCGGTACTTTCCGTACTTTCAGCGAGAGATTTTATAGGGGCTATAAAATGACCAACAACTAGTGTAGGTAACAACATTCTCTAAGCATGGCTATGTTCAATTTATTGCAGATGTAGTTGTAGATAGCTAAAATGATGGTGGCTGTAATTTATACATCTATGAGTTGTGCTTCGTGGCTTCGCTCCTTTGGGAATTTAAGGATTTTGAGTTGCCTTTACCCCCTCCTAATGAATGTGGCTAAATTGATTTAATTGAATTTGAAAAATTATTTCTGTTTTACGGAGAATGAGAGTGTTGCGCGTTCAAACTGTAAATGTCTTCAGCTTTATTATGTTACTAGCCGCGCCCCGGGGCTTCGCTCCAGTGAGAATTTTGGAATAAAAAGTACCCTATGTGCTATTTCCGGTTTTTTTCTACCCGTATACCAAATTTCATCGAAATCCGTCCAGTAGATTTTACGTGATTAAGTAACAAACATCCTTACAAACTCACAAAGTCACAAACTCACATCCAAACGTTCGCATTTATAATATTAGTAGGATTACCAGCGAAGCATCTACCATCCTAAAGAAATCATCTAAAAGATGCTTTAAAATTAGTTGCGCAGTTTGAAACAGCAGACGCGAGAAGCGACCTATTTTATACTTGATGGTATTGATATTGATGATAACATCGTAGTTAAGATGATCTAATAATGCAGCTGGGATTGGATCCGTCGGATTTTAGCTTATAAAAATCTTCAGGTTTTTATTTTTTTACACGACTGACCAAAAAAGGAGTGTTATGTTTTCAGGGTTCATGTATGTATGTATGTAATTTCTTTATTCCACCATAAGTCCTGAACGGCTTAACAGATTTTGATGTGAGAGGTATTGTTAGATTCCTTGCATTAGCCCGAATGACATAGGCTATGTAAGATGTCAGTCGTGTTTTTTATTTTTAAATAATTAGCTTGTTATATAGAATAGTAGGCAAACGAACATGCGGGTTGCCTGATGGTAGGCAATTACCGCAGACCATGCATACTAAAAAGGTGCAATGACTGACGGTTTAGTTCATAAGTTAACGTTAATTAAATAATTTTCAGGTCTACATAAATTGTTATGGTCAAACATGACAAACATTATATCTTAACATACAATGTCTTGTACTTTTACGAGGTTAGGTTAAAGATAACGATGTTACTTCGGTACCTGTTCCAAACAGGTCAACAGATAAGCGCGGTGATAAACGCAGTCGCTTTTTGGTTAAAATTATAACTATTTTCCTTTTCGTCACACACATTTCCTAATATGGTTTCTTTTTGTGACATAGCGGGACACTTTGCAAATATGGTTTCTTTTTTGTGACTAAGCGGGACGCTGTAGTGATTGAGCACACATCAATTGATTTATTTCTAAATAAAAAGAAATATGGTAATTTTTAAAAGGGGGAAAGTCTGTCTTGCTGTCCCAAAGTCGCCTTCTACAAATATGGAACTTACAAACACACAGAATGCATATTACCTAAAATATTTTGAAAGACTGGCGTGATAACCAATATTGGCATAGTAGGCACTATCGTAAACATAGTATTTTGTCATTGACAATGACAAGCCTTTCATTACAAGACATGTATTAACGTCGAGGTGAAAATGCCGATTCGCATTGCCACCTTGCCGCGGGTACAGCAGGGTGGGTATGTGGGACTCGAACCCACTAAAACACCTCGATGTCCCAAATGCGCTAAATATCTGGAACTGCAGGTCCTGTATCAAGATAAAATTGAATCTTCCAATTTCTTGTAACTTTTATTTAAAAACTTCTACTTTAAAAAGAAAGTACCATCTAGTATTTATAGAAAAGCAGTAGAAATGTTAAAACCGTTAAAGCTATTAACGACCAGATGTTGAATGCAATACAATATTTTTTTATGGTATAATAATTGATAGTCGAATTCTCAAATTCTCTCTTCTATTGTATGCGTGTGGCCATTTTTATAGACGTCAATTTAGCAAGGTATTTTCATTGGATACGCCTGTTTATCTATCTTGAAAGATTTCACACTAATCTGCCAGTAAAAAAAAATTAAAATTCATTTATTTCAGGTTTCTTAGACCCATATAAAATACAATTCGTTACAATTATTAAAATTATTATCAATTAATTAATTTAATTATGATGTAATAAATATTTTCATAAATTAAAACTGTCTCTCCGGTCGGCTGCACGGATATGTCTATCACAGCAATGCCGAATGTAGGGACAGTAGTCGATCAGCAATCATTTTCAGGACACATGAATGAAAATTAGGACGTTCTTTTTACTTATGTCGTGATTTTATTATTTACTAGTTTTTGAGCGGCTTCGCTCGCGTGTATTTTCCACGAGAACAGTGCTTTTTCCCGGGATAAAAAGTGCGCTATGTCCTTCTCAGTACTTCTAACTATGTGTATGCGAAATTGGAGGAAGATTGGTTCAATAGATGAAACGTGAAAAGGTAACAGACAAACTCACTTTCGCATTAATAATATTAGTTAGGATTAAGATAATTGTTAATAGTAAAGGTAGTAATGTTCTATACTTCTTCTTTCTACTCTGCGGCTTACTTCTGATTGGAGAAGGAAAACCATAGTGTTTGTTTACAATCACAGTGGTATATGAATTAATTATTCAATACGTCATTGGATTTAAATAAAAGGTGTAAATAATTTTGCGATGTCATCAGTTAGATAATAAACATTATCGAGTTCACTAGGTAATAGAAAAAATAAACTTTTATGCTTGACTTTTGTCAGTGTAGTGAATGTAATTTTACCGTTTAAATTAAACTAACAGTCAGGTAATCATTTAAACTCTTCATTTTAAATTCGCCTAATACCGCGACAGGTTTTAGACATGTTGTATAAAAAAATTCAAAACCGTTGTCTCAATGGTTACCGTCTTTGATATTTGATATCTTGTTATTTCTAGCCAAGGACGGGACATATTTTTCGGCACTGTTATTTATTAGGTATCCGATCCGGTGTTTTCTGAATACAGATGTAGTTAAATTAAAAGTGATGTCCAGAATTGCCAATAAATTGGAAACGATTTATGCTAATTCGTGTTAAAAATCGATATTAGTTTTGAATTATGATGTCATACAAATGTGTGTCAATAGGAAAACGTGTGCCGTGTGATGAAAACAAGTATGGCGGCTAGAGCTTGACGATAATATCCGAACGCCGGACGTTGTTAGGATTTCTATCTTTCAATTTCTACTACAACTATTAAGGAATTTGGAGCCGAAACAAATATTTTGAACCATCATATCTATAGACACTATCCCACGTCGCAAACGAATTTCCCATAAGACGCTTCCCTGGTGGATCGACACCTGACTCAAATAATTAGCTGCGCCAATTAGATAAGTATGACTGGATCCAAGGCACGCCATATACAAGCCATAATAAACACTCCTGGACTACTTTATATAGATGGTTACTCAATGCGTGAACAGGATAAAATTACTTCAAAATTATAAACAAACACGAGCTCACGATGAGACAAAAAACCGATATTCCTTGCACATTACTGCGCACCCTGTACGCTTTAGCCGGCGATGTGCAAAAAATATCGTTTTTCGCATCGCAAATGACACGAGAGGTAATTACAATGACTCAGACATGATATCCTCGTGACAAAACTTCCGCGACGTATCGAGTACTCGTATCGAGTGCTCGTATCGAGTTACCCTTGTCCCAACACTATGTAAGCAGACCCTGCTGTCCTTAGCGATTCTGTAAAAACGAAACTCGATACGCTAAAAATAATTAAGGTCGTATAATCGGTTATCGATACGCATAATGCAACATTTTTTTACGATTAATTGCTCGTAATTGACAGACTATTAGAAAACAAACATTTGTCATTGTTATTAATTACTGGCGGATTGGAATTTATCAAGGTTAGAATCGATACTACCAAGTTTCACAATTACATGTCCATTAATATAGTAAAATGACCTCATAATTGCTAATGAGAGCCATTCATGCAAGTGCGGAAGCATCGCGTACGTAGTATATAACCGCGTATATGTTCAGTGGGCGGGAAATACTTGTGACGATAACGAGATAACGAGTATTTCCGATCAGGTGCGTACGCGCTACCCTGACCTATCTACAATGCTCATTGATTGGGCACTGATTGCGAATTCATTGCGTTACGTCTTCTCTTTCTTTGTCGATTTATCGTTTTCGTCGTAATATTTCTTTTTTTACGTTTTAAATGCTTTATTACTCGTATGTGTATAATTGCATTCGCGCAAGTTTTTTCTTTCGGACAAATCTTACAAGGGTACAGTATAATCATAGGGATTGACTTAATTAAATTGAGAGTTTTTAAATGCCTTTTTAAATCCAGTCCAAAGCTTCAATTAATCCCATTTCTACCGCGTTTGATCTACGAAGTGTAAAAAGTGGTAAAAACCAAGTCTAATTTTATGCAAATTATGCTATTACTGTAACACGATAACCGCCAGTGGCTGTACATTTTAAACACTCGATTGCCCTCAAAAAATTATATGGGGTAGTAGTTCAGAGCTTCTGCGTGCAAACGAGTTCTATGATAGGCGATTGTCTAAATTGCTGATGTTTGGGTAAAATAAAATCTTCATAAATAAATTACTGATAGATCTAAACCTGCCAATGAATCACAGTACAGGTGATGGCGAAAGTGACTACCGATGCTTACACTAAATGTAATGCTTGGACTACAATCTCACCATATGTATGGAGTTGATATTATCGACCTGTGTTGAATCGAAACACACATATGTTGACCTGTATTGACTTACAACGCTTTAATATAAATATATGTACTACTTGCAATTATCCTGAAATAATGAAAAAAATAAAATATTACCTATTATGGCTAAAAATTCTTTCGAAAAAAAAGCCTATTAAATTTAACATTAACGTATTTTAACTTACCATTCACATCTATTATGGCCTTGTTATTACTATATTTACTGTGAAATAAAAAAGTACTTAATAAGGTAGCATCTCTGTCTTTTCTCTCGCAATTTAAGAGGCACCTAATAAGCATCAACTTAAACTAAAATAAAGGGTGTCAGCATTCTTAGAATTTTAAAGTAAAGATTTAAACTGCTGCAAATTATTACTAGTTGAACAACCAGTTGATGGACGAGTAGAGGCGAGTAGCAATTATTAGTGCAAGTAGCACGCGAAATTGCCCAGGCTATTAAAATACTAGTATTTTTTCGCAACACACGCCTATGTAGTCTGTCAAACTGTTTCATTTTGGTCCGCCAAAAAATGATTGCTGGTTTAGGTTAGACTAGCTGTTTTTGTGACATATCGTAGTCTGTGCTCTTTCCAAGGTCCAGTCTACATCTGTGGAAAAAATCTTTAAATTAGTTATGTAATTATGCGTGAAAGGAAAACAAAGACATTCGGGTAAACCAAATTTCGCTTTTATACGCCGCTCGGAATAATTATGAAACAATGAGTAATATTATGCAAGTAGGCAGGTATATTTACTTTGATATTTGATCATTGTTCCTATATTTTGCGCATGAATGACTCATGCGCAGAACTTCTGTGAATTACCTATATATTTACAATTCTTCCTACTGTTTGCTTTATAAACTTAATTAAAAACGATACCTAGAAATCTAAAATATAATTACCTATTTTTTGCGGTTTTCCAGCCTTCATACGGTTCGCAATACAGCTCTCTATAACTAACCAATTATTTCTTACAAACATATTTTTGTTCTGATAACTAAGTGGGTTACTAATACTTATTCAAACAGCAAACAATTTTATACATTATATATGAAGTTGAGTAACGTTGTCGGAAATTGGTCCACAGAAAATATAAAACGAGTATTTTAACAGGTATTAGGTACGTGACAAAGTGGACAAGTGATACGTTACGTGACAGACAACTATGGCCACCATGGAGCGTAGAATGAATGAGAATTTCAAAATAAAATTAACGGCACTCTTGTACGTTTTTTACAGACAATAGCATATTATGTACGCAAATTCATTGCTATTGCCTTCTTGCTCACACAGTGTTGTCTCCTATATTGTCAGTAAATATTAGTTTAACCTCATTAGCGGGCTGCGGTGTCGTTTTGTGTATTTTGTTTGTGTATTTGAGAAAATGATCTTTTTAGGAAGATTTTTTTATATATTTTTTTTTAGTTATCTTTGTTCTTTGTTATTTAATAAGTTCACTTTGTATCCTTAGTACAATAAAGATATTACAAACAAACAAAAAAATGGTTGACAACAACACTTTTTTTTAACCTTATTTGGCCAATTGCCAACTCTTATTATAAAAAAAGTTGGCAATTGGGAACATTACGCTCACGTTGCAACCTTCGAATGCATCAAAATTATTATCCATATAGACATAACTGTTTTAAAATAAAATCTATAAAAAAATTGTTAAATCCTTTAAATAGTAATGATTTGACCGACTTCGTCATCAAAAAATCGCACGCGGCTATGTGATGTAATACCGCCATTTTGCGGTCATTCTGACCCACTTCCAGTAAAAATATAAACAACAAATGGCGCTAATCTATTTATTTTTTGTTTCAGGTACGTATTGAGAGGAAAATGGATTTGATTCGACCAGCAGTGGTGAAACACACAAATATTCTTGGCATAATATGATTTTGGTTCATGGTTCTTAATCTTATAAGGTAACAGTGACACGCGCCTTCGCTCCTATGGAAATTTCGGGAATCCGGATAGCCTATAGCCGTCCTCATGAATCCTGTCATACACTTATAGTAGTTCCAGAAATTACCGCGTTAAAACCATAGATATAGAAAAAAATTAAGTCTTTAAAATGAAAAAAAAAAGTAATGATTTTTTTTTTAATTTTATGGTGTCCATCGCCTTGTGTTCTACGGGATTAAAAAATAAAATACGTTACAAAAACAAAAAAAACAGTTAACATTTCAGTAGAAATTATAAATTGAAACTACATTGTGTTAAATATTTTTTTCCACCTGTCATCACTAACTTGACAGGTACCTACTAATAACGTTAGGATTTTTTCTACCTTTTGAACTCAGACCAAGTATCTCTAGACTGGACATTCTAATAATAATACCATTAAAGAACGTGGCAGCTATATACGAATCTCCGCAAGAAAGATAAAGAGATATTTAATATTTTTGCCTTTTTCATAATTTCATTTTTGCTTGGCCAGTTTGAAAACTATAATCGGGCCGAAACCTAAACTCCCGTATGACGTATGTCACTTAGACAATAATAGTAATGTACCTAAACACGAATCGTTGATATTATTTGATGTTACGTAAAAAAACAAATCGAAATAAAATAATTATTTTTATTAATCAGAAGTCTGAGTCGCTGTCATCGTCAATAACATGTCTTCTTGATGTCACGATTCGATACGATTGCGTGAATTCTTGTCCCTTTTTCTTTCTTTTTTGTATTACTTTAATGTAAAATATTTTTAATCTTAAAACGCAATATTTTTTATATGCAGCATTTACAAACCTAGTTAAATAAATCGATAAATTAAACGATGTATGGCGATTTTTTACATTTTCACTATCGATTTATTGTAGCCGGATGCAATGGAACTCCCTAAACGGGCTAGCCGGAAGTTCAAGTACTACATTTCCGATCATAGATTTAAAATTTAAAAAAATCGGAACTTCATGGGCTTGACCTTGATGACACCTGTCATACGGGAGTTTAGGTTTCGGCCCGATTATAAGCAATTTAATTTTTATATTGTATGTTTTCAATTTATTAGTATTACAATGAGTCTGTCCTTTAAGGCTTATACGTAGATGACAAGTCTATGGAATTCTTTCTTTAAGCTTTTGAAGGTTACCTCAACTGTCATATGTTACCAGATCTGGACAGACCTTTGTCAAATTTGATACCTCAGGTAACTGAGGTGTCAATCAGTAAGTTTTTATTAACAGTTACTCGATACTCGGTATTTTTTATATGATTTTTCATTCTGTGCTAATACTGTCGAGGCTATTAATTTTTTTTTTATCGTTTAGTCTGTTGTGCGGGCAGTAGACCAGTGCACCCGTGTCCGTATACTCTAAATCGGATTACAGCCTGCCACAATTTACAGATAAATCTTATCTATTAAAATTCCAGAGAAAGTTTTTTAAAATGGCTATGATTGTCCTTCAAGCAAAAGCTATTGAACCAATTTCGATGAAACTCATATTCGACTAGATTTTTTTTAATCTACTAAATAGGCAAAGAAGCATGCGGCCTGATGGACACCTGATGGAAAGCGGTCACCGCAACCTATAGACACCTGCAAAACCAGGGTTGTCACGCACGCGTTCCCGCCTCTAATATTGATAGTTTGGGTCCCTGTAGATTTGTCATAACGTTGATTCGTCATCAAAAAATGTATGGAGTAGGTTTGACACTACGGGTTACTGAAAGTTGGCCATCATGAATGAAATTGATGTCACGTATTTAATGCCCTAAGATCTCCCTGGTGATGATAAAAAAGTGTGCCAAAAATGTTTTTTTTTATAAAATAAATAAATTCACCTTGCCTGACCGGAATGACGACATCTGAAGGCAAGACCGAGATGAACAAATTCTTGGGTTTTATACCCAATTTTATAGCTATAGTTTTATACATAAACTGTCTAATAGTTCCACCTCCAGACGGTCGTACGTCCATGTCTCATCGCATTTGACGACAACAATCTAAATTACTCGGTTACCCTTGGGCAGTAAAGAGGATCTTCAATCAGCGACGTTATCATCCAGAATTTATGACTTCGGCTTTGGGACCTCATGATGGCTTTTACCGCTCATTTTTGTGATTAAAACTTTATGCTGCCTTTCGGAGAGTTGTAGTTGGATAGAGTGGTCTCGTAATTTAAATTCGTCTATGAAGATTTATGCAGTATGTTGAGCATTGAGCTGATGGATAGCATTATAGGGACGAATCAACAATAACCCTACGTAACGCTTTAAGACCAAAATAGTGTGTCAATAGACAAAATTTAAGTCTTCTTCTTCTGAGTCGTTCACTCTTGTCAGAGTGGTCGTGGTTGTTCAGATGGCCTGGGATCTTCTGTACTGCTCGTTCCCTGGGCGAAGGTTGCTGCTTTTGCAATGGCTCTTCACTCCACTTCTCTTTATTACTGGCATTCCGAGCGCAAAACTTAAGTAGTGTCCCACATATGTTTAGACTCTATTTTCTCATTTTCCCCATGTAATCGTCGTTAGGAGGACATCCAAAAGGGTAAGATTGTTGCGATTACTCAGGATATATGGATCAATTGACTTTACATACGATAGTATCGCGACATACGTGTAGTGCCTATGAGGCTTAGTAGTTGATTCGCACGAAATTCATTCGCCCGAACGTGCGAAACGTCCACTTTCAATTATAATATTTTTAGTAGGCGTTTCGCACGGATGAATTTTAATCGCGTGCGAACCGACCTCTTCAAGAACTAGTAGTATGCGATTAGCCCACTTAACGAAATGTGCGAATAAAAAAATCAAGGTACAGTTGTGTACAAAATATCCATACTAATATTATAAATGCGAAAGTTTGGATGTGAGTTTGTGAATTTGTGAGTTTGTGAGTTTGTGAGGATGTTTGTTACTCAATCACGCAAAATCTACTGGACGGATTTCGATGAAATTTGGTACAGAGGTAGATAATGACCTGGAATAGCACATAGGCTACTTTTTATCCCGGGAAAAAGCACTGTTCCCGTGGGAAATTCACGCGGGCGAAGCCGCGGGCAAAAGCTAGTTATAATATTAATATTAAAATATGCCACATTTTCATGGCACTCACATAAATATAAGGTCAATAATTCATATCAAAACGTGAACATCACGAATGAGGGAAAGAAATAAATTCATGGTGTCTTTTTTTTACAAGTAGGTAATACGAATATGTATTTTGACAATTTTATTAACCTATGGGGCTGCCGAGGTCTGCTACCTAGCGGCAAACGAGACATCGGCAAAGCAAAAAAAGAAGCATTTTATTTCTTACCTTTATTAGAAGTAAGAATTAATAATTCTAAACGAAGTGATTTCGTGCGTGAATGTAACTTTTTGTTAAAACTTTTCCATAAAAAATGGGTATGTGCGAAAGGCGTACTACAAATTTTTGAGAGGGTCGGTTCGCACGCGATTAAAATTCATCCGTGCGAAACGCCTACTAAAAAAATATTATTATTGAAAGTGGACGTTTTGCACGTTCGGGCGAATGAATTTCGTGCGAATCAACTACTAAGCCGCCTATGAAGTTCTAGTTTCTGAATAGACAATTTGATTTAGTGTTATGTGGGTGACATTAAGTTGACTGCGTGACTGACTGTGGGGTCCGGGGTCACGTTATCGTTCGGGTCGCCTTATCGGCCATCTTCGGTGCAACGAGACCTCATGCCTACGTTCACGGCTTTGAAATATTAGAAGCGTTATGCGCTTTTGTCTGAACTCTGCGTGTTGGTGGGAATTTGAAGATATATAATATACATGCCTTCAGATACCCTTTTAACTACTCATGTGCTTCAGAGTAGTCCTAATTAGACGTGCGTGCGTATTATTTGTAAGGTCCTAACGGAAGACCATATACATGCATAGGCATATTTTGAGTTTGCGTGTACCACCCTAGACCTCATCTTTGCTTCCCATCAGACAAGATTGAGGTCAAAGGCACTCAAATCTCTAATAATAAAAAAGACCAGTGTTACTTTCTTAAAACATAATATGCTCAGTTGGGTCCGATCCAAAATTCTAGCACATAAATACTTTTATGTTTAACCTTAACTTTTATTCTTTATTGTATGTGCTTGTATTTTGAATGAATTCTCATTTATTCATCCAATATCACCTACAAAGTATTTGAATATTGGGCAATTTTCAACTCTTAACATGGACTTTCTAAGACAGTTAGATAAAAATTTGCAAAATGAACTTAACCTTAAATCTCAAAATTTTACATCGGTTGTTGACGCCAATAACTGCGTCGGAGCAACTGAAGAAGAAGGTTCACAATAAATCTTAGGTTTGGTTTCCTTATTTCCTATCAAACAAGCATTATTTCACTCATCATCGCATGTGCGTTTTTACTGCCGTAGTTTACAACTATTAAAGCATGCTTTACATACAACAATGACAGCAGAATTTCACTAAATATTAACATAAAATATTCACTTTACACCCAATCCAGTATGCTGAGCAGACCTCGATATGTTCACATAAAAACAGTGTTGGAATGTCGCGCGGCGATCACGAACGAATCGATTTTCTAGCCGTCAATCCGACGAGTGATTTATTCGATTCGCACTCGAGTCGCATCGATCGCGAGCCTGAAAACAATTACATCGCTGGCGGTAGGGTTCGCAAATGAATATCATACGCATAGGTATATTTAAAAGTAAATTTTAAAGAATGACGGTCCTCAAATCATATGCTGTCTCATTATAGACAATTATTCGCGGGTGTTAATATTTCTTAGGCCTATTTTAGTTATTTGGCGCTGATAGCGGACCTTGCTACTGACTGGGCCGTGCAAGAATCACCCCATTACTTTATTCAATCAGTGATGGTACAATAAATGATCGATGACTATAAATAAATTGATTAACTTAAGGCATTGTAGTTTATGATTTTATATACTGTGCAAAAACCAAAACAAAAATTATATGTGCAAGTCTTTTATAGGAAACAAACTGTCACTTACTTACTAGGCTAGGTTAGGCTATAAATCCGAATTAACATAGTATCAAAATAAGTATGAATTTATTTTATTATTATTTTATTCACGTTGCTGGCTGTACAGCTATATCGCGATTGCATTCTCATTACAGACCTGATATTATAATATTAAAAACAAGTCGCCCACCTGGTTCTATTCTAGCGCGTATTATTCTAAACATTCAATAACATTTCCTCAAGTTTAAAATATAAAATAACCCACTGTATAACTGAGTCCCTATAGACCACTATAAGGCCTGGTCTAGGGGGGTTTTTTTCTAACTTTGACAAGACTTGGTCAAGACAAACAAGTTCAGCGGCAAAATTTGGGGGAAAAGCTGACATTTAATTTACTTTGTATGTCATCAGGGTCAAGCTGAACAAATTAACACGGCGGCAAAAATCAGGGGACGGAAAACTGTAATAAATCATATGACGTCAGGTCTCTGTAGATTCGCCATAACAGTTAATTCAACACCAAAAAAAAAATATGGCGTGGGTGTGACGAATTAACTTTCAATAGTTCCAATGTTTGGTTAGAACTTAAAATATGTCACAAGTTGACTGTGGCAAACTGACACCCATGTCGTCACTGAAGATTCTTGACGTCCAGTGACGTCACTGGTGTCAGTTTGTCACTTTTAAGGTACACTTCCGATTCTATCTCCACTGAAGATAGAATCAGAAGTGTACCTTAAAAGTTATTTTTAACCGGCGCAACAAGCCAACATGTTGCACTGCGACAGCTAAAATAGCAACATGCTATTAGCCGCGAGGTTCCGGGTTCGTCGCCCGGCTCGGCTAAATATTTCACGAGGTATTATTATATGGTGTAGTGCACGAGATGTCATATTGCTAGATGGGAGATAAGGTGGAGCAAGTAGCTGGAAAGATTTATAATTTGTGTAATTAAACTGCTTTTTAGGGTTCTGTACCTCAGAACGTTTTGTATGTTTAATACTACTTTAATAAATAAGTTCTGAAATTTGAATGTCTTGTTACTCAATATCGCCGCAACCGTTACCACCAGATTACTTATACATATTTATTATAAACAATATTTTTCTCGATTAACATTATTGCTTTATAAAATGAAGCAAATAAAATAAATAAATTTTATCTTCTCTCGAAATTTTCACGCCGGAATTAATGGCTCTATTTACGGGCACAATAATTATAGACAGTTTAAAAAAAAGTTATATTTTACGAATTTTTAATTTGGCCACCGAATCATACAACTCTTTGATTACTGCACTGGCGGCGTGGGATGTCCATCAACTCGATATTGGTAATCGTATCGAATGACAAATTCTATCGATAGTAACTATCGATTGATGTGTGGGTTTGATTGGCTGTACAAACGTACACACGATTATTTATAGTTTGAAAGTTTGTTAACCCAAATAACTATTTTTATGGCAGGTGAAACGCCATAAACGCTGTTTTGGTAAAAAACAGTAAAGTAGGTTTCGTAAGCGACTTCTTTTACGTAAACACTGGAATGCATTAATAAAGGCAACATTTTCTTTTATAATTTTGGCACATGAAGTTAAAATTTGTAATTATCCTACTTACTTAAAGTTTAGCTTTACATATTAAGCTATAGTTGTTTTTGTATATGATGCTGTGTAAACACGCCTAGGATAACTTTGTTCTTAAGCTATACCCATTTGTACTTCTATATATCTATTGTGTTTTCCTAAATAAATAAAATAGGTATTAAATTAAACATGATTCATTGACAGACATACTACAAAAAAGGCACAAACGTACTATTTATATCATGCCTTATTTGTGTCTCAAATGCCTAAGAAAGTGTAATAGAGCAGCATAGATTTTAAAGAGATCTTTTTGCTTTAGTTCAATTTGTTTTTGAGACACAATTAAGACACTACATCTACTTTTGTAATTAGAAGAATCGGCCCCCTGGTATGGAGTGGCAGTCATGTACCAACTTGATCGTTTCGCAAACCGACGCAATTCGCCAACTTCTTCTATTCGCTATCTGACGCTGTTGATACTGTTTGATGGGTTTCTTTCGGCATTTCTTCTCAGCAGTGGTCGTTCCTGAATGCTAGTAAGATGAAAATGTGCTTGTAGGCTTATTTATAAATGGCTAGCTATTGCCCGCAGCATCGTCCGTGTAAATTTCCCACGGGAACAGTGCTTTTTTCCGGGATGAAAAGTAACCTATGTCCTTCTCTGTGCAGAACTGCGAAATCTGTATATGCGAAATTTCAGGAAGATTGGTTCAGTAGATAAAGCGTGAAGACAACGTAACAAACAAACTCACTTTCGCAATTATAATATTAGTTAGGACTAGCTTTTGCCCGCGGCTTAACCCGCGTGAATATCCCACGGGAACAGTGCTTTTTTCCGGATAAAAAGTTACCTATGTCCTTCTCTGTGCTTCTAACTATGTATATGCGAAATTTCAGGAAGATTGGTTCAGTAGATAAAGCGTGAAGACAACGTAACA
The DNA here is from genome assembly GCA_018467065.1 of Ephestia elutella. Lineage (NCBI taxonomy): Eukaryota > Metazoa > Arthropoda > Insecta > Lepidoptera > Pyralidae > Ephestia > Ephestia elutella. The sequence goes on along the minus strand of CM031573.1, from coordinate 2,775,796 downwards.
AACAAACTCACTTTCGCAATTATAATATTAGTAAGGATTTGCATTTGGCGAAAATCGTTTATCTAAGCCAACTAAGTCGACTAGCGACCGTTTATTACTTCGAGCCAAACATTCATAAGGCCTCTGGGCTCCGGTCATTGACTTTGTACCTAAATAACTAACACACTAGTGAATAATGTACTTATTTGCGAATCATAAAAATTCATCAAGTAGTCATCCATTGTTTTTCAACAATGTTTATTGTTTTTCATCGCTTTGCCACCGTATACTGATTTATGTACTTTTTATGTAAAAATACTGTTTATGTAAATGATACACGTGCCGAAGACATATTTCTGTTAAAATATAGTACCTTTTACAAAGTAGCTTGTATTGAAATGAGAAAAATATAGATATTAGATTTGTTACGAAACTCTTAAAACTGAATTTAACTGTCGATCAAAACCACTTTTGCCTGATTTTGTAAGTTCAATTGCAGAGTAACTGTTTGAGCTAAAGTACACTAACTTTAAACTATTTTTTATGCTGTCACTATACATAGACTAATGAATTTCTAAAGATATTTAAATGTTTGTTGTTATCGTACAATTATTGTGATTGATGAATATTTTGTGAATGGCAAAACAATTTTTTGCGAGCGTATGTACACACAGTCATAACTAGTGATGTGCCGTTCCCGGGAACGAAGGAATATTCCCGGAAACGAAGGGAACGTTCCCGGGAACGTTCCCCAAAAATGGAAATATTGGGGAATATTGCAATTAAAATGTATAATTGCGATTTTTATCACTTCTAATATAATAAAATAATCTAAATACATATCCTCAGATAATAATTACAACATTTTTTTCAAAAATCTTCAATATTCCCTACTTTTCGGGAACGTTCCCGACTTATGGGGAACATTCCCTTGTTTCTGGGAACGTTTAAAAGCTGGAATTTACTTTATAGGATTACTAGCTTTTACCCGCGACTTCGCCCGCGAAAGTTTCGCTTAGATAATAGTAGATTATTAAGTTTGTCCCACACTGCGAATATTAACCTGTAACGTAACATTTAAAGATTCGATTGTGCGTATTAACATTACAATACCTATGCCTGTCACAGAACATTCTCCGATTTGATTTTGATTTTGCCATTTTTTGAGGTTTTGATTTCAAAAGGTCCACATTCGCAAAATATCATTTTCGCACAAGGTTACTTGCGCAAAAGGTCTACTTTCACAAAATGTCACTTTCGCAAAAGGTGACATTCGCAAAACTTCACTTTCGCAAATGGTCACTTTTGGAAAAGATCACTCTCGCAAAAGGTCACTGCTTATGTTTATTTCGTAAAAAGTCACTTTCGCATAATGTTACTTTTGTAAACGTGTGTATTATTATTATTATTATTGCTATTAGGTATGTTAGCGATTCTGAGAAAGATGTATTCTGTGAAAGAGACATCCTGCGAAAGAGACATTTTAGGACTCGAGAACCTTTTGCGAAAGAGACATTTTGCGTCTGGGCCTATTTTATGAATACAATAAATAAGTGCATATTTATTTTTTGTTAACAGGTAAGTTTTGCATAAAGTCATTTTTGCAAAAAGACATCTTCGCAAAAGGTCATTTTCACAAAATGTCACTTTCGCATGGTAACTTTCGCAAACGGTCACTTTTTCTAAATGTTACTTTTGCAAATTGTCAATTTCGTATAAAGTAACTTTTACGAAAGGTCACATTCGCACAAAACGTCACTTTCATATAAGGTAACTTGCGCAAAAGTTTACATTCGCAAAAGGTCACTTTCGGGCATTCTGCGAAGAAGACGTTACGAGAAAGAGACATTTTACGACTAGGGGACATTTTGCGAAAGAGACATTTTGAGCCTAAGCCAATTTTTTTAATACAATGATAAGGTAACTTTTTTTCCATAAAAGATGAGTTTGCTCTTGACCACAATCTTGCCCGAATGATTGCATAATTTAAATTTTTTTTTTTGTATCTATAACAAGTCCATGCTGGGCAAAAGCCTCCCCACTCTCTTTCCATGTGTCTCTATGTCTGGCCTTTTCTATCCACTTTCTGTCGAATGCTTTAAGTTCATCTGACCATCTTTTCTTAGGCCTTCCTCGTTTTCTGTGCCCATCAGCTGGGACCCAGGTTTTATTAACAGATAACTTTTTTTTATTGTATTAAAGATGGGTTTGCTCTTGACCACAATCTTACCCGCGGACAGAGATGAGGTCTACGTTGTAGCGAGTCCACCCAGAAGTAGCTTATTTACTCTGGTTTTAAAGAGAGAGTCAAGCTGTATGTGCTCGGTAAAACGCAAGTAGAGAGTTCCATTTCTTTAATGTGCGCACGAAAAGCGCTTGGTGCTTGCGGGGGGAATATTAACCAAGAAAGGATGATAGCCCGCCGTGCATCTGGACATAAGGTTAGGCGGTATGAGCTCATGCAGCTCATGAGCACACTCCCCAAAGTACAATCGGTCGAAAACCGACAACTCCATACAAAACAGACAGACAGACAGGCAACTTTTAGACGATGAGATTTGGTTCTGCGTTTCACCGAATCCGAAGTGACCAATTGGTACTTTGCCGAGCCGTCCCAAAGTTCACTTTTGCAAATGACATCTTCGCAAAAGGTTACTTCCGCATGGTAACTTTCACAAACTGTCACATTTATAGATGGTTTCACTTTTGCGAAAGTGACATTTGTAAAATGTCACTTTCGCAAAAGGTCACTTTCGTATAAGGAAACTTACGCAAAATGTCACTTTCGAAAACGATTACTGTGGATGCGAATGTGATATTTCGCAAAAGAGACATTTTGCGAAAGTGGACCTTTTGCACAGGTGACTTTATTTATTTATTTATTTTATTTTATTTTATTTTATTTGGAGAACATTACAGCTTTGGAATATCTATAAATATTATTATACATATATGATTGCTAGATAGCCAATTACATTGTTCTCGCTGATAGGTAAGAATATAAGTAAAGGTATTAAACTACAATTAATAGCAGTACTAATAATTAATATATGCACATAACAAAAAGACACATGAAAAATTTAGCACCAGACAAGTGAAATAAAAATATGAATAAATATGAATTTATGCGAAAGTGTCTTTTTGCGAAGGTGTCCTTTTGCAAAAAGTGACATTTTGCGAATGTAGACTTTTTGCACAAGTAATTCTTTGCGAAAGTGACATTCTGAAAATGGCATAATCAAAATCGAATCGGTGAATGTTCGTCAGTGTGGGCATATTGTAATGTAATGCGCACAATCGAATCTTGAAATGTTAAAAAGCAGCCAGGGAGCAACTTTAAATGGCAAAACAATGGTTAGTAATGGTAAAATGTTGGATACTATTTATCTAAGCAAAACTCACGCGGGCGAAGTCGTGGGCAAACGCTAGTAATCCTATAAAGTCAATTCCAGCTTTGCAAGGAACGTTCCCAGAAACAAGCGAATGTTCCCCAAAAACTTGGAAACAGTCCCGGGAATATTCCCCGTTCCCGTTTCCGGGAATATTCCCGGGAACGGAAATTTGGGAACGGCACATCACTAGTCATAACCTGTTTCAATGTCACTCGTTATATATCTACCACAACAAAGGTTTTTCAATCGTCTTAATTTCTGCAAGGTGACTGAAAAGAGTCATAAAATGCGCCAAGGTCTAATATATCAGTATCAGAACATCAACAATTAAGTCGATTCTAATTTCCACATAAACTAGAAAAATACAGCCCTTTAGGCCGCTCTCCATTAGAGAGTAGATTCGTTTCAACCACCAATAGAATTTCGTTGAAGTTGAGTACCTACCTACATTCTAAAAGGTTGTTGAACAAGCTAATTATTAAAAATAAAAAACACGTTTTTACTCAAAAAGTACATACAAACATTTAAGTAGTACACATTTTTGAAATTGCCTTTTAAAGCCCTTCAATTTGATACCCCACTCGATAAGATTGATCAAATTTTATTTTTTTGGTCTGCTATTTATCGCATATATAATCTGCCATTTTGTTTTCATGATGACGTCATATAACCTATGTCACTCGGAGGAATGCAAGGAATCTAAAAATACCTCTCACATCAAAATCTGTTAGGCCGTTCAGGACTTATGGTGGAATAAAGAAACTTACATACATACATACTTACATACATACATACATACATGAACCCTGAAAACATAACACTCCTTTTTTGGTCAGTCGTGTAAAAAGCATTATCCTTTCTTCTCCGCACTGGTGGAAACCGGCCTTAATACTCATAATTGGTCGAGTAGATCATAGATAAACAGGAGAGATGATTGGCCCTATCTCATTTAATTGCGGCTATATCACCCTATCTGTTTGATAGCCATGATAACTTTTAAATAACATACTAGAAGCATACTATCATTATAATCTCACAATTTTCTCACTTCTTTCTCACTTGGCAATTTATTTTCTTCCGTAGACGTCATTTGTCTAGTCGACGTTAAATGCGGGCATTTTGCCACTGTTTTATCCTTTTCATCCAACGCTATTTTTGTTCTGGATAAATCTCTTTAACTTTTTTTAAATTATCATTTTAGAAATTTTCAGGGTTGACAACAAACAGGCCATAGTTATTTCAGTTATTTTTTCATTTTCCCATCTCTTCCTATCTTCAGCCATCCTTTTAACATCCTTGTACGACACAACTTTTGCCTTCTCCTTTATTTGATCTCTATATGGCTTCCTGTCTTCCCTCTTCTTCTATTATTAATATTTCATTACTAAATGAATTAAATGTTTTCGGCTGAGCATCGGTACAAGACGCTGTTCGGTCGGACTATCTGGGGGGTTGAAACGGCAACTTTAACGAATAGGAATATGGTTCATTTCTCATTTTATAAATATTTAAAAATGAGCCTTAAATATGATAATATAAGGTTCATTTTTTAATATTCATAAACTTATGTTCGGATGAAGCTGAACACCTGACAACCGTAGCTGTTGAATAAGCATGACCTTTGGAATGTTGACCTACAGAAATTTAAGGATGAAGTGATTGATTAATGAGCTTGTACTCTTACAAATTGTAACTGTACAATTTTATATTTATCTGGCAGGTTAAATTCGACCCATATGATATGCGTGATTATATCACAACTTGACGAAATTTATGATTTTCAGAAAGGTTACACGGTGTTGCAAACCCTTGGTAGCATTTTAGTTCAGTTATTATTTTTACTAACTTCCATGCTGCTCTGGGAGCGAAGAAAAAACATAGAATGTGCCAGCTGCTTCTCTTCCCGCGCAGATTGTAGAAGTCAATAAAGGGAAAGGGCTTTACACTGAGGATTCCTCCACTCGTAGGCGATGGGCTAGCAACCTGTCACTATACCTGAATCTCCATTCCATCAGAGAGCCCACTATTCAGCTAAGCGTGGCCTTCGAGTCTCACGACTCTTGGCTCTGTCTACCCCTGTAAGGGATAAAGACGTGATTCTATGTATGTATTATTTTTAATTTATTTAACTTGTTTTCATTTACAACATATGGTTGGCATTGGCAATGGTGGTGGAGTTTCAGATATTTTATGCGCTGGACAGACAAAAAAGACATAAGACGTAGACGTGGCGCGGACGTATGTTTCTTCGGCGTCCCTTTCCTACAAAATGTCAGTTTGCCACTGTCAATTCGTGACGTCATACCTGCTCCATAAATTCTTTTGATGACGAATCAACGTTATGACGAAACTACAGAGACCCGAACATAGACATAGTAAAATAAATCATTCTTTTAAAAAAAAAAACGTCTACCTTTATGAACCCGATCAAATTCCATTCATAATTTGTCACCTTTCTTTGGTGACAACACCGTCCCACTTGTTCAAGGCGATACGCATGTTTCGTTGGTAACTCGGCCATGTCAAGCCATGTTGCAAGTGAGCGAGAATCGATTGACAAGTGACTAGTAGCACCGCCAGTAAAAAAACAATAACCGATAAATCGAAATTATTGTGGTAATTGCAAACGATTGCCGATATTTGACACAATCGGCGCCTAATAAGGCGCAGTTTTAGTCGATTATGGACTCAATCAGCGCTTAATAAGGCTGAAAATTTCTGGTTCGAAAATTTTTTGTGATCAAAAATGGCTTCTTGGCATTTTGTCAACATTGAAAATGTATAAATACATCATTGTCTACAGTGCAGACACTGTAAAATAAGTAAAGTACTTCATATCCAAAAAACTGGAAAGACATACGTACGTACGTCCAATTTTTGATGTATGAGACGTCCATCGATACTTCATGCACGAACATGACAAGACCATGAGGTCTTGGTGATACAGGGAACCTTTATTAACTTCCCACAAATTTTGACATTGATCTTCAGGGTTCCGTACCTCAAAAGGCAAAAACAGAACCCTTATAAGATCACTTTGTTGTCTGTCTGGTTGTTTGTAATAAAATCTATGTTGTCTTGTCCGTTCGCCGCCGTAATATTCTAGCGCGTGCGGTAGTTTCATATTAGTAGCGTCGTCGCCCGCTCGGCCGGCGTCGGCAGTCGCGAGCGACCATTTTGAATTCAGTATTGTTTGGACATCGCGCGGGGAGGCCGCGCCGCATGAAATTGCTCGCGTGAATGGCATGGCGGACGGCCGCCATTTGTCCTGTGCGATATCGGTTTGATTTTTAATACGCGAGAGGTTCCGCGTCCTTTGATTGTTAATTAGTTTGAGTTATATTTGTGAATTTCCTGTTTGTTAAATAACTATTGAACGTTTGTGTTTGTGAAACCTTTTACTTTGACTGTTTCTTGTGAGATGCGAAACGTGGCTGCCTGGGGACGCCGAAATCTGTTGCCGAGCCAACTTCGGGAAGAAATCTATTTATTTGTCTGGGGAATTGAGATCTCGGGGTAGGTTTGGTGTTTAGGGAACCCCCCTTTCCGAAGACACTCAAGATTGGATCCGAAGAGCAGGAAGATTAAGTTTGGTAAGTGACCCTTGAGTTTGTGGGTGGTTGTAGCTATTAAGTTAGGTTATTATATAGGGCCCTGTAGCTCCCTTTATAAGCTACGGTGGTAGCAGACTGCGTATAGGTTAGGTTTTAGGCTCTAGTCGGACAGACGCAGTGCCGTATATAATCTTTACCGTCGGGTATCATCGGGCTTTTTTGGGGACCTATAGGTCTCCACTTAAAATCGGGTCTTTTTCGGTGAAGAGGTTCACGGCGCTTCGTTTGTCCGGATTCTCTGCGCACCTTTTCTGGTAGCAGAGCGTAGTTGTTCTGCACATTTTCTGGTAGCAGAGCGTAGTTTATCTACCCTCTATTTGTTCGTTTGTAAAAAATAATTAATTGTTTGTAAAAATTATTAGATTTTTCTTAGTTTGTTTGTATAAGAATATTTGTAACCTTTTTGTATTTGTTTGCGGTTTGTACCGTGCGTTCCGGGTTTGTGCCATTCTCATACCTACCGCGGTTCTTCGTGTAGTTGTTTGATTTTGTTGTTTTTTATTTACCTTTTGTTATTTTTTGTTTGTGACTTGACGCGATGGCGAAGGTCTCCAATGCTAGGGCGACACTCGCCAACGAATTGAGATGGTTTGTGACGGCCGGAGGACTCCTGTCCCGGAAGGACAGGGAGGGCGCCATACTGCTAAGAGCGGATCACCTCCACTCACGATTGATTAGCGCGGAAGCGGCCATGGTGGTGCTTACCGAAGCCGAACTTGCCCCGGAGGTCTACGCAGGTCACATGGCGGACATGGACCAGATCCTGAGTCTGCACGATGATATCGCGGAGGCGGCGACCGCAATAAGGGCGAGACAGGCTGGCGGACCAGCCCCTCGCACACCTGTTAGACAGGAAGGACCAGCAGTTACTGGTCGGCTCCCCACCCTTCAGCTGTCCCACTTTGGGGGTAGGATGGAGGAGTGGGTAGCATATAAAAATATGTTTGAGTCCCTGGTCGTAGCACGACAGGATTTGTCGAAGGCCCAGAAGATGGCCTACCTCCTCTCCACTCTTGAGGATGAAGCGCGGTCGCTCATCCAGCACCTCCGGGTGGAGGACGACCAGTACGACACGGCTTGGGAGTTATTGAACTCCCGCTACCAAACTTTACGTTTGTTAGCGGATGCGCACGCCGCACAGTTGATGGCCCTGCCCAAGGTGGCCAACAGGGCACAGTTGCGCCTGCAGTTGCTCACGCCCGTTACAGTGGCCTGTAACGCGCTCCGCACACTGGGGCTGCCGGTGGACCAATGGTCTTTTTTACTGGTGCACATTGTATTGGGCAAATTGCCCAATGACATCCGCTCGCGGTTTGAGCGCGAGAATGCGGAGCGGGACAGCACCACCCTACCAACATTCACTGACTTGGTGAAGTTTTTGGAGTTTGAGGCACGGGCCGCTGAGAATACCATGACGGACTCAGCGCCATCCAGAGCGCCTGAACGTAGGCCCTTGGAACCCTCATGGCGAGGGAAGCCCCAACAGGGACGGCAACCGCCACCGCGTGGAGCTGGTGTGCGGGTTGCACACGGCAGCAGTCGCGGGGGACGCGGACTGCCTGCAATGTGGCCGGATGGGCCACAGCCTGCTGCAATGCAGGGACTGGCAGAGACTGCCAGTACAAGATCGGCGCCGCATGGCAAGGCGGCATGAACTTTGCTTTTACTGCTTGGGCAGTCACTATGCACGTGACTGTCCCAGAGCCATACCATGCAGTGCATGCCGTGGGCTGCACCACGTGATGCTCTGCATGAACCGGAACGGGGATGGCACCCGGATGTTGAGGCAGGGGTCCCCTATGGGCGGGGGCGCTCCTGCGCGAAGCCCTCCACCACCGGACGGAGGACGCGGCTTCGCTCGTCGCACCCCCCTCGGGAGGGTCGCGTACCGGGCGCGGGTCTTGGCGGACCGGGACCACGCGCCCCAAGGTCATGGCCAGTATGTGGCTGGCCAGGCCCCGGATAGGGCCCCCATGGGCGGGGGCCCTAGATCGAGACGTGAGAGTGGGGACACCCCCCTCCACGCGGGTTACCAATGCCCAACACATGCAGCCGCAGCGGTTTTCTCCGCCGCTGCACGAGTACCCACGGCTGGAGTACCACCCGCCGTACCATATGTATGGCCGGGCCGCGGGTTATGCCCCCCCTCAGATGGGGATGTGCACTCGCCCGCCATATTATCCGGGTCAGTGGCGCGCCTCTGGTTTGGAGAGAGTGGGGAGCCCGTAACTAGCTTGCTCCCTTGCTGGGACAGAGCCGCGGACGGTTCTGCTCCCTACCGCGGTGGTCCGCGTATGGGGTCGTGGGGGAAGCCATGAATTTGAGAGCTCTGTTGGACTCAGGGGCTCAAAGCAGTTTGGTTACCACTCGAGTGGCACACCAGTTAGGTTTAGTCGTGGAAGACTCGCCTGTGCCACTTCTTGGAGTTGGTGGCATACAAGTGAAGTGTCTGACGGGCCAGACACTTGTCACCTTTTCTTCGCTGAAGTCCTCCACAATGAGGATCACGACTTCGGCTATGGTAATGGATACCATTGCGGGTTGGCACCCCTCGACAGACATACCGCCGGGTGTGTTGTCTTTGGTTTCGGGTCTGGATTTGGCCGACCCCTTTGTCTTTCATCCCGGCCCAGTGGACTTGCTCCTGGGCTCGGACGTATTGGGTTGGATTTTGCTGGGTACCCAGAAAGCTCTGGGTTCGTCTTCACTGATGGCAGTGTCTACGATTTTTGGTTTTGCCCTGATGGGCCCTGTGTTTGACAATAGCACCGTGGAGGAGCCACCGGTCGTCGCATCAGCGTCCTTGGCCAAGACCATGCAAAGGTTTTGGGAGGTGGAGGAGCCACCTATGAGTTCCAGGATGGATCCGGAACACGCTGAGTGCGAAGCCTTCTTTCGATCGACCACGGAGAGGTTGCCCTCCGGTCGGTTTGTAACTAGGTTACCCTTTGTTGCCTCTCGTCCTAGCCTAGGGCAAAGTAGGGCGCTTGCGGAGAAACGACTGCTGTCCATGGAGCGACGCATGCAGCGTGACCACATACTTCGCGATAAATATATTGAATTTATGCGCGAGTACGAGGATTTGGGTCACATGTCTCCGGCTCGAGTTGATTGGAGCTCAACTGAGCATTATTTTTTGCCCCACCACGCGGTGGTGAAGGCCTCAACGGGCAAGTTGCGGACTGTCTTTGATGGGTCCGCACCCACCTCGAACGGGGTTTCGTTGAATCTGTGTTTGCATTCGGGTCCCAAATTGCATAGGGACATAATTGACATCATCTTGAACTTTAGAAGACATCAAGTGGTTTTTGGTGCGGACATCCGGATGATGTTCCGCCAGACAGTCATACATCCTGAGGACAGGCGATTCCAGTTGATACTCTGGCGTGAGCGCCCTGAGGATCCTGTGACGGTGTATGAACTCAACACAAACACGTATGGTTTGAAATCTAGTCCCTATATCGCCATCAGATCATTGCTTGAATTGGCAGAGTGGGAACGGATCCGCTTTCCCCGTGGGGCTTCCGTGCTGTCACGTGACTTGTATGTTGATGACGTGTGCACCGGAGCCCAAAGTATTGAGGAGGCCCTCCTACTGCGGGACGAATTGATTGAAATATTGAAAACGGGTGGCTATGAGCTACGTAAGTGGTTGTCCAATGAGCCTAGAGTTCTAGAAGGGATCCCGGAGGATCACCAACAGAACCCTCACCTGTTTGAGGATGTGGATGATCCCAACAGGATAGCGGTGCTGGGCATGCAGTACCAGCCGCTAACCGATATTTTTACATTCCAAGTGGACTTGGAAATACCAAAGGTCTGGACTAAGAGAACGGTGTTGTCAGTAATAGCTCGTATGTTTGATCCAAGCGGTTGGATCAGTCCAGTAATATTCTCTGCGAAGTGTCTTCTTCAGAGACTTTGGACTTTGGGCGTCTCGTGGGACGAGCCGCTGTTTGGTCCTCCATTGGATGATTGGCTCGAGTTGTTTTCATCGATTAAGGAAGTCAATCGGATTGCCTTGCCTCGTCGAATATTGCCCCCCGGGAAGTATCGAGCCAGCCTGCATGGCTTTTGTGACGCGTCGGAGCGAGGCTACGCCGCGTCAGTCTATATGCGGACAGTTGACGCCGATGGCCGGGTCAATGTCTCGCTTTTGTTAGGGAAGAGCAAGGTCGCCCCCATCAGGACTAGGCTGACTATTCCCAAGCTTGAGTTGAGTGGAGCTCACCTTCTCTCTAAATTGTTGCATCACGTTGCATGTGAGCTGGCGGCCACGGTCGAGATACGGGACATCTTCGCCTGGTCGGATGCCAGGTCGCGCTTGCATGGTTGCGCGCGGCCCCACATACCTTGGAGGTTTTTGTTGGAAACAGGGTTTCCCAAATTCAAAATATTGGAATTGATATAACATGGAGACATGTGCCGGGAGAGCTTAACCCAGCGGACTGTGCTTCCCGAGGTTGTACGGCACCAGAATTGGTGTCACACCCGCTCTGGTGGGGTCCAGAGTGGCTGATGGGATCAGAAACATCTTGGCCTGTCTGTCAGACAGATGTTACTTCTTTGAGTTTGACTGGGCTTCGTGTACATGCTGTAGTCGCTGAGACGACGTCGGAGCCGGATTGGCTACTTGCTCGGTATAGCAGCTTGGATAAGCTTCTGGGTGTTACCAGTTGGATTAAGCGTTTCATACATAATTGTAGAAACCCACAGGCAAAGCGGTTGGAGCCGATTGCAGGTGCAGAAGAGCGCCGGAGCGCATTGTTGCATTGGGTCCGTGTCGTGCAGACCGGACGGTTTGAGTCAGAGCTTCATATTTTGCGCGACGCACGCGCTAAGTTGAAGGGCGCGGTCGCTCGTTTGAACCCGTACATCGACTCGGATGGGCTTCTTCGGGTTGGAGGCAGGCTCCGGAAGGCGGATCTTCCATATGAGACTCGCCATCCTCTGTTGTTGCCCAAGGGCGGACCCTTGGTGCAGCTTTTGGTGTCTGATCGACACATTCGTAACGCCCATGCTGGGTGCAATGCTTTGTTGGCTATTTTGCAACGCGAGTTTTGGATTTTGTCTGCCCGAAGAGCAATCCGTAGTGTCCTGTTTCGATGTATTGCATGTTATGGGTTGGAAGGCATCCACGATGCAACCACGGATGGGTGATTTGCCCGCTGATCGAATCCGACCTTCGAGGCCGTTTGACGGCGTTGGAACCGATTTTGCCGGTCCCTTTTCGATCAAGGCTTCTCCCTTTCGTAATGCCCGTATTGTGAAGGGCTATTTGTGTGTATTTGTTTGTTTGGCCACCAAGGCTGTCCATTTGGAGGTGGTATCGGCTCTGACTACGGAGGCCTTCGTCGCCGCGTTGGATCGCTTTGTTTCGCGTCGAGGTCTACCTTCCCTTATTAGGTCTGATAATGGCACAAACTATAAGGGAACTGTAAATTATCTTAAGGATGTTTCTGTATTTATTGATAAGAATTGTACTAGTTTAAGTCAAATTGCTGCTCAAAGGGGAATAACCTGGAAGTTTAGTCCCCCAAGTTGCCCCCATTGGGGAGGGATTTTTGAAGCGGCTGTGAAATCCGCAAAGACCCACCTCCGCCGCATTATCGGAGAAACGGCTCTAACTTTTGAAGAGCTGGCCACAGTGTTTTGTAAAGTTGAGGCGGTCCTCAACTCTCGTCCTCTCTGTCCGCTATCTCCAGATCCAAAATGACTTGGAAGCTCTCACCCCTGGTCATTTTTTGGTGGGAGGGCCGTTGAATGCCCTGCCCGAATACCCGTGGAAGGATGAACGCGTATATCGGTTGTCGCGTTTTCAAATGTTGCAGCAAATGAGCCAGGACTTTTGGCGTCGCTGGTCGCTTGAATATTTGCATTTGCTGCAGCAAAGAGTGAAGTGGACAGACAGGACTGAGCCTCCCAGGGAGGGTGATTTAGTATTGTTAAAGAGAGGCAAATTTGCCCTCATTGCTTTGGCGACGAGCTCGCATATTACGTTTGATTCTTGGCGGAGATGGCACTCCGCGTGTGGCTGAGGTGTTGGTCGACGGTTCGATTTTGAGGAGAGCTGTGACCTCTCTCGCCCGCCTTCCCGTAGAGTAAGCTAGCGGTCTGCTTCTCAGACCGGGACGGGGGGATGTTTGTAATAAAATCTATGTTGTCTTGTCCGTTCGCCGCCGTAATATTCTAGCGCGTGCGGTAGTTTCATATTAGTAGCGTCGTCGCCCGCTCGGCCGGCGTCGGCAGTCGCGAGCGACCATTTTGAATTCAGTATTGTTTGGACATCGCGCGGGGAGGCCGCGCCGCATGAAATTGCTCGCGTGAATGGCATGGCGGACGGCCGCCATTTGTCCTGTGCGATATCGGTTTGATTTTTAATACGCGAGAGGTTCCGCGTCCTTTGATTGTTAATTAGTTTGAGTTATATTTGTGAATTTCCTGTTTGTTAAATAACTATTGAACGTTTGTGTTTGTGAAACCTTTTACTTTGACTGTTTCTTGTGAGATGCGAAACGTGGCTGCCTGGGGACGCCGAAATCTGTTGCCGAGCCAACTTCGGGAAGAAATCTATTTATTTGTCTGGGGAATTGAGATCTCGGGGTAGGTTTGGTGTTTAGGAACCCCCTTTCCGAAGACACTCAAGATTGGATCCGAAGAGCAGGAAGATTAAGTTTGGTAAGTGACCCTTGAGTTTGTGGGTGGTTGTAGCTATTAAGTTAGGTTATTATATAGGGCCCTGTAGCTCCCGTTATAAGCTATAGTGGGAGCAGACTGCGTATAGGTTAGGTTTTAGGCTCTAGTCGGACAGACGCAGTGCCGTATATAATCTTTACCGTCGGGTATCATCGGGCTTTTTTGGGGACCTATAGGTCTCCACTTAAAATCGGGTCTTTTTCGGTGAAGAGGTTCACGGCGCTTCGTTTGTCCGGATTCTCTGCGCACCTTTTCTGGTAGCAGAGCGTAGTTGTTCTGCACACTGGTTGTCAAACTTTTTCTCAGGAACGCTTAAAGTCGTATCCACGGTCTCTGTCAGCAAAAAAGAAATCATAATTATACATTAACGCAATCAAGGGATATTACCGTAAATGTTGCGAATTTTGTCGCATATTTTGCGATTTCAGGCACCAATCAAAAACTATGGGGTTCTTCCCGTTGACCTAAAATTATGAAATTTGGCAGAAAGCAAGGCTTTTTTAGCGTTAGATTCAGTATGAACCTTAGGGATCGAACTGCAAAGTAAGGTTTGTTTCTGAAACTAGTTGGTCTTTTAGTTAGAGCAATAATGTGAGATGCTTTGCGTGTATGGAACCCTCGGTGCGCGAGTTTGACTCGCACTTGACCGGTTTTTTTATAATAGGGGGAGTCTGCTCTTGACCACAATCTTGCCCGAGGACAGATATACATACCTATTTAATGAAAAATATCGTCGTCGACGTTGATCGTCCTCAGAATTTACTATCGTTAATATCTTAGGTTCTAGATGAAACGTACGCCAAACAAAAATGTAAATTGTCTTTTATTGACATAGACCAGTTACAGTTTGATTATATGTATGGATATGTAGTCTTCTATATAATGTATAGGCTGATATTGAAGCTAATATTAAACAAAATTACACAAAATACGAATCGATCAACATAATTGGATACAACAATCAAAATATTCAGGCAAATTGTCATAGACCACCTAAGTGATAATGATCAAACCATAATTGAGACTTGTACAATACTGGGTTAGGACAGACTTCAATTTACGTGGCAGGTACCTACCAGACCACCTGTCTGAACAATCACCAGGTAAAATTACCTTATTATGTTAGCAAATTACTAAAACCGAGGATCGCAACGTCATAAAATAGTTATATGAAAATTAGGTACCATTTAATGGCTCCTCTAGACAATCGTTGGCTATTGTGGGCACGGACGATTGTGTAGAAGGCATAAAATAATATCTACTAGCCGATCATCGTCTAGTTATTTGTGTGTGCGTCGTGATTTGACGGTTTTTGGCGAAGAACAGCATGACTGTAATAGATAAGCTACAAAGAACAAATAAACAGAAAAAAATACTATTACGTACGCCTGTTTCCCATGGGGGTAGTCAGAGCAAGAGCGGATCCAGCCTTGGCGTCAGAGGGGGTGGTCACATGGTCCTGGTCTTTATTCGAAATAACCCATAATAATAAGGGAATTAATTTAAGGTCATGACTCCCATAATGTCGCCCCTAAATCCGCCCCTGAGTCAGAGACTATAGATTTCCACTTGTTACGATCACAGACCTCTCGCTTCCTCAACACACTCTTCAACAGAAAAATATCCCAGAAATTCCTACAATATCCAACTAAAACGGGTTCCAAGTACCAGGACAGCATATCTCCGCAGTAGCTACCCGGAAGATGCCACTAATCGCAATCAACGCCACCTGTGGGCCAGATAAACCATCGACACGGCCGGTTATAGATGGCCACTCGGTGAAATAGATCATAATATTATCACTAGATAGACCGGTTTTACGCTCGAAGGCCGGAGATTTGGGATTGGGATGTTGCCTGGATAAAAAATTATAAAGGCATTCCACGAATGAATTTGATTCTCTGCTTTCGTTATATTATATTTTAATTCCTTAATTCTTCTTGTTCTTCCTTACGACTTTTTTGATTGCGTCGGCGCATCTTTTCTTCTACGACTCTCTAATTCCAGTACCTTTATGCCTCTTGAACGGAAATAATAATACAAGGGTCTTAATTATGGACGTGAGGCGAAGAAATTAAATAGTGGTCCCAAAAAGAGATAGATGGATTGTGTAAAGGATGGCATGAATAGGAAGGGAGTATTTAAATAAGATGGCAACTGATAGAGTTATAAAGAAGGAACTGGCATACTGTGCCGACCCCGCATAGAAGTGGCAATATGTAAAGAAGAAGAATTCCTCTACCATTAAGTAATTATCATCTAAAAGCATAGGCCTTACTCTGAAATTTCAACTACTGTTGCGCGTTGCCACTTCAGACTAAGATACCTGGTCTTTACGGTCTAATACGTGCAGTATCGTGTTGAACACTTTCTGCCTGCATTACTGTTGCAATTGCAATATACTGCACTCTTATACTAATGAACGCACTTGATTGTTCAGTTTTTCTGGTGAAAATATAAGAAAAACACGATTTATCGAGCAATCAAATCAATCAATTTTGTAGGTGTGTTTTTCCTGAACAGTAAATATAATTTTAATCGCATTATTCACGTTTTGATTTAACTTTCAACACTTAGAATAATGTGATTAAAACTAATGTGATTGTAAAACTGTACCATTTCAGTCAGGTATCATTTCAATCGGTTGTCAGTATATGGAGATGGTCTGACTAAGATGACCATAGAAATGTCATTTTTTACGTTGCATTAAATATTATATAGCTTACTGTTAGATTTTTTAATTGATGCTACTAACACTGCTACAAACACATACAAAGAAATTAAACACACGAAGCTTTTAAAAGCAAAGAAAACAATGATGATAGGATCAATAAATATGTGTGTTGCAGCAAGAGAGATAAATGAAGAAGCTGGATTGGATGATATTGTATTAACTGCTTGATCGTAGAGTGTTTTTACTATAGATTAGATTTTATTTATAAACGGCCAGTAATAACACGTCAAAGACAATTATGAATGTCAATAGAAGTTCTATATTCAGAGAGGAAATGTGTAGGCGACTGTATGAATGTAGGCTGCGCTTACTAAGCCTTGAATATTTATTTAATAAAGGTAGGTGCAAATTAAACGTGGCAGGTTGTTGCATTTTAAAAAACTGATATACAATTTTTATTATTTTCTGATACAGAATGGAATCTGAGTAACTGGCGTCAAGTAAATTTATACCGATTTAATGTGCCAGATCTGATGTGCTATCACGATATGAAACAATGTAAATAGATGATTAATACAGATGTAGAAAAAAAACCAAATTGTACAAATTTTGTTTTTTTCATTTTATGAATGCAAAGTGAGGATATTTGGTCTTTTTATCTTTATGTGCATTTTTTCCCTATTAGCGAAATAAATTTCTTTATAATCTACATGTGAAAGACCCCTTACTCGGTTCGAAAATAAAGATACGAGTGCATTTAATATATTTCTTATCGGTTTCTGGAATAATTAGTTTAATTATAATGGACATACGATAAGACGATCGAATGTTTTTTTTTAATCTGATAACAGTTAAACTAAATAATTTCATATATAATTATGGATATTAAACGGAAACTTAGTATATTTGTTTACCAATGCTTACCTGGGAATGCTTTGTTCTTGAAAAGTCGATCAATGGACATAATATCTCGATGATCAATGGCAACTTGAGAAAACTTTATGTTCTCCATGCTACTCTTAAGCTACATAAAACTTTAAAACCTAACTCTTTTTATCTATTAAAACGTAGGAAAGTCGCTATCGTTGCGACGCCTACAGTCAAGACAATTTTCGCAAGACGGCAATTTAATAGTCAAGCCTCACATATGTACAATTTAATTAATAAAAATATAAATATTTATATACGTCAACAAAATACAATTGCAAAAAGCTTTTGATTAATTGGCTAAAATCTAAAAACTATGAAGAAAACTGAGGAATTGATTAAAAATAATAAATAAATAAGAAAAAGAATAACGCACGGATAGACACACACACTGACACTCACTTATTTTAAATTCATTTATCTTAATTGTAACTAGATTTAAGATTTCGGAGTACTGTAATAGAATATGGTAATAGAAGAGCGTGGCCTTCTGATACAGGTGTATTTCACTTAATAGAAGGTCACAAATACTTGAATTTTTTGTACCACTTCTGCTAAAGAAATAA
The DNA here is from genome assembly GCA_018467065.1 of Ephestia elutella. NCBI lineage: Eukaryota > Metazoa > Arthropoda > Insecta > Lepidoptera > Pyralidae > Ephestia > Ephestia elutella. The sequence continues at coordinate 2,757,948 of CM031573.1, read as the reverse complement.
AACATTTTTCATTTTTTTTCATTTTCATTTTTTCATTTTTTTCACTTGGCAACCATAAAGCAACTGTGAGCTGAAGTCCTTGTTGCTCGATGATGGCATGGCAACGGATTCTCTTCTCTACAAATCTCTCTATGTCATCGAAATCCGTTCACTAGCCATCATCATCATCGTCAGCCTTCCATGACCCACTGCTGGGTATAAGCCTCCTTTTGTCTACGCCAACCTTTACTATCCTGGGCCATTGCAATCCAGTTCTTGCCAGCAACATCACTAGCCAGTTGATGATTAACTCGATTTTGCGAGATCCAAACGTTCGCACTTGTAATATTTATTTTATTTATTTATTTACTAGCTTTCGCCCGCGGCTTCGCCTGCGTGAATTTCCCACGGGAACAGTGTTTTTTCCCGGGATGAAAGGTACCCTATGTCCTTCTCCGTACTTCCAGCTATGTGTATGCAAAATTTCAGAAAGATTGGTTCAGTACATAAAGCGTGAAGAGGTAACAAACAAACAAACAAACTCACTTTCGCATTTATAATATTAGTTAGGATTAGTTTCACTCTCTCTCTCATCTGAGCGTTTTCCCGGTTGCATCCTCAACGTACGCGTCGGAACCCAGGGTCCGCTTTCCTACTTCTTCTCTACTTCGCACGATCTTCGGCATCCTTGGTTGTGAGACCATTGGCAGCAGGAGGGCACTTCGTAGAAACGGGGCGTCATATATACTACTTCAAATGAAACTGTACATCCTTGAACACGTCAATGTGTGCGTTTCCTTAGCCATAGCGTCCCAATCCGCAAACCAACGGGGGAGTAGTGCGAGCTACGCCATATTGCGGGAGGGGCAGGGAGCGTCTGTACGTAGTACTTATATTAATTCTGTGCCATTGGTAAACATATCTACTCATATAACTTGATTTTGCGAGATCCAAACATTAGCACTTATAATATTAATTGATCAATCATATTTATTACATAATTTCCTACTTAGTAGTTTAAGTATGCAAGAAACGGTTTTTACTCCCGAATCAGACAAGTATATGTTATTGTTTTTTATATTCAGAAAAATTTGAGTTCTGAGCGACTATACCAGCTAGTCGAGTCAGATAAACATATATGCCAGGTAGTCGTCTATCTAAATATAGTCTTTTAGATAGACGTATCTAGAAGCACAGACTATACAACAGCTCCGCAGGCTCTGATTTCACACCTGTACCGCATCACGTGGAGAGGACATGCCTCGTTTGCGATTACCACACTCTAGGCCTCCAGGCTCTGTGGTCTACGAGCTCGTCTTGCGAGCGAATGGCGCTGGTTCGAATCAGCTTGAGCCTTTTGGAAGTAAGTCGAGCGGTTAGCCCCACAGAACTATATCGAAATATAGTCAGAATTATATCGAGATATAGTCAGAACTATACCGAGATATAGTTCTGCGATTAGCCCTCATCTCACTCTAGGCACTATTATGTATTCTGTGCTTCTAGGTCACCTCCGATTCAACAGACATTTTTTTAACCTATTTCGTCCTAGTGCCGGGTAAGAGGTTGGGTTTCCCCATCTCAACAGATATACAGAGGATTCATTTGTTAACAACAAGTCCTATCGTTGCATTCTATGTGAGACTTTTGCCCAGCTGTGGAGTAGGACCTAATAGATAAAGGAAAAAAATACTTTTGATTTTCGTCTCCAGAATTTTGTGTACAGGCCTTGACGAGGACATTTTGACTACATAATATTAGTATCCCATACAAATATAGATATTCTATGTCTGCACAGGCTTTAAGAGGCATATTGGCCACTAACACATACGCATGCGGCGGCGTATACGCATATTCATTCGTATCTATGTGTGTGGCATCTCAGAAGTGCCGACTAGCCACGGGGCGTCATTATGGGCATCCATCTCTGTCCTTGATGATTATCGTGTGAACTGTTTCGTAGTTACGAAGAGGAATTAGATGATACTAGCTGTTGGTACTGGCTCCGCTCCCGTGGGTATTTCGGGATAGAAAGTGCTACGTAATTCCAGGATTTTCACTTAATTTCTTCTAGCAGTTTTAGCGTGAAAGAGGAATAAATTGCAATACAAATCTGTGAATAAAACTCGGTTTACGAGGATTCCAGCTACTGGGACCGAGGCTCACTAGAACGGCGGTCCGAGTAGCCGGATTTCTTAATTTATTTATTTTTTCTTTGGCGACATAGCTTGTAATTTGATAGGCGAGTAGGCTAGCTTTAAATTAATTTTCTAATAAACTAGCTATTGTCCTCGGCTTCACTCGCGTAGATTTCGTTTTTTACTCATTTCACATCATAGATTCAACATCCTGAAGCTTCCGCATTAGTGACACAGAAGTGATAGCATTTTGCCTATTTTTTTTTTTAAATTTCCGACCTTTTTAAAACTGTCACATCTGTATACACACGCATTACAGGTGTTGACAAGTCAAACTTTTAGGGCCAATATACATATAACTACTTCCTCTTAGAAACTAGTCAGACTGGAAGTAAAACGAACCATCGTCGTTTCGTGTCGAGAAAAATTAAGCGTCTTCCTATGAGAAGTTATTATGCAATTTCGAGCAAAACCGGGAAATCCGGTCTACTTCCCCGCGTTACGTCGCGTGATGTAATTAGCTAAGTGAGCTATGATTGAGAAAAGTGAGGTTGAATCTTGATGAAGGAAAGTCATCATTATCACACGAACATTTGTAATAAAATATTGATGTCATTCATAGAAGTAGGATAGGAAGGGCTGCGCGCGGCGCGCGCTTCCTTCTTGATGATGAAATGGCATCGATCACAGACTATAGAAATGGTGTTTGGTATAAACTTGCTTTGTTTTTTAAGATTTTTATTTGTGATTTCTAAATTTAAAGAAAGTAAACGAAATAGCAGCAGTATTCAAGGAGTTTTACTTCTAAGTCTCTTCGGTAACCCTACGAGAAGAAGACCGGCGCAATCACAATCAAAGGTACATTTGTTCGATTAGATTGAGAAGACCACAGAAATAAGACTACACGAGTAGTGACCATAGACCTAATACCTCCGACAGGACGTACCTAGCTCTATGGTAGTGACGAGTTAGAGAAAGAACTTCAGAGTAAAAATGTTAATTTTTTAAATACATTGTTTTTGACTGTTTAAAAGAGAAAAAAAATTAACACGCTATCTATATTTCGAGGACCGTAGTAGGATTCTTATATTTTTTATTTATAAAATTAACTTATAAACTTTACAACTACGAGTAAGGCGTGAGAACTCATAGTAGCTGGACCACCTTGGCTGCGCCCACGCACCTCTGAAGGGTCCTCCACAGTGACTGGCTATTTGTACAACAGTGGACTCCTCGATTTGCGCACGAGTGGAAAGCTGGACAGCTTGTTATTGTTGTGTCGGAAACTTTCTTATATGGGAGCATAAGTTGCGCCCCAGGGCTTCGCTCCCGTGGGAATTTCAATATCAAAAGTACCCCATGCTATTTACTCGTGTACAGCAGATTTTGCGTGATTGAGTAACAAACATCCAAACTCACTCAGAAACAAACACTTTTCGAGTAATTAATAAATTATTTGATGATCTCCTAAAACTTTTTTAAGTGATATATTTCCTATGGATATAAATTCCAAAAAAAAAACACATATAGATAGATATATAAAATCTTTATTTAAACACACATACAGTTTCATACAACAATATAAAATACTAGCGCCCCGCCCTGGCTTCGCACGGGAGGTACATACATTGTAGCCTATGTGATTCAGTCATAAAATAGCTTTCTATTGGTGAAAGAATTTTTGAAATCGGTTCAGAAGTTCCTAAGATTAACCCCTACAAACAAACTTACAAACACGTCCTCTTTATACTCGCATTATTGGTATGAAAAGAAAAGAGAGTACATATCTTTATACTCTCTCTCTCTCTCTCAGCCGAAAGACGTCCACTGCTGGACAAAGGCCTCCCCCAAGGATTTCCATAACGTCCGGTCCTGCGCTGCCCGCATCCATGCGCATCCCGCGACCTTCACCAGGTCGTCGGTCCACCGAGTGGGAGGCCTGCCAACACTACGTTTTCCGGTTCGTGGTCGCCACTCGAGAATTTTTCTGCCCCAACGGCTATCTGTTCTACGAGCTATGTGCCCCGCCCACTGCCACTTAAGTTTCGCGATTCTGCGGGCTATGTCGGTTACTTTAGTTCTCCTACGGATCTCCTCATTTCTGATTCGATCACGCAGGGAAACTCCGAGCATAGCGCGCTCCATCAACATATCTTTATACTAGTGCCTTAAATAGAAAATAAACTTTTTTATTTAGCCAATAGGTCCTGGGCAAAAGCCTCCCCTTATCTCTCCAACTACCTCTATCGCTCGCTACCTGCTGCCACCGCCTATCAAAGGCCGACAATTCGTCAGACCACCTCATTTTCGGCTTGCCTCTCGCTCTTTTGCCAAAAATAAACAATACGAATCCAAAATTGGGACACAGAATAAGTAATGCCTGGGATCAGAAGTCACCAGTTGTCTGTATAAATAGTGTTTCTAATCTCCGCAACCGTTAAGGTGCTTTAGGTCGTCAATTAGAGTCGTGGTTGTGATGCCCTTCTGAACTTGTCACACTATTTATGATGCATTCATATTGTACACCACACTCAGGACCCTTTTAGCGAACCAGAATAAATATAGAACGGGTTTGTAAAGAATTGTCCATCATGAAATCCTTCTGAAATTAAAACTATATTATTTTCCAGATATATATTTTTTTTTATTAAAAATCTGAGTGCGTGATTTATCACGTCTTTATCCCTTGCAGGCCAGACAGAGCCAAGAGTCGTGAGACTCGAAGGCCACGCTTAGGTAAATAGTGGGCTTATTATTTTACATTTATGAAATGAATTTTGAAGATTCCACCTCTATGGTGTTGATAAGGTTGGAAATCGAAATTCACGCGGGAGAAGCCGCTGGAATTATTTAGTAAATAAATATAATTTCCAACACCACCATCTTTGTTCATGAGTCCTCAAGAAAGCATGTTTCTATTATAAAGAAGTGATTGCTATCGCTTCCTATGTAATAAAACGATTTCACAGTTACTCTTTCGCCATTTTTCCGCAGGAATGGCTAGTTTACACGAGCTTAGTTGTGAATTTATTAATGGAAAATATATTAAAATATAATTTTTTATCAGAAATCACACACTTACTTTTTTTTACTTTATTTACTTTGTCACATAAAATAATAATTACATGTATAATAAAATAACAAAATCGATGTTTTTTATCCGACCGACCAAAAAAGGAGTGTTATGTTTTCAGGGGTCATGTACGTAAGTATGTTTGTATGTAAGTTTCTTTATTCCACCGTAAGTCCTGAACGGCTGAACAGATTTTGATGTGAGAGGTATTTTTAGATTCCTTGCATTCTTCCGAGTGACATAGGCTATGTGAACTGTCAGTCGTGTTTTTTGTTTTGTAATAATTAGCTTGTTTTATTTTTTTGCTTGAATCTGTGTAAAATTAATTACCAATGAGATTTAAAAAATCCTTTTTATGTATAGCCACATCGATGAGGAAGGCTAAGCTAATTAATTTTTCTGACCACAAAATTGAAGACTTTTTTTATTTTTATTAAAGATGGGTTTGCTCTTGACCACAATCTTGTCCGAGGACAGAGATGAGGTTTATGGTGTAGCGAGCTTACCCAGAAGCGCCTATTCACTCTGGATTTGAAGAGAGTCAGGTTGTACGTGCTTGGGAACACAGACGCAGGCAGGGAGTTCCAATGCTTCGCTGACTTACGCACAGTTAGTCACAAAAATCGGTTTGCTGTTGAAGTTAGTAGTACATTGTACAACACCGAAATTATTGATAGTCTTCCGAGCCCGATGTTTATTTATAGCACCGGTATATTTTCTAGTACAGTCACATCACGAGCATTAACATGTAAACAAAATAACATAGAGAATATGATAATGCATAATATTTTGCTAGTGACTGTACCAGTGTGAGCTAGGCTTTATGCAATTTTCCATTAGCATTTCTCGGAGCGTTCCGCCCTCTGCGGTCGCGTCGGCTTCCGCGACTACTATTGGTGGTTTTGTGCTATTTCTGTTCTTTGCGACTTTTGCCATCGAGTTACAGTAGTAGGATCTGTAAAACTGAAGGGCAATGGCGTAGATACCGAGTGCTAGTCGTTGTCGTGTCCTCAAGCTCACTCCCTTACAAATGAGCCGAACTCTCTACTTTATTACTATTAATGGGAAATCTTAGGTGTGTGCTCTATATCAATAGGTGGAGTCTAGTTATTAGCATAGTTTCAATAGTTTAGCTGTAAAACCCCCGAAAAACAAATAAATAAATAAATGTGTATGGGGATTGCACTGAACTTGCATTTTCTGTTGCGAAGAAGGTGTAGCGGTCAACACGCCTCTTTACCGTCTAGAACTCTAGAGGTCTTGGGTTTAGTTCCTAGTATATGTTTAGTCTATGTAATTTTAACGTAACTTTTTTTTAATTTCAGGTAAGTGAGCGAATTGATGTAGAGGCGATTTCGTCGTACCGTAAGTACCTTAGAATAGAAAGGCAAATAGATTCCCTGAGAAACAGAATTGCCACCCCATATACAGAATATCCCGAATATATTTCACTAAATCTTTGAGATTTCTGTTTGTTGAATTGAATCACTATAATCTCTGAAACCAAAAGTCGGATTGGTATCTTTTTGTTTGTGATATACCCCGATTCAGAATCCGAAATTCCTACAATAAGTATAGTTCAGTAGATAAGGTACATTTTTAAAGTGCTTATGCTTACGTTAACGTTATTTCTCCTTAAACCAGAGTTGCATTGAAAATTATACATTACTAGGATGTTGTAGCAATCTCAAAAACGCATTTTTTGCCAGAGTCAAGGAACGGGCGACGCATAAAAGGCATGTACAATGCTATGAAAAACTGGCTTGCACGGGCTTGCAGTCTTGAACGCGTTCTGTTCCAAGAGTTAGTCATTAGGAGTAGACGCTGGTGCTGACTAGCTAGCTGAATAGACGAAGAATGCCTTTTTCCCTGATTTTTTTTAACATTAGTTGTATAACATGCTAATTATTTAAATTTAAAAAACACGACTGACAACTTAGTCATGTCACTCGGAGGAATGCAAGGAATCTAACAATACCTCTCACATCAAAATCTGTTAAGCCGTTCAGGACTTATAGTGGAATAAAGAAACTTACATACAATGAACCCTGAAAATAAAACACTCCTTTTTTGGTCAGTCGTGTAAAAAATAAGACATCAAGCAATTCACCCGCGTGAGATGGTAAACGGATGGTGGTAGAAGTGCAGTTAAAATACTTTCTTTTTGTAAAAGACGTATTCATGAGTTCGTCTTTTAGGAACGCGGTGATAAGTCAACCCATCGCTATTTTCCCAAATGCGACGAAGCCAAAAAAGGCCCTCCGTTTTTGGCAAACACATAACCACAAGTGCCGATGATCCACTACAGTGCCACAAGGATCTTTTTGCACGTGAATGAGGGCGCCACCTACGTTTTAAATAAGAAATTTTAATAGTTTAGACATTAGTTCCGTTTTCTACCACGTGCAAAAAGATCCTTGTCGCACTGTATTATTTTATGGCTATACCCATATTCTCGTACTATCTGACGTCACGTCATTGTATACAAACAAAAACAGTTTCCATTGTCCTCTATTCCTATATCTGTCTATGTCGGGACTTAGACGTGCAATTATCGCTAGAACGCTAACGCGGTTAGCAATGCGCGCGCGCAGTGTTGCGTCAGTCAGGCTTGTTTATACCAAGAGGGAATTACAATAAGAGTATGCCAGATTCTGGTGACGGAAAATAATGAGCTACTTACCCAACTGCCTTAAAGAGGTAGTATATGTGTTTATATATGGTCATATGCTGGTCCGGGAGCGAAGACAAAACATAGAATGTGCCACCTGCTTCTCTTCCCTCCCTTGTAAATGTCAATCGAGGGAAAGGGCTTTAAACTGGGGATTCCTCCACTCATAGGCGATGGGCCAGCAACCTGTTACTATACCTGAACCTCCATTCCATCAGAGAGCCCACTATTCAGCTAAGCGTGGCCTTCGAGTCTCACGACTCTTGGCTCTGTCTACCCCGTAAGGGCTAAAGACGTGATTCTATGTATGTATATGGTTATACACTTGCATATATGCACTATACCAATATATAGTATCTTTCCACCACATTCTGATTTGATGCTGGCGTTTAGTAAGTTGTAACCTGCCGGCTGCGAGGTTCGATTGCGTTGTCCAATCGAACCACTAACTTTCTCGAAGTCCCTTATAGTTCGATCAATCAGACATAGGAGGATTCTTAATTCTTCGTAGTTGGTTCCCGTCTCTTCTTACTTCCAATCTCTTCTGCGTACTCCACTGGTTTCTCGAGTTGGGGCTAGGGATTCACGTTCGAGTACCTGTAGGAAACTGAGAAAATATATTCAATTGCCAGGCAACCCAGCATGCCGTGGTAATAGGTAGTTACCAGTTGGCAAAAAAATTGTGTAGTTGGTTTTACCGTTGGTTTTCACGAGCCAGGTATACTCTTTGGAGGTGGATGGAACAGATAACATTCGTAAGAGGAACTTTTACACATAATTAGAAAAGCGATAGTCACAGATGTAATTGCTTACAGCGATAAGGCCGCCTTTAGCGCATCTTCCTCTCTTTTTTAGGGTTCCGAAGTAAACAAGGAACCCTTATAGTTTCGTCATGTCTGTCCGTCCGTCCGTCTGTCTGTCTGCAGTTTATCTCCAGAGACTACTAGTATTAGAAAACTGTAATTTGGCATGTAGATATACATATTTATTACGCGGAGTTAACTGTAGAATAAAATTCCGAAAAAAAAAAATTTACAGGGGGCCCCCACACCTAAAGTGGGAATGATTTTTTTTTCTTTCGATTATACCATCGTGTGGGGTATCATTTGATAAGTCTTTTAAAAATATTATGAGTGTGTGAAGACCATTTTTTGATTTAGGGATCCGTTTGCGAAATATTTGACTTTAAAGTGAAAATTTTTTTTAGAGTTCAGTGTCCCCCCCCTCGATCAGGCAAATGGTGGGGTGTGGATACATGAAAAAAAATATATTAAGTAGCAAATATAATGAATTTAAAAGGAAAATTATCACTGTTACGTAATCCTTACACGTTAACGAGTAATAGACGATCAACCTGGAAAATCCATTTTGGTATTATAAGGTTATAGTCATTAGTTATATGATACTGGGAGTAAATATAAGTTCATGTGTCCGCATTTGTACAGGTTAGGCATCTTCGGAACCCTACATTGCGCGTGGCCCGACACGCACTTGACCAATTATTTAGTTTTAAGTTACTTTATGTATCTGTACCATGTGATTACATGTGTGCAAATATAGTGTTATTGTTGTTGATGTAACTCGGTTGCATTACTTATGTGCAAATTGTGCATTGCTTCACGGAACCTCGGACCTTCTTCAGGTTTCCGCAAATCGGCACCTGAATAGTAAAACTTTATTCCCTTTTGAATCATAAACCTTTTGCTAAATATCTGACCTAGCCAGTAGGGAAATGCCGTGATGCGTTAAATATAACGGTTTCTTTCATCCAATCATAGTTATTGCTTACTTCACCCATAGAAACGGTACTGCGTGAGTATTCGGTGTGACTACGTGTGACATACACCATGCATATGCAGAGTAACGAGCGAGCAGAAGAGTAACTAGATAGATAGATAAATCGTTTATTTGATGCTACAAACACACACATACAAAGATAAGTACACGAGACATTTAAAACAAAAAAGAAAACATGAATAGGTAATGTTGCCATAGTCAATAAATGTGTGTGTTACAGCAAAACAAAAAGGTCATAGCTCAGTGGAATTATTGCACTGATTTTCAGTCATAACCCAGGTGCGAGTGCGAACCTAATGCGAAATTAAACAGGTTGAGTATTTACAGGCTCGATGCGTACTACTAAAGGAAGGACATTATACGTGGCGTTACCTCTGCCCGAATATGTTATTTTAAGGAAATTTTTGACTCCACTTATATTATCATCAGACTAGTCTAAGCCAAAGAATAAAATAATATTTTCTTGGTTTATTGTAGCGTAACACTTGACTCCGCGTGTTATGATTACAAAATTTTAGGTTATGAAGTCTTATCTATTGGTAAACAGTTAGAAGATGATCTTCCAACTTTTAGTAACTTCACAGATATTATCTTTCTCATAATATTCTTTTTCGGTGGCGTTAAATAAGCAACATTTTAGTAAATGTCTGGTTTCGTAATCTAAAACTTTTATAACAACCCACGTTCCTTCAGCAAACATTTCATGAAGACGCGTCTGTAATATTGTTAATTTGTGTCACATGCCACCATTCTCGTTACGACTATTTGAAAATTCACGACTTTAGTATGCGCAGTGACCTTCGTCGTAAAATTTTATAGGTGTTGACTGTTATCATAAAACTACCATTGCTCTTTACCCCTCCTCTTTTAGTGGTATTCCTCATGACTGAGGGTCGTGGTCATTATATGGAATGAAACACACACAACGACTCTCTTGGCAATTTTAATGGAGTAGTTTGCCATTGGGTTGCGCATGGATGCGGGCAGCGCAGGACCGGTCGTTATGGAAATCCTTGGGGGAGGCCTTTGTCCAGCAGTGGACGTCTTTCGGCTGAGAGAGAGAGAGAGAGAGAGTTTGCCATTGCCTTCTCCATTTCACACACCAGCTGATAATCATCAACCAGAGTGCAGGTTTCTTCACGATGTTTTCCCAGGGAACTAAGTATAACCTTTCAATGACTGACAAATTATGATTTTTTATTTAAATAGGCAACGATAGCACTTTTGATCATATGCTATTTAAGTTACTAAAGCTTGATTTCTGCCTGTCGCGTCGCGTCGTGTCTCTAGGTGCTCGACTTAGGTACCCATGAGATATAAGTACATATATCGATGGCTTAGAGTGAAAACCTCGGATGTGATATTTTTGGCAAAAGAAACATCCGAGGTTTTCACTCTAAGCCATCGATATCATCATCATCGTCAGCTTTCTACCCACTGCTGGGTATAATCCTCCCTCTTGTCTACGCCAAGCTTCTCTATTCTGGGCACAGATAACCCATTCTGGGCCATCGCAATCCAGTTCTTACCAGAGAGATATAATATATCATCTTACGTTATATATTTTTGCATTCAACAAGGTTCAAAAAAAGCGACACCTTTTTCAAAAATAAAATAATTTTAATACCTATACTAACATAGTATTTAACTGCTTCCTACCTGACCGGAAACTTTCTTCAGATACGCCTGATAGCGAGCCGGAACTATCTGATAGGGAAGTCTGATTTCAGCGTGTTTAACAGACAAATTGAATTGTCGATGCCTTCCGTAGATTGCCGAGAAAGTACTTATAGCAAATTTGTCGATAAGTGGTTAATTCACGATTACTGAGCTTATTTTGATGTTAAAAATCTCTCTTTGTTATTTTTTTATTTATGCCATAATTTCTTATTCTGAAGTTGAAGCTGCTATAATTCCTATAAGTAACTTTTTTTGTTTGTTTATTAATGCACACTAAAGAACTTACATGAGCTATTTTTGTATACCATTGACTATATACTTGATCTACTCATAGGTGATGGGGTTAGCATCCTGTGCCTATATCTCAATCTTAAGTTAATTCCACTAAAGCCTATCCAACTAAACGTAACCTTCAGGTTTCACGACCCTTTGCTCTGTCTACTCCGTTAGGGAAAACGACGACGTGACACTTCTATCTATTTAGACATAGACATCTTATCCACATTCCTTCGTATTTATAATATTAGTTAGGAATCCTAACTAATATTATAAATGCGAAAGTGAATTTGTTTATTTGTTTGTTACCTCTTCACGCTTCATCTACCGAATCAATCATCTTGAAATTTTGCATACACATAGTTAGTAGTGCTGAGAAGGACATAGGGTACCTTTTATCCCGGAAAAAGCACTGTTCCCGTGGGAAATTCGCGCGGGCGAAGCCGCGGGCTAAGCTAGATTTTATATAAATTGTAAAATTTAGAAATCTTTACGAGTTAGAATCACGTAGACCCTGAGGCGTAGTGAAATGTGAGCCCTTCATGCTTACCGTCACATTCACATGCGACCGCGATGCTGTACGCACCTTTAGATCCCCGAGAAAAGTGGCATTTGCCATGGAAGACCTTTTTCATTTATTTCAATCAAAATTGACCTTTGATCGTTCACGCGCACGGTCTAAGGGCGTTAGCACACTGGTGATATGCGAGAGAGTCAAGAGAGGCTAGAGAGAGGATTTGCTCGATCGTCCGCGTAGAGTTCTTGCAACGTGCAATTCGCGTGTTCGATGTGTGATATTTAATCTCGCTTTCCTCTGATTTCTAGCAAGAGTGATTTCATGAAAATGAAGCCACGTATGCGGGCTTTTTACTAATGTCAGATCTATGATACACGTCATATACGAATTCTGCAAGGCTCTCTTATTTTTCTATACAAATTAGGGTCGATTCGACGGGTGCTATTCCGGCGCGACAATCTTCGTATTGGCTGCTTATACGCCGCCGCCTCAGTGCGTTTCTTTTTTCAATTTTTCTAAAAGCATCTGTCATGATTTAGAACCTACCCTTTTTGGATGTTAGTCGAGCTCCCAGACTATCATCGCCAGTGTGATAACGCCCTTTTAATGGGCCTAATCGTTTGAAGCTCACACAGATATATCTTACGATGGTCTATGGTTACAAAACGATAATTTAAGCTGGAGGAAGTCTTTATTTAAGGGCTAGGCTTGGCGAAGTTATGTGAAAGTGAAACGTGTTCTCGGAATTTCGGAGTAGTTTTCAGCTGCGTTTTTTTTATTCACTAAGAGAAAATAATTGAAACCTGTTTTTAATATAGCAAGGAATATTCTCTACATAGTAAAATTATTTTAAGAAAACAAGTATTGAGTACGCAGTCATAAACAAACAATCGTAGTACCACCGGCACTATGAATATTTTTAAATATCTTAGTACTCAAAATATAAAAACGCAATATTATATTCCGACTTCTCCTATCATGTGATCATCCATTTAGTATAGAATTGAGGTCGTAGGCTTGTACAGGGGGACGCATGTCAAGCCGTATAAATGCATTGCAAATTCGCTGTAATTACCGCCGCATGAGGTTCATAGAGGTAACTGTTGTACAGTCACAAGCACAACTAGCCGAACATGAATTAGAGTTATTTATTGGTATAGATATGTTGTGGTCTATACAATGATACAACTTGATTTCAACTCAACTTGTAGTTCTGGGTTCGACGGATGCGTTAAGGTTACAATTATTTAAATTCCTTAGGATATTTTTATATTTTTTGAACCGGCAATGGCTTTGACATTTGATAACTCTTTAATCGAATCATAATCAGCACTCCTCGTGGTTTTATTATCAGTATTTGACGTAATGTAAGGAGAGGACAGAAAAGCTTAATAGTAAGAAGTACAGTCGTCCACTGTCTATAATGCATGGTTTAGACGTAGCGAGTTTAAATGTCATAGTATGTAATAGTTTCCTTAGAGGCCAATTTATCACTTGTAAAGATTTAAGTTAACTATGAACGATTGAGCAGTTATAAAACTCAAAAAGCTAGCGTTCTGTCTTAATAACTAGTTAAGATATTCAGATATGACATTGTAAAAACTGAACTCGAAAACGGACCTGGTAATGATAGCGTCTAACATCAAATTATGTCAATTTTAACGTGTGTAGTCCGATTGTAAATATTTAGAAATCGTAAGATCAGCATCACCCTCATCTTTGTTCTCGGGGAAGATTGTGGTCAAGAGCAACACCATCTTTAATAATAATAAAAAAGCAAACCCCAGATCCGTGTAGAGCATAACAGTATCCACCCATGCCCTAAGTCTATATAATTGAGTTACAGTTCTGTACACGTATTATTTTGGGCCAGGTCGCGATTCGTGGAACTTCTGACCTTTTAGATGCAGTATACGGACAGACAGTATTTCTGTTTATGGTTATTTTTTATCGTCATCCATAGTTGTAATTTGTTAAGCAAAGTGCAATCTGCAAGATCGTTCTGTGGAAATAGCGGGTACTTATCTCGTGTGTTTACTTGTTTGTCCTCTTTAGTGGACATGCCTGTATCTCTCTGATCTTACGTGAAATATTCAGAGTCATTTGTTGACACAAGTGCTTACCATAAAACATGTTGAGTCTGATGTAACTTATATTTCTTTACTTGTATTTGTGTTTCTTTTGAAAATCTTAATCTAAAATGATGATCATCATTTGTAAATACATAGTTCAGATACATATCCTTCAGATGGACCGTATGAATATTTCCAAAATAAAAATCTTGAAGATACAATTTACAAAGTAGAAATAGATAAACTTCACATCAAATGTAAATTCTAACGCACTTTACACGTACAAAGTTACAAACTAAACTAATATGTAGATGATGCTATGGAAATAATTACAAAAGCAAGAACACTTATACATTGATGCGAACTCGATAATAAATTCTTAGATAAACGTTCTAAATAGATATTTCCTATTAGATAGAAAAAATATGCTATTCGTTCTAAGTTATTATTAGAACTTATGTAGGTTACAACACATCACAGTCAACTAATTGCATCGGCCGTCCGTTACAGACATCACATAGGCTAGATGATCGTGAAGTCTTGACATCGTATCACACACAGGTTATCAAGATGTCAGGGTTTCGTCTCAATTAGATGTCTTTAATCTTTATTGTAGGGCTGCTGGCCTGGCAGACAGTAAAATGAAGGTGTATAACGCTTTATTATTCGAGAACCATAATACGAACTGCTAAATGAAATGTACTCTATACAATTATAATGTTAACAGTGATAGCTGAGTTTAAATAAACATGTTTGTAGCTTTACTGTCAATCAATATCCCTTCACTACAAAGTAATAAAGTATTAATTAAAATTGCTGTCGGCATCTGTCATTCCCTATGTCTGTTAAGAAAAGCTTAACTCCTAAACCACGCTACGGATTTCAATTCTGTTGTATGGTTGAATAAGAAATTCGTTGCTAAAAGAAAGTGGTAAACTTAGAATATATATATTTAAATGATATAAATTTTGATGAACCTTGTTTGATGCCGAGCTACAAATTTAAACCGTTACAAAGCTTGTAAATTAATAAGCCAGATGACATTTAAACTGAAAACAAATAGCTGGTACCCGACAAAACGAAAGGGCTATCATCAATTGCATTAATCATGGTACTGTGGACGAAGTAAATCAACTGAATAAGAGTAATGTGACTTGTGACGCGGAAGATATTAAAATCGTGATTATTTCTAGTCCTCGATATTGGACCAGCAATAGTGAGAATTCGATTTGCAGAAACAAACATAAAATATAAAAATACGTTAGCTGGTTAGCTGCAATAAATGCAAGACAATAGAAAATAAACGACTGTTGGTTCTGAACATAGGTTTATATCTTTTTATATCTTCGTCCGTCTAGAAATTACTCTTTACAGTCGACTTTATAAGAATTTCTATAAAGATGGAAGTTTAATCTTTATTTATTTATGGGAATTTGTTTTTTCAGTTCACCAAACATGTTGACTCCTGTCGCCAATTATCAATTTATTTTCAAATTAAATACAGATTTTAGATAAATACCAAGCCGTAGGCTAGAAGACGTAAATTAATCTGTCTCATAAATTGTAAGCGAATAGGCAACCCTATGCACCGTTAGCCTGCGCACGCGCTAGAAATATGAATGCGCGAAAATAATAAAGTCTGCATGCTGGAGACAACGGACTTATGCAAGCTGGCTTGACAACCTTACAGCACGTCTTTTGTAGCTAAAGGATTTCCTCTGGCACTGGCTTGAAGATTATGATGTTAATCTGGTCTATAACAACCTTTTCAGTTATTCATAATATGAGTATCATTCATTCTCGTAACAGATCATGATTTATAAGTTGGAAGAAAGCTTGATAATTTTTAATTAAGTACTCTTCTCACAATTTCAAAGGATGCTCTTTTATAATAAAGTTGTTATTGTCTATTCAAGATCTGATGGTTTAACATGCTAATCTAAACACTGCTCCCTAAATGCGGTCTTAAAATGAAAAAACTGTTCGATTTAGTTTTGATCTCCTGGCCCTACATATCATACAGTCAATTACATGTCAAGTTACTAGGACTCCAATGCGCTGCTGATAGCTGCAAACAATGAAGTTGGGTACGTTGATGTGTTTACGAATACAGTCAACAGCTTGCGTAAACCTTACACAATGCGTGACAATACCTTTCTCAAACATTCCGCTGATATTTACAAATTAGAAATTTGCCAAATCGATACGAAAGCCACGCTAGCTACAACTACAACCGCTGTAGACGTCACCTTATTTGGCTATAGAGATATTGCTAGACGCCCCACCGAGTTTATTGGGTACCACAACTGTCACGGAATAAAATGTTTGACAACTGTTTTCACGAGCTGAAATATAAATAAGCGCTATTTAAGGTCAGGCAATTTCCAAACGACATACATTGTAAGCGGAATATTTGTGTTCCATTGAAATATGTTTGGCGCAGCATAATAAAGCCTTTGAAGGGATTGTGATATACGATGTTATAACATTGTCTTTAGATTGTGTCCTAAAGTTGTCGTCACAAATCAACGAAACTGTTGACTGAATGATTATGGGCTATATATTTGTCGACAAGCCCTCAGGCAAGCCCATGTTTGGAGATAGATGTAATGAGCACGACTCAACAAATACTATAACATAATTATTTTGCAAGATTCATCTATCTTTCATGAGTGAAAGCAGCAGAGAACAGAATTTGGCTTTTAGCTGACTTTTAGCAGTATCTGACAGTTTTCAAGATTTTACTCTTCTTCTTATCGAGTGTGTTATTACTAACACTGGTGTCAGATTTTATTCAAGTCGCCTAATGGCATCTGACATGACTTTTACGACTACCGCCATTTAGTGGCAGTAGCCGTATACACACTACACACATTAATAAACTAAACAGTCAGCCAATGTGCAGGTTTCCTCACGATGTTTTCCTTCACCGGAAGCAGGTGGTGGTCTATGAGAAAACTACCATACATGAGTCAGATTGGTCTACAAACTCATGTGACACAGTAGGATTTGAACCCAGGTCCTATCCGACCTCAGGCGGGGGTCATTACCACTTGGCCACCCTTCTTGAAGATTTTACTCTGTCTCTTCATTACTACTATTAATTTCACCAACTTCCATATTACATTATCTCAATTCGGAGTCGTTAATCATAATTGCACCAGCACTGTGGTCGTGTGCGGTGAATTATCACATAATTAAAGATAATTATCTGACCAATATGGTCACACAGGATGCTTGCAGATTAAGGTCGCCACTGCCCGGAAATCTATTGACTGGTTTTATAGATCTTTTGCAATAATAGCACCTTTAGACTAGAGAGGAAATCTAAATAGCTTTCGATTTGCGAATTTTATGTTTTCAAATTATTAGTACTTAAAGAAATTTACTACGTCTCACTTTATTACTGCATTTCAACATGGACACTTAGCAGTAATTCTATAATTGCTTCTCTTTTGATTTCTAATTAAATTTAACGACAACTCTTGAAAAGCTGATAATGTTAGAACTTGTCGATAGACGACGAAGTTAATAAAGTTTCTGGCTAGATAGATGGATATGAATACGATAAAATGCAAAAAAATCAACAGCCACCAGGCATAATAGACTACCTTACCTGAAAAACATAGTCAAAAAAGTTTCTTCTGTTGGTAATCACAATCTCTAGAGCTAGACGATCATCAATAATGCAGGAGAATAAATTTAACGTCGATATTTTGTTCGGATACCCCATAATTTAATGTTACGTTAATAGTTAAAGAACCAATTACTAGAAATCGTTTTCAAACTTGTTAGTGTGACTAGTGTTCTAGTACTATTCATTGGAACGCTTGCAAATGCTCTCATAAAATAAGTCCACATCTTTAAATTACACATCGACAGCTCGTTAATTTTATTAATAGAGGATAAAGTAATTCGCACTATTTATTCCGTAGATAAATTGTAACTGGTTAGTAAAAAGGATAAGACCGTTATTTCCAGTACAGCCGCCGAGAAAAATATCTGCGTCTTATTGATAGCTTTGCGTAAATCACTAGCACCCAGTGATGCGCAAGCGCCTGACTTAAACCGGTCTTTCTCATATGGTACATTGAGTTTATATAAGGCTGAAATGGACCTTTTAAGAAGTCCAGTCTTCTATGGAAATCGTTGGCATCTTTGCTGGCAACACTATTACTCGAATAAATGGCCTCTTCAATTAGATTTGCATACTCACCAGTGAGTTGAAATCGCAATGTTTAGAATTGTAAAAAGTTTGATTTTTTTTTAATAAACGAGGTGAGTCGAGTATGATTCTGTAATGAGTATATTTTTTTCTTTCGTAATTCTAAGTGCTATAGTGGTTTTAGTATGTATCTGAATTTTTATTTTATTTTAAATTAAAATATAAATTAGTGTTACATTCTAGTTATGTATAAATTGTCTTCGTTTTTGATTGGTCTTTTGATCCTCAGACAACATTGTGAGTTTCTTCTCCAAATTTCTGCTAACATTTTGCGAATCGGACATAAACAAAACGGTAATAGCAGTAAAGATCATCAAGTAAGACAAAATCTCAATAATTATTGACCACCAACAATTTAAAAGTTTATATTCTTTCCCAACCACAACACAATCAGAGAGATATCCTCTTGATTTAATTTGCTGGTAATGCCACTGGGACCTGTTCCATGACCCATTGAGTTTTTTGGCCAGTTTTAATGTCATACGCAATTCATTTTATTGGACACCGCAAGTTATTGCCACTGTTTGCAGGTCAGTTGCGTATGCTTGTGCCAGTTGAAGGCAAGGCAAAGGTTTTGTCTAATCAGAGTTACTTTGTAACACTTTTAAATGGGTTACCACCAACTTAGCCAGCGGTTCGCATGAGACACATGGGATAGGTACTGCTTATCTAGATTGAAACACTGTAAATTTGTTGGACGGAATGGGATCACTTTATTTAATATGGTTAAACATACAGTTTATTTCACTGACACGTGGAAGTTATAAAGTTTCTTGAAATTAAGTTAAATACAATGACACACTCACTTGTTAAAGTATCACTTATACAATATTAAATGATACATTACGGAAATCCACTACAGACACGCTTAGAATCTCCAAGTTCTTGATTAATATGAGTGTCTGCCAGGTCAACACGTGGCGCCTTAACCAAAGGTCCACATGCTCTGCTCTGAATATTCCATCCGTCCAATTTATTTAAAATATGGGATTATCGCCCATACTGCGATGCCTGGCGTTTATGTATAGTTAAACTTGGAACCCTACAACAAATTCAATACCTTCTTTGTCAAAATGCACATGTTACATGTAGGATGTTTTCGCAAGTTACATTATAATCTGTACTCACGAAAGTCCGCCTGCTCTATTTATTTATACTTCCGGCTCCATAACACAAATTTAACGTGACAACCCATGTCGTCTTCAATATTTTGTCAAGTTTATTAAAACTTAGATGTTGCGTGCTATCGCTAATCAACCAGAAAATGAAAAAGCGCATCCTTTCATGGACAAAACTTCTATCAAATCCTATGTCAGAGGCATAGACAACAATCAGTTTTTTTTTAAGAGAATTTTAATAGATTTATTTTGTTTCCTTATTTTTCTTTATCGAATATTATTTTATGTATGTTTTTTAAATAACTAATTTAATATTTATTTTTGTTAATCTATATTTAACTACTGCGACACTAGCGACATCTTTGAAGTTATTTTTATACTACTCAATGTCAAATATACTAACTCTTAATCGCCTAGATGGCGTTACGTGTATCAAATGTATTTTATTAATTTTACTTGTACACGGAATTTAAACGTGTTACAATACATTTCAACCCGTTTTTAAAAAATATATGTACTCATGTATTTTTTAACATCAAGAAAAAGATTGCAGATTGACAAAGAATGTTCATAGAAAAATCTTATATAATATGCAGACAAATTCGTTAAGCTTTCATCGCCAACCTAACCTAATGTAATGATGATCTCAACATCAATTAAAATAAAACTAACCAGTTCTGCTGGACCTATACTAACTCCTTACAAGTATGGTAGGTATAAGTGTACAATTGCACATCTGCCCTGCGACTATGTCTTGGGATCGGTAATCTGCATTGTTAAATGCAGACTCCACAGATTATTATGTACTGTGCTTACAGTAAGTTTAATATGTAAAAGAACAGAAACATTCCTAATCCGTTTCCACCTCAGAATATATGGGTTTTGGTGTTGTATCAGAATATGCAAAATACATTTATCCAACCATTAAATGTAATATTTGCTTTCACTATATTGTAAATGTTAATCTAATTATTCTATATTCTTAGAGTACTAAGTCTTACAAAATACTACTCTGTGTATTTTATTTAACATGTTTATAATTAAAGAAATATAGTAAGTATACATTCCTTATGGATTGTGTATCATCTTTATCAAAGAAACACTACCAAATACCATATTTCAAATTTGCAAATTCAAGTTTTAAATTTGAGTTTGCTAAGCATAGAAGCTAATTTGTTAAATGATATCTTGAATATGTGATAAGTCTGTATTCATTATTAAATGTTATTTTATTAAAGATTCCACGAATGACTAGCACAATATAACTGCTTTTTTTATTTTCATACGTACTTACACCCTTTCACACTAATGAGATCTGACTTGTTGCGCGCAAAAAATTTTTGAAAAATATCCTTATACCCTGTCAGCCATCCATCCTCTTCCAAATTAAATATTTACACGTCATATTTTAAATTCGTGTAAATATTGTGTTTTAGTTAATTGTGTCTTTAAACTAGCTAAATAACTATTAGTCATCGTGTTTTAAAATATCTTTAATATGAAATTTACCCAATGATTTACCTTGCATATCCTTTAAACTATACACAAGGGGTGAATGTTTAACTGCAATTACACACTTCTGAAAACGAGGTGCTAATTTGGATGTGATATGTTTACTAGCATCAGACAAAGTAAAGGTTCGCTTGTAAACTATTTGACCTACTTTATATTCTAATGGTCTTTTTCTTAAATCATAATGTCTTTTATTCTTGTCATGAACCAATTTTAAGTTATGACTTACATCCTTAAATATAGTTTTAAGTTCATTTAAATTATTACCATGAATTCTAGGATCACTTGGAGATACTGAAGAGTATGGAACAGGCTCATCCGAATTCTGGTGCAATTTACCATCTACATACATTTCTCTGCCATGCACAAGAAAGTAGGGTGAAAATTTAGTAGATTCACTAACTGATGTGTTGAGTGCACACTGAATTTCTGGTATATGACTGTCCCATTGCCTATGATTGTTCTTTACATAAGAGGCAATCGCATACACTATATTCCTAATTGCTCTTTCAGCTTGGTTAACTTGAGGGTGATATCTAGGGTTATAGTAAATATTTGGTACATTATATTTGCACATTAAGTCTTTAAATTGGTTTGAAATAAATTGAGGACCATTGTCAACATATATAAATTTGGGTATACCGTGTACCAAAAACACTTTTTCTTCTAAAATCTTAACTATAGCATTGCCTGTTGCATTCCTTATAGGAAACAGCATAACATATTTACTAAAGTAATCTGAGCATACTAAAAGATTTGTGTTTCTCTTAGTTGATACCGGAAACGGTCCTAACAGATCACAACAAAGTGCTTCAAAAGGTTTATTGACTTGTTTTGGATTTCCCATTAAACCAGGAGAAGAGGTGTTCACCGGTTTGTACTCTTTACAAGTTTCACAACTGTTAACATAATTTTCCACATCTTTATACATTCCCTTCCAAAAATAATGCAAAGCTAAACGTTTATGAGTTTTAAAAATTCCCAAGTGAGCGCCAGTAGGATCATCATGAAATTGTTTTAAGAGATTTCCTACTTCATCTTTTGGTATTACTTGTTTCCAAGCATACTGAGAGGTTAAATTGTATTTATTCTTACTATTTCTAAATAATTTTCCATCTTTCAATGAAAAATTTGGAAATTTATGTGGAAATTTTTCACAATTTTCTACCATTTGTAAATACCAACTATCAGAAATATTTTGTGAAATATCTAAAGATTCTATTTTAATTCTAGAGAGTACATCAGGTAAAACCATATCTTTTCCTTTTCTATGTGTTATGTTAAAATCAAATTGACTTAAACGAATACTCCATCGTGCTAAACGTCCTGAAGGATTTTTTAGTTTATAGAACCATTGTAACGAAGCATGGTCTGTAATAATATTACATTTTTGTCCTTCAACATACATTCTAAATTGTTCTAAAGCATACAACACAGCTAACAGCTCACGTTCAGTGGTCGTGTAATTAATTTCATGCTTATTAAGTAATCTACTGCAATATGCGATGGGATGGTCAAAATTGTCATGGGATTGTGTCAACACTCCTCCGATGGCAAATGAAGAAGCATCCGTTTGAATTGAAAAAGGCAAACTAAAATCCGGGCATTTCAAAATTGGTGCAGATATTAAACTAGATTTTAGTGTATTAAAAGCCTTTTCAGCCTCATCTGTCCATATAAATTCCACATTTTTACAAGTTAATTTACTAAGTGGTCTACTAATTTTTGAAAAGTCTTGGATAAACCTACGGTACCATCCTGCCATTCCTACAAATCTTTTAACTTCTTTAGGTGTTGTGGGAGTTGGATAATTAAGAATTACTTCCACTTTGGAAGGGTCAGTATGTAAACCATGTTTATCTACCATATATCCCAAATATTTAAGTTCCTTTCTACAGAATTGTGATTTATTTATATTTATAGTTAAATTAGCATCTTTTAAACGTTGATATACTTTTTTCTAACAGTTCTATATGACAATTAAAATCGCTACTTACACAAACTATGTCATCTTGGAAAACAAAAACTTTATTATCAAATTCTGGACCAAATAATTTGTCCATGAGACGCTGCATAGTAGCCGAAGCACCTACTAAACCAAACGACATAGATACATAATGAAATAGACCTCTACGGGGTACAGTGAACGCTGTTTTTTCAGCAGATTCTGACTATCATATCCCACCTGCCAGTAGGCCGCACTAAGATCAATAGAAGTTAAGTATTTTGCATCTCTTAAGTTATCCAATATCTGATGTATATATGGCAAAGGATAAGCATCCGCTTTTGAAACAGAATTAAGTTTACGACAATCCAAACACACTCTAATATCACCATTTGGTTTGGTAACCATCACAACAGGTGAGTTCCAAGGTGAATTGGATGGTACAACAACACCTAATTCCAACATTTTGTCTAATTCTTTTTCTAAAGCTGCCTGTTTAACAGGAGATAAAGGATAATACCTCTGTTTAATAGGTGGATAATCACCTGTATCTATCTTATGTGTAATTAACTTTGTCCTACCTAAACCAACCTTCTCAGTGTTAATATTGTCAAATTTTAGAATAATTTTATTTAATAATCTCTGTTGTTCTTTAGTCAATGTATCAAATGATTCTAATCCTTGATTCCTTGAAATTTGATTGATACAATTATTGGGCAAACTACAAATTTTATTGTTATTAACTAAGTTGTCCAATGTTACTATAAACGAATTGAAAAAATCTATGCCAAAAATTATTGAGGTTATAATATTTGGTACAACGTAGAACTTAATTTCAAGAAACTTTATAACTTCCTCGTGTCAGTGAAATAAACTGTATGTTTAACCATATTAAATAAAGTGATCCCATTCCGTCCAACAAATTTACAGTGTTTCAATCTAGATAAGCAGTACCTATCCCATGTGTCTCATGCGAACCGCTGGCTAAGTTGGTGGTAACCCATTTAAAAGTGTTACAAATGGCTGCCCAGCGCAGCTTTTCCTTATTTTTCTTTATCGAATATTATTTTATGTATGTTTTTTAAATAACTAATTTAATATTTATTTTTGTTAATCTATATTTAACTACTGCGACACTAGCGACATCTTTGAAGTTATTTTTATACTACTCAATGTCAAATATACTAACTCTTAATCGCCTAGATGGCGTTACGTGTATCAAATGTATTTTATTAATTTTACTTGTACACGGAATTTAAACGTGTTACAACTTAACAATGTTCAGACCAAGAAGTATATTCAGACACTCAACTTTGAAGAAGTTTCCGTTAATAATTAATTTAGTTGAAACAATTGGTATAAATTTCGTGGATATTGATGAACTGATTGGAATATTTTAAAATTTTGGTCACTTAAACTGCTTTTCTTTACTTCCTTGATACTTTTTAAATTAAGGATGCTCTAAATGTTAGACTAAGAAAAAAGCATACAGAAGTAGAAAAGAAAATAAATAACATCAAGACGAGGTGATGAAAAAACATGATCAATATGATCATGTTAAGGTCAATGACATTTAGGTCAAGTTTACTAATAAGTCCCATTAGTTACCAAATTTGTCAGTTACACAACAAGAGGCTGTCACAACAAATTTAACAGTTGGTGTACCGTTCTGACCCGTGTACCAAATACGGCCGGATTTGGCCTTAAACCTTTCTTAACTGAGCGTAATCTCTCAACAAAGCCAACTTGATAATTCTAATTTATGGTAATCATTGCAAAATTGAGTAATTTGCATAATACATAATACAGTGAATGGAGATATTTATTGTACTGATAACTAGCGGCCCGCCCCTGCGTCGAAATGATTTAAATTGTGTACTTAAACCATCGTTAACCTATTTTTATTTCAGAAGATATTGATCCAGTTAGTTAGTAGTTAATGGCTCTAGTTTTTTTCGGAATTTAACCTATAAGAAATCCGGTTAGTCCAATGGATCACATCTTTTAATTTATACAATGTGTTACAAGGTTAAAACGGTAGAAATGTCGGTAAAGCACTGACGGACGAGATGGACCGACTTGTCAAAGTTGCCGTAAAGAAGTGGTTGAAAACTGCAGAAGGCTGAAGAGAATAGAAGTGAAATAGAAACAGAAGAAAGAGAGTATTGATGAAGACAACAACACGACAATGGAAAAGTAAGCCAGCTAAATATATTTAAAATCTAAGCTCTTGCCGGTGTCATTAGATGGATACGCAACTACTTTTGTGGCATTAAAAGTTACGAAACTATTAGTAAACTTTCTTCTATAATGATACAAGAAATGAGATTAGCCCAAATCGAGGTCTACAGATGCAAATTTTTAATCTGCACTTGTCGAGACAAAGGCCACTTGTCTATGTTTCATAATCGTCGTAACGAATGCCAAGTAATTAAATAGTAGTTAGTTCATATGCAAAACAACAGTAATATCATTGCTTTAAATCTCACTTCATTAATATTTATTGACACTTATCGTACATGATTTGAAACTAGTATTTTTATTTCTTCTTCCTAATTGAACGTATTAACATTTGTTTTTTTTTTATTAATCACTTGTTGCCCTTAGGGATTTACTTCCGTGGGATTTTTGGGATAAAATTACCCTATTCTAGGTTTTACTCTAACCGTATAAGCAGGTTCATAAAAAGCCGTCCGGTAGATATTTGTCAATGAGTTACAACCATCTTTATTACCATCTTTATCACGATCAAGTAATAATTTCTAAAGCTGTTTCGACAATGAATATAATTTGAGTCACACAAAAATATTTCTTTTGTTTGATTATTTCGACAGCTATTATAAAATTTGTCCTGCCTTTAGTAATTCAGTCAACGTTTCCAAACAATTTGTGGTATGATTTCGGCGTTATCGCAATAACACTTATCTCACATTAGCATATCTTTTCGGTGGTAATCGAAGTTGGTGATTTGTCAACTCAACTTGTTTGTGTTGCAAGTACAGTTAACAACACATCCATCTCGCCGAATTTAATGCATATTGGCCGTTATTACCGCCGCATAGGTTTATTTTGGGTTACTTGATACGCCGCGGTCAGAGTACTTGTCAAAACTCGTTGGTCAACTCCAATTGCAGATTATCATTGCATTCATTGAAGATTATTCCATTCATATTGATGTCTGTTATAATAAATTATTCATATGCCCTACTCTTTTTATGATTGTCTTCTTTTAAGTCAGCTTTTAAATCAAAATAACTTTACATTTAAATCTTCAGTTATTACCTTCCTAATAGATTTGTGGCAACACTAATCCCACTCTGTCTTGTCTGTGGACATGACAGTTGCTGTCGCGGTGACAAGCAGATGAAAATCAGCTCTTCCTTTCGGGTATATTTTTGCCTCGCAATTTTCCAAGGCTATTTATTATCTTGGCCTACTTACTGTGAAATAAAAGATCCTGTTTATAAACACACACAGGAGTTAGATTACATAAGTTAAGTGGTCAGTGTAACAAAGTTGTGAACACGACAAATAAAGCTTTGTACCTACATACTCAGCCGGCCTTCATCTCATCACACAACTGAATATCCCCAAAGTTTCTCGTTAGTATGATGGCAAAGCATTTACGGATTTGGCATTTACTTAATACGAGGTGTTGACATATTTAAATTGAATGTATAAAGTAGTTGTATCCAATGATATTTTGATAAAAAATATAAATGTGTATTATGATTTACACGTAAGATTGCAATCACCGAGTGATTTGTGCAATATTCTTGTGCGTTATCTATCCATTGGTGTTATCACAAAATCGGACTTAAAAAAGACCGATATCTATCCGATAACAATACATTTTGACGCGCCTTGTCTTGTACAGTCATCGGTTTCTATAATTTTATCAACAGTTTATCTATCCTGTTCAAAGTTGCATTCATCGTTGATAAGGAAATATAAAATAGTTTTTCTTTTTTTCTAGATTTACGAAAAAGAACCCTTTTCAACTCTGCAGACTTTATAACGGAGATTTTTTGTGATAATGGAAACCTAACCGTATCTTTTTTTTTATTTACAGGTAAGACAGCCGCATCTGATTCGTAAGACAATCAACCATCTTTATTAAGCCTCTCTCTCGCCACATTTCAAGTCCGTGTACCACTTTAGGAGAAATACTTCGAGAATAACCATATTAACTTTGTTCTTTCGTAATATTTTTATTATTATTTTTAACAATTTTACACGTTTTGTTACCCATAACTTATATTTTAGTATTCTCATATTCACAATCCGTAATGTTTTCCATACATTCAATGCAATCGATATCGCGATCGGTATCGTATCGATTCTAACTCGATCGTGCCCGTGGCGCGAGGCTCCGCTGCCTGTAAGCAAATTGATGCCTAATTGCACCCCCTGGGCCGATGACTCTAAACCGGATGGGTTGAATGGTAAGACGTTAAGGATGTATATCTCTGCACGAGATTTCGTTTTTTCAAGAAATCAGTTGACTTTTTGTTTTAATTTGTTTATTTCAATCCATTTTGTGTCTCTATCTCTTTAAGTCTTTCTGAAGGCGGCTAGATCCATACTTTGGGAGAGAGACCACGCTGTAGCCAACTTTGTCACCCCGCGAAAGGAACTACCCCCTGGCCATGACCTGCCTTGGACCTGGAAGACGCTCAATAGGCTGCGAACCCAAGTGGGCCGATGTAAAGACAGCCTGGCTAGGTGGGGGTTTATACCTAACTCACAAAATGTATGCGAGTGTGGTGTCTTTCCCCAAACTATGGAGCATTTGTTGTCCTGCCCCCTGTGCCCTAACACCTGCACTCAGAATGACCTGATGGCCGTAAAAGTCGCGGAACACTTTTCGGGAGCTATTTGATCGTTGGAATGGCATCGACACGCTAAGAAGAATAAGTCTTTCTGAAGATGATATATCGTATAAATTGTTATGAAGCAGCTTCCTAAAAGAATAAAATGTAAATCATATAATTCAACTTGCCCAAACATTGACAACAACATTATAGTTTGGCAGTTCCGAGAAGAAGTGGTAGTTCTGAGTAAGTCAATGAAAGCTCCTCGTTAGTGTATTTTCATGAATATGACAGTAAAATTTGTCAGTGACACCAAATTATCGAAATTAACAAGTTTCGCCCAACGGTTCATAATGTACTCGTACGTTGACTGGTCATTTGTGCCGAGATTGCTTGCAATCGTACCGTAATTCCCTTAATTTAGCAGGCATTCCTTTCAGCCCTTTGTTTTTGGGCTCAAATTGGTCTTGATGATACGGCCCCGTAATTTTATCATGGATCCTTGTGGTTGTGAGAGTTGAATGGGTGGAGTTCTTCGAGTTCATTCATAGGATTCTTCTGTTTTTATTGGTCTTTATCTCGGAAGAATATGAAGTTATTCTGTTAGAGGATTCGCATTATTTGTACGGGATTTACTAGTTTTATCTATTTTTAGAGTACGTATTTAACCTCTTAAAAGTTAAGTCATTAAAATGCGCATGAAATTAACTTCATCTATAGAAAAATCGGGTCAGAAGATGAGTTGATTGAGGTCATGAGTTGATTCATTTACGCACTGTTCTTCTTTTAATATGTACACATATAAAATTAAAAGGACTGGTTGCATTAATTGAATATTTTATAGGAGGACCAAATGAGTAACTTGCTCGAAAATAAGGCGTTGAAAACGCCTTGCCAATTATATCGTAGTTGGTCATTCGCTCCACAACTCATCTCAGGAATAAATCAAGTGCGTGTGGTCTCAAATACACTCTGCTTTAATACCAACACTGAAATTAATTTAATTTCTCTCGGTTATCTTAATGACTGCGGTGATGTTCTGATTGGTCTGCAAACAGGCTGTACAGTCAACAGAAGATCATACTAGATTCATACAAATTCGCCTGTATTACCGCTTCATAGAAATCCAGGCAGTGTAACTTGTCATGCAGTTTGCTGTACAGTTTACATTTATTATACGTTTGCACTTAATCATAGACCGTATAGATAGTTCGTATTCATATAGAATTGTGGATATTTGGTGTGAGAAACTGAGACTTTCTGTGCAGTTGTGAATAAAATTATTGTCCAAATTTTTGCCATAGATCTTAGATCTTGATTCAAACCATTTAGATGCTGTTAGTCTTGTTTTGAACGAAATTAATTATTTAACACAGATTATCTTGATACAGACATTAGAATAATTGTGTAGTCTATATTCTGTCAAAAAAAATTATATGGTCAATGTATAATTTCGTATTTCGGGTAGTGTAGGATCAGCTTACATACTTACATATGACGATTGTAGATTAGTAAAATTCAAATATGTCATTGATGATTCTTTTTTAAAATTAACTTTTTCATGTTTATTTATCGTATTTTATAGGCACAAACATATGCAAAGTTTTCCTCAACACAATATTTCTGATACATCTGTTGTCATTATTCCGAGAAGCTCCTTCACGACACCAATGATAAATATTCAAATATTTGGTGTTTGACTCACAACAAATTAGCTACTAACACTGATAAATTTGTCTGGGTATTTGTAAAAATAATCTAGGCCACGCGGACATGGTATTGGACAGAGAAATGCACTTATAATTTTATTTAGATCCAGTTCTATGTCTATATCACCTTGTTGAGTTTCATATCTTAATTTAAATACTAATTTGGTACCGATTAGTAGATTAAAATAATTAATGAATTAAAATTCAAAACTTGCCACAAAAATTCTCATTTAGATCCTGTGGTCTATTTTCAATGCCTAGAAAAAGTTAATGTTGCTCTACAACAAGATTAGCTTTCAAAAGAACAGACTCATCAATAATTCTGTGTCAAATCATACAAAAATATTTCGCTCCTTGTTTTTGTTACGTACTGACAATGACAAAACTAAGCCACAGTGTCAATAACGGTAGCAGTGACAAAAACTTTGAATATTGAACTCAAAATGGCGGCCGAAAGTGGCGGTAAACGTTGCGTATCGTAGTAGACCGCAAAGAATACCAACGCATGATTTCATTCTACAATGAGCTAGTAAAAACTTGCGGCGAAAATGTTTGAGGCGTCCATTTGACTATCCACAAGTTCTCAATATTCATAACGGACCAACCATTGTTTTCCCGCCTTCTGGACTGTCACGTATGAGCCGCCATCTTTGAAGGGACGTGCTCTAACGCATCCAGACATTTAAGATCCCTAAGCAATTGGAACTCTATATTTGTTGTGTACTGCTTGTTACTACAGGAGGTCTCGGTACATTGGTGGTTTTCTTGACCCAAAGAAAATTATGTATGGTGGAAGGTCTCGCATAGAAATCAGTAGCGACCCGTGTGGTTCCATTCGTCACACATCATAAGAATATTCAATAAGTGTAGGTCGAGCTGGACGTTTAGTTATGTGAGGTATGTACGGAGTGATATTTGTTTGCTTTCGAATTCTTAAGATATGATTGTGTGAAAGAATTTCTCTTTGAAGGACAGAAATTGTGACAGTTTTGGGAAAATATGCATTTGAAATGCTAATGAGAGTGATAACGGTGCTGATTTTGAAGAAGCTTAGTCACTACCTAATGCTTTTAAAAATATAAAACTACTGTATGTTAACACCTTAGTAGCTGATGCTGATAAGATAAATAATAAATGCTGCTGAGGTAAAAGCAAATGTATTCTAAAATACTTAATGCTAATGAGTACACGAAAGCGATGCGCGGTGATGATGTGCGAAGGTGAATCGTGAACTGATTGATAGATGGACAAAAATATGCATTCGTGTAATAATGCTTATCGGGCGATTTGTATGTGCGGTGAAACCGTACAACTACTTTTATTTATTAGTGAGTCAAATTTAATTAAAAAAGTAGATTGTAGTAATCTTAATCCAGTTAGTTATGATTTATGGTGTATAACGAAAATATTCTACCGGTCCCGATAAATTAACTTGGACCGAAGATAAGGATATTAAGTGTGACCTCGGTGGAAACAAGTTATGAGTTAATTTTTATTACATTTTTTTACGGATGCAGTTAATAAAGTTGGCCACACTATTGTGAGGCTTGCAGATGAGATGAATAACGATACCAATAAAAAAATAATAATTTAAACAATAAAATTTGTGGAAAAGAAGCAAAATAAAAGAGCGTAGTAAAAGGTAACTGAAGACAGAGAGCCAAATCAAGCACCTCGTATATGTTTTGAACAAATCTCAAGATGTTGTCACATCTGATCGTGCAAATGAAATAATTTTATTTTACAAGGAGCATAAAAGATGAATAAAAGAGAACGCTAGTGAAAATGAAAAGAAAGTACACAAAATAATCAACAGCAAAGTATAAATAGTTTAGAATAACGCTAGTAGAAATTTGTACTTTTTGTGCAGTTCTCACGCTTCTGTGTCACAAATGAGATTTATTTAAAACCTTAAAGGATATTTGCGAAATGGCTTGTTAAAGTGAAGTAATTATATGAGTAAATCTGTACAGAAGCATAATAATTGAAACCTCTTCACTTAACAGGCATAACCCATAAGCCACACGTTAAGAGACTCCACATACGTTGGTGATAAATGGAACGCATCGACCATAAATTATGTCATTTCATACCAACAATGAGCATTTTTATGGGCACATAAAAATCTTCAATTATTTCGGAGGCGTAAATCATATGTTTAATGCTCGTTTTCGGTAATAGTTTGGAGAAATATTAATAAGCTGTTTTAAGGCGTTCAAATTTATGTCCAGATTTAGCCGCAGATTTCACAGCTAAAGTTATTTCAGTTTGTCTTTTTATAATATTGGAAATACTATTTATCTATTAGGCGTCAACAATTTATACTTATCTTCTGGGTTCTTGTCTTCGCAGCCTTTTCCTGCTCTCTATTGAGCATAGGCCATTCTTCTTTAACGACATCTTTCTTTGTCATGACTTTTCTCAGTTCGTTGGTATTTTTCCAATATTTGTCAATATCACCTTCTTCTTCCTTCTGCTGGGTTCTGCTGGGTTCTGCTGGCTACCACCCCACCGTTTAAATTGACGATCCTTCTTTCTACTGGTTGTCTGAACTTTCCATTTTAGTATTTTCACTAGTTATTAAATATTTATCTCTCTATCACAATTTTAGTTTTTTTATTGTGTTACCTATGAGCATATTAAAACTGTTATCTACTATAGAAAGTAGTTTATTGACTTGTGAATTATGCAATACCATTTCCACGGTTTTAACTCAAAATCTCTAATGGATCGGATCTGACTTACGTAAACCAGTCGGGTTCATTCATAAATCACATAATCAATTCTTGATTGATGATGAATCGGATGAAGTAAAACGAGGTTTTGATGTGTTAATTAACTGTGATACAAAGTTACGAAAATAGATAGGTATATTTATTGTACCTAGTGATTTTAATGATAATAAGAGCAGTGGAAATAAATTGTTATTAATATTTTACAATATTAGTGGACCAGTGTACAAAGAAACCAGTATTACCTGATATCAACGCGTGAAATATGGTTCGATTTCGCCAAAATTCGAATCACGCACGATTTGCAACAGGACATTGATTTCTATCAGATTTTGTGCTTGGATAAGTTTTGTCATTTGAATAGATAACGCTTTTTCTTTGGCGATTTGAAACGCGTGCAACTGACGTATTAGAGTCGAATATTTATCACAAAAATGAGCATGGTTGTTTGTAGTTATTTTGTTTCGAATAACGATAGTATAAATAAATATGCGTTGCGTAAGTATAAAATCAGTTACCATAATTTCCATGTCTCTTAACTACCTTCTTTCATTTCAGTTATAACTTCAAGACACTTCAAGTCAAGGCAGCGAAAAACTATCTTGCTTTGTTTGATTCAAATCCATCAACAGATAAAAGCAGAAACCGAATTGTATTCTGAAAACGACCAACTGATGATTTATGCATGTAAACAATTTTGACGTCGCGATAAAATACATTTAGCACTCCCTTGTCCAGTGTATTTATGTCAGTGCCACAAGGGAACACTGAGGCGCATGTCTTGCCTTACACAATCACTTTCGTGACTTTCTGTGTTTTATACACGCCGCCATGCGCCTGCGTCGCCTCGCTTTTCGATTGAGATCGAGTGGACAGTTTTGACAGATAATGCAGTCGTGGATACTAGCCTCCAGCGTCAAATAAACACTTCAGGTGCCTTCAGGCGGTTTATAAAATAATTCTTTTCATTTATAACTGAGGACGATGCATTTATCGTATTTTGCTAGCAATGACTTCATTATAGCTGCTATTGAGCCCGAGGTGTTTGGAATTGGAACAATCGAGCCTATGCGCCATTGTTTGTGCAGAGAAACTATAGAATGAATGAATGAATGAAGAGAGTAATGACTTTAGAGGGAGCGAGAGAGATCTGTGAGGATCGTAGTGATAATCCATAGCATCTACCTTGTATAGAAACAGGCGAGTAGTTATAGTAGCCACAAACAGTTCTATACTAATAATTATGGCTGGTATGGGCATGTTATGAGGCGCAATGAAAATAATCCCATAAAGCAGGTCCTCAATTTCCCTGAAAAACAGGGCAGACCACCAGCCACATGGTTAAATAACATGGAGAAGGAGATCCAAAAGGCAAAACTTGACCCCAGACAACCTTGAGTAGGCCTATGGCACAGAAGTACGAGGAGACCCGACCCCAAATAAAATAGGAGAATGGGTGGACGAAGAAGAAGAAGACTAATAATTATAATGGGTGAAGAGTTTGTTTGCTTGTTTGAACGTCAATATCTAGAACTATAGGGCCTTACTTTTTTTCTGTGAATGATAGCTAGATTCATGAGCGTATGTACTATCCTGAATTCCGAAATTCCAATGGAAGCTGAGCCGCGGGGCGCCTTACAAACGCTGATACTAGGATGGACGTTTCTTTTGACCTTGCAACCGTCTAATTAAAAAATGATTGGTGTTCTGAGCATGTGTTTGTAGCAACCAATTATAATCAGATAAAATGATTGCCAGCACACTAAAATCCTTACATTATAAAAACCGTGGGTCTATTTGAGTAGGTGTGACGTATTCCAAACCCCTCATTATCAGTAATTTACTGGGCCAACTGATTATACTATAATCATAGTTCTCACCCACTAAATCTGACATCGTATCCAGGATTGTTCCCTTTAGGTTTATATTATATTTGTCCCTCTTCTTTATCCTTGTATTTCTCTCTGGTTAATAACCTTTCTGCTGTTTGATCAGTGTGTTGATTCTGCTAATGTTAAATTACAATCCTGTTTCAACGGTTTTTTAGGGACTACCCCCTGGCCATGACCTGCCTTAGCCTACCTGGAAGACGCTCAATAGGGCTGTAAAAGTAGCGGAACACTTTTCGGGTACAATTTGATCGTTGGAATGGCATCGACACGCCAAGAAGAAGAACGGTTTTCTACAGTACCTACCTAGTGCTTTTTGCTTAAACAGTAGCAAGAGACTAAAGAGTGTAAAGAGACTACTATTTATAAAGCTACTATTGTGACACGATTATGACTAACGTTATCGTTTGAATTTTAATATGGTGCCGCTCCAAATGCCTCACATACAATTTCTTTACTAATTTCATGACAAAGCAAGTATTATTTATTACATAACCTTTCTCTCTTCTTATTGAGTTACAGATAATTTAATAAAATATAGATTTCAAATAACCTACTAGTATGTTGTCCTACTACTTATCAAAGGCCCTAATTTCCTTCCACTTTTCCATATAAAAATTGACCCTGTTTTGGGGCCAAAGAGAGCGGCCCTGGAGGCGGTGGATCAGTCAGATTTTTTCCCCGAGCCTGGCAACACCAGGGTCGTTATGTGGCCTATTACTGCTCTAAATAGAGAAGTGCGCCGGAATTTTAATGGTCAGAAATCTCGGCGAGTGGGTTTTTTGTTGCTGCTTATACATATTGTAGTGTGGAGGCTTTAATTATAAATGCTAAAAATTGTTTCGAAATCAATCTTTTTTGCACAATTTAGGATTGGTGTATTGTGTAAAAAGTGTTCCAATCCAACAATGTAAGCAGTAAATTAACATTGATCTACACAACGACTCTTGTTTCCTCAAAAAACTATATGGACCCCACTTCTTTTGGTCCTTATTGATTGATGTTAAATATTATTGGGTACTTAAAGTGCCTTTATGAAGCTCTGCGAGCTACTTACAGTTTTTTGAAGCTATCAGTTTTAATATTGCAAGCTAAATTACCAGCTTCTGAGATGTAATTATTACTGTAGAGTTTTTTCACATCAATTTTACTGTCAATTTTATCTACACAGTTCAGCTGAAATGGGACTGTATGTCTGCCATACTTCCTGCAAATGGATATAGTATAAAACCAAAGCCAAGAACGAAGTGAACTGAAGAGGCACTTTTAGGGGCTTGTATCACATTTTCTTCTCTAATCCAAACACATTTTTGTGCTGATATGATTTTGCGTAAATTTTGTATTAAATGCCCGGTCACTAGCAAATGCTATATTATAGTAGTGTAATATTATTAAATCTAAAATTGATATTAATAATGACATGACGATAATTATTAGATAATTTATATGTTTAAATTGTAAAAGCGTTAACAATCCGCTTGCAGTTCCACTCTATTTTAATTGCAATGCCCGTCAGGGTTTACATTGTACCTAAAATTTGTAGTGACA
Source organism: Ephestia elutella (assembly GCA_018467065.1). NCBI lineage: Eukaryota > Metazoa > Arthropoda > Insecta > Lepidoptera > Pyralidae > Ephestia > Ephestia elutella. The sequence goes on along the minus strand of CM031573.1, from coordinate 2,722,253 downwards.
GTTACCTTTATGTGCAACTAGCTTTAGCTCGCGGCTTCGCCCTCGTGAATTTCCCATGGGATCAGTGCTTTTTCCCGGGATAAAAAGTAGCCTATGTCCTTCTCAGTACTTCTATGAGTATGTGGAATTTCAGAAAGATTGGTTCAGAAGATAAAGCGTGAGGAGGTAACAAACAAACTCACTTTCGTATTAATAATATTAGTGAGGATGTGAAAAGCAATAAATTATTTGAATTGAATTGAAGGATTTTCTGAAAGAGGACCTTAAGCTAAGTGCCTGTCCTTCACCTACGGATATGCCAATCCAAAGATCCAATCGCGAAGCCTTAGATTGTGACTAGTAAGTCAGTGAGCCAATACATCATCCAGGTTGCTAAACCATTTGAATCATTGATATATCGCTTATAGATGCGACAGATTTATAACAGTACAGCCCGTTATATGTAATTGATGCACATTTCGTGACGCAATGTACTCAGTTTCTTTGGTACAGTCAACTGCATTTAAAGTTTATTTTGTGTCTTTGTCTAAGGGCGCCTCTCCAACTTCTTCTTCTTCTTAGCGTGTCGACTCGGCGGGTCAAATTTGTGATGACCAATATGACGCCACAAATACAGCATTATCTGTTGCGTCATACATATAGGTCTTTAAGCGTACAGGTAGTAGGGCATGCTGGGCAAGACAATAAATGTGCCATAGTTTGGGGAGAGGCACCATACAAACAGGCTGTTTCCGAGCTATATCCCCACCTGGACATATTTTCTTTGCTTCGGCCGACTTGTGTCCGGAGTCTGTTTATAGACTTCCATGTCGGCCAAGGTAGACCAGATCCAGGAGGGAGGTGCTCTGATAGCGGGTTGGCCTCTCCAACTGAAGCTTAGCGATAAGCTATATTAAGTCCTTCGGTACAGCTTGGTTGCTCTTGCTTTCCTTTATGTTGAGCCACAACACACACATTTATATCCCAACTGCCGCTGTCTGGGGCACAGGGGACGATTCTACTAAATTAATAATTTCCTCCTCAATTCCCCAACTCCTCCCCTCTTCCCCCCACTTTTCCCCAACTCTCCCCTTCATGTAATTAAATTACTAACGTAAATGTCGTGTCTCAATTGTGTCTCAAGAGCCAAAGAAATTGAACTAAAGCGATAGGATCTCGGTAAGATTTCTATGCTTTATTACGATTTCTTTGGCTTTTGAGACACGACTGAGACGATATAGTACGTTATAATTAGTAGAATCAAGGGCCGTGTTTCTGTTTTTCCGAAAGATTTTAATTTAGACCAGAATTAAGCATACAAATTTACGAGCACCAATTTCTGTGAGTGTACTAGCAGCAAAACAATGGATATAATAGGTTATGCTGCTGACTGTACAGTAATCACGACTCTACATCGAAACAGAACAATTACAAGAAAATGTCGCCAGAGAACAATGCATCATGATACAGATAATAGTCTCGAAAGCCACATTTGTTGTTTGAAATTAGCCTAAAAAGGGCAAAGAATATGTGTCTATAATGTGATTACCTAAAGATAATTTTATTTTCCTCCAAACAATCAGTACTGTAGGTAATAAAAATAAAAGACATAAAACTTCAGGATGCCAGAAACAGATTGGAAGATGCTGGAGCCTGTCGAAGGCAGGACCTGTATTACAGAGCTCCAGTGCTCTCCCTCTGTAGAAGCTACAGTATTAGGGGCCGTCCATTAATCACGTGATCTTTTTTTAAGCAATTTTTAACCCCTCCTCCCCCTTGGTGATACATGGTGAGGTTTAAGACTAAACATCACGTGTATTTTTAGTATCTACAAAAAATCTTAATTTTTTAAGAATATTTTAGAATATTATCTTGCCTAGCAACAACGGCGAGTCAAGGCCGCTTTTCGGTTTAAAAATCGTGCGTTTAAAAAAATAAATACACGTGATATTTTACTAAACCCCCTTGTGATATTTCGTGATTTTTGTCCCCCACCCCTTTCAAGCCTCACGTGATTAATGGACGGCCCCTTACTTAAAGTAATAGCTATTTGTATACTTACCTTAAGCGATTGACAAGACATGTTTTTTTTTACTTTATCCCGAGTTTTATCCCGTGTTGAAAGCACATTTCCTAGTGTATTTTCTATTTCTACTAGTATTTCCGGAGTTTTTCTCCTAGGTTGTAACAAAACATGTTTTATTATATTTGTTTCCTATATTTTATTTTATTTTTGACTGTACACAATCTAGTGTATGTATAAAGACAATAAATAGCCCTTCTGGCATGTTAGGCGACCAAGCTGTTTTATGAGTTTCTTTCGGCATCTCTTCTCAGCAGTGGTCGTTCCGAAATGCTAGTAGTTTGTAGCTTTGAGACATAATATACTATGATTAAATAATTAGTTTTTGACGTGAAAAAGAGCATTCTTTGAAGGCCAAGTTTCAATAAAGAATTTTTGATTTGTTTTGATTGTTGGTTAGTGCTTGGGATTTTTCAAAAATGACAATTGCTACCGTCCTTAGTATACCTTCATTCAATTACTTACTATCAAGTGGGACTACTGTTTAAAGAAGAACAGCATCGAAAAATTGTATGTCAACAATGCTTTGATCTTTTCTTTTGTGAGTTTTCCCGTGACAGTTTTTCTCAGTAGAAAGTAAGTGATTTCTTAACAATTGCACGTGGAAAGTGGTTGCCGCGGTGAAAACTAGTTATTACAGATTAATGTACTGTGACGTCACAACGCCCCACTTATGGACATGTCTACAAGAGGTTCTTATGCAATGAGCTGACGGTGGCTTTTTAATTATGTTACGCCAAATAGCTTGATTTGCTGACTGTTTTAACTTTTCAGTGATAGGCTATTCTTTCTTTAAGATTACCGCTGATAATAAAAATTATCTGAGGAACTTTGTCTAGATAGACATAAATAAAATGCTTCAATGACTCATTCAATCATTTTCAAAAATTATTAAAATTATAGAGTTCTTAGCGTATCAGTCGGACTGTAATATTTTTAGGGTTCCGTACCTCAAAAGGCAAAAACGGAACCCTTATAAGATGACTTTGTTGTCAGTCTGTCCGTCTGTCTGTCAAACTTTTTTTTCTCAGGAACGCTTAAAGGTATCAAGTTGAAATTAATATCGAATTCCACGGTCTCTTTAAAAAAAAAAAAAACAAAATGATACATCAACGCGATTAAGAGATATTACCGGAAATATTTTTTGTTTATTTTGCGATTTCTGGCAGCAATCATGGGGTACTTCCCGTTGACCTAAAAATATAAAATTTGGCAAAAAGCAAGGTCTAACAGTACTTGTACAGGAATAAATCTGAAAGTTGTAAATATGTTGTTGGAAATTGGAAGTCTAAAAAAAAAGTATTACGAACTTATTTTTGCGCTCGATGCAGTATGACTCCTAGGGATCGAATTGCAAAGTTAAGTATGTTTTTAAAATGCTTACGTGTACGGAACCCTCGGTGCGCGAGCTTGACTCGCACTTGACCGGTTTTTTAAATTCCATATTAACAAAGAATAAGGGGCCATTCAGACGGTACAAGTTTCTTGCCTGTTGAATACGATTAAATTGAAGCAATAATTTACTTGCATAGTGTTGTAGGCGTCCGCGCGCGCAAGAAATTTTGGTATATCTAGTCTAAATACATATCCCGAAATAAGAGGTACAACTATTTATTTATAAATGTCAAAATTAGAGATCGTATAATACTACCGATAACGGTTTTATTTTCGACGTGAAAAAGATAGTTTCGAAAGGGTGTCACCGTTTTTCTTATCACTTCACTTCACCTAGTAGTTCACGAAAGTCGTGATCGTGACTCGTTACAATTTTACACGCTAAGCCAAATTAAATTTTGTTATTATTGCAAAAAACGTAACGGAGAACAGGTGCCCTTTAAAAATCGCATTTCTTACTAAAAATTTTCACGTGACGTCATTTGACATAAAAAATAATATCTGTGACACAAATTGATTTTTTATTTCGCTAACTGTGAATAATGACGTCAGTGACAGGTCAATGCCCCCGTTGTCACATTGTATAATAACTTTCTGCACACAAAGCGGGGTTTCGTAGTCGGTTTGTGTGTCGAGTTTATAATAATGGCGTAATGCTCCATTCAAATTATGTTCCTTTATGGAAATCATGGTGGAAAGTTAACACTCGTTGTTCATAAATAAAAAAAAAAGAGTTTTATAAACGAGGTGACATATTTACTCTCAAAATTTCTCTGATGACACAGAATCAAGCGACCTGAAGAAAAGTAACTAACACCCCGTATTCACAAACAATACTTGCGTAAGTCGATAAGGAATGCCATGCTAAGTGAGGCATTTTTCAGTGCGTTACCGATGGCAAGCCTTTCTATTGGACGCGCAGTGACGTTTGTCCCTCAAGTATCGTTAATGAATAGGTTTTTGAGTCCCTGTGAGACAGGCACTATGAACCTTCCAAGTAACGTTTGTGAATACGTGTGTAAGTAACTACAACTACTTAGAAAAGTCTAGGAAGAGAGTCAATTTTTGTGTAGGACTTTAGTCCTTACTGCATTTTGAGTGCACAAAAATCCAAAAAAGTAGATGAATTCATAGATTTAAGTTTTGGTGATACTACCGAAAGTGTCTTGTTGTACGTTTGCGCCATTAACTGGCACCATCAATGGCGTAGAGGAGACTAAAGAAGAAAAAGAGGTAAGAGTTAGTTTGGATTCATCTGCGCACCATTGACCATCCTTAATCGTAACATGAAGGATAAAACTACTCTTCTTCTTTTCGAGTCGGAGTGGCTATATTAAATGAGACCAGTATGAGGCCACGGCAATTGCAGTGTCGTTGGCCTCGTTAAGGTCCTCCATAGTGCAGGTAATGGGGCAACTAGCGATGATTTGGAGAGGATTAATTGGTTATTTGGCGCTGAAAAGTGCCGTTTTTGCTGGGTGGGCCTTGAAAAGAGCATTTTAAAGCATTTTAAGTGGTGAAAGGATCGGCCAATCTGCGTTACCGACTACACCGTCCACGCAGATTGTTGCCTTGCCCAGGGTGCGCAGGATGTATGGGGGCTCAACTCAATACATCACACGGGGATGCTCTTTTCTTGCACCCCAAACTGTGGAGGGATGAAACTAGTGTCTTAAAAGGGTTGTATATTGGTGAGTATACTTAAAACTTCATGAACTAGTGAAGAAGTAAGTAGTTTAGTTAACTTTATCAAACTGTTGTTAGTGCTTCTGACTATAGCCAACAGCTGTTTTAAAATCACCGGTTTCATATCCATTCTAGCTGTGAAAACTCTATATCTAAAAAAGGTAATACAGACATAACGATTGTTATGAGTCGTGATCGTGGACGGTTGCATCAGTAGTCAGTGTGTCACAAACGGTATCAAAATCGTCCCAGCACCGCTATGTCATTTGTGACGACGGGCGACAATTGTCGTGACGAATCAGGGTGCGTGAGAGGAAGCTGTAACATTACCCTATTAATTTTTTTTGTCAAGTAAATCTTTTTCTTTCCATAGGAAACAATAAAACGGGAACCGTGCGTCTGGAACATGGACTCGTCAAGACGGATCAATGAAACTTGAGTTGCTTTTTTTTATTGCAGTGTTTCTATGGCTACCTTACGGCTCCATACAGCGGTTACCTTTCAATAATATTTACTTGTAATTTAAAGTACTGTTAGACCTGAAATACGTCTGATCCTCAAAATATCTGGTATTGAACCAGATCAGCCATTAATACCTCTATATGAATTGAAAGAGCTTAAGGTAAATAAATTACTTAACGCCGGTAGGTTTTGTAAAGGTTTATGGTCCATAAAACGGGGGCCTAATCTGTTTTCTATAGGTTGTTTAGGGTCACCGTCCATAAGGTTGTTACTATATTATTTATTGTGTGGAGGAAATTATTAACGATGGATGGAGGACATAGGTGGTGGTAGATAGGATGTACCACGACCAAAACACATATTCATTATAGTAAATAAGAAACAAATTTGAAAATTTTGGCAATGTCCAAGACGACTGATCACGCATTGTAAACTATAAAGATTTTTTTAAATGCCTCTTGGTACCGTCGGAGTTGCCGTTGACATATTTGTATAGATCTGGAAAAACATACAAATAAACAGCCTTTCAACCTAACCAACCTCTTGGTTGATTGGTAGAAAAAGCCTCCGGCTTTAAGTTCGCCATTTGCATTTTGTTCGTAAAGAAGTTATAAATAAGCCAATACTTATTCAATATTTGTGAAGATTATTGACGAAGCGTGTTGCTGATAATAATTTGTACTTCTTTTTGAATAAACCAATCGGAGTAGCATGATCTGAACGACTGAACTTTTTATACCAAAATATTTTCAGATTCGAAATTTCTACAGTTTCTGTTTTCTAGATCCTGTCCTCATCAATCCCACTGTCCGGTGACCCTTATCTCTACATCGAGAGCTCCATAAATTTGTCCTATGACAGCTGTGACTGTGAGCCGGCGATCCACATAGTAATTTACGATTATCTCCCCGTATACAGATAGTATGAGATAATTGGGCGTTCGTAGTTGCACAATATACGAGACGATGCACGCCATGATTCTTTTCTTCGAAGATTGCCATAAAGTTTTAGAGCAGATTCTTTTTTTTTCAAAGATCATCTAAATTCAAGACCAAGGCTCTTATTGTTGGAGTGCCTTCTTCTTTCTCCATTAGTTTTAATCTTCAGTTCTGTTTGCCTTCTCCAGGTTACGGTAACGTTTTATTTGCTTCATGTTTTTGATTATTGTAATAAACCAAACAACTCGAAGACTTTTTTATTGTGACAAACTTTGTTGAGATTTCCTCCCCCCTCATTGTGAGGTCTTTACAATTTTTCTACCTTTCCCGGTCCGTTGTTAACTGTGTTAACGTCATAACGTACAATAAATTTTAGGCAATTGAAAATTGGTCTAACTGAACCAATTTAGACCAATTTTCAATTGCCTTATAACTGTTAATATGACCTTGTTTTTAAGTAAAAGTGAGAAGATTCTCACTTGTACCATTATATAGTCTGTGCGTTTAATTCTATGATGTCATATTCACTGTGCAATAATATGCTAAATGCACTCGGCCTTGACCAACTGCACTGTGCATCGTTGCACTATTGCAATTGTCGCTCTGTGCCATTATCTCATTCTATTAATTGCTTTACGCACTTTATAACTAGGTCAAGTATGGGACGGTCTAGTCTATGCGTTCGACTACACAAACGCGATTCTTTCTATTCGTGATTCCCATACAACATGGATTCAGCAACACTACTGCAGTTTACTACATTTGTGATTCTACACAGTCGTTAATTTAACGCAATTGGGATTCTTTCTATTTGTGATTCTACACAGCTCTGTACTTTATTTCATGGTGAAATAGATAATATTAGCATGTAGTACCTATATTATACGTAGTTTTTGAGTTTTTCCGACTTATGTGCTTACTGATTGAAGCCTGTAAAATAAATGTGTGTGCGATTAAAGGCATTTGAATAATGATAATAATTTTGATAATATTATTTAACAGCAGGAAAGTCGCCAAAGGTTTTACGCAAAATCTATAGGAATTTTGAGGAAAAAGCATGCTTGAATGGTCTTTTTTATTTATTATTTTATAGGTTCGCAAACTAGTTTCTGCAAAGTACACAATAAACAAAGAGATCAATAACAGACTATTGCAACAACCTACTACGGCGAACACAGCATGCACATGTCTTATCGCGTATGTTTAGTGTACCTATTGGCATTTCTTTGAAAGTTTTGCCGAATAACTATGTGAAGTGCCGGCATAATATCACACCATTAACAAATTCATTGTAATATCAATCGTCAGTACTCAGTAAATTGAGCCTTGGCCCACTGCACCGGCCAACGCTGCAATTGACAAATTGTGGTCATTATCCCATTGCAGTAACAATGCTACTTCGTCACTGTCGCGTCTTCATTGTGGCGGTGACTGTACCGATGATAAATTGGCTTTTGAACTCATATTTGAGTTAAGCAGTTACTCTATTTTTATTTCATTCTAATGTAAAACATTGTGCTTGTCAGTCCTTTTTTTTACTGACTATAAATGTTTCATTCAAACATGATTTGATGACTGCCTTATAGATACTGATAGCCGCCTTACGGACTAGTACAGTCAGTTAGCTATAGGTTTCCTTGTGATAATTCCTCAATAATCAATGCTGTAGGCTCAGAGTCATGTGTTTTGGATTCAAGTATGTAATAAAAGCTGATTTCCATCTGAAATTTTGCATGAATATGAAATTTGGTGATATTAAGATGTGGGTCGATTGACCTTGACAATTCACTCGTTATGTAGAAAGCATATTTTCTAACTCAGAAATCATCTAAAAATATCTCCAACACCTAACCTCAGAACCAATCTCAGAACATCCTTTTCTAGAGTGGAAAATAATGTGAACACTTTCAAAGGACAACAATTAAACTCCTTTATATCTCAAAGTGTCCATGAAAGTGTTAATATATGGTCGGTCATCTTTCAAGTACTGGTTGGAATAGTTAATTCACTTTAATACCATCCGCGATAGCAAATCAATAAGGATAGTACCTGCCCACGCGCACCAGTGGGCGTCGGAGACCGGCTTCTTTGATTCCCACTAACAATGCTGAATTATCACCCCTTTACGCCTTAATAGTTTCCAATTAATATAGCGGCCTAGATTTCCAACGATCCAGCGGATACATCGCTTTACCGCTGACAGAAATGGAACTAACGTCGGCTTTGGTATTTAAAAGGCGAAAATACGCCAACATTATCTGATTCGGTCATGCGTTTTAATTGCCCAGCCAAAAATGTAACCTTTAAAACTCACGGGAATGCGAATGAAATATTATGTCAAAATTTTAAAGCAATTTACAGAGAAATTTCGGAGAAAACTGTTAAAACATTTATTTATTCAGTTACATTACAAGTGATATAATAATACAACCATTGTCATTGAATTTGATCTCAACGCACGAAAGTCATAGCTAAATCAATAAACTCTAAAGCTGTTGACATATTTCTTATTGTTTAGACAGGTATTAAAAGCCACCAGGGTCAAAAGCCACTATCTGAGCCGGCATCACCAGTCAGTCACGCAAAAATGGATTAAGTCAGCTCCAATGGAGATTGTATAAGCTGATCTGTTTGTTCTACGATCATGACCTTGCTAATCCTAAATCCCTCGATTTTAAAGGTTACTGTCACCGACTAGTTTAGAAGTCTTACAAGTGGCTTAGTAGCTTTATAGGTGCATTTCGGACAAGTGGTTTTGGACTGACTGAAAATGCTCTTTTTATCTTTTTTTTTATTTTTTTTGATTTTGAGGTCTATAAATGAGTGAACAACATAAGGGTAAATATAAAACCCAACAGATAACCAGAGAACTAACCAATAATACAATGAAATAGCGGAACAGATAATTTTTAATAAGGTAACGCCCTTTTTGAAGAAATATTTTAATTAATCTTAGCAAGGATATGGATTGTATAACAACACATCATCTTGAAACAGAAACGTACAAAAGTATGTTAATGGAAACAAAACCTATCGACAAGAACTCTGCTCTCAATAGCAACATGAGACTAAATCAACATCAGATTTCTAATCGATCCTATTCTTTCTTCTAATTCCATCTCTCTGTCATTCATGTCTTAATAGGAAACAATAAAAAAAGTTGGACGTCTCAATCGCCTACAACCGCGATACTTCTGCTAAATGGTCTGTCATTAGTTGCTATGCGCAAGCGCAGGCCACAATGGACGTCATGATCCACTATTGAGATCTTAACAATGAGATAGCTGTCGTCTAAAAGTGTGTTGATCGTTTTCTTTGGGAATTTATCAAGATCATCTTTAGCATTTACAAGTTGTAAAGTAAATGTTAGTTTGTCTTAATTAATGTCTATCACAGCCTGATAGTTGCCGCTAGATTGAAGTTATTGATCACATGATTAGCTTAACATTTTCGTCTTCAATGTTGTCAACTAATACATCAAAGATTTTTATATTCATTTATGACTTAGCCAAAAATTAATTAATTTTACTGGAGACTATCTAAATTAGTTTGATGATCGACTAATAGAAGACGAAAAGGCGCTATTTCACCTTAGTGTAGAACAGGCCACCATGACATATTTATGTGGATGTTATTGTGCTGTTAAATATTACAATATTGAATAATGCATATTTGTGATTGATTTGTCATTTGTTTTAATAACAATTACATCATGGTTTTAAATAACTGTATAACAAAGAGCAGAGAAGTACAGAATCGTTAGAAAGCGAATGAGCATTCACAATTAATAGCTTTTAAAGGGTTTCCACGTAAATCTTGATAATGAAATGCTCACTGACTCACAAGTTAATCAATCGTTCGATTCTGAACTGTATTACTCGATGGCAAAGTTCAATTTCGTTTGCCGAGAAAGATAAGTCATTGGAAAGTGAAATGGGGGCGCACCTGACGTTGCTTTCTTTACGCGAGTTCTTTTTGCTTTAGTGAGAGTGGTCTAGATTCGATAATTGTGCCGGTAGCGAGTCCGTGACGGGTCCGAGTTCGACTCCCGGTGTTTCGAGTACCACTGGTTGTCGAGACGTCTCCTATTTAGGAAGTGGTCGATAAATATCGCAGCTCGCCTAATTGCTTTGATTTATACCCTCGACGTTGACAGCACTAGGACTTACGACCAATTTATAATACATTTCGTTAATTTGATTCGATAGACGACAAAATAGGACTTCATGGATTCGAAATTTTGATTCCGTTTGACTAAACTGTGGTTTAGCAAAAAGTTTTTGGTTCTTTTGATCATTGCTTACATAAGTTTTTACAGTATGATCGGACTTGATTCTTTCTACCTTGGGATGCTTTGGTGATTGAGTATTTAGCAATGAAAGTGTGTTTTAATAATTATTTTTGTCGACATTAGTTTGATATTAACTTTTTTAGCTAGTCTCTTATTTAATTTCCATAGCTTTATTCCTCGATTGTAGTACATATGTGTAAGTAAACGATTGCTTCATACACATTGTCATTGGTTCACAAGAAACATTATTATCTGTAGATTTACGAGTTCCTGTTTGAACAGTTGCTTATCCAATTAGGCCGAAAGTTTCAACAGTTCAGTCTGTCTTTATATGAGTCACGTCTCGAAAACCATTTGTAGCGGTCTTATTTGTTTGTCTTTTGTAGTGTTTATCGAAACTCGTGATGTCGAGAGCGTCTGGTTTTTGCGACGGTTGCTTTAATGTCATCTTTTTATCGCAGTAGAAAGTGACACTGAAGATTTTCTTCGTCATTGTCCTTTACGGGTTTTTATTTGATATTCTCGTCACGTTGCGCTGAAATTGGCAATTTTGTATACCTTTTTGGGTTCAGCTAGCTTTCTCCGAAGGTCCTCTATCCATGTAGGGGTTTTGAAGCAATCGAAGATCTGGGCTCGTGCAGACTCCGCGGCGCCGGCACTATCGCGCATCGCAGTGCGCGCGCGCCGTCGAAAGTGCAAGTCGCCCAGTTCTCACGACCCCCTCCCTCCCTGCCTCTAGACTGTCGACTCGAACTATCGATTATTCGAATTATTTACACTTTCTGAAATCGAGTCCACGAATTAGATCGGCAGCGGCGATAACGATCGCAATGTTCGGTCTAAGCATTGTCTCGCTACTTATGGCTCGGAAAACGGTCTATTTAGCTTGTAATGATACTGTTAACTGCAGTGATATTGCATTGGGTGCTGTTTGAAAATTGTATTGCTTCGAAACAATTGAAAGGTGATTTTAAACTATTGAAATTACGTTTTGTTTGTTCATTTTGATTTCATTATTCAGCGGATTTGTTTAGCAATATATCTACACTTCATCTATACATATAATAAAACAGTAAAAATATTTTGTCTGTACATTTAATATTTTTGACTAAAATGGATAGAGGGAGACCTAAAAAGAACAATAGAAAGCAAAAAAATTTTTTTTGAATTTCTTGTCTGTCTGTCTGTCTGTCTGTCTGTCTGTATGTATGTACGCGTTTCACGCAAAAACTACTGGACGGATTTGAATGAAACTTTTTTTGTTGTATAGCTTTTAAGCCTGGGCAACATATAGGCTATAATTCATTTTGAAAACTGGAACACCTGATGAAGAACCATAACGGAACAGCTAAACTATAAGTAATATGGAAATGGTGCCTTAACAAAAATCGTTCAACCTGATGAGCATTTTCTGCCGACGTATAAAAATTGAAGATCTGGAACATCTGATGAAAAGCTCCAAGAGACCAGCTACACTATAACATATATGGAAATGGCGCCTTAGCAAAAATCGTTCAACCTGATGAGCATTTTCTGCTGACGTATAAAAATTAAAGATCTGGAACATCTGATAAAAAGCTCCAAGAGAGATTTTTCATCTAAGCGAAACTCACGCGGGCGAAGCCGCGGGCGACAGCTAGTTTATTTAATAAAGATGAATCATTTGTTTGTTTGAACGCGTTAATCTCTAGAACTACCAATTGGATTCTTTTTGTGTGATAGCCACATTTATGAAAAGGGCTATCCCGAAATTCTCACAAGGGCGAAGAAGTGAAGCTATATGAAGTGAATGCAGCACATACGCATGCCTATCAAACGAGTGGTATAAATACCGAAGGCATCAAAGCACGCAATGATTTAGATATTCAAATCAAAACACCTGAGATAAATTTCGAAACCATTAAATTTAATCTTCATCCGTAAATCCTAACCTCCCAATGAGATCTATAAATTTCCATTCACACCACAGATAAGATCTAAATCACGCTGACACAAGTGCATCGGTCGTGCTCTCTCACACCCACCGCAAAATAATTCCATTTAATTACTGACACGAAATGGTTTCGATGTAATGAAGAGATGTTATGTTCATTGAGTAATCTGCTGGTAGAATTTGTATGGCAAGTGCAGATTTTTGTATGACTCTTTTGAATACCTACATCGTTTTTTTTTTCCTGGACTAATAAAATTTGAACTGTATTAATATAAAATTATACTGTATTAACTGTATTAATATAAAGTTACTGGTATTCCATATTCTTCTTCTTCTTCTTCTCTCAGCCGAAAGACTGACAGCCACTGCTGGACAAAGGCCTCTCCCATATTATCAAAGAAAAAATACACATTACCCCCATCACGTTTTTGTCGACATTACATTATTAGTACAAGTAAAGAAATATTATATCTTTCCGGTGGTGGCTGAATAAAGTGGTGTCAAACTCCTTGTGAAAATATTTGAAAAAAAAAGAAGATTGTAAAAAAATATTTTTGAAACGAGCTTCGAACATGTTTTTATTGCAGAACCATGTTCTACAAAAACCTTCATTTTTCAAATGGCTCGGGTCGGGCATGTTGAAAAATTGAAGGACAGGTTAAAAAAAATAACTAAACCCGTGTGCATGTTTTTTTTGACTTTGCAATATTGCTTATTAAAAAGTTAACTCGAAGGCGTCAAGAGCTCATGTTAGCAGCGCGGTTGTACAAAACAAAAGAAAAAATAAAGAAAATTAATTTAGCCACGCACATTTTTCATTTTAATACCTAAATCTGACCCTGGAGCGGTCATTTAGAATCAAGTTTTTGAGTACGCGCGCGCGCATATTAAAATACTCGTTCCACCGAAATTTTTGAAAATAATTGCATCCCAAATTGCTGGAGATGCAGCTGGGTTTTTTTTTCATGTTGTAGTGTAATATGAAAAACGCAGATTTTAATTTGCGGATTCTTCCAAAATCTGGTAGCGAAGAAAACATAGAATTTACAATCAACAGCAACAGCCTATCAGTCATCAATAATCTATACAATTTCTGTAGTGGCACCCAGTGGCGGAAAATCATATAATTATGATTTTAAGTATGATCGTCTATATTGTCTTTGAAATAGAGATTATGTCAAGATAATTCGCAACTTCAGGTAGATTATGACTAAGAGAAACGCGTACTTCTTTTGTTAAGAGTGTATCACGTCCGCGCGCCCGACCGAGTTTAGGTATTTGATAGACCGCAGCTGGCTGTGTGCAAGTCACACGCACACATCGACGTGAGATTGCCGCCAACCCGAAGTAATAAGTGACAGGGATCCGGCAAAGGATTTGTTGGTACCTATATAAATTTTTTTCTTGTTTTATGGTAATGAATACTAAAAATAAAATTACGACCATTTTCTTATGTAAAACATACTTGGCGCGACTTGGCAGTAAAAATGGACACGAATGCCGCTACAGAAAATAGCATGACCGTCGTGCCAGGATGCTAAGATGTTAAACATCTGCCTGGCATCCCATGAAGGCCAATTTTTCGGGATGAGGTTTACAAAAATAGTATTTTTGGATCCAAGATGGCGGACAACTTTTTTTTAATTTTGCAATATCGTTTTATAAGTGTTTCAGTGCGCTGATTGCGAAAATAACATTTATTTTGAAATCCAAGATGGCGGACAACTTTTTTTTCAAGTTTACAATATGGGTATGGTTATATAGGTATTTCGGTGCGCTGATGACAAAAATAACATTTATTTTGAGATCCAAGATGGCAGACAACTTTTTTTTCAAGTTTACAATATGGGTATGGTTATATAGGTATTTCGGTGCGCTGATGACAAAAATAACATTTATTTTGAGATCCAAGATGGCGGACAACTTTTTTTTTCAATTTTACAATATGGGTATGTTTTTATAGGTTTTTCGGTGCGCTAATGACAAAAATAACATTTATTTTGAGATCCAAGATGGCGGGCAGTTTTTTTTTTCAAGTTTACAATATGGGTATGGTTATATAGGTTTTTGGGGACGCTGATGACAAAAATAACATTTATTTTGAGATCCAAGATGGATGACAGTTTTTTATTTTATTTTACAATATGGGTATCGTTTTCTAGGTTTTTGGGGACGCTGATGACGAAAATAACATTTATTTTGAGATCCAAGATGGAGGACAGTTTTTTATTTTATTTTACAATATGGGTATCATTTTTTAGGTTTTTGGGGACGCTGATGACGAAAATAACATTTATTTTGAGATCCAAGATGGCTGACAGTTTTTTTATTATTTTACAATATGGGTATCGTTTAATAGGTTTTCGGGGACGCTGATGACGAAAATAACATTTATTTTGAGATCCAAGATGGCTGACAGTTTTTTTATTATTTTACAATATGGGTATCGTTTAATAGGTTTTCGGGGACGCTGATCTTAAAATAAATGTTATTTTGGTCATCAGCGTCCCCAAAAACCCATAAAACGATACCCATATTGTAAAATAAAATAAAAAACTGTCCTCCATCTTGGATCTCAAAATAAATGTTATTTTCGTCATCAGCGTCCCCAAAAACCTAAAAAATGATACCCATATTGTAAGATAAAATAAAAAATTATCCGCCATCTTGGATCTCAAAATAAATGTTATTTTCGTCATCAGCGTCCCCAAAAACCTAGAAAACGATACCCATATTGTAAAATAAAATAAAAAATTGTCCTCCATCTTGGATCTCAAAATAAATGTTATTTTCGTCATCAGTGTCCCCAAAAACCTATATAACCATACCCATATTGTAAACTTGAAAAAAAAAAACTGCCCGCCATCTTGGATCTCAAAATAAATGTTATTTTTGTCATTAGCGCACCGAAAAACCTATAAAAACATACCCATATTGTAAAATTGAAAAAAAAAGTTGTCCGCCATCTTGGATCTCAAAAAAAATGTTATTTTCGTAATCAGCGCACAGCAAAACTTATGAAACGATATACATATCGCAAAATTAAAAAAAAAGCTGTCCGCCATCTTGGATCTTGATTTAGATTTATTTTGATTTTTATGATTTCGATTTATTACGATTTCTATGATTGCGATTTATTACGATTTCTATTTCATCAAAAATTGTCGGCCATCATTCATGAGTAAGAAAAGTACCTAGGTATATAAATTTTAAAAAGATTAAAAGTAATAAATATGTAACTCTGATCTACATTACTCTCTGCTGTCTGTGAATACATGAACACGCGAAAATTAAATGCCTCCCGAGCAGCAGAGCGACGTGGATTCCCCTTGACTCTTACCGGCAGACTGATTTTTCTTGGGCTTGGAACTCGTATATATTGAGCGATGGCATTGCCATACAAAAAATGTATGGGGAATTTCTTAGTGAATTGTTACGATATATAATATTTTTTTCGAGTTATTTTTCAAAAATCTAAAACGAGCAACTTGTAGCTAGTTTAATAAACTCGCGATTTAACATTATGTAGAAATTATAATTTGTGTTTTACATAATGATTTCGTTAAAGCCGTGAACCTTGTTTTTCGTATTTTTCGTGTTTTCTGGAAGGTATTTACGCAAAAATAAAAGGCAAAATATTTTTATCTGTCTCGTATAAGTAGTAGCAGTTATTTGAGAAGCCTATAGTACTATTTTTATTATCAATAATGATTTAGTTTTGGCACCAGGGTCAATTCAGTAACGCCTGTTTTGGCTAAAAACGTGTGATGCAGGCTTAAGCCTGCATCACACGTTTTTAGCCAAAACAGGCGTTAATAATAACATTTATTTTGGAATCCAAGATGGCGGACAACTTTTTTTTCACGTTTACAATATGGGTATGGTTATATAGGTATTTCGGTGCGCTGATGACAAAAATAACATTTATTTTGAGATCCAAGATGGCGGACATTTTTTTTTTTCAATTTTGCAATATGGTTAACATGTTGTAGGTTTTTCGGTGCGCTAATGACAAAAATAACATTTATTTTGAGATCCAAGATGGCGGGCAGTTTTTTTTTCAAGTTTACAATATGGGTATGGTTATATAGGTTTTTGGGGACGCTGATGACGAAAATAACATTTATTTTGAGATCCAAGATGGAAGACAGTTTTTTATTTTATTTTACAATATGGGTATCGTTTTATAGGTTTTTGGGGACGCTGATGACGAAAATAACATTTATTTTAAGATCCAAGATGGAGGACAGTTTTTTATTTTATTTTACAATATGGGTATCGTTTTATGGGTTTTCGGGGACGCTGATGACCAAAATAACATTTATTTTAAGATCAGCGTCCCCGAAAACCCATAAAATGATACCCATATTGTAAAATAAAATAAAAAACTGTCCTCCATCTTGGATCTCAAAATAAATGTTATTTTTGTCATCAGCGCACCGAAATACCTATATAACCATACCCATATTGTAAACGTGAAAAAAGTTGTCCGCCATCTTGGATTCCAAAATAAATGTTATTTTCGTCATCAGCGTCCCCAAAAACCTATAAAACGATACCCATATTGTAAAATAAAATAAAAAACTGTCCTCCATCTTGGATCTCAAAATAAATGTTATTTTTGTCATCAGCGCACCGAAATACCTATATAACCATACCCATATTGTAAACTTGAAAAAAAAGTTGTCTGCCATCTTGGATCTCAAAATAAATGTTATTTTTGTCATCAGCGCACCGAAATACCTATATAACCATACCCATATTGTAAACTTGAAAAAAAGTTGTCCGCCATCTTGGATCTCAAAATAAATGTTATTTTTGTCATCAGCGCACCGAAATACCTATATAACCATACCCATATTGTAAACTTGAAAAAAAAGTTGTCCGCCATCTTGGATCTCAAAATAAATGTTATTTTTGTCATCAGCGCACCGAAATACCTATATAACCATACCCATATTGTAAACTTGAAAAAAAAGTTGTCCGCCATCTTGGATCTCAAAATAAATGTTATTTTTGTCATCAGCGCACCGAAATACCTATATAACCATACCCATATTGTAAACTTGAAAAAAAAGTTGTCCGCCATCTTGGATCTCAAAATAAATGTTATTTTTGTCATCAGCGCACCGAAATACCTATATAACCATACCCATATTGTAAACTTGAAAAA
Source organism: Ephestia elutella (assembly GCA_018467065.1). Classification (NCBI taxonomy): domain Eukaryota; kingdom Metazoa; phylum Arthropoda; class Insecta; order Lepidoptera; family Pyralidae; genus Ephestia; species Ephestia elutella. The sequence goes on along the minus strand of CM031573.1, from coordinate 2,704,313 downwards.
ATAATGTCCGCCATCTTGGATCTCAAAATAAATGTTATTTTCGTAATCAGCGCACTGAAACACTTATAAAATGATACCCATATTGCAAAATTAAAAAAAAGTTGTCCGCCATCTTGGATCCAAAAATACTATTTTTGTAAACCTCATCCCGAAAAATTGGCCTTCATGGGATGCCAGGCAGATGTTTAACATCTTAGCATCCTGGCACGACGGTCATGCTATTTTCTGTCGCGGCATTCGTGTCCATTTTACTGCCAAGTCGCGCCAAGTATGTTTTACATAAGAAAATGGTCGTAATTTTATTTTTAGTATTCATTACCGTAAAGCAAGAAAAAAAAAATTATATACCTAGGTACCAACAAATCCTTTGCCGGATCCCTGTCACTTATTACTTCGGGTTGGCGGCAATCTCACGTCGATGTGTGCGTGTGACTTGCACACAGCCAGCTGAGGTCTATCAAATACCTAAACTCGGTCGGGCGCGCGGACGTGATACACTCTTAACGTTTGATGGTGAATACGAGTAATATAAGTAATAACAAATTATGTTTGTTTGTTCGCAGGCAAGCCGAAAGATATCCAAATGCGGCTACCTGTTCGTCGCTCCCGGCTGGGACTTCTCCAATCCGCTCTACAGAACAAAGGTAAGCTTCTTCTTCAGTCATTGCAAACCATTCAATGGTTTATTGTTTCACGATAGCATTAGATGTTATGTAAGGTTCTATTATAGTACTCAAAGACTTATATTAACGTCTGTGATAGTACTTGTTTTTTGCTGTTTTTAGTTATTATTTAAATAAACGCCATTTTGAATACGAAAAATTCCAATTGCGTATTTTTGAAATCGAAATCAATTTCTTCGATCGACAATAACTGCATACAGATAAAGTGAATAAATGAATATGAATATGAAAAAAATGAGCATTCGTAAATGAATTCAAAATCATAGTAGAATCATAAAAGAAAAAAACTTTTCTTGTTTCTCAAGTCTTTTTTGTAGAGGTCTACGTCTTCTTTAGGTACGTCCTATGGTCATACTAGAGTTACGTTTCTAGTGTTGTATCAGTAATCGATGTTAACGATCGATGATTTTACCACCACTGTAATTCTAGATGGTATTTCATTTCATCTCACCGCGCATAAAGCAAGGCATTAAATTGATGACGAACGATGACGCTGATGACAGGGTATAATGTGACCTTTACTTCAGGGTTACCAGACTAAATTTTTTTTTGAAAAATCTATCTTTTTTGAACACTAAAAATCTAAAATCTAAATTGTTTATTTTTAGCACCTATTGATTCTGGGTCTAATTTCTAGTTTAATAATAAAACTGCTTGCATTTCGACATGGTCTGATATTTGGTCCTGATATTTTTAAATGGCAACCCTATACTCTGTCAATGACCTCTCGAACTTGGCACATTGTAAAGAATACAAAGCCGTAAAATGAGTGATAAGTCTTTCTTTGCGAATACAAGTGCAGCTCCCTTCCATTATTTTTTTTTAACCCAAATTAATTTGCAGCCTTTCAAACGATCCTGACAGTTGAATTGATAGCAGTTTTCGATGTATGATTAATATATTGAATGCATTCTAAGTTGTTTTACCTTTCTGCATGGTGTAAACGAAAACCAACTTTATTTACTTAAATATAGGATTAACATTAAATACACATTGGTTATACTATAGTTGGGTAAATTCTGGTTGTACTTAAAATTTTTATTCGCGCGGCGGCCATCTTTTTTGGCCACTTTTTGGCGCCGACGCGCGCGCCCCCTGCGGTTCTTATCGTAATCTTGTGAATTCGTTTCGCGTCTCGAGCTTTTTCGACTGTTTATATAATAATAATATTTCTCTTTTTATCGAATTTACGTCTGTGAAAATAAAAGGCACCAAAAATGTGATCGACGAGGACTGATCAGAGATACTGAATTATCTGCGAATTTTATGATTTCAAATGTAATGATATCAAGTCATAAAATAAACTAAGTTCTTTTTTCACACTAGCCAATAAACATTTTTTGAAAAGATTTATTATTACCTAAACATTTTTAGGTACCTACTGTTATATAATAATGTTACGTATAAAAAATACGACAATGATTTTTTTTATTACCTAGATGTTATTATTTATGTTTGTATATAAAAGTACCTAGGTAAAGAAAATTATAATTTCTGGCTTTTACAAATATGTAAAAACTTTTTGTACCTAAGAATATATGGCAAAATTTCACAGCATGCAAGATTTCAATATAAAATATCTTTAAAAATCGACATCAATAAATTCAAGTATATTTATATATTTTATTTTACGTCCGATACTTTATTGGCAAGAACTAAGGATATCCCAGAATTTCAACAATTTATGTTATCGCGGTGTCCCATCTCGATGAATTTTATCGATTCTTTTTCGGTCGATTACGATATCGACTTTGGGTTAATAGGTGTTATTTAGGTTATAAAGTCGGTGAGTATCATTAGGGTATTTTGTAGAACGTCCAGGTACCTAATTTTTAAATACCTAATGTGTAGAGAGAAATGAGCTATTCTGAAACTGTGACACCAGGGCGATTGACCTCACAACACTGGGTTGTAAATTGTAGGTTGTAAGTCAAATGTAATCAGCAGTTAAGTTAGACATTGTCCGCCTTTTATCTTACATTAAACTTCAACATTGCAGATTTATACACGAAATACAGAACATGTCAATTATGTTTTAAAGTCAGTCATAAAAATTAGAAATCGTCAATTAGAGTGACGGCGAGACAGTTATATCGGGCAAAACGGATAATTCCCGACTTTCTAGCCGTTTCGCGTTCTGCCTGCGCGCGCGCCGGTTGACAAGTGGCGCATAGCTCACGCACGAGTGCTTCGAAAGGAAAAATTATACTATTGTTTGTTCAAAATAATCATTTTCTTTAAAACGTACAATTATTTTAAATAGTTTATTTTATTGTTAGTATTATTATATTATTATTATAGTCATTTCAGTTAAATTAGTCTCACTTTAATTAATTCCTTGCAATGCAATGTACCAAGCTTAGGTCGAATCGGTTTTCTTCCCAAAATCGTCAACTTCCCATAAATGACAACTTCCAAAAACACCAAGTCTCAAATCGTCAACTTCCCAGAATGATAACTTTTACGTTTAAAAAACGTCTTTCTCTAAAATTACTTTACACCCGGCGTCAGTCAATTAATCCTCCGTGGGAAAACGATCCTAACTCGTTGAATTACACTTTTATTTTTCAAATCAGGGCGTGTACAGAAGCCACCATAGCGTGTCCGGACCTAAATCATTATTTGACATTTTCGAGAACCACTTTTTCTATTTTGAGAAGATTAGATCACTCCAAAACAAATTTTCCCATTGTGGCCGACATCTGCTTGGCTTAAGTGATTTTTAATAGCGGGTGCCTTTGTTACATCATCTCGAGTTTTTACTATAGCTTGATGCTATTAAATAATTTTGGGTACCGAAACGATAGCTAATCTGAAGGTTATTTATATTACTTTAGATACCCTATTGATGTCCTTCATAGATAGCAAAATCCTACTAAGTTTTTAAACTTAAAAGTTTGTGAGAACGGATTTGTTTGTTTGGATGTTTGTAACTCTTTCACGTAAAAACGTGGATGTATATGGATTTCAATGGTACACGGGTAGAATGAAACCTGTTTTAATACATAGGATACTTTTTATACCAAAAATCCCACGAGAGCGAAGCCTGAGGTGCAGTTAGTATTTAATAAATAATTATATTTACAGTAAATGGCCAACACGGTAAGCATTTAGCATTTTTTTTATTTTTACCTTTTTAGGGTCGTTGGTGTCTATGGACTGCGGTGATTGCTTACCATCAGGCAACCCGCATGCTCGTTTGCTTACTATTCTATAAAAAAAAAAAATACTCAAACATTGTAGTAAACCAAACAATGATACCCTTATTTTTTAAGAAGCCACTATTCAATTATTGTATTGTTACAGATTATATAAAGTAGAATAATTTTTCAATAGATTAAATAATAAGTAACCTTTGTTAAGGCTCATTCAAAGACGCCAAATCTTTTGGAAATCTATTTTTTCTGTGGTTATACCATTTTCGTCACGGGTCGCTCGCTAGCGCCTTTGATGACACAGTGCAAAAGAAATAGTTGCACAATGGGCCTACTGGTGCATTACCGTTCGTGCTCTATTGAATTTTATTATACTGGCTTACGTAAAAATAGTTCTTACTGGGCTGAAACAATTTAATTACCTATCAAACGACAAGAATAGAAGTGTAATACTAAACCCAGCTTTCTATTTCTTCATTAAATTGGAACTATAATGAAATTTCAAGTCTTTGACAAATAATAACAGGAAATTTCATCTTGATCAGATATTTTGATACCATGTTGGATTATGACAAAAAAAAAATTCTTCCTTCTTTTAGTTATGGACTCCAATAATTATGAAAATATAAAGATCAAAAATAAAGTTCAATTTACCATTGCGCGCGCACCTACCATAAAGTTAATATACTTGAATATTACTTTATGGTACCTACTTGGTATTTAGTTATTACGAAAGGAAAGCTATAGAAATTCAACCACAGACAAATATGGATGCATTGCATTGCTACTGATAAAATATTGAGCTGTCTGCGTCTGCGCATAGGTCGCATTAGGTCGTGCAATAAATTTCGTTCATTCATTCAGAAGTCTTCTATAATTCATATTGCACATTTTCTAAATATCCCTTTTCAACATATGTAGATAATATTATAATTATATAATAATTACCTTTATTAAAATATGAATAGGTAGAGAGAGTAAAGCAACAGAAGAAAATGAAAGAATTAACATACTATAACCCACATTACTGAGGAAAATGGTAAAGAACAAAAAATGTACAGGGAAAGGGTCTTGATTTCTTTAATCGATTTGAACAGACAGATATAGGAACAGGTATACGGACAACACGAACGTCCAACAGACTACAGCATATAGCGAGGGGAGGACCCATAGAAATATATTTCTATGGGAGGACCCAATACCATCCTCTAAGATACAAAAGGGAGGACCACTTCACCCTATTGAGCAAATACTCACCTATTAACCGTTATGAGACGCCCGGCAGATGTAAATACATCTGAGCATCAAACATCGATGTCACGATGAGCACGCCTTTTTCGTCACGGAATTCGAGTTGATAATAGATGTACTATATGGTATTTACATCAAAAAGCTGTTACGCATCGATCTGTTACATCTGAGCATTTTAGCGTAAAAAACTTTTAAAAATCCGGAGTGACCGAGACAACCTGCGGATTATCTATTCCCCGCTGTGGATTAAGGCCTCTTTGCACGACCCGACTTAGGGCCTTAAATCGAGAGCAGTGTTGCCAGATGCTTTTAAAACTCCGTAAGGCTTTGCTTGATCAAAAATAGAAAAATCCGTAGATCGCGGACTTTCAATTCATTTCAAATAATTTATTACTTTTCACATTGTAAAGGTAACATGTCACTACAAATTTTAGGTACAATGTAAACCCTCTCGGGCATTGCAATTGAAATAGAGTGGAACGGCAAGTGGATTTTCAACGATTTTACAATTTAAATATGTAATCATGTAATAATTATCGGCATATTATTGTTAATTTTAGATTTCATAATATTATTAATAGAATTTATAATTTAAAATGTCACTTTTGAGGATTTTCAAGCAAAACCTTACGGATTTTTTTTAATTTATCTGGCAACACTGCTCCTGATTTAGGGCCCTAAGTCGGGGCGTGTGTAGAGGCCTTTATTTCCCGCGTCACCTGTAACTATAATTTCGTGTCGCCGGCCTGTCGCGTCGATGTCGCGTTTTTATTGCGCCGATATGAAATCGATCGAGATTCTAATGACAACAGACAAAAAAGGAACCACGTGACGTTGATGTTTTTTTTTTTTTTAAATATTGTATACCGTGTCTTGGCAACCAGTAAGTTCTATGGATTCTCTTATATGTATAAGAATGGCTCTTTTGTTTGAGTAAATTAACGCTTTTGATTTTTTAAAACTACGCCTCTTATTGTCGTGGTCATTACGTGGAATGAAATACGCATAACAACTTTCTTGGCTTTATTCATGGAGTTGTATTTAATGTTTTTAATTTTCATATTTCTTACCCTTACGCGTTGATGTCTTTTGCATGGATGTATAAACACTCTTGCAATAGAAAATACTTCATTTCGCATGTTACTTTGAGAAACATACAAGTACGTACATACATTTGCATAAAAAAATGAAAATAGGCATAATCCAATTTCCTAGATGATGAAAAACTGGAAGTGCGAGACCCGACCGCTTGTTCTACCAGTTGGGCTACAGTAAATATGGCCATAATCAGAAGGATAAATATTGCTATTCATATCCAGGATAACTAAGTAAAATTAACTTTGCTTCCCATCAGGCAAGACAGAGGTCAAACGCACTCATATTTTTAATAAAAAAAAAATTATTTGAACTATTTAAAAAAATCTCGTTCCTGAGTTAATTTAAACTGTGTGACCTGAAAACGAAAATAAAACAACTGAACTGGAATGTTACGAATGTTTGATACAGTCTTCTTCTTCATATTATCGAAACAAAATGGGTGAAAATTCATACATACATATTATCCCGCCTTTTTCCCGTGGGGAAATTCATATTTTTTTAATAATACATAGCCACATCAAACACTTTGACAATGCTTCTATTGTACCACTAGTTTTTACCAGCAGCGACTTCGCCCGCGTGAATATCGTTTTCTACTCCTTTTACCCCTTTATTTGGTTGATTTTCAAAGTTATTTCTTAGTGTTTCCTTACGCTACATAACACTTCAAATTTTTAAGTTTTCAAGTTTCTAAGTTGAGTGATTTCGGCTCTGCGTTGATATAACATTATTAGCCAGCTCCCTCTTATTCTCTCTAAGTTTAGACAATGATAAGTGATGAGCAATGAATTGAACGCGATGGCACTCAGGAATCAAATAACCTTGCATCTGAACATTACCTTTTGCTGTTTATTTGCGCTAACGCAGTTGACCTGATGTAGTTTTAATGGCGTCCTGTAATGCATAAATAATGTTCGCGTTAGGAGCATCGCGAATCAGGTGCGCAGGCGCAAACTGACTGCTGGTTAGTCAGTTAATGAAATTCGGTTGCACCTCTTCCTTTACCCTTTCAAGGAAACCTTTAATGGGTCTCAGCGTAACAATATATTGTTAACACATAAAACGATTTTGATTTTTTTCGAGTGTAATATATGAATTTAACTATCATATTTTCTCAAGTCACCTAAAATCATTTGACATGTAACTTAATGACTATTATATCGCCTTTGGTTGCAGCCGAGTTACACACTAAATAAAACCCATTATTTTCTCTTAGCCTGTACTGTCTCATTGCTGGACAAAGTGAATAATGATCCCAACTCCTCCCCTTGTAGAAACGTATCCTTTGCACTCACTAAAGGCAGCCTTTAGTGACGGCAAAGGCGATTCTTTCAAAAATTGTAGCAGACTCTCCGCGATCTTGTTCTTGGCTTTTTAAATAAAAGTAAAACCTATGACACAGTAAATGTTAGTAAAGTTGATAAACAAATTTATTACATTATATTTATTTCTTATATTTTATTTTTGACTGCCCTCACTAAAGGCCGTGTGCCTTTAGTGACGGCAAAGACGATTCTTTCAAAAATTGTGGCAGACGCTCCGCGATCTTTTTCTTGGCTTTTTAAATAAAAGTAAAACCTATGACACAGTAAATGTTAGTAAAGTTGATAAACAAATTTATTACATTATATTTATTTCTTATATTTTATTTTTGACTGTGTATGTTTTGACGACTATGTAATCTATGTATATGTATAGATAAAAAATAGCCCCTCTGGCATGTTAGGCAACCACGACTGTTTCATGAGTCTCTTTCGGCATTTCTTCTCAGCAGTAGTCGTTCCAAAATGCTAGTAGTCTGTAGCTTTGAGACAATTCACTATGATTATAACGGATTAGTTTTTAATTTAAAAAAATGCCTTCTTTGAAGGCCAAGTTTTAATAACGAATTTTTGATTTTGATTTCAAACTGTGAATGTGCTACAAAAGGGAAGTAGGGCTGTCACAAAGGAGGGAATAACTTAAAGACTGTACCTTACTTACTTACCTTTCTTCACTCTCCGAGGCAGTAACCTGATATAACAACAAAGGCGACACTCGATACACGCTCGACGCTGCGTGACGCGTTATCAGACTAGAACGGCGTATACGCCGAGCCTTTTCTGATGCCTTGTTTGCTTCAACTTACTAGTACTAAACGAATTGATTTTCTGGGGTATTTCGGGGTATTTGTACCCGTCCGACATATAACAATAGCTTTGAGCTAAATGTAGGCTTTTCATTGATCTTCAATTAATAAAGATAACAAGTTTTTTTTGACGTTGATTACTACTGCCTAAAATTACAACCTAATGTTGTCAAGTCTATGTAGAACACTCCGCGTCCCGGGGCTTTGCTCCCGTGGAGATTTCGGGATAAAAAGTACCCGATGTGCTATTCCCGGAATTTTCCTACCCGTATACCAACTCTCATCGAGATCTGTCCAGTAGATTTTGCGTGATTGAGTAACAAACATCCTCACAAACTCACATCCAAATTTTCGCATTTATAATATAATTAAAGGAAGTAGTATGATTGTTTCAAAAATGTAAAATTAATTTGAATTGCGAAAAAACATCGTCTTTATCAACTGATAATTTTATTATATTTATTGATAATTTTAGCATTTCAAATATTTTCTGTTGACACTTTCTGCAAAAACTATAAATTTTAACTTTTATTGTGCAAGATTGATGGGTAATAAAAGTGATTCTATGATGGAAAATACAATGAGTTAATGTCTTAATCCCGCGCAGTGTGCGCTTAGTTTCCGAGCCACTAAGCTCATGTAAATGTACCAGTTTGTATTGCCATGCAAATCTGCCCCACTTTCTATCCTGCTATAAATTATCGACGCCAATACATTGTAATAAATGCACTTATGCTTATGTGTAGAATCATCGAATTTATTTCCATGCTAGCTGGCTTCTATTCCATTATAATTTAGAGATAAATATAAGGTTGTGTAGTTTTTTTAAGGCTACATTTCGGACTAAATCAAAATTTATATTTTCAAAAAATACTTATAGTAGATATTTCTCTCAGAATACGACCAATTCGATTCGATCCGATTTAATAACACCTACTAATTCTTAGAGCAGCATCGATATTATATTTGATTACGTCTCATTTGGCATAAGTTTCATTTCGCAACCCTCAATAAATACCTAACAAAAAAAAAAATACAGCGGACTGAAGAACCTGCCCCTTTTTTTTGTTTTCGAAGTCTGTTGAAAAATAATTTGCACCTACTTAGTATTCTCTGGATGACCCTAAGGTAGACTGCATTAAGTCCACCCATTGTACTTTTACACATGTATTTTGTGCAATAAAGTTAAAATAAAAAAAAGTTGCGAGTCGCAAACCTTTTTATACAAAATTAGAAGGATAGTAGGATAGAAAAGACACAGAGCTTGTGAACAACACAGCTGTAGACTTGAAAAATCGATAGTACTTACGACTGTATGAAACTATCTTTCGATAACAATCAGTTAATCTACGTAGGAATGTTCAAGTTAGAAATCGATGTGACCAGATTCCCTGGGCTGGGTCCGTCCGGCTTTCCCTCCTTGATTTAGTGATTTAGTGGCTGATAGTGCAAGTGGGATGTCTAAGAAAGTGGTCGAATTGACCAGTCTTGGATTGGATTCGCTCGAAGTTAATTATAACAGTGGTTTGGGTACAATCGGTATAGATGTAATTTTGTAATTTCACTTTCTCGCCAAGGGAAGTATTGCGAAGGACTTTTCGTATCAAAATCAAAAATTATTTATTGAAACTTGGCCTTCAAAGAAGGCTCTTTTTCACGTCGAAAACTAATTATTTAATCATAATATATTATGTCTCAAAGCTACAAACTACTAGTATTTCGGAACGACCACTGCTAAGAAGAAATGCCGAAAGAAACTCATGAAACAGTCTTGGTCGCCTAACACATCAACCCTGAATATAGCAACGAATTTGCAATTTAATTTCAGAAACAGTTGACTGTACCTGAAAATTCTTCCTACTACTTCCTACTAATAATATAAATACGAAAGTTTAGATGTGTGTGTATGTTTATAACTCAGTCATGCCTGAACCTAAGAAATTTGGTAGACGGGTAACACCTTGAATAGCACTAGGCTTTTTATGCTGAAATTTTCACGCGAAGCCCCGATATGCAATTAAATCTGATTATTATTGTTATAAGAGCTGTAGATAAAATAATAATCTTACAAGCAATAGCTTAGCCCATCAACACGAAAGCAATACTAACATTAATATTACATTCCACTGCTCCTTCCGCATTGCAGACAGACAGACAGACACCGAAACCGGATCTAGTGCACTCGCTACTGGATTCCAGTGTACTTTATTAAATCACTAGGCAAATTACAAAAGCATAGCTAGCCAGAGGGGAAGCGCAGTAGAATTCTGAACAAATATTTCGGATTTTGGTTTGGCTTGCAGACTTTGGATTATGTGTTTTGGATTATGCGTTTTGAATTATGCCCTCAGCTTCGTCTGCTTGAATGTCATTTTTCACCTCCGTGAGGTCGCATTTTCGAAACTTCTGACCTGTATCAAAGAAAAAATCTGTATTCAAAATTTCAAGTTAGCAAGATAGGACCAAAAAATTTGAAGAAGATAAATTTAACAATGATCACAATTTTTTCAAAAGATAACTTAAGATTTAAGGCTGTTCACAAAAACAATTCAAAGTAGGAAATAATTAAGAAAGTTCAGCGCCATTACTCATGCTAATGACAGTAGAGAAAAACGACAATTATAAACAAAACATTAATAACGTACAAACGGCATGGCCGTTCCGCATTTCTTCCCGCTTCACCGAGCTTGTCCATCAGAGGCTGATTCACATGGGGCGAGTCATAAAAGTAGGAAGCGGGGCGAGTAAACTGGCGCGTATCCTAATCCTAATCGTTACTAAAAAATAATGCGAAAGTGAGTTTGTTTGTTGGTTTGTTTGTTTGTTACCTCTTCACGCTTTATCTACTAAACCAATCTTCCTGAAATTTCGCATACACATTGCTGGAAGTACAGAGAAGGACATACCCAGGTGTACCGGAAAAGACCGGGTCTTAAAAACAGACCGGATCTTAAAATGGCGGTAAATCGAAATAACGGTAAGAACCTGACACGGCACTACGTCTGTCCGACTAGAGCCTAAAACCTAACCTATACGCAGCCTGCTACCACTATAGCTTATAAAGGGAGCTACAGGGCCCTATATAATAACCTAACTTAATAACTACAATTGCAAACCACTTACCAAACTGAATCTTCTTAATCTTCGGATCCAACTTCGAGTGTCTTCGGAAAGGGGGGATCCCTAATCACCCTACCTAACCCATGAGATCTCAATTCCCCAGAACAAATAAATAGATTTCTTCCCGAAGTTGGCTCGGCAACAGATAGATGTGAGCGACCAGCCACGCGTCACATCTCACAGGAAAAAGTCACAATAACGGGTTACACAAACACAAACTTAATAGTTATTTAACAAACAGGAAATTCACAAATATAACTCAAACTAATTAACAATCAAAAGACGCGGGACCTCTCCGCGTATTAAAATCAAACCGATATAGCACAGGACAATGGCGGTCGACCGCGATGCCATTCACGAGCAGTGTGAGAACCCCGCGGCCGTCTGGCCGCGACAATGGGAAACGCCTGCGTTTCGTTTCACCCATTATATTACAAACACCAGGACATACCCATCCCTTTTTCCCGGGATCAAAGGTACCTTTGATCCCGGGAAAAAGCACTGTTCCCGTGGGAAACTAACGCGGGCGAAGCCGCGGGCGAAAGCTAGTCAATATCTATTAAACTGGACGCTTGACTGACTGATTGTTATATTAACGCAGAGACGAAACCGATGAATGTAGAAACTTGAAATTTTGCATATAGGTACAGCGTAAGCTTTTGCAAATTCCACCCCTAAGATTGGGGTGAAATGGGTGGAAAACTAAATACATACTAAATACATTCGGGCGAAACTGAGGGCAAAAGCTATGGGGACTTTAGCACTGACGAGCGCCCTTATGAGGATTTCATTGAGAGCGACTTGACGAGGCTGATAGATGCCGCTCGACAAACAGGCAAGTGACCAAGACTATCCATGGAAGCGTCACATTATTTTTTTCCTACCCACTTCCCAATTAATTATTAATTCTTGACCCATGCTTTCCAGAAAGAATAGCACAATGTGAACACGTTAACACTGCAAGAGGCGATGCTAATGTGTTTTTTCCCGCGCGGTATTCGAGCGGCTCGCTCCCAGATATGGGAAGAAGGAGGAAGCAGTAACACTCTCAATTACCACAAAGAAATGGACTACTGCACTTATACGATACACACAGACGACTTGTGTGGCAATCGTATATTAATGTATTGAACACAGTATACGAGTAAATACGAGTATTACGACCCGCCCGCATGCTCGCTTGCCTACTATTCTATAAAATAAAACCTTGTAGTCCTCTTTCAGAAAATTGTGAATTCGATTCCCAATGAGGACAAATATAATCAGAATCAGAATCAAAATGTTTATTTGCCAGAAAACAGTACAAAAGATGATACAGAATAATAGTTTCATGTCTTCAGTCTGCAAGCAGACGTACAAAAAATACAATTACAATATAAATTCTTATACTATTTTGAGATTGATTTATTCTTACCGAAACGGAAAAATTGATCAAATTTAAATTTAAAATTGTGTTTACGACACTATAACGACAACGGAGAAACTAAGTAAGAGCTTGTAAAAGAATGACAAATATGTTTCTAAGTTTTAACACAAACATAATGTTTTTATTTTTTTTATTTAACCAATCTCGTCCCACTGCTGGGCAAAGGTCTCCCCCATTTCCTTCCAAATCTGTCTTTCCATCCACTTCTCTTTAAAATGTCTAAAGTCGTCGCTCCAACGCTTCCTAGGCCTACCGCGGTTCCTCTTTCCATTATTTGGTATCCAGTGGGTAGCTGGAATGGCCCAAAGATCCGGCTGCATGCGGCAAACATGTCCCGCCCGGTTCCATTTTTTCTATACTATTTTATTGTATTTGCCAATCCAAATACAATTTCCCCAATTTTCCTTCCTAAGGCGTAATTGGAAGTTAAAATATGGTCTGTTGGCTTAGTTTTCTGTCTGTGTGTCCACGGATCTTGTCGGCGCATAACACTAAATCGTCCAGTTAATTGTGTTGACCGCACAGCTCGCGAGCACCGGTTAGTATATCACTAACTCATTAAATTCTAAGCTCATAATTTATAAACCTATTACATCTGGAGATGAGATGATCAGATGAAAAAGTATCATGAGGCTGGATCTAGTTTTTTCGATCTCATTAGAAAAGAAGTCTTAAATTTATAGATTAAAGTTTATTGAAGATGTTACATTATTTATTGTTCTGTAGATCAAAACAGCTATGTATGTAGCTCGGAATGCCAGTAATAGAGAGAAGTGGAGAGCCATTGCAAAAGCAGCACCCTTCGCCCAGGGGACGGGCAGTACAGAAGATCCCATGCCAGCACCATCTGCACAACCACGACCACTCTGACAAGAGTGAAGAAGAAGTTCAAAATAAAAATCAAGGCTTAAGATGCGAAAATTGACATTAGATTGTTAAAAGGCCAAAATTATCAATGTTGAATGGTGATCCTCTAAATTTTGGGTAAATTAAGAAGTGTTAACTAAACTCTGGGAGGTAGTCACCATTAAATTAAAAGTACTAATTTTTTTTATTGAAAACTCAGATCACGCAGATATTGATTTATATATAAAAAAACTGGCTGAGGGGCACACTGTTTATAGTTATTATCTGATGTGTAGCGTACTTATTTCTTATATTTAAAACGTCATCAATATAGAATTTATTCTTGTTAGAAACTAAACAACAACCAAAAAGTATTGTCGCCCTTTCTACATAAGATATAGTTACAAATAGATTACAGAGGTATAGCATTATAAACACACATATCCACGGATAAGAATAACTGACATTTACATTGTTCTATTTAGTATTGGATCAGATCTGCCGCTTTATTATCGCCTGACCTGGTATGTGGTTTATTTAAGATACAGCTATTCATATTATTTCTCGTCTGTCTTTACATATGAAAATCCATGCGAATCCATTCTAATATTTTAAATGCGAAAGTCTATCTATTACGTTTTCACGGGTAAACTGCTAATCCAATTTTGATGAAATTTGGTACGGTTCTTTTTAATTTTTATAAAATAGTAGGCAAACGAGCCTTCGAGTTGCCTGATGGTAAACAATCACCGCAGTCTATAGACACCAACGAATCTAAAAAAGGTCACTGATGCGTTGCCTTTGAGAAAGCGATAGGCTCTTTTCTTGAAGGTCCCAATGTCGAACCTATTCGGGAACACCGCTCAGGGAAGCTTATTTCACAGCTTAGTGCAGCGCAAGTACGGTTCACGCCTCAGATCTAAAATAGGCTACCTTTTAACAAAACGTGACAAAACCCTACCCTAAAAGGGCTGCAATGGCGGGTTTTATGAAAAACAAACAAGATGCACGAGTAAAGGAATACCCTCTTATTCATAAAAAAGTTAACGGACGTTTTAGTTAAAATATGTTTTGTCTCGTTCTTTCAATTTCAAATATTGGAACGAGAGATAAGGACAAAACCTATTTTAACTAAAATGTTCGTTAACTTTTTTATGAATAAGAGGGTTAGAGTTTAAGTTTATTGGACTTGGTGAATATGAAAATAGGAGAAGTTAGAAAACAGTAGCTGTCGCCCGCGGCTTCGCCAGCGTGAGTTTCGCTTAGATGAAAAATCTCTTGGAGCTTTTCATCAGATGTTCCAGATCTTAAATTTTTATACGTCAGCAGAAAATGCTCATCAGGTGGAACGACTTTTAATAAGGCGCCATTTCCATATATATTATAGTGTGGCTGGTCTCTTGCAGTTCTTCATCAGATGTTTCAGATCTTAAATTTTTATACGTCATCAGAAAATGATCATCAGATTGAACGACTTTTGTTAAGGTACCATTTCCATATTCCTTATAGTTCAGCTGTTCTGCTAAGGTTCTTCATCAGGTGTCCCAGTTTTCAAAATAAATTATAGCCTAAATGTTGCCCAGGCTTAATAGCTACAACAAAAAAGTTTCACTAAAATCGGTTCAGTACTTTCGGAGATTGGCGTGATCATACATACAGACAGACAGACAAAAAATTCAAAAAAAATTTTTTGCTTTCTATTATTCTTTTTAAGTGTCCCTCTATCCTTTTCAGTCAAAAATACAAAATGTAAAGACAAAATATTTTTACTGTGTTATTTTATATGTATAGATAAGAAATGCCTAAAAAATAATAAAGAAGATCCAAAGGATTTCTCTAGCCATCCAGCGAGGCAATGCTGCTAAGGTTATTGGAACCTTTGGGTCAGATATGAGATCGGACTTTCTATTTAAGAGCCCGCACTAGGCCAATGACAACTAAGATTTTCCCCCGCTACCCGCTACCCAGTTCGCCCGCACGCATCCAATCCGCGTTCTAAATAAAATGCTGGCGGGGCGCGGGCGGCGCGGCGGCTCAGAGGCGGATGGTTAAAGCATGCGGGCAATTATACGTATTATTTTTTTAAAAGCTTTATAAAAAGATATTTAAAAAAGTAAGTAACATAAGCCCTGCCTTATCTATAGAGTACTTTATACAAAAATTTTCAATCTTTATTTTAATGTATTGCTTGAATAATAGCAGTTTAAAGTGTTAATTATAGGTGATTTGGAGGCAACTTCGCGATTTTTTTCTATCGAGAAAATTTTATGCAATCGTGTTTTTGAGTAACATAATCCCTCGTGCTAGTCCTGAAGTTTGCTATATCTTAATTTTACATTCAGTTTTACATTATTGTAGATATTACAGACGATCATGTGAAGCAATCTAGCCTAGTACGGGCCCTTAATTAAGGTTATGCCTGTTCCTTTAAAGAAGATTTACTAAGATCAGTAGAAGCTGATCAAATTAATAGTGACGCAGTCAACACGCTAAGAAGTAGAAGTAGCAACCTCTATTTGTGACAAAAAGGCAACTTTACATCCCAAATTCCCCAAGTTAGGAAATAAACAGCCAAACGGGAACGGTTGTAGAGCTACCAATTGGTAGGTAATAATATCTTGGACAAATATTTGGGGTCGGGGCTAACTTGACGATACAATAATACGTGAAGTAAGTGGGTGATAATTGGGATGGTTAGCGGGCAACACTGACAGTTATATAACCGTAAAATTATTTATATAACTGGCAAGTTTTTACTGTAGTTTTTATCACTTGGTGTAAGCAGAAGCCTCGAAGAAAGGGACAAATTATTCAGAAGACTTTACTTGATTATTAGACCTTTTTGTTTCTTGCCACAAATTGTCGTCTTACTGCTTGCCAAAGACTACTTCTTTCCAAATCTTTGATGTATTTCTTTGTTGAAATTTTATTTTTGTAAAACGACTAAAATTATTATAGAGTTATATTTTTCTGTAGAGCTATAAACTACTAACGACCTACCCGACGTTGCACGGGCGTGTATTTCCACAGAATACGTAAGAGTACCAGGTCGTAGGTATAACTTATAAACCTTTCTTAATAAAATTCCTGTCCAACAGAGAAAACCGCATGGAAATCCTTTACTTACGATATCCTTTTTTTTCGGTAAAAATTCAACAATAGACGCAATGCCCTGCCCAATTGGCCGTCTTCGTTGTTACAGGATTACTTACTTTACTTCGATGGCTCGACGACCCAAAGATGATTTTGGCCTCCGATACTAGAAGCTTCCACTCCTTCCTGTTCTGCGCTACTTCCTGCCAGTCGGCTCTTTGAAGGGCCTCCAGATCTTTTAGGACGTCATCCCTTCAGCGGTATCTGGGCCGGCCATCAGGTCGTTACAAGATTAATAAATTTAAATGGAAAGGGACATTATTTCGTGTTATTGTCCTCTCAGGACAAATAAACTACAACACACGCTCTTTAATTTGTGAGATAACTAAAATCGGATCAGTGTTACCTCGAAAACTGGTTTATTTACACATTTAATTCCCAAATAATGATAAGAAGTGGCCAAACAACAGTCGACACGTTTCGGCTCGTAACTGAATTTCTCTATTAAGTAATGCAGCGGTTTTGACGGCTTTCATATGTTGCGCAATGGTAAGATGGGTGACCGCCCGCGGCATGTCACACGTATGTTTACGTGTGACATGCCGCGTGTGTTTATTATATTTATTGTTTGGTTATACGTTTTTTTTAGGAAAGAAAGATCAGACTAAATGGAGAGAGAAAAATGGATACAGCTACATATCTATATATATTATATATAATAGAAAGGTGACTGAATGACTGACATAGTGATCTATCAACGCACAGCCCAAACCACTGGACGGATCGGGCTGAAATTTGGCATGCAGGTAGATGTTATGACGTAGGCATCCGCAAAGAAAGGTTTAACGCGAGCGAAGCCGAAGTATTCATATAATTTCATAGAAATACAATATTGTGTAAATAAAAGTGTCTCCAATTTTTGTAGATGTAGTAATTTTGCAGAAAGGCGAAATTCATAGGAATATGTTTTTTTAGCAGAGCGCCATAATAGTTAATAGTTAGTTCCCGTTTTTTGTTTTAATGTCACGAGTTTCACCTAAAGACAAGGCACACTCAGGCATAGGGCAAATACCCTGTCTTTAATACCAAGCTGACAAAAAGGCATATGGTTAAAGTGCAAAACATAAAAAAGACATATGTTTATGAACTGTTAGATCTAAGCTCGAACTTGTTTTCAGAGACACACAGTTTACACACAGAAGTGTCAAAAATTAGGACTAGTTAAGTGACAAATGCTGCTCCGTCATTTGTTTAAGCTAAAACAACATTGCCGACTGGTTTTAAATCAGAAAGCGTCAAAATTCACAAGTCTTTTGATGGACCGACGATAGTGGACACAGCTTTCGACAAATGGTAGTTTTTGTTACTTTTGTTTGATGGGAGAATGGCTCATAAAGTTTGTGGGTTTCTACAACTACAAGCCATTCTCATTTATGCCAACTGCCTCCGTCTTCTTGGAAACAATACTTTAGTGTTCTTAGTTTGGCTTAGACATTACAGTCTAACACGGGATTGCTTACTTACTTCGATTGCTGGACGACCCAAAGAGGAACTTGGCCTCCGATACTAGAAGCTTCCACTTCACTCGGACACACACACACGAACACAACACGGATTATTCTTAATAAATATCTTATTAGAATAAAGAATCCTGGCTACATCAGATGGTTGATAGTAGGACTTCTTATAAAAATAATTAAGGGAATTCATACAAGTTCTTAAAAATGTCGTATTACGAGGTCGAAACTAGTCGGTATAGGCGGTACAATAGGCAATAGTTACCATGTTTTTCTTGTGTTATTTTTCAAATTAGTAGAAGTTATTAATTTATCGAGTGTGTTAGATAACACTATTGGTGTCAGATTTTCAGATGTCATGTCAGATGCCTTTAGCATTACTACATTCAACTGCGGTGCCATTGAATCCACCTGTTGTTCGTATCGCCCATCTGTTCCAAGCGCCCCACTTCCTGCACCATGGAGAACCTAAACGAGGCCAACGACATGGCCATTAGCGCGGCCACACACTGGTCCGAAATAATTTTAATAACCGTTCAGACTCAAAGGTTTTGCTACGAAGTAAATTCACTCAGTACGCCGTGTCCACTTTCACCACCAGTCAGATCAAACAAGCCGTCAGCGATTCGATTTCATCGCTCTGTGTCCACGTCAGTCGTATATCAAGGGAATCGGTACCGGTTCCAGTACCGATTCCTGAAATTGGGTGCTGGACGGAAATAAACGCTTGAGACCAATATTTTGTTAGCTGTTCGGTGGACCATTATTAAATGTTGGTTTTCTGTACATGGTCCATTATGGCTCATCCTGGTGAACAAGTCCTCATGTGAATAGAGATAATTCACTGCCATTGCAGTCCTTGTATTGTTCTTAATCAAGTCAACTATTGGGTAGGCTTTAAACTACGCTACAGATTTCGATGCTTCTATAAAATGAAGAAAGTGTAGTTTTTGAAATATTACTGTTTAATTATAATTTGTCTAATTTGTCTAAATAAATAAAACATTGGATTGCATTGTTCGTTTGTATAGGTTTGTTTATTAACTAACGTTTCTAATATTTTCTTTATTTCTTTCCAGGTAAGCCTACAGCACTGCTAACAATGATTTCAAGAATTTATAATTAATGTTTGTAATATATTGGGTAAAACTAAACGCAGGCGTTTCCTGTTATCGCCGCCAGGCGTTTCGGGGTTCTCACACTGCTAGCGTGGATGGCGTCGCGTGTTGTCCGCCATTGCATTGTCCCGGGCGATATCGGTTTGATTTTAATACGCGGAGCGGTCTCGCGTCTTTTGCTTGTTGTTTAGTTTGAGTGATAATTGTGAATTTCCTGTTTGTTAAATAACTATTGAATTTGTGTTTGTGAAAACCTCTGTTATTGTGACTTTTTCTTGTGAGAGGTGAAACGTGGCTGGCTGTTCACATCTGGCTGTTCCCGAGTGAAACTACGGGAAGAAATCTATTTATTTGTCCTGGGGAATTGAGATCTCAAGGGTTAGGTAGGGTGATTAGGAATTCCCCTTCCCGAAGACACTCAAGTTTGGATCCGAAGAGAAAGAAGATTTAATTTGGTAAGTGTTCAATTGTAGTTAATTTATAGGTTAGGTTATCATATAGGGCCCTGTAGCTCCCTTCATAAGCTACGGTGGTAGCAGACTGCGTTAAGTTAGTTAGATTTTAGTCGGGCAAACGTGGTGCCGCGTGGAGATTTTTTCCCGGTACTTATTTTTACCGGTGGTTTTTTCCCGGTGAAGTTCCGGTACAGAATTCTTCCCGCCGCTTCGTTTGTCCGGATTCTCTCTGCCACATTTTCTGGCAGCAGAGCGTAGTTGCTCTGCACATTTTCTGGTAGCAGAGCGTAGTTTATCTACCCTCTATTTGTTCGTTTGTAAAAAATAATTAATTGTTTGTAAAAATTATTAGATTTTTCTTAGTTTGTTTGTATAAGAATATTTGTAACCTTTTTTGTATTTGTTTGCGGTTTGTACCGTGCGTTCCGGGTTTGTGCCATTCTCATACCTACCGCGGTTCTTCGTGTAGTTGCTTGATTTTGTTGTTTTTTATTTACCTTTTGTTATTTTTTGTTTGTGACTTGACGCGATGGCGAAGGCCTCCAATGCTAGGGCGACACTCGCCAACGAATTGAGATGGTTTGTGACGGCCGGAGGACTCCTGTCCCGGAAGGACAGGGAGGGCGCCATACTGCTAAGAGCGGATCACCTCCACTCACGATTGATTAGCGCGGAAGCGGCCATGGCGGCGCTTACCGAAGCCGATCTTACCCCGGAGGCCTACGCAGGTCACATGGCGGACATGGACCAGATCCTGAGTCTGCACGATGATATCGCGGAGGCGGTGACCGCAATAAGGGCGAGACAGGCTGGCGGACCAGCCCTCGCACACCTGTTAGACAGGAAGGACCAGCGGTTACTGGTCGGCTCCCCACCCTTCAGCTGTCCCACTTTGGGGGTAGGATGGAGGAGTGGGTAGCATATAAAAATATGTTTGAGTCCCTGGTCGTAGCACGACAGGATTTGTCGAAGGCCCAGAAGATGGCCTACCTCCTCTCCACTCTTGAGGATGAAGCGCGGTCGCTCATCCAGCACCTCCGGGTGGAGGACGACCAGTACGATACGGCTTGGGAGTTATTGAACTCCCGCTACCAAAACTTACGTTTGTTAGCGGATGCGCACGCCGCACAGTTGATGGCCCTGCCCAAGGTGGCCAACAGGGCACAGTTGCGCCTGCAGTTGCTCACGCCCGTTACAGTGGCCTGTAACGCGCTCCGCACACTGGGGCTGCCGGTGGACCAATGGTCTTTTTGTTGGTGCACATTGTATTGGGCAAATTGCCCAATGACATCCGCTCGCGGTTTGAGCGCGAAAATGCGGAGCGGGATAGCACCACCCTACCAACATTCACTGACTTGGTGAAGTTTTTGGAGTTTGAGGCACGGGCTGCTGAGAATACCATGACGGACTCAGCGCCATCCAGAGCGCCTGAACGTAGGCCCTTGGAACCCTCATGGCGAGGGAAGCCCCCACAGGGACGGCAACCGCCACCGCGTGGAGCTGGTGTGCGGGTTGCACACACGGCAGCAGTCGCGGGGGACGCGGACTGCCTGCAATGTGGCCGGATGGGCCACAGCCTGCTGCAATGCAGGGACTGGCAGAGACTGCCAGTACAAGATCGGCGCCGCATGGCAAGGCGGCATGAACTATGCTTTTACTGTTTGGGCAGTCACTATGCACGTGACTGTCCCAG
Source organism: Ephestia elutella (assembly GCA_018467065.1). Classification (NCBI taxonomy): domain Eukaryota; kingdom Metazoa; phylum Arthropoda; class Insecta; order Lepidoptera; family Pyralidae; genus Ephestia; species Ephestia elutella. Next base: position 2,682,730 of record CM031573.1, on the reverse strand, counting down.
GGCCATACCATGCAGTGCATGCCGTGGGCTGCACCACGTGATGCTCTGCATGAACCGGAACGGGGATGGCACCCGGATGTTGAGGCAGGGGTCCCCTATGGGCGGGGGCGCTCCTGCGCGAAGCCCTCCACCACCGGACGGAGGACGCGGCTTCGCTCGTCGCACCACCCTCGGGAGGGGGTCGCGTACCTGCGCGGGTCTTGGCGGACCGGGACCACGCGCCCCAAGGTCATGGCCAGTATGTAGCTGGCCAGGCCCCGGATAGGGCCCCCATGGGCGGGGGCCCTAGATCGGACGTGAGAGTGGGGACACCCCCTCCACGCGGGTTACCAATACCCAACACATGCAGCCGCAGCGGTTTTCTCCGCCGCTGCACGAGTACCCACGGCTGGAGTACCACCCGCCGTACCATATGTATGGCCGGGCCGCGGGTTATGCCCCCCTCAGATGGGGATGTGCACTCGCCCGCCATATTATCCGGGTCAGTGGCGCGCCCCTGGTTTGGAGAGAGTGGGGAGCCCGTAACTAGCTTGCTCCCTTGCTGGGACAGAGCCGCGGACGGTTCTGCTCCCTACCGCGGTGGTCCGCGTATGGGGTCGTGGGGGAAGCCATTAATTTGAGAGCTCTGTTGGACTCAGGGGCTCAAAGCAGTTTGGTTACCACTCGAGTGGCACGCCAGTTAGGTTTAGTCGTGGAAGACTCGCCTGTGCCACTTCTTGGAGTTGGTGGCATACAAGTGAAGTGTCTGACGGGCCGGACACTTGTCACCTTTTCTTCGCTGAAGTCCTCCACAATGAGGATCACGACTTCGGCTATGGTAATGGATACCATTGCGGGTTGGCACCCCTCGACAGACATACCCCCGGGTGTGTTGTCTTTGGTTTCGGGTCTGGATTTGGCCGACCCCTTTGTCTTTCATCCCGGCCCAGTGGACTTGCTCCTGGGCTCGGACGTATTGGGTTGGATTTTGTTGGGTACACAGAAGGCTCTGGGTTCGTCTTCACTGATGGCAGTGTCTACTATCTTTGGTTTCGCCCTGATGGGCCCTGTGTTTGATAATGGCACCGCGGAGGAGCCACCGGTTGTCGCATCTGCGTCCTTGGCCAAGACCATGCAAAGGTTTTGGGAGGTGGAGGAGCCACCTATGAGTTCCAGGATGGATCCGGAACACGCTGAGTGCGAAGCCCTTTTTCGATCAACCACGGAGAGGTTGCCCTCCGGTCGGTTTGTAACTAGGTTACCTTTTGTTGCCTCTCGTCCTAGCCTAGGGCAAAGTAGGGCGCTTGCGGAGAAACGACTGCTGTCCATGGAGCGACGCATGCAGCGTGACCACGTACTTCGCGATAAATATATTGAAGTTATGCGCGAGTACGAGGATTTGGGTCACATGTCTCCGGCTCGAGTTGATTGGAGCTCAACTGAGCATTATTTTTTGCCCCACCACGCGGTGGTGAAGGCCTCAACAGGCAAATTGCGGACTGTCTTCGATGGGTCCGCACCCACTTCGAACGGGGTTTCGTTGAATCTGTGTTTGCATTCGGGTCCCAAATTGCATAGGGACATAATTGACATCATCTTGAACTTTAGAAGACATCAAGTGGTTTTTGGTGCGGACATCCGGATGATGTTCCGCCAGACAGTCATACATCCTGAGGACAGGCGATTCCAGTTGATACTCTGGCGTGAGCGCCCTGAGGATCCTGTGACGGTGTATGAACTCAACACAAACACGTATGGTTTGAAATCTAGTCCCTATATCGCCATCAGATCATTGCTTGAATTGGCAGAGCGGGAACGGATCCGCTTTCCCCGTGGGGCTTCCGTGCTGTCACGTGACTTGTATGTTGATGACGTGTGCACCGGAGCCCAAAGTATTGAGGAGGCCCTCCTACTGCGGGATGAATTGATTGAAATATTGAAGACAGGTGGCTACGAGCTACGTAAGTGGTTGTCTAATGAGCCTAAAGTTCTAGAAGGGATCCCGGAGGATCACCAACAGAACCCTCACCTGTTTGAGGATGTGGATGATCCCAACAGGATAGCGGTGCTGGGCATGCAGTACCAGCCGCTAACCGATATTTTCACATTCCAAGTGGACTTGGAAATACCAAAGGTCTGGACTAAGAGAACGGTGTTGTCCGTAATAGCCCGTATGTTTGATCCAAGCGGTTGGATCAGTCCAGTGATATTCTCTGCAAAGTGTCTTCTTCAGAGACTTTGGACTTTGGGCGTCTCGTGGGACGAGCCGCTGTTTGGCTCTCCATTGGATGATTGGCTCGAGTTGTTTTCATCGATTAAGGAAGTCAATCGGATTGCCTTGCCTCGTCGAATATTGCCCCCGGGAAATATCGAGCCAGCCTGCATGGCTTTTGTGACGCGTCGGAGCGAGGCTACGCCGCGTCAGTCTATATGCGGACAGTTGACGCCGATGGCCGGGTCAATGTCTCGCTTTTGTTAGGGAAGAGCAAGGTCGCCCCCATCAGGACTAGGCTGACTATTCCCAAGCTTGAGTTGAGTGGAGCTCACCTTCTCTCTAAATTGTTGCATCACGTTGCCAGTGAACTGGCGGCCACGGTCGAAATACGGGACATCTTCGCCTGGTCGGATAGCCAGGTCGCGCTTGCATGGTTGCGCGCGGCCCCACATACCTTGGAGGTTTTTGTGGGAAATCGGGTTTCCCAAATCCAGAATATCGGAATTGATATAACATGGAGACATGTGCCGGGAGAGCTTAACCCAGCGGACTGTGCTTCCCGAGGTTGTACGGCACCAGAATTGGTGTCACACCCGCTCTGGTGGGGTCCAGAGTGGCTGATGGGATCAGAAACATCTTGGCCTGTCTGTCAGACAGATGTTACTTCTTTGAGTTTGACTGGGCTCCGTGTACATGCTGTAGTCGCTGAGACGACGTCGGAGCCGGATTGGCTACTTGCTCGGTATAGCAGTTTGGATAAGCTTCTGGGTGTTACCAGTTGGATTAAGCGTTTCATACATAATTGTAGAAACCCACAGGCAAAGCGGTTGGAGCCGATTGCAGGTGCAGAAGAGCGCCGGAGCGCATTGTTGCATTGGGTCCGTGTCGTGCAGACCGGACGGTTTGAGTCAGAGCTTCGTATTTTGCGCGACGGACGCGCTAAGTTGAAGGGCGCGGTCGCTCGTTTGAACCCGTACATCGACTCGGATGGGCTTCTTCGGGTTGGAGGCAGGCTCCGGAAGGCGGATCTTCCATATGAGACTCGCCATCCTCTGTTGTTGCCCAAGGGCGGACCCTTGGTGCAGCTTTTGGTGTCTGATCGACACATTCGTAACGCCCATGCTGGGTGCAATGCTTTGTTGGCTATTTTGCAACGCGAGTTTTGGATTTTGTCTGCCCGAAGAGCAATCCGTAGTGTCCTGTTTCGATGTATTGCATGTTATAGGTTGAAGGCATCCACGATGCAACCACAGATGGGTGATTTGCCCGCTGATCGAATCCGACCTTCGAGACCGTTTGACGGCGTTGGAACCGATTTTGCCGGTCCCTTTTCGATCAAGGCTTCTCCCTTTCGTAATGCCCGTATTGTGAAGGGCTATTTGTGTGTATTTGTTTGTTTGGCCACCAAGGCTGTCCATTTGGAGGTGGTATCGGCTCTGACTACGGAGGCCTTCGTCGCCGCGTTGGATCGCTTTGTTTCGCGTCGAGGTCTACCTTCCCTTATTAGGTCTGACAATGGCACAAACTATAAAGGAACTGTAAATTATCTTAAGGATGTTTCTGTGTTTATTGATAAAAATTGTACTAGTTTAAGTCAAATTGCTGCCCAAAGGGGAATAACCTGGAAGTTTAGTCCCCCAAGTTGCCCCCATTGGGGAGGGATTTTTGAAGCGGCTGTGAAATCCGCAAAGACCCACCTCCGCCGCATTATCGGAGAAACGGCTCTAACCTTTGAAGAGCTGGCCACAGTGTTTTGTAAAGTTGAGGCGGTCCTCAACTCTCGTCCTCTCTGTCCGCTATCTCCAGATCCAAATGACTTGGAAGCTCTCACCCCTGGTCATTTTTTGGTGGGAGGGCCGTTGAATGCCCTGCCCGAATACCCGTGGAAGGATGAACGCGTATATCGGTTGTCGCGTTTTCAAATGTTGCAGCAAATGAGCCAGGACTTTTGGCGTCGCTGGTCGCTTGAATATTTGCATTTGCTGCAGCAAAGAGTGAAGTGGACAGACAGGACTGAGCCTCCCAGGGAGGGTGATTTAGTATTGTTAAAAGAGGCAAATTTGCCCTCATTGCTTTGGCGACGAGCTCGCATATTACGTTTGATTCTTGGCGGAGATGGCACTCCGCGTGTGGCTGAGGTGTTGGTCGACGGTTCGATTTTAAGGAGAGGTGTGACCTCTCTCGCCCGCCTTCCCGTAGAGTAAGCTAGCGGTCTGCTTCTCAGACCGGGACGGGGGGATGTTTGTAATATATTGGGTAAAACTAAACGCAGGCGTTTCCTGTTATCGCCGCCAGGCGTTTCGGGGTTCTCACACTGCTAGCGTGGATGGCGTCGCGTGTTGTCCGCCATTGCATTGTCCCGGGCGATATCGGTTTGATTTTAATACGCGGAGCGGTCTCGCGTCTTTTGCTTGTTGTTTAGTTTGAGTGATAATTGTGAATTTCCTGTTTGTTAAATAACTATTGAATTTGTGTTTGTGAAAACCTCTGTTATTGTGACTTTTTCTTGTGAGAGGTGAAACGTGGCTGGCTGTTCACATCTGGCTGTTCCCGAGTGAAACTACGGGAAGAAATCTATTTATTTGTCCTGGGGAATTGAGATCTCAAGGGTTAGGTAGGGTGATTAGGAATTCCCCTTCCCGAAGACACTCAAGTTTGGATCCGAAGAGAAAGAAGATTTAATTTGGTAAGTGTTCAATTGTAGTTAATTTATAGGTTAGGTTATCATATAGGGCCCTGTAGCTCCCTTCATAAGCTACGGTGGTAGCAGACTGCGTTAAGTTAGTTAGATTTTAGTCGGGCAAACGTGGTGCCGCGTGGAGATTTTTTCCCGGTACTTATTTTTACCGGTGGTTTTTTCCCGGTGAAGTTCCGGTACAGAATTCTTCCCGCCGCTTCGTTTGTCCGGATTCTCTCTGCCACATTTTCTGGCAGCAGAGCGTAGTTGCTCTGCACAATTAATGTAAGTTTTAATTGTGTTCTTTTCGTCGAAGTTAAGAATTTATTTGATACTTTGTATTGACTGCCGCTGTATTCCGAAATCTAGGAAAATGAAAATGAAAAATGTTTTCTTTTCTGCAATAAAAACAATACTATTATAGGTACAAAATTTTTTTGTGTAAACACTGACAATAGCGTCCTTTACTTATCTCAAACCAGCTTTTGCCTGCGGCTTCGCTCAAAAATTCCTATAAACTTTCATCTTTGACATATTTTTAAAGATATCTCTATAAGTAGATTTGAAATTACATTAGAGTTCAAGTTTATTAAGGGTTACGAAATGAAACGTTTGCCAAATGGGATGTAGCCCATATTTTCTACATATACTAGTTAATTGTAGATGACATTAACACAATGTATCGTGTCATTCCGTTGTTCACAAGTTTTCTCTTTTAATACTCTCAGCCACTTTTTCTCGATTCCACCGAGCACAATCGATTTCACGTCTGTCGATTATCCAGATCTAGATTTGCAATAGATAGACACGGCGGACTGTACACATTTCTTTCTAAGTTAATTTACAAATGTCTAAGTCTTCAGGAGGGTAAGACAAAGAGAGCATGAATGTAAATATCCAAGTCTTCAGGAGGGTAACACAGAGATAGAGTGAATGTATGTTACTTTATTGTATAGAAGTGTGAGGTAACTTTATTTATTTATTAACTTTACCGGGTAACATAGTCTTTATCCCCACAGGACGTATTATAATTGTTTTTTAATTAGCTATTTTATAAAGTTTTAGTCGTAATTTTTTTGTATTACGTAACTAAATACAAGCTGTGCTCTTGTCGGTGGAGTATACGAGTACATACGCCACACCTCTCTATTCTCGGGCTTTTTCATATTCTGTTCTGAAATGAGAAAATTTTAAACATGCCATAATGAATCGAAATCATGAGTACAACTATTATTTCTTTCATGCTTTGGATCATTTTTATTGTAACAAAAAGCCCAAATATTATATCAAGAAATCCATACATTCTCTAGAAAATGAAATTACCAATCCACGAAGTGTTTCTAACAATTTATTTCCAAAATTCAGGCAAGTCATTGAGCAATCAAGGGGTTAATGCCATCATTACAATTATCTTCTATCGCTGTCGATTTCTCACTTGGTCGTTTACTCAGTAAAAAAAAAGTAACAGAAGCGTCATTTCTGCCGATTTCGTTACCTATGGTTTTAATTTTAACCATACATTGAAAGCTATTACGTGTGCTCTGAAAATAATTACTCAGTACACTTAGTGAACGTAAATAATTACTTTTCTCGCTCATTATTTTGTTAGACTTGATTTTTTTTGCAACAATCACTGCGCTTTGAAAATAATATAGTATTTAGTACATTTACACACGCCTTATTTAGTACATTTTTTTACACAAATTGATATACTATAAGAACTGTAAAGTAAGAAAGCTACTGTTGTAATAAAAGTCTTCTTCACTTTCAAGCTTCACTTAAAAAGCAGTTTTCAGATTGAACTATTGTCAGAAAAGTAAAACCGATAAATGAGCGAATTGTCCAAACTTGCGAAACGCATAGTAGTAATGGTAAGATGATGACGCATATGAATGAATTATTAACTATTGTACAGTACACCAAAGAAATACGACATACATAAGATACAAATCCATGACAGATTCTATAAAAAAAGATTTATGCGACGATGCCTAAAAACCTTCGGATTTGTGCGAACGAAAGTGATGTCTCGTCTGCCGCCCACTTGATCTTTGACTGGCGACGTCTCCCACGAGCGATTTTCGCCCAATCATTGTTTTTAGTAGGTCTAAAAGTAAAAGTGTAAAATTTGTTGCGTCCGAGTGCATTTTGGCGGTAAAAGTGCCCGATCGTTCCAGTTCGGTCATTCATTTCGTTTTCTGATTCACTTAGTGAGAAATTGTGAGAAATGTATCAATAAACTAATTACTATTCTAACACTTTATAATCAACTAGCTTTTGCCCGCGGCTTCGCCTGCGTGAATTTTCCACGGGAACTGTGCTTTTTCCCGGGATGAAAGGTACCCTATGTCCTTCTCCGTACTTCCAGCTATGTAAGATTCAGGAAGATTGGTTCAGTGGATAAAGCGTGAAGAGGTAACAAACAAACAAACTCACTTTCGCATTTATATTATTAGTTAGGATAAGCTATTTTATTCAATTGATTAGTCTTTACCCTAGAATTTCGAATAAAAGCATAGAAGTGGCAAAGACGCAATTCGAATAGAATTTCAAGCTGAACTTGAAATTGAAGTTTTCTTATTCAGATTTCTCAGGTCTCCACACTGCTGATAAGTCGTCTATTTTATTCCTCGTTTAGTCAAATATTTTGGGAATACTGCAAAAAAAAACAAATTACTATTTAATCCATAGGCAGCCATGCTTCTTTGACAATCGAAATAATTTCTAAAAAAAAAAACAAATTGATGTTTCGCCATGCCTGTTACATAATTACAAAACTCATAATATACTTTCCAAGCCCGATTCGCGATCAATCAAGCAAACAGTCACGCTAATTAGCTAAGACCGTGTGACAGGCGATCTTATCTATCAGATAGACACGGTGACCATTTCACTCGATAACATGACGGCCACAGAATTAATTAATATATCTATTTCTGATGTCATCTGTGTGGTCGAATGGATTTGGCGATGGAGACTAATATTTTTAGGGTTCCTAAGGAAACTAAAGAGAACCCTCGACTGATTGTGCAGTTGTCGTGTCCCCAGACAAATAAACTTATCTTTCTTATAAGTTTGGTTGTGTGCGTGTATGGTTTGTTAGTCAATCAGTCTAAAACAGCTGGACTGATCAATCTACTAAAGAGCTTATCAACAACACAAATACATAAAATAAAGAGGAGCAACTGGCAAATTTATTCAATGAGGGATTTTCCGAGACCCAAATTAAAAAAAGAAATAGTTCCAGATGACTTCATAGATGGCGCTTAAGCAAAGGCGAGAGAAAAGGTCCCATACAAAAAGCAAAAATTCACGGGATTGGCATTTTTTAAAAATAAAACTTAGTAAAAAAAAACTAAAAAGTATCAATATTGTGATTTGTGCAACTGTCAAACTGTCATGTGATTTTTTTTCTGTCTCTGATAAGAAAAAGCGCACAATATAGGTTCAGCCATATTACGACTCGGCTTTCATAAAGCGCTATCTATTCAGACTTTTTTATATCTACTGATTTTTTTTTCTTAATTAGCTGTCAGAAAAACCGCTCATTCCACAGAAATATATACAGCTGGCTGGCAATACACATTTTAATTTTTAAAAAGTTTCCAGGTCTTGTAACCTTATCACAGTTTTCATTAATTAAAATGCCACTACTACAAGGTGTAATATACTTCGTATACAGAATATAATTAGCATTATCATGATGCACTTAACCATGTCTGTTCTGTGTAACGCGGTACGGACACACGGACAGCCTGATAACATCTACAGATAATGATCGCAAATGGAAAGTGTATTAGAAAATAAAAGTGGTTCTAAGTTAGCTCACTTGATCGCCAAGCTGTAATGTTAAATAAGTTGGTTCAGACTTGTTTTATGCATACCTAAATTAAATTATTTAATGAAAACCCATTATAATTAAAAAAAAGCGAAAGACCGAGTAGTAGACACATTTTGAAAGAAATCTGCACACTACATCAAAATTAACACTAACAATATAAATGCGAAAATTTAGATGATTTGATAAATTGTGTATGGATGTTGTTACTCTTACGCGAAAACTACTGGGCGGATTTTAAAATTCACTTTTTACTTAATTTTTCTCTACAATCTAACAACAAGTCGCGAATAACACAGTATAAGATTGTGAGAGACTGGTGTCTGAATCTGAACTAAGCAGAGCCTGTATCTTAGTACTCAGCATTTTGATGGCATTAGGTACATGGGCAGAATATAACCTAGCACATAAGCCCCGCGGCGTAGCTAGTATTCAATAATCCACCATGATGTGATTCATATGCATGGATTTCCTGCTCATAGGAAAAAATCTATCAGACTGTTTGCAACATGTTGAATCATACGGAAGGCGCCGAGATCGAAAGTGGGCAGTTGTTACATTTTCATAAACCCATTTAAGAGCAAACCAGGCAAGAAAAAAGGGAAAATTTGTGGGCATAACAAGCGGGACCGGTGGTCCGTATATATAAAGTAAAAGTCGTCAAGACTTGTACGGTCATAACATGTTGATTGGTGATTTTCCTTTTAAACTTAGGTTTCTCTAGCTACACGTAATTTCCCGTCATACAGCAAGCAGAAGATGCGAAATTATGGTGAAATTGTACATGTTTATTTGCCGCCATATTGTGCCGCCATATTGGATTCGTGACGTGTAAAGGCTGACTGTTACCTGTTGGTGTAACTTAAAAAGGACGTGTAAATAAACGGTGAAGGAATAGAAAATCTAATAAGTATATTGAAGATGACGAAAATTGTCATCCGACTTGAAAAAATATTATCTACATATAATAGCAACATTCATGAAATAGGCATCCTGAAATTTCTACGGGAGTGAAGCCGTGAGGCACAGGCACAGCTGCTGTGATAATAAAAAAATCATCATCATATCATCATCATCCACAGCCTTCCGTGACCCACTGCTGGGTATAGACCTCCTTCTGTCTACTCCAGTTGTTGCCAGCAATATTCTTAACATCGTCGACCCATCTAGCTGCCGGATGCCCTACACTCCGTTTTCCATTTCGGGGGTACCACTAAAAAATATTTACTCATTTTAGGTCAATCTAATTCTGATTCATGTCACCTTTTAAGTACAGACAGACACACAGAGTTGCTATGCTCATACTTGCTTCGCGAAAAATTAGTGCTGCTTTATGACATGGATACTGGTCTATGACTTTTGAAAAAATCCGAATCGCTGTTTAATATAATAAATTACTTGAGTAATTGTAGACCCAAATTACCAAAATCATCCCATTTTTGTTCTTTTCATTTGAATTTCCGTTCGCAGCTGCGCCCGCGCACGCAAACATAATGATGTTTTTAATGGTATTTTTTTGGAATACCAACCCGTAATTGCCAAAATTAACCTTGTATTGTTGCAAACCAGATCATTTTTACAGCGAAATAACATAATATAAGAAGCGTAGAATGACTATAGACTCTATAGTTTCCAGCAATACTGAAAATCTTGCGCTTGTTTTCCGTCCATTGTACCTATTCGTTGGAATAAAAAAATTAAAAGTGAGAGATGAAAAATAAAACGTATAGGTTTATAAAAGACTAGCTGCGCCCCCGGCTCTGCCCTTGTGGGAATTTCGCGACAAAAAGTACCAAATATGCCATTCCAAGTTATTTTCTACCTGTGTACTAAATTTCATCAAAATCCGCTTAGTAGTTTTTGCTGAATTGAGTACCAAACACACCTATCCCAATTTCCGCATTTATAAGAGCATTAAACCCCTTCTTTAGCTATTAGTGGGTCACACGTTTAGTATTATATTATCTGTAGTAACACTTAACCTTTTTTGCATTGCTGAGGATTAGTACCTGTATACCTCGATTCAAAGAAGTAATCAAATAACCTTCCGCTTACAATCACAAAGCCGTGCCGGGAAAATAGCTACATTAGCTGAACCTAATAGTAAAAGTGTCCGAGATGCATACGACAGGAATTGATTTTATCTTTAAACTAGCTGCGCCCGAGGCTTCATACCCGTGGAAATTTCGGGATATAAGGTACCTTGGTTGTTATTCCAGGTTGCTCTATGTGTTTACTAAATTTCATGGAAATCTGTCCAGTAGATTTTGGGTGATTAAGTAACAAACTTCAACTAATTGAGTAAAAAAACAGTGGGATTTATTAGCATATCTATAGACCAAATAGTGGCCTTTAATATGGGTAAGAAGCCTCGGATGACCAGCAATGCGATGGCCAGACGACATAGCCTAAATCTCAGGTCTTACAAGTATAAGATACACATGACAGAAAAGGATGGAAGGCAAGACAGGCCTATTGATCAGCAGTTGGCAGAATTGGGCTGGGATGTTGCTAATGATAAAGCAACGTTATGGTTTCCTCATGAAAATTATCCTCACTATGGCTTGATGACTTACAGCAAATGAGCAGAACATGAAAAGTTATTTGCGCCTCGAAAATACGAAGTAGATCTATGGAAAAAAAATCTTTATGTTGGTTCTTAGATCGTAATCAACCAGTAGATTATATAATGATGGTGGTTCGATTGATAGCAACATAGGCAAACAAAATTAACCAGTAGAACTTCATGATCGGACAGATTAAATAATAGTTACTGCCCCGGAACCGGAAAGGTTTCAACATTGTCGTCTCCACAGCTTAACCTCTGTGTACCAACACACACTTGACCGTTAGGTCTTCGTGATTTACGACTCATTGACGCCAGTTCCTGGCTAGCCGGCTATGCCCTTATAATAGCTAATAGTGTACCGTATTAAGGAGAGGATTCGCAACTTTCCTTGCAACATACGTGTACATATTAAAATTACATTATTGGCAGTGGCGTAACTATCGCCAAAAAAGCGATCAATGAATCTGCGCGGGGGACACAATAATTTTGTACTGATCGGCCTCCGTTCCAACTGGAAACATCCTAGTGACTCCTGAAGGAAGACCCACAAAAACAAGGACGCACGGGAGTGCTTCTGACTGGGGGCCCATGGCATTTTACCGACCTTGCCACCCTGTCATAGGTTTATCTGAACCCGACTTTATCAATGTCGCCATCATCTGCCTTATCTTATCCCATCATCTAGGGTCGGCGCAAAATGTCCTTTCTCTCCACAATTTTCTATCCTTAGACATAGTAATATCCACAAACAATACCTTCATCATTGCTGTATGCTTAATTATTGCTAAATTCTTGGAAGCTATCATCCCTGCAGGCTATCATCCCTACTTGGTTGATATTCCCCCCGCACGCACCAAGCGCTCATCAACATCACAGCGAAGCAATGGAACTCCCTGCCTGCGTCTGAAATGAAATGAAATGAAAAATGTTTATTTCAATAAGCTTAGCACACAAATGCTTATAAGGAGTACATTATATAGGCTAAAATTAAAACTTATACACACAGAGACAGCAAGTGTGCGCTGCAGCAATTCAAAAAGGCCATAGCTCAGTGTAAATCTTTGCTCACCGCTGTGATGAGAAAGGCACTGGTTTTCTGCTATGACCTGGTTCCCGAGCACAAGCACCTAACTCTCTTCAAAACCAAAGTGAATAGGTGCTTCTGGGTAAGCTCGCTACAGCATAGACCTCATCTCTGCAATATTGTGGTCAAGAGCAAACCCATCTTTTATAGAAAAAGCTTTCAAAAATATTTATTATTTTATTTCCATTGCAATTTGTCTCCACAACTGAAGTTGGCCTTAAGGACCTGGCTCGTGCATTGAAAGATTGAAAGGAACGCAAATTCATGTGTCGAGTCATGCTCAATGCATCCTATGTTCAGTCCAATAATGGAGGTCCATCAATGAAGGTCTGACCGTTAACCTGACTATTTACGACTATTACGACTATAACTAAGTCCTCGGTTTGAACGACCGCGGGTGCAACTGCGAGACAAGCACAGTTTATATAGCAAAAGCTTATCGTCATCGGTAAAAATATGTTTTTTAATCTTGTTGGTAAAGCGGCGATAACCGCTTTTATTATATCAGTGTTTTTTAAGTAAGTAAGAAAAAAATGAGCATTTTATAGTGTGATTTTTACTTTTAATTATACATGTGTCACAGCTAAAATCGGCAATTTTATACAGAATTTCATCTTAGTGCACTGTGCACTTGACGTGCGTAGTTTATAGGCTCGTTTTTTATATTTCCTAAATGAATAACTAAAAACCTTTCAGTGCTAGTTAATAATACCTTTAACATTTTAATTTTATTTTTTACCTGTATGTCATTTAAAACTTTAAAAGCCTATATTAAGTAAGTAGTGGTTTAAATACGTAGCAATTTAAAAAAAAAAATTCGCATAAAACGTTTCGCAATTTCTCGACGATCGTTGCCAAATTTTTGCGTGTCTATTTCGGGTTCTCACTATCAATTTTACTTTTAACAAACACTGTGAAATTATCCTATCGCGTGCGTGGTTTAACTGTGAAAATGTTAACTAGTTATTGATACCCTTGAAGTTACTAATAATCGTTTTGAATTGAAGATTTACGCAACAACTGCAAGCACTAAGTCGAATTGAAATTGCGCGTTGAAAATTCTCTTCGCGTTTTTAAACACTACTTACCCAAACAATAGTATTTTAATTTAAGGTATCCTTCGAATCCTTTCATCCCGAGTATTAGAGTAAAGAAATAGCAATGATTTTTTTTTTGTTTTTTTATTTTTATTTATAATCAGAAAATATTTAAGATTTTAAGGCAACTTCGGCTTATTTCGGATAGCAGCATACGTATTCTTAAATTAGTTATTATATAGTCTCTGCATTTAGTCTTACGATGTTTTTTAGATTAATTGGCGAAAATATAGACATTAACATGTATTTTAAAAGTTTCATGTACCTATTTTAAACATGTATTTAAAAAAGTATTATTTTACCTGTATGTCATTTAAAACTTTAAAAGCCTACATTAAGTAAGTAGCGGTTTAAATACGTAGCAATCTTTACTGTTCTCGGAAAAGCAAATTGTTGTCACGCAAGCAAGAGTGATTTAATCATACGTTTTTCATTCAAAAACTCGTCTTTCGTCAATGTTTTATTTTTTAAAGTCTTATTTTTTAAATGAATGTCGTCGCTAATTATTCTTAAATACTTAATTCGTTCAAATGCCAAGTAAATCAGTTCTTTTTTCGTGTTACAATTTTTAAATGGATTTATTAATTTTAATATCACCGTAATTCGATGATTTTTGATTTTCCATACACATTATTTGTTTTCGTGTATCTTTTTTTTTAATAAATAAAAAAACTAGTTGTGCCAGCATTAATTCATTTATATTTACTCTGCTGTTAAGGTAAGCATAATATTTACATATTTAAGTGATTGTTGCCAATTTGGCTTCAATTTATCGAGACGATAAATTTAAACTTTTCATGCTGGCAAGGCTCTTTCGGTTGTCCGACAAATTATCTGTAAAAAGACGCGTAGCGAACTGATTTAAAGACGTATTTTAAAGAAAAAAAAAAAGAAAATAGTTCTTTAAATTTAATAATCACCAACAGCGCCCCGTGGCTTTGCTCCCGTGGGAATTTCAGAATAAAAAGTACCCTCTATTATATATCCTATTCTATTATAGGTTATATTCTACCAGTGTACCGAATTTCATCGAAATCCGTCCCATACATTTTACGTGATTGAGAAACAAACATCCACATACACATCCAAACTTTCGCATATTTTCGTGGGATTTTTTTTCTCTTGACATTGTATAATTTTCAGTTTATTTTTCTATGGCATCTGCCATTATTCGCAACCAGTGAAAGTAGTTGTTTGCATGCTGTCGGCGCTGGCCGCGGCAATAGTTTGTTGAACCTAGACACCTGGTGCATTCAAAACAGAGGACATGGTAATGGTAACCACACGTTGCAGGCTTTATCATAGATTTAGAAGCGGGCGACGACCTATGATTTATTTATGGTTATCAGAAATTAATTAGTAAAATTCTTGAAAAAAAAACGTCAATTGTGCTGTCATAATCGTGTGTTAAAGATGTAGTGATTTTTTGACCCAATATTATCAAAAATAGACACCCAGAAAAAAAAAGAAACTCATATCGGAAAGATCTTCATTATCCCTTAAGGAAGACACGCCATTACTCTTTAAGTTTGTATAAAAATGAAGCTGTAAAGTTTTGAAGTTTTCTTGTTACTGTCTGGAAATGGTAACGTTGCCGGACACTTTTTCCCCTGTCCTGGCTAGCTATACTTAAGCTGAGCAACAACAAGCCTAAAAACGTAAAAATTACAGATCGTGCTTTCATAAGAAGAGAAAAGAAATCATATAAAAGAAGAATAGGGCAAAGAGAGATGGCGTTCTAGAAGAGTGCCTTTGCTTAGTAGCGGGCGGAAAAGAGCTGAAATTATCGGAGCGATCACCATGGTTAGTCAGACAATGGGATCTTAGTGCACCAGTATCCATCCCCTTGTCTGATCCCCTAGGAGATTCTTAGTAGTTCATCATATTCCCTCATGGTAAAAAAAATAAGTAAAACTGCAACATGATTAATGTTGCCTCTAAAATATTTTTATTCCGGGTAAAAGGATATAAGTGGGAAAGGCCCTTTGTTTAGTAATTTATTGTCCACGACACGTAGTTAGGGCCTGGCCGATGGGAATGGAATACACGACCGACCAGTAGCCGATGCGTGCGCAGCATTCTAACTACTGCGCGCATGGGACCTTGCATATCAAGAGTGGCATTAGGGAAGGTACCTAACAGGCTCTTGGAGCTTAGAAACCGGGTACTGTGGGGTTTTAAAACTGCCACTGATGAATTGGTATATGATCCTATTTTCATTTTCCAGATAATTAAAAATGAACCTTATGTTTGGTTTAATAAGGTATATAATAACCCCTAAGAATATCTTGGATTAGCACTTCATGAGATTATCCGTGACAGAGTGAACAAGTGATGACTGAATGCATTTTGGGCAAACAAAATTTGCATTAGAATTTTATACATTTTTATCTTACAGTCACTGTAGTTGTACCATAAAGTTAAAAAAATCATTAAGAATTACATTTTATTTTTCCTATGTCTAAAATGATTTTGGCTTCTATTGGCCCTAAAACCTGTCATAGTTTTTTTTTCATAAATATCTCCTATGTTCAGACAGACCACTTACAGTTTTATTAGTATATGTTTGATTGGTTAACTTTAATCTACTGCTCTTTTCGGCCACAGTAACTTTATAAGTAGGTAGTTAATTAATGTAAATTAGTAGCATTTATTTTATTTTCATCTCAATGAAATCCCAATAATTTTTGATTTTTTACGTATCAAATCATTATACATTATGCAATATTAAGTTAACATGTACTTGGCGTTTTAATGGCGTCTGATTTCATGATTAACATTTGATTGACAATATTTTTTCTCACACCGTGTGGGTTTAAGTGGCTCTAGTATTCTTGTTTTTATAATTAAAATTTTTTCCACACCGAAAGATTAAATCAATGTTAATTTAGTTTAGTAGTACATGTTTTATTACTAAGTTATAATTATAATTTGCAAGTTGGTTAAAATCTGTGCTTAGTAACTTTTACTGCTAATTTATACCAATCAGCAAAATTAGACCTCTTAAGTAAAGATAAACAGATAATGAAGAAAAGAGAATTAATTAAATAATTTAAACTGTTGTTTATTCTATACACATTGTGTCTTATAATGACAATAATTACATTTAATATTGTGAATAAGTAAAATTATTTTTGTAGAGAATCGAGGGTTTGTAATTCGAAATAGAGGGTTTGTAAATGTATTATAAAGCGAAGCGGTGGTGGCCGAGTGGTAGGGCGCCCGCCTGTGGATACAAGATCCCAGGTTCGAATCCTGCCCGGGCTACATGAGTTTGTATACCAATCTGACTCATGTTAGTTTTCATCGACCACCACTTGCTTCCGGTGAAGGGAAACATCGTGAGGAAACCTGCACTCTGGTTGATGATTATCAGCCATATAATGACCACGACCCTCAGTCATGAGGAAATACGACTAACGTTATTAACATTGATATTTTTTTTTTCAACGATAACAAAGTTTCATAAAAGTCTATGATATACCGCCGTTACAAATCGAATGGTATTAGGTGTTTATTATGATGACACCATCAAATATGCGATTAAGATGCATAAAAGCGACGTGATGCACTTTTATGGGTAATATCACTGCCGCGACAGCCTTAAAACCATTTCTTTATGACTATAACTGAATGGAAACCAAAGCCTTTCGTTCACCAAGATTAAACATATTATGCAACGTCAAATACTATATGAAACTTTCTCTATACTTATCATATTACATTATAAAGAACATTCAAATTCGATTCTTAATTCTTAATAAGGTACGCCTCCGATAACCTTCCAAAAAGCCAACCAACCGGATGAATTTCGAATTCTATTTCGAACATATTGTGATGCAGAATCGATTAGTGCGGTTAGATATTCGATTGTATGCAATGATGACGCATCGGAGAAATATTCAGTGATTAAAGCGTTGACATCCTCGACCTTGGCTTGATCCGGGATGACCCCTGGTAGGTCAGGTACAATATTTAAATGTTAAATTGGACATTAAAAGATTCTTTTTGAACCTTGATTTACCTTAATTTCCTGGTAAACCAATAAGATTTTAGTATCAGAGAACCGGTAAAAGGAAGTTTATCTATGTTTTTACGATCTGTGCTGAGCTCTTAGAGAAGGTAACGAACTATAAATAGTCCATTCGATTTTGCAGAAAATTATTTTCAGTTTAGAAGAACTATTTAGTTTAGAAGCCAATCGAGGGAAAGGGCTTTAAACTGGGGATTCCTCCACTCATAGGCGATGGGCTAGCAACCTGTCACTATACCTGAATCTCCATTCCATCAGAAAGCCCACTATTCAGCTAAGTGTGGCCTTCGAGTCTCACGACTCTTGGCTCTGCCTACCCCGTAAGGGATAAAGACGTAATTGTATGTATGTATGTATGTAAGAACTCTTTCGGAGAGCCAGTCTGCCGTACATTTTAGCCGTGTTAAAAATAAACAAGTCGCGATAAAAATTGATTTTATTACAAGTCGTCAGTCAGATTAATGGCAACCAATAACATTACATCGACAAAAAGTCGCAAAATGGCACAGCATTAACTGCATACCAATTTGGTACACCAAAACGACCACATTTATTCACTAAAGGTAATTTTTCAAGTAGCTGGCGTAATTTAAAAACTGTCATGGCGTCTTGCCAATTTGCGCGATTATTACCCACAAGGTGGAAATTGAATTTTCGATTTGCAAGTGCATATTATGGCTGGACGATACACAAAGAGGACGTGCCCTAATGACATTTCTCTAAGAAAATTTGTGTGACGATATGCGGGCGGGGTAGAAGGTACTGAATTTCCGAAATTAGATGTTCTTGATATAACTTTAAATTACAGATATTATGAACATTTTAACCTTGCACAATATTTTATTATTTAAAATTTAAAAGAAAAATCATTCAACGCCTTAAAATACAAAATGAAACGAAAAATTTAGAAAACTCAGGAGCTCATCTCTGTGCACAGTTGAACGAGAATTGACATCGCCCTTTACGTGACGTCGGTGCATCATTGACTGTGCTGTTACAATGCACCATTCGATACACCGTGTGTCCTCTTTGTATTTCGTCCGTGGTATTATGCGTGTTTAATGATATTGGATAATCAGTTTTGTGTTCAATTCTGATTTATGTTGTATGAGCAAAAAATATGGTTATCTATGTGTATTTTTTGTTTGTCTTTTAAAGAATCATCAGAAAGTCATGAACATTATTAAATCTGTAGAGTTTTTCTCCCAAACCAATCTACTGTCAATTTATTGTTATTTTTTAATTCCGATTTACCATTCCGGGCTGATGCCCTTTCTTTTTGATGGATATACCTCTTTCTCTAAAAATAAAATAAAATTACTATAACGGTACGATCCACTATTTAAAAGTAAAACTTAAATTATAAACATTTGACTTTGACATAGAATTTTTTTTTAAATGGGATCTATATGGTTTTATATGGTGTTTAGGGAAATTAATAAAAGAAAAAAATCTAAGATTTTGCTTAAGTGTTAGTGCACATACCTAAGTCCTCTCATTTTCTAGCTACGTATGTCTATCTAACATTTTAAATAGACAGAGATAACGAGGGTTGAAATCATATTTTGAATATCCAAGCGTAACTGCTAGCTACCAGTCACAACTAAGGCTTAAATGCACCAAAATTGAAGTTATTGTAAAGTTATCAAAGTTAACGGTAACCCTGACTTTTGACATACTATTTAACATTTTTTTATTAAAGATGGGTTTGCTCTTGACCACAACCTTGCCCGAGGACAGAGATGAGGTCTACGGTGTAGCGAGCTTACCCAGAAGCAGCCTATTCACTCTGGTTTTGAAGAGAGTCAGGTTGTACGTGCTCGGGAACACAGACGCAAGCATGTTGTCGCACAGCGAAGTATTAGAACTCCCGTTCCAATACTTCGCTGTGCGACAACTGGTGCAATGCAATGCAACTCATATTTGCCTAACGGGTACTTAAATTGGATTTTCGGTTCGGTTAAAGTTGCTATCAAAGTAAGACGCTGCTGGTTCACTATTACTATTAGATGTTCACTATTAGATGCAATCCGATAGGCCGACGACCCCCACCCTACATGGCGTTGTTATCGAGATCTGATGTGGACAATTAAATGCTAATTTGCGCAGGCGCCATCCTGTCACAGACTAGCGATTGGTGAAGTGTGTGACGTCTCGTAAGATTGCTTATTCTTGCATTTTTTAACCTATATTGTCCCACAGCTGGGCTAAGGTCTCCGCCATCACCTTCTAATCCTCTCTATTCAAAGCAACGTCCGACTAATTTCTCTTAAATTTCTTTAAAACGTCACTGTAGCATGTCACATATTATAATGATTTCGACGTCCTGCCACAAACAGATCAAATGAGTTTATTCATAAAATGAAGTTTCTTTTACTAGAAAATGGCAATGATTATAATTCACCATTCGTATCGATACTAAAATTTATTTTTGTCAATGTTTTGTATAGTAATTTATATGTATATTCGTCCGATTTAATGATAAGACACATATTATGTTGTAAAGTGACGTCTTTGCTTTGGAGAAAATGCACCAGTGGGGTTTGTTGCTCCGCCTCTTCTCCATTTGCGCTTTGGAGGCGGTAGTAAAGTTTATTGACGATATAAAGTATTACTTTTAAGCCTACGAGTATTTAAATATAACAATTTTGATTTTATTTCATTAATGTGTAGAAATAAATAAACTTGTCTCAATATTACGCACTTCACCCATGAGAATGCCTTGCTAGATGGCATTGAAGTCGGCTGTATGCATGTGTAGATCTATGCCCGATTGTAGCTTCGCATTGAAGTTGGCTGTATGTCTTATGATCTGTGCTTCGATAGCCGTCTAATGGAGGCTTCACGTTAAATAATTACAAGTCAAACGTCAGTTAACTCTCCCATTGAGATGTTTCCCTCGCAATTTTAATTTTGTAATTATAGACGACGTGTTGTGTGTGAAACGCAATAAAAAATTAGATGATAACTCGTTGTGTAGTTAGATTGTTTACATACTTAAGTGCATTAATAAATACAATAGAGTTGCAAGTGCTTGTAACTTTAATAATTGGCTATTAAATAAATGAGTTACACATAATTTCTTTTTGTAGTGTAATGTAGATGTGTAATATTGAGACAAGTTTATTTATTTCTACACATTAATGAAATAAAAAATTAAATAAAGGTTTAAAAGTAATACTTTATAGCGTCAATAAAACTAATTGAGATGAGTGGAGAGAATTAGGGGAAGCTTTTGCCCAGCAGTGAAACATAAATAGCTAGTCAAAAAAAATGTAGAACGAGCAAATGAATGTCTTAAATTGAACTTAGAGATTATTAAATAAATATGTGGTGGACACTTAGATCTAAATGACTAAATGTAAAACCATGGCATATCGTCCGTCTAGAGCCTCTCTCTCTCTCAGCCAAAAGACGTCCTCTGCTGGACAAAGGATTTCCACAACGACCGGTCCAGGAGCCTAGATCAGGGTAATTGCATTGCAAAACTGTCAAATGTGTTTGTTTTGAACCGTCAAGGGCTAACATCAGTTAGTTACAACTGTGATTTCTGTAAAATCAAAATTTTTTTTTTTTATTAATGATTTGAGTGCGTTTGACCTCAATCTTGCCTGATGGGAAGCATAGATACCAATACCAATTCATACCAATTTATATCATAATACATCATCATCATCTTTGGTCGGCGCAAAATGTCATTTCTCTCCACAATTTTCTATCCTTAGCCATAGTTATATTAACTCCCAATACCTTCATATCCTCCCCAACACAATCCATCAATCTCTTTTCAGGCCTTCCTTAATCATAATACATCATTATAAACTTATTATTATTACTATAAAATGTTTTTGTTTTCCGGACGTGACTTCCGATTATCTTCAGTCATAATCATAATCGAGTGGATTATACTTCTCGATTTCATTTGCAATCGATTGTCGACATCACCGAATGTAGACTCTCTCTGTTCCATTGTTTCAGTTAACTGTGGATTAATAACTATCATTTTTGTTTTTAATGCCAGTTGTTTTATGGGACTTTTACTTTTTAAATAACTGGCATATTATAAGTTTCACGGCACGTTAAGCCCGCGGCTGGACAAGTTTTTTTATAGTATAAAGTTTATACTTTTAGCACTTTCTTAAGTTTTAGTCTCAAAGCGCTTCCCCATGGGAGGTCTGTGCGCTATATTTTTATTATAATTCAAATTGCAATATATTCGTCAATGGATACATGCATGCATAGTCTTCTTATTTATGTATTTAAACTTTGTTACAAAATTGCAGTACAAAAGGTGGACTTACATTGTCTAACAGTCAAACCTTAGGGTTGAGCAGAGAGTTCATGTGGGTTCTTCTTCCACTTCAGAGAAAACCAACCTTGTACTTAAGGGAGCTACTAGCTGATACGCAGAATGTCGTTCCTGGTCATAACAGATATGTTGCTAGGTGCGGAAGTTATTCTTAAATATTGTGAGATGGTATAAAAATATTTATGATATTATAATGATGACATCTATTTATTATAATTTTAATACGGATACTCACGTGTATTGTTAGTCGGGTTACTTTACAATACATCTTCATCTAGCAGTCAACCAACAGGCGATGCCAGAAAAAGTTGCCAAAGAAATAATTCCTGGTAATACGCTCATAGCAGTCTTCGGATGCGTTTTGTTTGGTTTGGTGAAGGACTTCGATATTGGTACTCTGAGAGGAATATTCTTCATTTCTTTTCTTTCCAAGCTAAAGGTTGTCTCGTGTTCAGAGGGTAAGAATCTAGGTCTGCGAGTCTGAAAGTGGGTAATGCCACGTTCACACAGGGCGGAAGCACGCGCGGCATTTACTGATGCGCGCGCGCCCCATGACCATGACGCAATCGCAGGTAGCTGTTGGGAAACAATAGCACATTTATATATTATCCCATTGAATTATTTATTATGTCTAAACTCATACTATGCAGCTCTTCATAACTTTGCTCAGTTTCTTCGACTCCAAAAAATACAACGTTCTTCTTTTTTATTTCTCTTTCTAAGTAGTTTATAGTTTTTTGTTGTTGAACTATTTTTTCTTCCAATTCTTTTGTTTTGGCTTCTATGATTTTGAATTTTTCATCAATATTTCTATTTATATTCTCTTTTATTCTTTCCTCCATACTTAGCATATCTTGTTTTTGACTTGATATATCTAACTGTATTTGTTTCAAAACAATCATGATGGTTTCCATGACTTTATCGATCGGTTCTCTAACTTGTCGCCAGATGATAATAGCTTAAGAATAAATATTTGTTTTTGCCCCTCACAGATAGATGGCGTTATTGGTATGAAAATACAATGCCAGAAAGAAGAAATAGAATGTGTAAGAAGAATAGGCAAGAAAAGCGGAAAGGTAAGACCTATAGCGGTGACACTTACAACTGTAGGAAGAAAAATTGAACTTTTAAAAAACAAAAAATCTCTTGAAAGTTCTACTTTTTACATTAAAGAAGACTTTCCACCAGCCGTCCTTCAAAAAAGAAAAGAGCTTCAAAAAGAGCTTAAGGAAGCAAGGGACTCAGGAAAGAATGTGGCTCTGCGTTATGACAAAATAATAACTGTCACAGAAAAGGGATTTTCAACTGAAGTAACAGAAAAATCACCGAACGAAAGACACCTATCAGAATTACCAATTAATTACAGAATGAAAGAAATTTCAAAGAAAAATAAAGGAAAATATATTACTTCCTACATGCGTCAAGGAGCTTCGGGCTATCCATCGCCTATCGAAAAACCACAACAGAACAATAAGTACCCTCTCTCCACCTTCCCCAAGCCGGCTGGTCCCCGTGGGGAAGTAGACCACAACCCCCCTTCCTGAGTATAAATGTAGTGAATAAATATAAACTAAGATATAAATATTATAAAGAACATAGCTGTAATAAAATTTACGTAAAAATAAATAATTATAAGAACTTAATAAATATGTTGATGTAAAGATGAAGTGCAATTTGAATGTATTTATTTTGATTCATGAATAGAAAATTAAATGTCAGTACATATTTTAATTAAATTGTAAAAAGAATATGATTATTTAATAAATTAACAAATATATTTATTCTAACTTAATTGTTAATATATCATTATTATTGGCTATTTAGCCTAGATTGTATTTTAGCAACGTTTATATAAAATAAATTAAATCTAATTGAAGGAGATGAAATCTGAAAATGTCTATAGGTAGGGGGAGGCCTATACGCCGCAAAGGCGACTTCCAATAAAGTTAAATGAAATATTAATATATAATTTGAATTATAAATAAATAAATGAATACCTATGAATATTAATATATTTATAGTTATTCAATTTTAAATAAAAAAAATTAAAATGTGGTAGAAAACAAAAACAAATATTTAACCAACATTTGATAAATATATGTACCTAATTACCATATGTATCAAAGAATAGAGTAGTAAGAATAGTTTAATATTTTCAAATTTAATTTAAAAGCATGTATTAATTTGGTTGAATAAAGGGCTTTTTTATTTTTTATTTATTTATTTTATTATATTATCCCAGTTATTGCTTCTTCTTAAGAACAAAATTTTGACTATATTGAAAAAAATATTTATTTATAAAATGCCCCTGTCAACGAGGCGAGAATTGGTGCATTGGAAACCTTTTTCAGACACCACTCTCTCACAATACAGGTTTATTAAGATATACCTTTATGTTAAATGCACTACATACCCAACTTGTACCTGTGAAGAGAAGTAAACGATTTTTTTTTTAATTTAGCTATGCACCGGACCTCTGCTCCAGTTAGAAATTTGGGACATAAAATGCGTTATTTCAGGCTGCATCTTACCTGATGAAAAGCATCGTGAGGATGCGAGAGTAATAGAGAAGGCAATAGCAAACCACTCCATTCAAATTGCCAAGAAAGTCGATGCTTGTGTTTCATTCCACGCAATGGCCACGACCCTCAGCCATGAGGAATACGACTAAAGAGACCACTTATCTGCGCAGTAGATTTTGTGTAATTGAGTAACGAACATTCACACATAAATCATCGTAATCGTACAACAAAAACTTGCAATTTCTGTAAGAGGAAAAGTAATCTGAAAGTACATTGAAGACCATTAATTAATTTAATGGAATTCCATAAAGAGATGAATGAGATAACTCTTACACAACCGAAGACATAAAGTGTAATTAAAAATTACGAAACTTACAAAGACTTTTGTTATATTTCCGAAGTTGTTGATTCGTTCAATTTAACAATGCGGCGAAATTAACACGTTTTGTTAGGTAATTTGTGAGAAAGCTTTTGTTTTGTTAATAAAAGATTGTTTGATTACTGTGTATGGCAATTTCCGGCTAATTTTGTACCGTTTTATTGTACCGTCATATAATTTGTATGAAAAATCTGTGCTTAAAGTTATGATTATGAAACTTATAACTTGTATACTCAAAGACTAAAAGGAACGATATTTCCGGTTTAAAAAGAAAACCACTTTTTATAAGTCACAATTTCAATTTAAAAGACTGTATACGTACAATCAATTTCTGGCTAATCTCCACTAAATTAAATATTTTTTATATTCGTTTTTTTAATCATTTACAAGAGTGACATTGAACTACATACGAGTAAATCCAGATGTCTCTGCCGTTTATGACATAGGCAAATCGAGAGTCAAAGTTTTTTTTAAGAATTTTATTTAAAAAAAAGTTTATTTACTTGCACACGGGCGGGGGTGACGCCGCCGGCAGCCGGCTTGGCGCCTCGGGCGACTTTCACTGCGGTCAACGCCCGGCGACGCGCCAAAATAATTCGCCGACGCCTGCGCGTGGGCACCTTACGTCATTACCGTCATTACTCACATTTACGCGGTTCCTTCCGCTTGGTGTTGATTGACAGATGGAGTGTTGTGTCCTTCTTCCTATTTAAGAGCCGGTACCTCTTGTCGGTGTCATTTCGTGGGTTTTTTAAGGCCCCGTATCTTAAAAGGCAAAAACTGAACAACGCCTTGTTGTCCGTCTGTCAAACTTCTTTTTTTTAAAGACGGGTTTGCTCTTGACCACAGTCTCGCCCGAGGACAGAGATGAGGTCTACGGTGTAGCGAGCTTACCCAGAAGCAGACTCTGGTTTTGAAGCACTCTGGTTTTGAAGAGAGTCAGATTAGGTTTTGCCATGTCTTCTCCATTTCACACGGTAGGTGATCTAGAACTACTTAACTAGAGTATTGGTTTCCCTATGATTTTCTCCATCTTACTAATATAATTCCAAAAGTCTGTTACTAAATCACTTCTTTATTATTACGTGGATTACAGGACTAAATTTTCCGGCCAAAGCTACTAATTAACAAGTTTTCTATTGAAAATCAACAGTACAGTACAATTGATTTAGTAACAGACTCCCAGGATATATATTGGATTCTTAGGCTGTTTTCATATAAATGACATGTGCAATATTTATGAATTTGAAGTTAATTAACTATATTATTTGCCTAAATTCCACTCCAACGATAACCTGAAATTTAGCTACAGTTGGTAAAATCTTTCCATTTTCAGTAGAAAATTGTAAGGCTTCATAATAATCACTATCTCTTCTTTTATCATAATACGTATTTTACAATAATGTAGACGTATCTGCTTATAACTCCAAAACCAGATCTCAATTGTGTCCGACACAATCCAGAGATTACGAACGCAGGATCGGCAAGTGAAAGCTAATACTCATCCACAAACGATTTCTTCAATGTAATACCATGTTTATCATCCATATTTGCATTGTGCATTAACAGATGTTCAACAGGTCTCTCCAAATACTCGTACATGTCATGTATATCAGCGGCAACTTTCACCAAATCACTATCATTCATAATTTCATTGACAGCTGCAGAGAACCCTGCTTCTAATCCAACGTTCTAATCAAAATGCAAATAACTCCCTAATATCAATTTGCCTAATTTATTAGGTGTCATAACGTATTTCCCTTATCTCAATAGAAAAAATTACCATGACAAATCACAATAAGCGATCGCACTCTCACGCGTCACGACGTTAAAGCGTGACGGCTATATGCGAATTCGTAAGAGCGAAAGGGAGAGATGTTGTGAAATGAATTCAAATTAAGAATAGTATCGAAATCGATCTTGATTTGTCGGTTGCCGACAAGTAATCAGTCAAACAAACGGAGTACAATGCAGGGTGTGCCGTGTCGCTGGAAAGTATTGTTCAATGTCGTTTCGTATCGATATTTAACACAAATTGACATTGAAATATACGCTATTGTGTTCTAAGATTTTTAGGAACAGATCATGTTACGTTCTGCTAAATTGAAAGATCGGGTTTCAGCAAAAAAGTTTGTTTTCCTTGGCAAAACTCTATTTTGAATATTTTAACAGAATCGCAGAGATCTATCTTTTTTAGCTTTCATAATAACTATGCACACTTTTTCTGTTTTGTTGTTCGATATAACTTTTATTATTACATTTATATTGCCTCCTCATTTTGACTGATCTATTACATTTATTGCTTTGTCGATTTTGCCTTTCAGATATTTTTTATTATAAAATAAGGATTCTATGAGCTTCCAGTGAAAGCCGATCATAACTATAATGTTCATTACATTCAACATCACCACCATCATCATCGAAAATAAATTCATTCTTACCTGATTGCTTCTAACCGCTCATTTCTATTTTCTTGCATCAGGCCCATTACAGTCTAGTTTATCAATTTAACATTTCCTTGCTTGTCATTTATCATACCACCATAATTGAAACCTAGGCTCTGATAACTTTGATTAATCACCACCAGGTAGGCTTTAAATTTCACGCAATGATCAGGACACTTTCACTGGTTTCACTGTCCCTGCTGTAGCTCTCTCGCTCTAATCGATTCTTTGGCTTGATGTTGGAAAGAGACAGATGGCTATCATAGATCGGAATTCGGCAGTCGTGCTGTTACGCATTATCGGGTAAGCGATGCAGTTTTAGTCTGTTGAGTTGGAATTTATCTAATATCTGGAGGTCAGGGTTCGGTGTTGACAATTTCTCTTTTTGTTTTATTAGTTGTGATTTTTTGGGTGTCTTGTTAAAAGTCTTTAATGAGACCTGTTACAAGACTAATATCAATAATTAAACCCTTATTTCTAAAAATAAAAGGGTTAATAAAGATTATTCTTTACTATCATAAAAAATATTCAACTTTGTTTTCAACTATGTAATCATTCATCTATTTGTGAGGACCTGTAATTGGCTTCTTTAGTTCTTAAGTGATAACCTATTGTAGTTTAAATGGCTGTTGGTCTTCCTAATAAATAAAATAAAAATCATTCGACTTCACCCCCGTGAATTTAGTTTTGATTTGATTGATAGGTTACGAGCCCTTAATCATCACTTAGAACTTAGGCTTATACCTAGGTGCAGTCTGTCGCAAATTACAAATACTTAATGCCATTCATATAAAGAGCATCTAAAAGATTCTATGAGAAAACCAGTCAGAGGTGTGCTACCTTTTCCCATTTAGCGCTATCTATTAAATGCCTAGATTTATGTAACTTTACTAAATAAACAAACAATAAAATGTTTAGTTGACTTTTCCATTTAGGTGTCCACTCCATGCCACGTTTTTCAGCCGATGTGCCATAATTTGACATCCAATTTGAATTTTAGTTTGTTTTAGTGGCCTGTTCATTGAATTTGCAGAAATATGTTGCTTGCTTAAACTATGTTTTAGACCAAAATCCACCGTGTTTTGACGTAAAACGTCTTGGCGCGGATTGGCAGTAAAATCGACTCGAATGCTGTGATGGCAAATGGCATG
This sequence comes from Ephestia elutella, assembly GCA_018467065.1. Lineage (NCBI taxonomy): Eukaryota > Metazoa > Arthropoda > Insecta > Lepidoptera > Pyralidae > Ephestia > Ephestia elutella. The sequence goes on along the minus strand of CM031573.1, from coordinate 2,654,433 downwards.
GCGGTCCCTTGCCGCGATGCTCAGATGGTTTACATCAAAATATGTGAGCACCGGGCGTCCCGTGACGTCCAGCTTTTTTTTTATTGTTAATGATTAGATATTTATTTTCACTCCGAATTTATGCGTGGTGGAATTCCCAAATTTTCTTGCGCTAAAGTTAATCAAATCCTTTTTCTATTTTTTCCAGGTAAGGCACGAACCGGCAAGAAACAGTAACTAATGTAAGTTGGACTGGTCTCGTCCAAGGCTCACTCTAAAGTAGTGAGATGGTCGACTGGCCCCACGAGGGGGTCTTTTTACACGACTGATCCAAAAAAGGAGTGTTATGTTTTCAGGGTTCATATATTATGTAATGTTCATGTGTATGTATGTAAGTTTCTTTATTCCACCATAAGTCCTGAACGGCTGAACAGATTTAGAAGTGAGTGGTATTTTTAGATTCCTTGCATTCTTTCGAGTGACATAGGCTTTGTATCAGTCGTGTTTTTTTATTTTTTTAATAATTAGCTAGTCCATACAATTCGATCTCGCGTATCTGTTTTAAAACTCGGTCCAAATTGGATTATAGCGGGCTGCCGGCGCTGACAAAATTTACGTGACATGCGATAAGTTTCGATTTCGCTGTAAGAATACCTATTTACTATAATGTTTGCAGACTACTCATCTGCAAAATTTTCTTTTAAATTTCCTTCGAGGATAAAAAAAAGTGTCAGGAGCGGTGCCCAAACAAAAAATATGAACGCTCGTGCCACGCAAGGATCTTCAATTTCGTTTGACTTTTGTTCCAAGGTGAACCTTCTGTACTATATTCTGTGACTCGGCTTTGGCACCATTCCTAGGATTTACGTTTACGAGAACGGCCCATGGCGAGTATCCTGTAAATTTATTAATTTTAATTAACTGACGCTATCGACAGGCCTCTGGTTTAGTTGAGAGCGGAAAGCAAAAATTGTTTACTATTAATTCGATCTGTTGCTAAGTTAAATGTTTTAGAGCATTTTTGTGCGTATTTTTCAAGTCGATTATGTAACAATTAACAATTTAATATTATTTTAAAGTCATAGTTTTTATACAGATTTTATAGAATCTAGTACATATTCTGTGACTTACTAATAACAGCTACTGAAATAAGTGATGTAGCTGTCTTATTTGAGTTCTTCAGATTTTCAGACTTAAATATCGTTAAGCTCAATGTGGGCAGAAGAATTATATAGTTACTTATATAATTCTTCTTGTATTTCTTCTCTAATAGGCATAAAAAGTAAAAATAAAAACCTATAAAAAATTTTAATACGTTTTTTATCCAATCGTATTTCCCCGTGTACCAACAACCTATATTTCTTGATATGAAATAAATTAATTTTATTTATTTATTTATATACAATTTATTAATCTAAGTCGAGGCTTTCGCTCGTCACTCAGACCACAACCCAAAACAACGAGAGCTGTAAACCCAACGGAGTCCACTCATAACTCCACACCATTTCCGCTTACATTGAAAATAACTGTGCTGCCTTCTTGTTTACCTGTGCACAGAGGGGCAAGTGCCGGCCAAAAATAGATAGATCGACACTTTATTGCACCATTTATAGAAAATAACAAAGACAGTTGTAACAAAAAAGTAAATACATAAATGAGTACAAAGGCAATTTCTTCCAGCTAACGTTTGGGTGGAAATAGATATAAGTGAAAATCCATTTTCAAAGAATCTCTCCCGTTTAATTCAATTAAATGAGGGTTATTGTTTTTCCGCTTACTAGTTGGCGCTACTGGCGATGAGGTCTTTCTATAAAGTCCATTTATTCATAACTAGCTTTCGCCCGCGGCTTCGCCCGCGTGAATTTCTCACGAACCGTGCCTTTTCCCGGGATAAAAGGTACTCTATGTGCTTCTCCGTACTTCTAACTATGTGTATGCCAAATTTCAGAAAGATTGGTTCAGTAGATAAAGCGTGAAGAGGTAACAAACAAACAAATAAACAAACAAATGAACAAACAAACAAACCAACAAACAAACTCACTTTCACTTTTATAATATTAGTTAGGATTGTCCTATTATGTAAACAATCTTCACAGTACTTTTTGTTGAATTTTGTTGAAAACAAATCAAATATTAGTTCAAACCTAAGCATTCTAAAGTAAAACGTTTATTAACCACGAAAGTAATTTTCTAAAAAGTCTATTTTAATCACGAATTTTAATTTATAATGTTGTAAAATAATAAAAAGACATTGTAAGATTGTTTACATAATAGGACAATTATGAATAAATGGACTTTACCAACATACATTCGACGTTTTTAAAAAGTCGGTTTTGGCCAGTTTTGGTTGATTATTTCTGGTGCCACTTCAATAATTTGCGCTTGCACTATTTGAAAAGGCGTGTAGTGTTGATTGGTTTAAACTTACTTAGGATAACTATTTATCTGTGCTGCGCCGCGCCCCCGCGCAGTATAAATTAAACATTACATGAAGTTCAATTAATTTAACACATGTCAACCAGATAAAACCTAGATTATATTTTAAAGTGTGTTATTAAATTTATTTTTACAGAATTCCTGACTAATTTGAGCAATAAAGTGGAATTAAATGAGTGTAAATCTTTAAAAAATCTGATATTATTATTCATTATAATGAATGACAAAAAATTGAAAAAATATATGTCTTATTTCCACATAAATAATGAATGCTATTACGATAAATATGCCCAATTATTTCACAAAATGACTTGATCTCAGCTTAGTGGCTTATTTACTTGGCACTTAAGAAAAACGAATTTACGTGTCTTAAGGGCCCGTACTAGGCTAGATTGCTTCACATGATCGTCTGTAATATCTACATTTATGTAAAACTGAATGTAAAATTAAGATATAGCAAACTTCAGGACTAGCACGAGGGATTATGTTACTCAAAAACACGATTGCATAAAATTTTCTCGATAGAAAAAAATTGCGAAGTTGCCTCCAAATCACCTATAATTAACACTTTAAACTGCTATTATTCAAGCAATACATTAAAAAAAAGATTGAGAATTTTTGTATAAATTACTCTAAAGATAAGGCAGGGATTATGTTACTTACTTTTTTTAATATCTTTTTATAAAGCTTTTAAAAAAATAATACGTATAATTGCCCGCATGCTTTAACCATCCGCCTCTGAGCCGCCGCGCCGCCCGCGACCCCGCGAGCATTTATTTAGAACGCGGATTGGATGCGTGCGGGCGAACTGGGTAGCGGGTAGCGGGGGAAAATCTTTGTTGTCATTGGCCTAGTGCGAGCTCTTAATATAAGTAGAAAATTTATTAACATACTAGCCGCGCCCCGGGGCTTCGCTCTCGTGGGAATTTTGGGATCAAAGTACCCTATGTTCTATTTTCTACCCGTGTACCAAATTTCATCGAAATCCATCTAGTCGATTTTGCGTGATTGAGTAACAAACATCCTTTTTAATATTAGTAGGATGCGTTATACCCAGAGCGTATACTTACAATTTTTTTTACAAACAAACAAACGCCAAGTCAACTGAAACTATAAATTATTGTAATAAATTAAAAATATAATCTTAATAAAAAATACTTGAATAAGTTAGTCTCCAGCATAAAATGTTCTAGACGTAATAAAGGTTTTTTTGTCATAATAAAGTTACAGAAAATAATTAAATGCACATTGATTACATCACACGACAATAAAAATGGAGTTACATTTAGCGGCGCCGTCATTTAAACAAAAGGTTAAGTGCGAGTCGGACTCGCTAGAGGGTTCTGTACATTTTCTCAAGTTTTTCCCGTTCTATTTTTATAATAAGGCTACAAAGTTTCGTCTGCTGCCCTTATATAAATAATAATCATCATAAAAAAAGTGTTCGTTTCGTAGCAAAACGAAATAAAAAATTCGATTCAAATATTTAAAAAAAATGAGATCATATTTTCAAATTGAATATTTAAAAATTAACCTTATTTAACCATACATAAGGTTCATTTTATATATTTAGAAAATGAGGAATGGATCATATTCCGATTAATCAACGTGACCGTTGAATCCCCCTGTAGCGACAAAAAAACATGTCTATGACACCTCTATTTGGATTTCCTCAGATACATTTCATCCGTCGATTACATATTTTGTTGTCTTTTTCAATAAAAAATCTTCTTCCCTGCCATAATGGGTTATGCACATAAAAGAAAAGAGGCAGATTCACAGAGACGTTAAAGGCCATCGGCTTTATGGATGCATGCAATTTTGAATCCGTTCGCCTCGTTTTTGAAAATATACCAAATATAAAAGGGGAGTGATATCAATAAAGTTGAAAGAAAAGAGAAAATAAATCCCAGAAAAGTCGAGGTTATGCCGTACTGTAGTTTAACGACTAACTGATCAAATTACTTTATATCGTTGAATGAAGTCACGAAACAGCGCGGTACCCTAAAAACAGTAAACCTTTTTAGTACAATTTAGACCAACTTTTATGGCACTATCACCATGGGCGGAGTTAATTAAAACCCGGTGTAAGGGCCAAATGACATCAAATTGCAGCTCGAATTAAAGGTTTATAAGCTTCTGTGCGCTATTGAGTTTCAGTGGGTTTGCTTAGCTTTTAAATTGTGCCGGCTTTCCACTCTTGATAAGGCGAGGCGGAAATTTTAAAAAAAGCATAATGTTGAAGATAAATAAGTATATACGGACAAATCACACAGATTGAGCTTGAAGATGTTTATATTCTAGATACAGCATTCCGTAAGACCAATTACAACAATACTTAGTGCTGAGGTAACTTCAATTTATATTTGATATCGTCTTCGTGTCGAATTAACCTAAAAAGGCCAATTTGTGTAATCATTTGTAAAAAAAAAACTAAAATACTCGTGGGTCGAGTCAATGCTATTAGTATCATTAATCGTATAAAGAAAGTTATTCAAGAAAAAGTACATAAAGCTATTTTAATATTAAAAAAAAATTAAGCCAAAGTCAGCATTCGGTGTTTTCAGGGCCACGAGGATTCGACTTAGGTATTTTTTCTTTGACTTAGGGCAAAGAAAAAAATCACATTAGACCGCATGACACTTTATATTCGTTCAAATTTTTATCTCAGTAAAAAGATCGGGACACCATTCAAAACATGTTCAAAACGCGCAATAAAAAGAACGAAACCCTTCAAAATTTATTTCGGCTAAGCCAGTGGGGTTATTATGCGATTTTTTATCTGATATCTCGATTGTGCGCAGCTGGCTCGCGATTATTCGAATCGTATTAATCGAATGTTCTTATGATTTTAATAATAGTGCCACGGGTACTTCAACCGACAATCTAAGGACCCTGGTAATAAATAAAGCTGATTTTATTACTAACTCGGTTATTATAGACTATTTATTCGATTGCGATGTGTATGATCCCGTATATTATTTTTTATTAAATACTAGTATTTATACTCAAGGAGTGTGAGGATAAAATCAACTGCTATATTGAAATTGTTTTTAAATTCATGTAATTAAGTTATACACGATTGCAATTCTTTTAACACCATTTTTTGTATTTATTAATCGATAATATGGACTGTTACAGGATTTTTATCTGACTACAAATAATTTGCAAATAAAGTTAATAAAAACAATCGTCGTTTAACGATTCATACAATAAATCAATCAATTAATTTAAGAACTACGTTCTTGTCGGTGAGGTCGTATCGGTGGCAGAAGAGGGGCATATTATATATGGAAATTACTCCAACGATTCATACAAATGTACATAAATATAAATAAATAAATACTTAAATAAAATATATTTATTTCAGACTGAGTCCATATTTTGGTTAGTAACAATGAAAACTTATAACTATGTTAGTAAAATACACACATTAAAACCAAAGGAAGAGAAAGAGGGTGTCGAATGCCAGCCCGACTGTCTACTTAACTGCGTGCAGTTTGAGCCAGCGGGCCAACATCGGCGAGTCCCAGCGAGCAGCCAGCGCGCGCAGGATGCTGTTGGGGCTGCGCTTGCGCATGATGGCAGCGAAACCATCTATGTGGGCTTCCGCGAACATGGCGGATGCACTACAATAACGCGCAGCCCCATCAACGCCCGGAACGCGTTGTTATACTGTACGCGGAGGTCACTGTACGTCCCCTGCGTAAAATTGACCCACAGACTGCAGGTATAAAATGACTGACAGTAAGCTCGAAATAATGTTACTTTAACTTGTTCAGTTCATTTAGCAAATCTGCGAGCCAACATGTTACAGCGGACAGACCTCCGTTCACGTTCTATATCTAAAGTGTCTTTCAAGTCCTCGCTGACCCAGTGGCCTAGGTACTTAAATCTGTCAACTTTTTTCAGAGGAATTCCACAGAGAGTAAACTTGGGAATGCTAGTATATCTTTTCTTGTCTGGCGTAAATACCATGAATTCGCTCTTGCCTACATTATACCTAAGCCCTTGAGCCAACGCATAAGACTCACAAATATTGAGCAGTTTTTTCATGGCTCCGCTTGATGGGCTTAAAAGGACCATATCGTCAGCGTATCTTAAATTATTTACGCACACTCCGTCTATGTGACATCCAATACAAGTCCTGTTAAGCTCAACAATCAGCTTATTCATGTAGAGATTGAATAAGGTAGGGGAGCTCAGGCCGCCCTGTCTCACCCCACACTCTAACCCGTACTCTTCAGAGAGTGAGCCTGACCACCTAACATTGTTTTTCTGGTTATCGTACCAATGTTTAAACATTAATATTACTTCCTCGGGCAGATCTGTTTCTGATCTTAATTTATCCCACAGAACATCATAAGCTACCAGATCAAATACTTTGGACAAATCTAAGTAACTAATATACACAGGTGTCTTCCTAGCCGTATAGTAGTGGACCGTCTGCTTTAGGCATAGAATAGCACTCTCCGTGGAAAGACCAGGTCTAAAGCCAAACTGGGCATCCTCAAATATTACATGTTTTTGTAAAAGCCTGCTAAGCAGACTGTCCAGTACTTTCGCGATCACAGTTGCAAGTGAGATTGGCCTATAGTTACATACATCAGAAGAATCTCCAGTTTTGTTTTTAATTATAGGCACCACAATTGTACGCATCACATTAATACATAAAACCATTTTACCATAGTTATATGAAACTAATAAAAAGCTTATTAAAAACTAAATTCCTACCTAATATCTCATTATCGCACTTAAACATTGTCTTTAAAAACGTAAGAGAATAACACTTTTTTTTTTACAAATGGTACAACTCGGTAAAAAATCGTGTTATTTAGGACAAATACCGATTCGTACTCGTGGGCGATTTACAATCGAGAATCGATAATGAGTTGCGAGAACTCGATTGTAACCTTAAATTGTCCCACGCTTGCTAACGCAACGATTTCCCGCGTCTATTCAACTCTATTCGATTGAAATAAAGTTGTTTATGACAATCGAATGGTAAAAATCGATATGGGTGTAATTATAGTTTCACCTTGCACTACTTGCAAGAGTGTTGAAGTTGACAGGTGGATTTGATTTTCCGATATGGCAATGATACAATACTGTGTTTTCAAAGCTAATATGGAAGTATCAAAATCTATGTTTATGTCACTGTAAATGCCACTTGCAATGTGGCCTGTGGTGTGGCCCTAGAATAGCACCAACCCATTTCTTCCCGTGGGTGTCGTAAGAGGCGACTAAGGGATTTAAAACACCGGAGGATGGGCAGCAGCATTCTTCCGCGTACTATGCCATCACACTGCGATCGCCAACCCGCCTGCCAAGCGTGGCGATTACGGCAAAACCCCCCACGGATAAAATCCTTGGGGGAGGCCTTTGTCCAGCAGTGGACGTCATTAGGCTGAAAGAGAGAAATGCCACTTATTTGGTAAATCTCGGGCTTTGCTAGCAAATCTTAAGATTAGCCAACATGAGTTGGTTAATGAAAGAATTTAGAAGTAAATATACAAATGGCGTTAACCTAGAGGAGTTTGATACATGTTACCGTGATAACGTGAAGGTTCATGGTGCAAAGCTCTGGTGGAGTGGAAGGAGGCCTCTACACCCATAGGGTTGAAAAGGGCTGAAGAGAGAGAGAGAGAGACCGTGATAACTTTGCTTAAAGTCATTAGGTAAGTTAGTAATTTGTCATATCTTTCTGTTCATGCATTTATGTTTTTTTCTTTTCATTTCACTAAGGTTGCTTGGGAGAGATTGCACTAGCGACAAGGCCGCATATTATACCTATAATTTAACTCACAAAGTTTCTGGCCATAACTTTTGCTGTAATAGAGAATTTTACTTACTTTAAAAGATCCGTAGGTTAAGGTTTGTTAGTTAGCTTCAGACCAAGAGGAGGGGAGAGCCGCAGAAAAAAGCTAGCTGTATGTAAGGTTCAAGGTCGTATGTATCTATTGAAAACATTTTAATTTGATGGAATTATAATAACAGGTAGTAATGTACAATTAAAACTGTTATAATTATTTTAATTTATATATTGATTGAGATTAGATATTGAAGGTCTATGGCTAATTTTATAGAGTTTTTAATTGTATGTTATTAATTCACCGTCGATTGCTTATTGTCAGTCCGATGAAGTAAAAGTCTCATTATACGTAGAGATTAAAGTACTGGAAAGTCGGAGTTTAAAGCCTTGAAATTAAATATTTAGATTTATTTACATACTTCGGATAGTAAGTATGGCTTAGTGACCCAAAGTGAGTCTTGGCCTCTAACACAAGAGCACGCCAGCGTTCCCGGTCTCGCCCAACTTATACCAGATTTATTTAATGTCTAAAAATGATATTTAACTACAACACAACATCCTAACTAATATTATAAATGCGAAAGAGAGTTTGTTTGTTACCTTCACGCTTTATTTCCTGAACCAAACTTCCTGAAATTTCGCATACACATAGCTGGAAGTACGGAAAAGGACATAGGGTACCTTTCATCCCGGGAAAAAGCACTGTTCCCGTGGGAAATTCACGCGGGCGAAGCCGCGGGCGAAAGCTAGTAAGTTATATTTGGCTATTGTCAAAATTTCCCATACGGCAATGTGGGTGTGGATATGAAATAGATTACCATCGCCGCATCAAGATCAGAGTGGAAGTCCAAGCAAAAGGCATACGTTCAGCAGTGGACACACTTATGCTGAGAAGAAGCAGATAAAAAACTTTATTTGCAGCCACAACAACACATACAGTTTCATACAACAAATAACGAAAACTAAATAAACGAAAAAATAAGAGTGTGTTGCACTATTACCCGGAGGGCAATACACTGATTTTCAGTTGTGACCAGATACGAGTGCGAAAATGGATATCAGAATAGTACCAATAGCGGTGGTGGCCGAGTGGTTGCGCCCGCCTGTGGCTGCAAAGGTCCTAGGTTCGAATCCTGCCCGTGCTACATGAGTTTCTATTTCTATACCAATTTGACTCATGTACCTATGTTAGTTTTCATCGACCACCACTTGCTTCCGGTGAGGGAAAACATCGTGAGGAAACCTTGCACTCTGGTTAATGATTATCAGCTAGTGTGTGAAATGGAGAAGGCAATGGCAAACCACTCCATTAAAATTGCCAAGAGAGTCGTTGTGTGTGTTTGATTCCATATAATGACCACGACCCTCAGTCATGAGGTTAGAGCGTGAGAGCTCTAAATAATAATAATCTTCAGGGTCGTTGTATAGTACAATTTATTGATAAAACATAAGAATATAAGTAGGTATAGGACCCGATAAGGGTCTATAGTTTAATAATATTTTAAAATAGTATTATTTTAGCTTCACAATGAAAGTAACTCATAATAATAGGCATCGGTAGATACTTAGCCAAGAATGACAACCAAAATACAGAATCGAATATAAATGAATACAGTTTAAAATTTATGACAGGTGAAATAAGTATGTATGTGCCAGCGCACGCATAAATAGATCCAAAGAGGATGAACGCGTTGCCGCGTTACAAGGTAATACGACTAAAGAGAGAGAGTACCAATAGTTCACCAATACTTACACTCGGTAAGAGCAACCTCTTACCGAGTACGTAATGCATCATATTCCCGCGGTAATTTCTAAAAGTGCATCTTATAATGGCGGAGTGCACGCGACCCACACGACTGCAATCATTGAAAGTGATTTGCGATTCAAAAATTGATTTCCATCGCATTTTCCCTGGGTCGCGTATGGATTTCTCTTGTACAGTCAGCAGCGTAAACTTTTTAATCATTTGTAATATTTCCGACTGTAACTTTATCATCATTTCAGCCTTTTTCTGTCCATTGCTAGACATTGGCTTCTATTCTTTCAAGCCTCCTTCTCTGTCTTGTGCTCCTCTTATCAATGCACGACCTGCAGCTTTGACTATGTCGTCCACCCAATCTGCTCATCTCATAGATGGACGTCTGATACTTCGTTCCCCTGTCCTAGGCTAGCTATTCGGTGTTGTACACACTATAGTTTTAAATAAATAATATGTAATAAATAATAATGTATGAAATAATAATATACTTTTATGTATTTTGAAACAAAAACAATTTAGTATGTCACAATAAGCACTTATTTAGCATTCTTTCAAACACTGCACTAGTACACATCCTCATTTTAACTCAAATTACTATAATTCATATGTTTCTAAATCAATTTCGCTTTCTGACCTAAATGTACTACTCTTAGTACAATTTGTGCGTTACGAATTTGCGGATATCCGCTCGTGTTTTTTATGCTGACTGTACCTAATATGGTGATGTTTACACTTTATCATTACTGTTATTGATTTGTGCCCATTCATTTTGTTTAGTAATTGGGACAAGTAATAAAATGTTATTCAGACCCGTACGATCAACAACATCAACAAAGTAGCTTCTGCGCGCGACTTCCTCCGCGTGTAATATACTATTTAATATCTCTAGTTCTAAGCGGAGTATCAAAATGATTATATTTAATTTGACTTGCTGTAGACTGTACCTAGCCTAGAGTTATTGTGAGCCACTGTATATTTATTTATTTCAATAACCTGTAACTATTATTTTAGGACTTAAACCCAGCGCAATGGCTTAGCTTGTTTGTTTTAATTATAATAACAAATAACAACCCCCTTTCTTTTCCAATGGTAATTATACCTCTACACTATGGTTAGGGTAACCACTTACCATCACCGCCTGTACACTTGTTGGCTTAGTGGTATGATAATTATTTTCTAGGCAAATTAAAAGATTGCTCTGAATCAAATAAAAAATGACTTCAACCTTAACCTGTAACATCTCATTTTTGCGTTGTAGGTTAAAGTAACCATAAACATCTAAGCACTAAACACGTGTCGATACTTCACCGTGTACGTCAAATTCCTCGCTTTCATTCCACTTTCGCTAAATACCCATTGTTGATAGCGTTATCGCACGATTGACGCGCACGCGCAGCTAAATGTATGCAAATTAAGTTCTATTTGTTACACATTAAGGTTCATTATCGATTGACGTTGTGGCTCTTTCTTTTCTATTTATTAAATTGTCGTCGACGCGTGGCGGGTAAACGCATTGTCACAGAATATATAAAGTCCATTTATCCATAATTGTCCTATTATGTAAACAATCTTACCATGTCTTTTTATGATTTTACAACAATATAAATTAAAATAGACTTTTCAGGAAATTACTTTCGTGGTTAATAAATGTTTTACATTAGAATGTTTAGGTTTGAACTAATATTTGATTTATTTTTAACAAAATTCAATGAAAAGTACTGTAAAGATTGTTTACATAATAGGACAATTAAGAAAAAATGGAGTTTATATACTAGCGCCCCGCACCGGTTTCTCTGGAGTACATACATAAATTGCATACAATAATTGCATATGTCACTCAGGTATAATGTAGCTTTCTATTGGTGAAAGAATTTTTGAAATCGGTTCAGTTGTTTCGAAGATTACCTTCAAAGAAACCTACAAACTCTTCCTTTTTGAAATATTTGTATGATTTATGCAATTTTTATTTCTTTATCGCAAAGGAAATTCATTTGATACGGTATGGTATTGGAAATGTAAAATAAACCGTGGTGAATTAGTATAGTAAGGAAATCGTATTATTAATACGTATTATGAATTAAATATTACATATTATTATTTTAGACGTTTCGTTACGGGTTTCACGGACACGTTAGTCTTTGGCACTTTCTTAATCCTAATCCTAACTAATAGTATAAATTCGAAAGTTTGTGAGGATGTTTGTTACTGAATCACGCAAAATCTACTAGACGGATTTCGATGAAATTTGATTTAAGTACGGGTTGTTGAAGCTGTGGTTGGGATGCAATAAATTAGTCCATTCCATTAGACATTTATTTCTATGATTAACAAAATAATACCATGATGGATGTTTAACGCAAATACAATAGTAATTTTTGCTTTAACGTGGCACTTGCTAGCCAATAGGATAATGAAAGAATCAAAGAGAATGTAACCACTACGTGGAATGCATAGGTTGTAACATGACATTGACAGTCTTGACATTAACCGGCGTAGACACGGGTAGAAAAATACCGGAATAGCACATACGGTATTTTTTATCCTAAAATTCTCACGGGAGCAAAGCGCCGGGGCGCAGCTAGTAACAAAATATATTCTGCTTACTGCGTGCGGCCATCGAACCGCCAGCTTAGAGATTCCCGAAAGCGCCTTAATTGGCGCCATTTTGTTTTTGGCCCGGAATTTTTATTCATGAATTCCTGTGGCCGCTTTGGTGTGTTCCTGACATCCATTTAAGGTTCCCCGGGTTTTTGTTGTTGGGAGCTGCGCACGCGACGGTGTTCCCGAGACGAGTGAGCAATTAAAGTTACCCTATGTTTTGTTTGTCTGCTGTTGGGTTGCCAGGAACTGCGAATGGAATGGAGTTTCCATTCTCAATATTTCGATATTGAATTATTGAAGTATATGATGAGTGTAGAGGAAGCAAGAGAGATCTGTAAGGATCGTAGCAAGTGGAAATCGCTAGTTTCTGCCTACCCCCACAGGAAAAAGGCGTGATAATTTGTATTTATGTATGTATCAGGATGCCCAAAACAATTGTGGCTTCTAGCCGTCAAAGAAAATTATGTTTTCTCGAAAGCAACTTATCGTCCGTCCAATTGCTTGTAACTTGTGAAATCCATTGATTACATGTTTCTAAGCTCCTTGGCTGGTCAATATTGTGTCTGGTTGGAGCTCTATTTTTGAGTTTCAATTATGATTTCAATTCAGCATTTGAATTATTTTCACGGAAGTGAATTCATTTTTGAATCGTTCTCTTAGGAGTACTCCTAGTCAGAATTTTCAATTGTAGGATCTCCATTTCGATTAATTATAATGTTCATATGAATTGAAAGATAAGATTTCGTATTCGAAATGGCGAATGGATTCAATAATCGAGATCCTGCTTTTTTAACCAACCGTTTTAAATTCCGTCTGTATGTTTAGTTTCAATTTAAGTTGACAGATTTGGTTTGTACTTATTTAATAATGTATGTTTCGTGGTCCGTACATGGTATGGTGGTAAAAACTATATGCAGTTGTTTATGGACTTGAAACGAATGAACGAACATATTAAGAAAGACTGAATTTGTAACTAAAATTGTTAGTTATATAGGAACTTATCCGACAAGAGCCTCGCTCTTAAATGTGATGATGATCACGATGATGATGATGTTATCTTATACGACAACTAGCTATTGCCTGTGGCTTAGCCCGCGTGGATTTCCCACGGGAACAGTCTTTTTCCCGGGATGAAAGGTACCTTATGTCCTTCTCAGTACTTCTAACTATATGTATGCGAAATTTCAGGAAGATTGGTTCAGTAGATAGAGCGTGAAGAGGTAACAAATAAACAAACAAACGAACTCACTTTCGCATTTATAATATTAGTTAGGATTATGATTAGTTAGGATTAGGATAATAATAATACATTTTGATACATTTTAGAAAAATGTTATTCTTTAGATAGAAAGTAGAAATTCTGATTTAAACTCTCAAATAACGCGTGCGCCTATATACCCAGCCCAGCCCTTATAGAAATCTGATAGCCATCAAGTGATCATTCCTAATGGCCCAGACCATCAAGACACATTTGAATGGCCAACACTAAATCAACTCTCCTGGCCGAGCGGCTTTCATGACAAAACCAAATACAGTTATCTAGGTTCAGTAAATTTTAAAGTGAAAACAATGGCCGCCACGCCTTTCCATTTCTCTAAATCAAATACAACTCCGACTAGCCATAGACTTCGATTTGCTAATGTTGTAGACAAACAATCGGTCTTACAAGGGAAATAGTCTTACATGGGAAATATGCATGTTTATGGCGTCTTAAATGGCGCTACTTCATAGCTTTGGTTTTGGTTAATTGAAAGCGAAACGTGTTTTGTGATTTTGTGGTCAACACCTACGGATATCGTATATGCATCTGCTGTATTTTATACTAGCTTTTGCCCGCGGCTTAGCTCGCGTGAATTTTCTTCTTAAACAGTGCTTTTTCCAGGGATGAAAGGTACCCTATGTCTTTCTCCGTACTTATAACTATGTGTAAGCGAAATTTCAGGAAGATTGGTTCAGTAGATACTGCGTGAAAAGGTAACAAACAAACCAACAAACAAACAAACTCACTTTCGCATTTATAGTATTAGTTAGGATTAGGATGGCAATGATTGTCGCTCAAACGCCAGCTTGAATGAAAATTTGAGAGTCGAATTTTCAAAAAGTTTATATCAGGCGGCGGACTTTAGACGATCAGGCCTATATTTCTTACAGAGACTTTGGATTTAGACTAATTGATTTAAATCCTTTCTACATCTTCTAGTCTTTGCGTTGGTTATGAGTCGACAGCGCGAGAGTGCGCCGCTGAGTTACCGGCGCGCGCGCACCTCGCAAGTTATTGCGATTAAAGATGTACCAGTGCCAGACTAGTTTGTGCACCCAGCTTGACTGTCTATGAGTAATAAACTTAGCTTGTAACTATCTCTCATAATATCGGTTTTACCCACGACTTCGTCCGCGTGGACTTCAGATTTCAAAAACCTTTCAATGGAATAAATGTATCCTATGTGTTACGGAGTGCGTTTCGTCAAAATCGGTACAGCCGTTTTGGCACAGTTACAAACATCAATACTTTCACGTTATAAGACATTGGGATGGAATATATGTTGGTTTCAACAATTGTAGGCTCTGTCTACTCCGTGAGAGACAACGACGTGGACAAAAGACTTAAAATTCCCTAGAACACCCACAACCTCAAGTCAAACCGGTGTGTTTGACCCTAACCGAAGTATCAATTGAGGAGAAAGTCCCTTATCATTGCTACTCCGGGAAGAAGGTCGAGTTTACGATCTCGACCCGGGGTCAACTGCCAATAAAAACGAATTAATATCTGCTACTGCTGATGGTACAGTAACAGACGGTGGGAGGACATTATCACGTTTTTCGAATATTTACCCTTCTAATTCTTCAAGTCTTAAAAGATTCTTCAACATAAACTTAATGCTTATGCTGAAGATTGAGACGACTGATCTGGTTACAGAGTGATCACATCACGACAAGTTTTTATATTTTTGGTGGGCGCATACGTCCGTTTCTTTTTCCGAACAGAAAATGTTAGACACTCGAAAATTTTGTATGAAAAGCCAGCATTTGGATCTCCGGATCTGAAATTTCCGTACGGAAATGAACTGACGTGTGCGCCCGGCTTTATATTAAACTGGCACCGAGTACAGACACACATCTTTTTTCAAAATTTTATGGTACTCTAATTTCCCTTAACATCTTAAATTGACTACTCGTAATCAGCGCTGTATCGAATCGATCGAGTTTGGCCGCGTGACGAATCCGATATACGATTATGGAATCGAATGGCCCGGAGTCGAAGCCCTTTTACCGATTTTACGATCGATTTGAGTGTTGGCTAAGTAGCGTGTAAATCAGATCAGTGGTTTATGACCATTCTTGTTGCTTTTTGGGGGTCATAAAACCGAAAGGGTATGGTGTTTTGCCAGGAGGATTTTTGTCCGACCCGTATATTGGGATAGAGCTGGATGAGGAATGCTCAAGATCGTAAGGAATTGCGTGTGCATGAGGAGACCTACACTCAGCAGTGAGTGGACAACGGTTGAAGAAGGACTTTTATCACACAAAACTATTTTAGTACTTTCCATAAGCCTCTGTTTCCTATAATACTGACATCCACTTTTAAAACTTTCATATAGTCCTTCATGTAGTCCATTCATTACATTTTTTGACTCCTTCTTCTGTAACCATCCACCCCGCCTTCATTTTCAATGTCCTTTTAATTAGATAGGTATCTGTCTTCTCATTACGAGTTCTAACCAAGTCAATCTATTTCACTCATACGTAGGCATTACCTTTAAAGTCACATATTATGTTTTTATTTATTTGTTTCATTCCACACAGATTTTGAATCGCTAACACAGCCACCCCACCCAAAAGCCCAAACATGATTTTGTAGCAGTCTTTAGTACTTCATTGACCTTCGCTCCGGTGCAATCAACGGGTGATTAACGATTACGACTTGTACTTGTGAGAAATTGGTTGCAACCGCGTTGTCCAATCCAGCATTTATTTTGTCTGCGGTAATTTAAGCACAAAAAAATAATGGGCAAAATACGGAATGATTGTGTTAGGAAGCGGTGGTGGCCGCGCCCGCCTGTGGCTGCAAAGATTCGAATCCTGCCCGTGCTACATGAGTTTGTATACCAATCTGACTCATGTATGATAGTTTTCATCGACCACCACTTGCTTCCGGTGAAGGAAAACATCGTGAGTAAACCTGCACTCTGGTTGATGATTATCAGCTAGTGTGGGAAATTAAGAGGGCTATGGGCAATGGCAAACCACTCCGTTTACTTTGCCAAGACATTGTGTGTGTTTCATTCGACATAATGACCACGACCCTCAGTCATGAGGAATACTACTAAAGAAGGAGAATGTGTAAGGAAGCATGAAAGTAGCAACCGTAAATAAGTAGCTGGCGATCACTGCGCGCGCGCGCCGTGGTAGTTTTACTGTGTCGGATATAAAATTAATCTTACGAACTTGTAGTAATAAAAATCAAATCAGAGTGCAGCTACCAGACCTCATAATTTCTCGCATATCTGATTCTATTAATTCTGATCTCCCAATGGCCTTGGCCCTGCCCTGAGGTATACTTTCACTGGGCTGCGAAAGCCACTTCTAGGTATTCTGCACTTGTGGTGGCGCGCGGCACTGCCCTAGGGCGAAGGTCGGTCGGATCAGACAACGCTTTCCGTTTCGTGCGACCAGCTGGCTGTCGCTTGCTGGTGATATTGATTTAGGTGCTGTTAGGTTTTGTTGATATTTCTCTATCAATTTATTTAATAAAACATACATAGGTATTTTTCATTAAAAATGTTTATATCTAAATTAAAAAACGAGCAAGCGGATCACCTGATGGTAAGTGATCATCGCTGCCCATGGACAACTGCAACACTAGGGGTATCGCAGGAGTGTTGCCGGCCTTTCAAGAAGACGTGGACCCAGTCTCAGGCGACTTGACAACAGTGTTATCTGTATGCATTTGCATATACAAATGCGTAAAATCTGATGTCTAGTTATCAAATTAATTAACGCTCTTCATAAGGAGATTCAAGTAAAAGTTCGTTGTCTATTACACGATAATAACAATATTGCAGATCGATGATTGCAGATCGATGATTGCAGATCTCAACAAATGGATGGTACCAGGCTTGTATTCCAATGGTTGTTAATTAAAACATCGTAACGTTGCGTGTGCGCACTCCGTCTGGTTCTTATAGTGGAGCTCGCCAGATAATTAATACGTTCTGTCCTGATGTACTTCGTAAACGAGGATCGCCAGGGTAGAGATAACATTCGTATAGTATGTTATGGGTAAAAGTACAAATAAAATATAGACTGGTATTGTAAGAATGTAAGTTTCAATCATAGACGTATTACTTCCGACAGGACGTACCTAGCTCTATGGTTTCAATCATGTTTAAAGCCTGACCAGGAGTACAGGAGCAGGTGGGAGCACGGGAGCACGTGCCCCATGTTGCTATTCCGCAACATGGCGAGGTTTTTTATATTCCTGGTCAGGCTATAAATAAAGTATTCGAGCAGTACATAATATCTCGATGATTCGAGCAAAAATGACTTCCGTGCGCCCGTGTTGCTCTATGATCGTTGCTGATGAATGAGACAATACTTTTTGTTTATTGAAGTCTGTCAATAAATGTTGACAGATGAGAAATATACATTGTATGACAATATATTTCTTTTGAAGAAATCTCGCAATCATAGTATTTTATAGTTGTATTTACATAAGTATCAAATAACTAAATAACTACAAAATGTCGAGCGAAATATCGTTCCAGGAGGAAGCCCCTGTCATTGAGGTTATCTTTGAAAAAGATTTGTCTTCCGAAGAACCTCCAATGGAGGAATGGTCCTCTCTTGAATTCGAGGTGACCGAAGAAAACGTAAAGCGACTACAATATGCCGAAGGACTGTATGACCCAGGCAGCGGTGAAATATGTACCAAGTACTTTCCATTGTCTGCTAGCTCTGTATTTCGACACCCGTATTACAATTATCCAGGGATACTTGATCCCGGAATCCAGGAGGCCCTTCTACAACCAGAACCTAAGATAATTTACCCTGATGATGGACAAGAACTATATTTAGCTGTTTGCAAAGAAATGGACAGTTGCCCAGTTAGATCATTCTATCGGGGACTCCTAGAAGATAAAATAGATTTGAAATACTATGGTATCAATCCGAATGGTTTTCGAGCCATGGCAATGGCTCTGACGCTGAATAGATTTGTAACAGTTCTAGATTTGACAGATAATTGGATAAACACAGATGGTTGTTTCCATTTAGGTGCGATGTTATCAGAAAATTATACACTCACAGAACTTAATTTGACTGGCTGTAGAATTGGAGCAGCAGGAGCAAAACGTCTTTTTGTAAATTTGCCATCGAACCAGTTCCTTAGAATTTTGAATGTTTCTAGAAATCAGTTAGGTGATGCAGGTGTAGAAATAATTGCCAATGCTATATTTAAGGGTTCTGCCATCACACAATTAAACCTTAGTTTTAATGGTCTATCTGGAAAATCGCCAGGAATTTTAGCTCAAGCATTTGAAACTAACAACAGGCTCACTCATTTGAACTTGTCATGGAATTCCATGTTATCTCCAAACGGAATTTTCGCACTTTGCACTGAGCTATCAACCAATCGGACACTGGAAGAATTAAACTTGTCATGGAACGCTCTGAGTGGGAATCGCGTCGGTAAGGCATTGCAAAAAGTTTTGAAACATCCCAAACTTCGTTATTTAAATTTGTGTAATAATAAACTGGAGGGTCCAGCTGTGAAATTTATTGGAGCCGGATTAGCTAAGACCCCGAAGTTGGATACTCTGGACTTGTCTTATAATCCGATGACGGAAGCTGACGCGGTAAAATTGTTGGAGCGTTTAATGGAACCGAAAGTGAAATTAAAGCGACTTTTGCTTGATAACGTGGTTGTGGATTCAACGTTCATGGAACTCCGGAAAGAAGTCCTCTCTTACAAGTTTCGTAGTAATTGTGTTATCACTTGGGGAAGTGTAAAGGAGAAATTTATACCAAAAGGGACCGATATCAGGGAGATAGTTTTCAACAGATGTGAGGCAATCTGTAAGAAATCTAAGAAGAAACCAATAGATATAGCGCTAGTTATCCAACAGATGTACAGGGATGACCCTGAGCCCATGAATACTAAGACCTTTGGTAGAACAGTGAGAGGTCATGGTGCTCAACTTGACGACGATTTGATTGAAGAACTAGCTAACAGGTTCCCGGGGCCAAAGAGTGAAAAGATGAAATTTATAAGTTTACCTTCAATGATCGATTATCTGAAGCGTAAATGGCCAGACCGGAAACTTCCTCCACCGCCTCCTCCCGAGCCGGAACCTGAGCCTGAACCAAAAGGGAAGAAAGGAAAAGGGAAAGGAAAAAAGAAATAAATGCCGGTTAATTTTATAAGTATGTTAGTATAACGTTTACGTTTCTAAATGTTATTTTCAGGAGAAAAAGTGATTTGTAAGTATTTAATTAGTATAATTTGTTTTACTTGCTAGACTGTTACTAGACTTAGATATGCTATTTTGTTATAACTGTTAATATAACCAAATGGATAATCTTTTTGTTTTTTATTTATAAATATACAAAGTGGCATGTTCCCAGAGCCTTATATCTGGCATCGTGGGTCTGTCTGTTCTACAATAGTCTAAACGAGTGATTTACATCGCCCCGGTACAAAGCTGAGCGCGTGATCTGTGTCCATTGTAGCACGGCACGGCATGCAAAATAACTCGCGCATGCAAATATGTCTTGAAAGTGTTCTGGCACAAACTAAAAATGTTACAATAATGTATCGTTTTGTGATTCACCATAGAAAGATTTTGGACTCTTACTTACTCCATTGACCACAAAGTGGATCTTGGCCTCCAATACGAGAGAGCGCCATAGACTCCTATTCTGCGCGGTGGCTCGCCAGTTGACCGCTCCCAGCTCACGCAGATCAGCCTCCACAGTCTCTCCAGCGATATCTGGGGCGCCCGACTGGGACTCTGAACAGTGAACAGTGTTATTTCTGTCATTCGCCTATGTTTGCGAAGGCATGCTTTACGAGATTAAACTGGAAGATAGCTCCATACGACCTTAACCGCGAGACACTCGACATTTTTTTCCACCAAGTTTCGCCGCTGCCCCGCCTATGGTCGGTAGGTCCTCCATTTTCTTAACTACCAGTGACCAAATTACACAATGCGATGTCATAGGTGATGGTAAACGCTTGCTGTAGCCGATACGCTCTCAGCATAGAACGGAAATGACAACGGAAAGTGCCCAGAAAGCCGTTGCTGTTTTTTTTTTGTCACAGAGAAAATTGTGCCTTTTTTCTTTTGGTTTATTTTATTGATAATGTTTTTAGACAATCTGATTTTCTGAATATAATACGTACAATTTCAAGTACGTTATCTTTCTGTGATCTATGTATCTATCATTCAGGATCCAGGCGATGGAACCTAACAATTGTGATTAGTTACAGCCGACGGGTGTCTTCGTGCTACGTGTCCACTGTTGTATAATGTACAGGAGATTTGAAAATATAATTCGTGTATCTATATGTGTGATTTGTCATTATGAATTTTAACAGCAACTGATAATACAATTATTGTGCAGAGCAACTACGCTCTGCTGCCAGAAAATGTGGCAGAGAGAATCCGGACAAACGAAGCGGCGGGAAGAATTCTGTACCGGAACTTTACCGGGAAAAAATCTACCGGTAAAATTAAGTACCGGGAAAAAATCTCCACGCGACACCACGCTTGTCCGACTAGAATCTAACTTAAGCTATACGCAGTCTGCTACCACCGTAGCTTATGAAGGGAGCTACAGGGCCCTATACAATAACCTAACCTATAAATTAATTACAATTGAACACTTACCAAATTAAATCTTCTTTCTCTTCGGATCCAAACTTGAGTGTCTTCGGGAAGGGGGAATTCCTAATCACCCTACCTAACCCTTGAGATCTCAATTCCCCAGGACAAATAAATAGATTTCTTCCCGTAGTTTCACTCGGGAACAGCCAGATGTGAACAGCCAGCCACGTTTCACCTCTCACAAGAAAAAGTCACCATGACGGGTACACAAACACAAAGTTCAATAGTTATTTAACAAACAGGAAATTCACAAACACAACTCAAGCTAATTAGCAATCAAAGAACGCGGAA
Source organism: Ephestia elutella (assembly GCA_018467065.1). Taxonomy (NCBI): domain Eukaryota; kingdom Metazoa; phylum Arthropoda; class Insecta; order Lepidoptera; family Pyralidae; genus Ephestia; species Ephestia elutella. The sequence goes on along the minus strand of CM031573.1, from coordinate 2,632,670 downwards.
CCTCTCGCGTATTAAAAATCAAACCGATATCGCATAGCAATGGCGACCGTCCGCGAGCCATTCGCACGAGCAGTGTGAAAACCCCGAACGCCCTCTGGCGGCAGCAATGCGAAACGCCCGCGTTTAGTTTTACCCAATATATTACAAACATCCCCCGTCCCGGTCTGAGAAGCAGACCGCTAGCTTACTCTACGGGAAGGCGGGCGAGAGAGGTCACACCTCTCCTTAAAATCGACCCGTCGACCAACACCTCAGCCACACGCGGAGTGCCATCTCCGCCAAGAATCAAACGTAATATGCGAGCTCGTCGCCAAAGCAATGAGGGCAAATTTGCCTCTTTTAACAATACTAAATCACCCTCCCTGGGAGGCTCAGTCCTGTCTGTCCACTTCACTCTTTGCTGCAGCAAATGCAAATATTCAAGCGACCAGCGACGCCAAAAGTCCTGGCTCATTTGCTGCAACATTTGAAAACGCGACAACCGATATACGCGTTCATCCTTCCACGGGTATTCGGGCAGGGCATTCAACGGCCCTCCCACCAAAAAATGACCAGGGGTGAGAGCTTCCAAGTCATTTGGATCTGGAGATAGCGGACAGAGAGGACGAGAGTTGAGGACCGCCTCAACTTTACAAAACACTGTGGCCAGCTCTTCAAAAGTTAGAGCCGTTTCTCCGATAATGCGGCGGAGGTGGGTCTTTGCGGATTTCACAGCCGCTTCAAAAATCCCTCCCCAATGGGGGCAACTTGGGGGACTAAACTTCCAGGTTATTCCCCTTTGGGCAGCAATTTGACTTAAACTAGTACAATTTTTATCAATAAACACAGAAACATCCTTAAGATAATTTACAGTTCCTTTATAGTTTGTGCCATTGTCAGACCTAATAAGGGAAGGTAGACCTCGACGCGAAACAAAGCGATCCAACGCGGCGACGAAGGCCTCCGTAGTCAGAGCCGATACCACCTCCAAATGGACAGCCTTGGTGGCCAAACAAACAAATACACACAAATAGCCCTTCACAATACGGGCACTACGAAAGGGAGAAGCCTTGATCGAAAAGGGACCGGCAAAATCGGTTCCAACGCCGTCAAACGGTCTCGAAGGTCGGATTCGATCAGCGGGCAAATCACCCATCTGTGGTTGCATCGTGGATGCCTTCAACCTATAACATGCAATGCATCGAAACAGGACACTACGGATTGCTCTTCGGGCAGACAAAATCCAAAATTCGCGTTGCAAAATAGCCAACAAAGCATTGCACCCAGCATGGGCGTTACGAATGTGTCGATCAGACACCAAAAGCTGCACCAAGGGTCCGCCCTTGGGCAACAACAGAGGATGGCGAGTCTCATATGGAAGATCCGCCTTCCGGAGCCTGCCTCCAACCCGAAGAAGCCCATCCGAGTCGATGTACGGGTTCAAACGAGCGACCGCGCCCTTCAACTTAGCGCGTCCGTCGCGCAAAATACGAAGCTCTGACTCAAACCGTCCGGTCTGCACGACACGGACCCAATGCAACAATGCGCTCCGGCGCTCCTCTGCACCTGCAATCGGCTCCAACCGCTTTGCCTGTGGGTTTCTACAATTATGTATGAAACGCTTAATCCAACTGGTAACACCCAGAAGCTTATCCAAACTGCTATACCGAGCAAGTAGCCAATCCGGCTCCGACGTCGTCTCAGCGACTACAGCATGTACACGGAGCCCAGTCAAACTCAAAGAAGTAACATCTGTCTGACAGACAGGCCAAGAAGTTTCTGATCCCATCAGCCACTCTGGACCCCACCAGAGCGGGTGTGACACCAATTCTGGTGCCGTACAACCTCGGGAAGCACAGTCCGCTGGGTTAAGCTCTCCCGGCACATGTCTCCATGTTATATCAATTCCGATATTTTGAATTTGGGAAACCCTGTTTCCAACAAAAACCTCCAAGGTATGTGGGGCCGCGCGCAACCATGCAAGCGCGACCTGGCTATCCGACCAGGCGAAGATGTCCCGTATCTCGACCGTGGCCGCCAGCTCACTGGCAACGTGATGCAACAATTTAGAGAGAAGGTGAGCTCCACTCAACTCAAGCTTGGGGATAGTCAGCCTAGTCCTGATGGGGGCGACCTTGCTCTTCCCTAACAAAAGCGAGACATTGACCCGGCCATCGGCGTCAACTGTCCGCATATAGACTGACGCGGCATAGCCTCGCTCCGACGCGTCACAAAAGCCATGCAGGCTGGCTCGATATTTCCCGGGTGGCAATATTCGACGAGGCAAGGCAATCCGATTGACTTCCTTAATCGATGAAAACAACTCGAGCCAATCATCCAATGGAGAGCCAAACAGCGGCTCGTCCCACGAGACGCCCAAAGTCCAAAGTCTCTGAAGAAGACACTTCGCAGAGAATATCACTGGACTGATCCAACCGCTTGGATCAAACATACGAGCTATTACGGACAACACCGTTCTCTTAGTCCAGACTTTTGGTATTTCCAAGTCCACTTGGAATGTGAAAATATCGGTTAGCGGCTGGTACTGCATGCCCAGCACCGCTATCCTGTTGGGATCATCCACATCCTCAAACAGGTGAGGGTTCTGTTGGTGATCCTCCGGGATCCCTTCTAGAACTTTAGGCTCATTAGACAACCACTTACGTAGCTCGTAGCCACCTGTCTTCAATATTTCAATCAATTCATCCCGCAGTAGGAGGGCCTCCTCAATACTTTGGGCTCCGGTGCACACGTCATCAACATACAAGTCACGTGACAGCACGGAAGCCCCACGGGGAAAGCGGATCCGTTCCCGCTCTGCCAATTCAAGCAATGATCTGATGGCGATATAGGGACTAGATTTCAAACCATACGTGTTTGTGTTGAGTTCATACACCGTCACAGGATCCTCAGGGCGCTCACGCCAGAGTATCAACTGGAATCGCCTGTCCTCAGGATGTATGACTGTCTGGCGGAACATCATCCGGATGTCCGCACCAAAAACCACTTGATGTCTTCTAAAGTTCAAGATGATGTCAATTATGTCCCTATGCAATTTGGGACCCGAATGCAAACACAGATTCAACGAAACCCCGTTCGAAGTGGGTGCGGACCCATCGAAGACGGTCCTCAATTTGCCTGTTGAGGCCTTCACCACCGCGTGGTGGGGCAAAAAATAATGCTCAGTTGAGCTCCAATCAACTCGAGCCGGAGACATGTGACCCAAATCCTCGTACTCGCGCATAAATTCTATATATTTATCGCGAAGTACGTGGTCACGCTGCATGCGTCGCTCCATGGACAGCAGTCGTTTCTCCGCAAGCGCCCTACTTTGCCCTAGGCTAGGACGAGAGGCAACAAAGGGTAACCTAGTTACAAACCGACCGGAGGGCAACCTCTCCGTGGTCGATCGAAAAAGGGCTTCGCACTCAGCGTGTTCCGGATCCATCCTGGAACTCATAGGTGGCTCCTCCACCTCCCAAAACCTTTGCATGGTCTTGGCCAAGGACGCAGATGCGACAACCGGTGGCTCCTCCGCGGTGCCATTATCAAACACAGGGCCCATCAGGGCAAAACCAAAAATCGTAGACACTGCCATCAGTGAAGACGAACCCAGAGCCTTCTGTGTACCCAACAAAATCCAACCCAATACGTCCGAGCCCAGGAGCAAGTCCACTGGGCCGGGATGAAAGACAAAGGGGTCGGCCAAATCCAGACCCGAAACCAAAGACAACACACCCGGCGGTATGTCTGTCGAGGGGTGCCAACCCGCAATGGTATCCATTACCATAGCCGAAGTCGTGATCCTCATTGTGGAGGACTTCAGCGAAGAAAAGGTGACAAGTGTCTGGCCCGTCAGACACTTCACTTGTATGCCACCAACTCCAAGAAGTGGCACAGGCGAGTCTTCCACGACTAAACCTAACTGGCGTGCCACTCGAGTGGTAACCAAACTGCTTTGAGCCCCTGAGTCCAACAGAGCTCTCAAATTAATGGCTTCCCCCCTACGACCCCATACGCGGACCACCGCGGTAGGGAGCAGAACCGTCCGCGGCTCTGTCCCAGCAAGGGAGCAAGCTAGTTACGGGCTCCCCACTCTCTCCAAACCAGGGGCGCGCCACTGACCCGGATAATATGGCGGGCGAGTGCACATCCCCATCTGAGGGGGGCATAACCCGCGGCCCGGCCATACATATGGTACGGCGGGTGGTACTCCAGCCGTGGGTACTCGTGCAGCGGCGGAGAAAACCGCTGCGGCTGCATGTGTTGGGTATTGGTAACCCGCGTGGAGGGGGTGTCCCCACTCTCACGTCCGATCTAGGGCCCCCGCCCATGGGGGCCCTATCCGGGGCCTGGCCAGCTACATACTGGCCATGACCTTGGGGCGCGTGGTCCCGGTCCGCCAAGACCCGCGCAGGTACGCGACCCCCTCCCGAGGGGGGGGTGCGACGAGCGAAGCCGCGTCCTCCGTCCGGTGGTGGAGGGCTTCGCGCAGGAGCGCCCCCGCCCATAGGGGACCCCTGCCTCAACATCCGGGTGCCATCCCCGTTGCGGTTCATGCAAAGCATCGCGTGGTGCCGCCCACGGCATGCACTGCATGGTATGGCACTGGGACAGTCACGTGCATAGTGACCGCCCAAACAATAAAAGCAAAGTTCATGCCGCTTTGCCATGCGGCGCCGATCTTGTACTGGCAGTCCCTGCCAGTCCCTGCATTGCAGCAGGCTGTGGCCCATCCGACCACATTGCAGGCAGTCCGCGTCCCTCGCGACTGCTGCCGTGTGTGCAACCCGCGCACCAGCTCCACGCGGTGGCGGTTGCCGTCCCTGTTGGGGCCTCCCTCGCCATGAGGGTTCCAAGGGCCTACGTTCAGGCGCTCTGGATGGCGCTGAGTCCGTCATGGTATTCTCAGCCGCCCGTGCCTCAAACTCCAAAAACTTCACCAAGTCAGTGAATGTTGGTAGGGTGGTGCTATCCCGTTCCGCATTCTCGCGCTCAAACCGCGAGCGGATGTCATTGGGCAATTTGCCCAATACAATGTGCACCAACAAAAAAGACCATTGGTCCACCGGCAGCCCCAGTGTGCGGAGCGCGTTACAGGCCACTGTAACGGGCGTGAGCAACTGCAGGCGCAACTGTGCCCTGTTGGCCACCTTGGGCAGGGCCATCAACTGTGCGGCGTGCGCATCCGCTAACAAACGTAAGTTTTGGTAGCGGGAGTTCAATAACTCCCAAGCCGTATCGTACTGGTCGTCCTCCACCCGGAGGTGCTGGATGAGCGACCGCGCTTCATCCTCAAGAGTGGAGAGGAGGTAGGCCATCTTCTGGGCCTTCGACAAATCCTGTCGTGCTACGACCAGGGACTCAAACATATTTTTATATGCTACCCACTCCTCCATCCTACCCCCAAAGTGGGACAGCTGAAGGGTGGGGAGCCGACCAGTAACCGCTGGTCCTTCCTGTCTAACAGGTGTGCGAGGGCTGGTCCGCCAGCCTGTCTCGCCCTTATTGCGGTCACCGCCTCCGCGATATCATCGTGCAGACTCAGGATCTGGTCCATGTCCGCCATGTGACCTGCGTAGGCCTCCGGGGTAAGATCGGCTTCGGTAAGCGCCGCCATGGCCGCTTCCGCGCTAATCAATCGTGAGTGGAGGTGATCCGCTCTTAGCAGTATGGCGCCCTCCCTGTCCTTCCGGGACAGGAGTCCTCCGGCCGTCACAAACCATCTCAATTCGTTGGCGAGTGTCGCCCTAGCATTGGAGGCCTTCGCCATCGCGTCAAGTCACAAACAAAAAATAACAAAAGGTAAATAAAAAACAACAAAATCAAGCAACTACACGAAGAACCGCGGTAGGTATGAGAATGGCACAAACCCGGAACGCACGGTACAAACCGCAAACAAATACAAAAAAGGTTACAAATATTCTTATACAAACAAACTAAGAAAAATCTAATAATTTTTACAAACAATTAATTATTTTTTACAAACGAACAAATAGAGGGTAGATAAACTACGCTCTGCTACCAGAAAATGTGCAGAGCAACTACGCTCTGCTGCCAGAAAATGTGGCAGAGAGAATCCGGACAAACGAAGCGGCGGGAAGAATTCTGTACCGGAACTTTACCGGGAAAAAATCTACCGGTAAAATTAAGTACCGGGAAAAAATCTCCACGCGACACCACGCTTGTCCGACTAGAATCTAACTTAAGCTATACGCAGTCTGCTACCACCGTAGCTTATGAAGGGAGCTACAGGGCCCTATACAATAACCTAACCTATAAATTAATTACAATTGAACACTTACCAAATTAAATCTTCTTTCTCTTCGGATCCAAACTTGAGTGTCTTCGGGAAGGGGGAATTCCTAATCACCCTACCTAACCCTTGAGATCTCAATTCCCCAGGACAAATAAATAGATTTCTTCCCGTAGTTTCACTCGGGAACAGCCAGATGTGAACAGCCAGCCACGTTTCACCTCTCACAAGAAAAAGTCACCATGACGGGTACACAAACACAAAGTTCAATAGTTATTTAACAAACAGGAAATTCACAAACACAACTCAAGCTAATTAGCAATCAAAGAACGCGGAACCTCTCGCGTATTAAAAATCAAACCGATATCGCATAGCAATGGCGACCGTCCGCGAGCCATTCGCACGAGCAGTGTGAAAACCCCGAACGCCCTCTGGCGGCAGCAATGCGAAACGCCCGCGTTTAGTTTTACCCAATATATTACAAACAATTATAAAAACTTAATCTTATGGAAATTCTATTGCATGTTTGTGAGTTTTCGTCTTCTTTTAGCCTTTCTATTTTGTTTAACTTCTTGTTCTAGTTATAGCCCGTGTTACGTTGCTTAGTTTCACCAAAATTGATTGTGAAATTAATTTTCTTTATTTAGCCAAAATCCTCTGATCTCCTTTCTGCGTTAAACAGCAGAGTCACAAGTTCATTAGGCATGATGATATGTTAGTTACTTTATAGTATCTAAATTATTATAAATACATCATCCCTGTGGAAGTGAAGGTGCAGTGAAGTTTGTTGTGCCGCTTTTTCTTCATTTGCGCCTCTTCCAAAGCGCAAATGAAGCTAAACTTATCTATATTTATCCCATATTTAAAATGAAGCATTTAATTTTAAACATGTAGATACTACTCGCGGTTCGGTATTTATTTTTATTGATTTAACCTTTATTGCACAAATACGATGTATGGCACAATATGTGGACTTAATGCAAAAGCATTATCTAACAGTCGACCTTTGGGGCAAGCAGAGAACTTAAGTGAGTCTAATAAAGGGATTGTTGCAGTTCGGTAGATAACTGATGATCAAAAGAATTCGCTTTAATTAAATGAGGTTTTTCAAGGTCAGCTCCAGATATTCCACCAACGAGATCGTGTGAGTACGGAGACGCGGCGCGGGCACAGCCGCAGGGCTCCGCGCACGGTAGCGTGCCTCACGCAACCGACTCAGACGCAGTTTATTTATTATTTATTGCTTTCCAATAATCTCCGGCTAGATAATATGTTTAACAATATAAAACGCAATTGAACGGTTCGAGCGGCGTCCTCACATGTTGTAATGTAGATTTCAAGTGAGATGTTCAGATATAGATCTAGATGTGGAATGTTTGATATTGTTTCTTTGTCGTCTGTACAGTCAACTGCATAATATAGGCCGATGCAGACCGAATGCGTGGCAAGCGTACGCGTCTCTTTTTGATGTGCATTGCTCGCGCACTATTGTTAATATGACGGTAGTGGTGCACACGCAATTTATTTATTTAAACTTTGTTGTATACACATACAAGAATATAGTACAAAAGGTGGACTTAATATACTAAAAGCGTTGTACAACGAGTCACGCGCACGCTTATGCCACGCATCCGGTCTGCGTCGGCCTTTAGTTGGCATTAAATTGATGGCATGGATATCTTCTTCTTGTTCTTCTTTTGCAGCTTAATTAATCCACTGCAGGACATAAGTCTCCTCTAATGCATGCCAAGCTTCTCGGTCTTGTGCAATCCTTTTCCATAATGGGCCTCCAACTTTGGCGATGTCGTCACTCCAACGGGCGGCAGCTGGTTTGCCTTGTTTTCTGCGTCCCATCCACAGTCTCCAGTTCAGTAACTTCGATGGCATGGATTTTAATGCTCTAATTTACTTCGAGCAACAAGAGCCCGTGTTGCTCTATGCTAATTTACCATTAATTTGGGCAAATTAATATTATTTGAACCGCACTACAGATGATATGAAATACTTGCTGCCACGCGACTTTGCTCCCGTGGGAAATCTGGGATTTCGGACGTTCCTCGTAATGTGGCTATTAAACCATAAAGTTTTACATAAAGTTTCATAAAGATTTTTTTTTAAAGAGTGAAATTTTTTCATACACAGAAAGACAAAATAAGAAACATTTATTCCTATATTCTCCCCTGGGGCACCCATGGCAAAGAAAAAATACACTAACACGAAAAGAAGCGACATTTCAACAGTAGGCGAAATGTGTTCTACGTTTTTTCGGTACTAGTCAATTTTTGCTTTAGGAGATATGAGTGTTCGACCGATTATGTAGTAGTCACTTTAAGCTCTAGGCAAAAATCTAATGTAGTCAAATTGTGTTCTAGACGGTCCAAGACCAACCCATTTAAGCATGTGTGCCGTAAAATAGCTTTTGGCTTTGTGGGAGTGACTGTATGATGGCGGGGGCGTTGAGAGGCGCGCGGGACGGAGAACCAACCTCCTCCAGCAGGGCTGATCTTTATATTATTATGTCTTTCCTCAGGGCTGCTAGAAATGACGCAGTCTATCACTCATGTCAATCATGTCATGACCGGTGGGCGCTATTGTCAAATACTATAGAGTTTAGAGTTAAGCCAAAAATTAGCTATTGTTTATTACTCATCAACCCTAGTGTTGAAAATCCAGCTCAAGGAGTATTTTTTTTCCTCTGTAGTCGAACTCGCACGTACAGTCAAACGTCAAAAATGGAGTCATACCTTAAAGATCGTATTGCCTTGCAGGCGCGCAGTCCTTCATTGTGTACGTAACGTGCATATTACGGACGTATAATTACAATAAGAACATTACTCACACTAAGCTAATTATCATATTACCCACCCACACCTAGACACAACTCTGCTGCGTGCTCATGCTGCCTACGTGCTGCCATCTATCAAATTCACGGTGTACTAAGTATTAAGAATTATGACACCATCGAGTCTGAGACAGAAGTATAATATACAATACGTATAGTTTATTGTAAAGCAAACTCATAATGGTGAGTATAGCGACACGCAACCAATTGTTAATTTCACCACAAGTTAATGCATCTGCTAGTCTGATCGGTAGTCGGATAGACTGCAGTTAATATAGGTCCAAGTTCGAGTCACAGTCCGAAATTTTATTTTTCATATTATACCCAATTCTTAAGTTTAGAGTAATTTTATATAATGCAAGTAATGTGGTTTATATATATTTGTTATAAAATAAAAATGCACAATAATCTTAACAGCTATTTATTCGTGTAAATATATAGGTTTATTATACTTATGTATAATTTATTATTATAAACTTCTGTGCAAATTAAAATTTATATTTTAATCTATTCCCTACCTAATTACAAAATAAAAACCCTAAAATAAACTTAAAAAATAAGCATCTGCAGTAAGCTAAGTATCTGTTTATTTATTTTACTTATTACGAAATTTTACCTTCGCTCTTTGTTAGTAAATATTGAGGTTATAGCTTAAGTATTCGTTTTCATTACGAAAAGAAGATTGAAACTATACCTCAACATTTAACAATTTATATAGAATATATTTTTTTACGAAACATAACCTCGTATTTTTTATACAAAAACAAGTAATAAGTATAAAAATAATTTAAATAATGTTATACGAATAATATACGTCAATAAAACCTGATTTGATATTACCTAATAATAGAAAGAAGATAATTGGAATATAACTAAATAAATGAACTCACTAATTCATTTTGAACACCAATCACTAACTCACTATTTTGTATAGGTCCCGTTATTGTTTTTCTACACACATTTCAATCACAATAAAGCTATTCTAAACTTTCATACAGTGAGAAAATGATTCTTCCTTGCTTGCCTCCTATGCACCATCAGGCTCCATAGATTTTCTATGGTGTTGAGGTCAGGAGACTGCGCTGGCCAAGGATGATATTTATTTCGGGAAACGAAATAAATTATCCAGTTTTTTGAAGCTTGAAGTGCACGATGAACAGTAGATAAACATCAAAAAGATCAGCAAAACGCCTGGTATAGGTAAAACCAAAGCCTTCATATTCTTCCAACATTATTGTTGCTGCTGCTCAGAGATAATAGTCGGTCTTCTGCTTTGCTGCAAGGCTGCGTCAGCAAATCGCTACGCCCAACGTGTCCTCCACTAAAACAATATTATAATATTTAATTACTTAATATTTTTTATTTAATTTTGATGCTATCACTTTTGCAAAGCAAAATCATTCATTATATGTCAATACATTAAACATTATATATTATGACTTTATGTTCGATCACAAAACATAACATACTTACACATAGTAATTATCAAAGTTATTTATTAATTTAAAAATACTTACTCTATCCAATTACTTTAATTAGGAATTGAGGTTATTTTGCTGCCACTATTATGCAAAGCAATACTATATGAATTTCGCTTTGTTTCCATAATATTTTTATTGGTCTGCATTGTCAAGTGTTGGTAAGGTATACTCCACAAATAGATGTGGGACGGGGGAACTGATTGAAACCAGTATTGAGCACTTCACCTATTTTATTTTCACTTTTCAAAATCTTACACGTCTTTCCTCTTATGCTAGCTACGCCATCTTGTCCTAACTATTGCTATCTCTCTCTAACCTATTCCTGTCTCATTCCTACATTCGGTCATCCTGCAACTATGTCTGCCCCCAGACATAACAAAAATGTTGAATTACAAAATTATCATTCTATGTATGTTTACACTAATATGACCAACATTTAAAATATTTAATTTTTTTTTACACAGAATTACAAATTTAAAAAAAAATAAATAAACTAATAGGCAGGATTGGCAAACAGCAAGTTAAGTTATACAGTCAGTGATAACAACCTAATTGAAATTTTACTCATCTTACTTATGAAATAAACTTACATTTAAACAAGTTTGTATTATTTAAACTAGGCTAAAGTAGTACTTAGTGAATAAACTATATTATTCAGTAAACACTGTATTTTCTTTGAAAATATTAAAAAAAAAAAAAAAAACAATACAGAGTGGTTAATCAATTAAGTTAACATATTACCATGTATGTTCACCTTAATAAGAACAAATGAAATAAACAAATCTTAACCTATGTTACAGTGACATAACATAAGAAAGGTGTCTCTTCCATACCTTATATCCATCGTTCATAACAAAAACAAAACAAAGAAAAATTTAAGAAAGACAAAATACCATTCATACCTTTCAGTCCTCATCAACTGCTGGCCATGGTTTCATCAAGTCGGCTGAACTTGAAGTCCTAATGGGGCCTTCGCTATAGTTATCCATCTTCATCACATCATACCGATCATTTCGTTTTACTTTCGTAACCTGATAAGGACCTAGGTACTTAGGCTTCAATTTGAGACCTGGGCCGAACTGAGTTCGCTTGATAGCTACTAAATCTCCCTCGCTGTACTTTGTACTTGGTTTTCGCTTCTTACCAAAAGTCTTCCTATTCTCTTCTTGCACCTTAAGAATATGTTGCTTTGCCTTAATCCGTTCTTCTTCTCTGTTTCGATCATAAAGATTTATTTCCTCTTTCTCTAACAATTCAATAATTTTTAGATCTTCTTTTATTTTCATTTCTGTGCCCAGCATGAGGCGAAATGGGGTACTGTCGATACTTCTTTGATAAGTACTATTGATTGCCCTTTGAACTCTACTGACATGTCTATACCATAATGATGGTTCTTCTATACAAAGCTTGGTCAATACAGCTAGAATAACACGGTGAATCCTTTCCACTTGGCCGTTACCTCTGGGTACTCCGGTGGTGATGGTCACATGCATTATATTCTCCTCTTGACAATAATCCTTAAATTCACCACTGGTGAACGCAGTCCCTTTATCGCTGATTATTCTAGTTGGATTACCAAAATGCTGCTAGTGTATCTTCAGTTTCTCAATAGCCTCTTTACTGGTGGTGCTCTTAGTTGGAAAAATCCAGGTAAACTTGGTGAAAGCGTCAATGATGGTTAAAATATAATTATACTGCTTCCTCGTCTCTGTCAGAGGTCCTACATGATCAATGTGGAGCGTATGCAATGGAGTACCTTCCTTCTCCAATGGGTTGAGGAAGCCTTCTTGCTTACCAGCCTTCCTGGTGGCTAACAGGCATGGTATACATGAAACTATGAAGTTATCCAGCTTCTTATCCAAATCTTGAATGTAATAATCTTTGGTTATAATCTCCTTCATTTTCTTCTTCGCAAAATGTCCATTGCTGTGTACCTGTTTAAAAATATCTTTCTCCATTGTCTTTGGTATAACCAGCAATTTTTGTTCTCCCTTGTAAAGGAGTCCATTATCTAACCAATAATCTGAAAAAGAACCTTGTTGTAATATTTCACATACTGCTTTTAATCCATCATCGTTTTGTTGGGCTAATCTTATCCGACTTTGCAAACTGTTGGTAACAATTGTCATACATGGGTTTCGGCTTAATGCATCAGCATGTTGCATCTTTGTACCCGCACGATGCTCCACCTCATAATCAAATTGATCCAAAAATAATACCCAACGAGCTACTTTAGGTGACAACTCTTTTTTCTTTAAGGTTAACTCAAAAAGCTTGACAGTCAGTTACTATTTTAAAATGAATACCATACAAATAAATTCTATACTTCTTAACACCTTCTATAATAGCTAAAGCCTCTAGCTCATAGCTAGAATATCTAGACTCTGCTTCACTGGTTCGTTTACTCATGTAGTAAACAGGATGCCACCCGTCTGGATGTAACTGTAATAGTATAGCAGAATATGCAATAGAAGATGCATCTGTATGCATTTCTGTAGGTAAGTTACAATCATAAATTTTTAATACTGGGTAATCTGACAACTTTCTCTTCAAATTATTGAATGCCAAGTTTTCTTGTTCTCCAAATCTGAATATTACATCTTTCTTGAGAAGATCGGAGAGCGGTTTTGCTATGACTGCATAATCTTTTATGTACTTCCTAAAGTAAGAAGTAAGACCAAGAAAGCTGCGAACTTGCCTTGCATTGGTGGGGCTGGGAAACCTCAACACGGCATCTGTCTTTTCTGCTGTTGGTCTCACCTCACCTCCTTTGATCAAATGTCCCAGATATTCAATTTCTCTGGAAATCAACTTGGCCTTCTTCCAGTTTATCTCTAAACCATACTGTTCTGCAATAAAAAGCACATTTTTAAGTCTTTGTACAGCCTGTTCTTCGTCTTGCGCTGGGATAAGCAAATCATCGATAAATATGATAACCTCTCCTTTTACAAGTAAGTCTCGGAAGATAATTGTTATAAATCTCATAAAATACTTTGGGCATATGGACAGGCCAAAGGGCGCACGCAGGAATTCATATTGACCATTGTGCGTGACAAAGGAAGTATAAGGAATTGATTCCTCACTAATCTTCAGGTGGAAAAATCCATTTTTTAAATCTAATACACTAAACAGCTTGGCATCTTTTAATTTATCAATAAGATCTTCAATTACAGGTAGCGGGAACTCATCTTTTACCATCTTTTTATTTAAAAGCCTGTAATCAATACATACTCTAAGTGTACCATCTTTCTTCTTCACCAAGACTAAACGAAAACTGTATTCAGAATGACTTACGCGTATTATCCCCTTTTCTAACCATTCGGATACCTGCTTGTCAACCGCTTCTTGCTCCTTGAGTGCCAACCGTCGAGGTCGCAAGGCCACTGGAATGTCATCTTTGAGCACGATCTTGAGCTGTATCGGCGCTTCTTTGACTTGCTTGGGTTGATACTCTCGCACCATCTGCTGCACTTCAGTCTTCAAAGCTGCATTTGTCATGTGACCTACAATAGAATCAGTAGAACACACATCACTCACATAGCATCCCAAGCGCTCCCACTCTTTATTCACAAACCGTACATTCCCGCCTTTCAATACCACTGTAACATCGTTAAGAAATTCTTGACCCAATATTACATCATAAGGAACATATTCTTTACGTAAAATGTGAAAAATAACGTCTCTATAGCAATGTTCATCAACGCACAGCTGTAATCGACACTTTCCTAAAGAACGCACTGTTGACTGTCCGATACCCGAGAGGCTAAGATCATCTTTATCGCACTTTGGTTTTCCGATTGTCTCGTACACTTTTTCCGAAATAATATTTACATCGCTACCGGAATCAACTAAACCTTTCACGCAATGTTTGTTTACTTTCAACATGACAACCGGCTTTCTCTCGTTTGACATTGACACTTCCTCCTCATAGACAAACGCCGCCATTTTGGGATATTCGTCATCGTCGGTAGAACAGTCGTCCTGCGTGAAGTTCGCCGCGTCACCAAACGACGTATCGCGAACTTGCGCAGCTAACTTCACCTCGTAGTCGTCGTTCGCTATTGGTCCGCTGGTTCCAAACATGGCGCTCTTCGTTTGCCGAGATCTACCGAAGTTACCCGATGCCTTCTGATTACTTGTACTCGCTCGCACCTGCGGTTGTCCATGTTGTGCCGTCTCACTCTTCCCCGTTGCTCCAGCGGCTGTTTTGGTAGGGCATGCCGTTCCGACATGGCCGAATTCGTTGCACTTAAAACACTTCATTCCCTTGCTCTTATGAGGACAATCTGCAGAGGTATGTCCGATTTCACCGCACCCGTAGCAACGCACGCCTGTCGAACGCCATACTTTGCCATCGCCCGATGCATGCTTTGCCGGACCAGCACCCGCCATTCCTTTATGCATATGCACTGATTTCTTCATTTTAGCAGTCACGGCCTCGTATATTTTTAATTTCTCTTTAAGATCGCTGTATGTCGTGACACCATACAACATTATTTTGTTGCTCTCTATGTCGGTGATGCCGTCGATTATGTATTTTATCGCGACATAGTCGGCCATTTTGCCGCGCTTGCCTAATTCTTTCATGTCTAACATATAGTCAAGGCATGTTTCGTTTGGGCGCTTTTTGCGACAGCTCATCATTTCATGTATGGTCTTTATATCGACAGAATCAGGAAATTCTTTCTGAATGGCAGCCTTTAACTCGTCCCACGTCTTAAATGGCCGCTCCGCTCGTAGCCACAGTTCCGCCGTACCTGTGAGTGATCTTCGTGCTAGGAGCAACTGCTGTAGTGGCGTCCAGCCAAATATTTCAGCATAATCCTCCACATTGTCAATCCAACGGGAAACTGGATAGGTGTTATCGCGCCCACTGAAACTGGGAATCAGTTCAGCCGTCATCTGCAACATGCAGCTATTATCAGCAGAACGTGAAGTCGACATCGTCTCCGAGTTCTCGAAATCACCCTGACGGCTCCGGCGTCGATCCTTCTTATCGTCTTTAGGCATATCTTCGTCGTAAAATAGTCGTCGTACACGTTGCGTCGTTGACCGCGTGGCCGCAAATTCGTCGTCGTCGTCTTAACGCAGCACACCGCGAATCGCGTCTTCTTTTTACTATCCCGGACGAGCCCCCAAAATTTGTGGGACGGGGGAACTGATTGAAACCAGTATTGAGCACTTCACCTATTTTATTTTCACTTTTCAAAATGTTACACGTCTTTCCTCTTATGCTAGCTACGCCATCTTGTCCTAACTATTGCTATCTCTCTCTAACCTATTCCTGTCTCATTCCTACATAGATAAATAGGTATCACTAGAAAATAAGTGAATTTGTCTTCATCACAGTTTGCAACTAAAACGGTAATAAATATCTGTATTTTTTTCATTCACCGTCAAATATTCATTTTTATTGCTGCTCCATACGAATGTGGTCGTAACTTCAAAGGAAAAAACTTATTTATGAAATGGGGTAGCGTTTTGATGGCCGATTATTTCCATCTTATTCATACCTGCTGTTCCTCGCATAAGTGCATCACTATCAGTAGTACCTCCGTTTTGACATTAGTGTCGGACACTTTTTATATGGGAGTCCCGTCTCTTTGGAACTATACGGAAACATCGTAGTCAGTCGACATTAGACACACATTAGAATTTAAGAAACAACACATAATCATAAGGTCTTAAGTGCAATCACTTCTTTAATCAATTAGTATGAGAAATTCTGACTGCAGAATTGGATGTAGCTGTACAGGGAGTGTCACGGGTGTGCCCGTGGTGATTTAAAAGACTAGCTGCTCCCTGGGGCTTTGCTCCCGTGGGAATTTCAGGATAAAAAGCCTATGTGCTATTCCCGATGTTTTTCTACCCGTGTACCAAATTTCATCAAAATCTGTGCAGTAGATTGTGCGTGATTGAGTAACAAACATCCTCACAAATTCACATCCAAACTTGCATTTTATGTCCTAAAACTAATAATGTACTTTCTTGTTTCAGGTAATTTTTCCGATTTGGGGCAATCAGATCTACGTAGAAAGTTAAGTGGCTTGGTTGTCAGGACGACTGCATCCAACGTATCGCGGTTCGAATCTCCGGCGGTGATGGCTCGCATTGCTTTATCTAGATATGTTCGATGGCTATCGGGAAATGACACGCTTTCGCTAACGTCGATAGAATCATACGCATTTAGCACTTACTAGCATTTTCTCGCGGTTTTCATTGACTTTAATTACTTTATTTTTTAAGTAGTAAGTAGTTTGCAGAGCTCATGTATGTTTGTAAGTTTCTTTATTCCACCATAAGTCCTGAACGGCTTAACCGATTTTGATGTGAGAGTAATTTTTAGATTCCTTGCATTCGATCCGAGTGAAATAGGCTGTGTGAGTTGTCAGTCGTGTTTATGTTGTTATTTTTTAACAATTAGCTTTTTCATGGGAACCTATTGTGGTTCGGACCGATTTTTACGACTTCAATATCATTTTCCTTGGAAGATAAAAGTAGTGGCCCTGTAGTTGGATACTGCACCAGACTATTATAAAATACTTGCGTTTGCCCGCGGCTTCGCCCGCGTCCCACGGGAACCGTGCTTTTTCCGGGATGAAGGGTACCCTATGTCCTTCTTTGTACTTCTAACTATGTGTATGCGAAATTTTAGGAGTCGAAAGTCTTTGATTAACGGCCATGCAAAACACGTTCATTTTTGGCCCCACCATTACACAACCGTCCAAAAGGGAATCAGATTATTGTTTGCATTGTATTAATGAAAACACATCAGCAACTCCAAGAATTTCAAAATTCCGTCATATTTATTCAACAGATGCCCATGCCCTGGGCATTTTCGCAAATTACCCTGACAGACCTTATTGGGTCCTGGAGTCCATAAATGATGAGATAAGGAATTGAATTCGCTCTTGAACGTCATAAAATTTTAAGGCATGCTTTTTAATGGTCCGTCTTCTTTTCCTGATGTATTATGGTGCAAACTTTCTGTTTTTAATAACCATATATCTTGAAGTATTGAAAAGAACAAGTATAGTCGTACTTCCTCCATTGTCAATTTGAAATGACATAAAATTGAAAGGGAAATGAATTCCATTACAGCAGATGAAATAATTAATACATTGGAAATCTGTATTGTAAACGTTTTCCTACAACTATTACGGATTTCCTTTATCGTGTATGACGCTGTTTGCATAATGTCATACTATGTTATTCAACTTTTTACCTCAATAACTGGACCTTTATTTTCTCTGTAGTATTACTATTTCCGTGACAATTTCATTGAAATTTGGAATCAAATACGTAGAAGTGACATTCAGTTATATTTTTGTATGACAATAAAACAAAATACTTATAAATATTAAAGGTTGTAGACCTCTTTAAGTAGATATCAACAGAGCCTATTCACGAGGATGATTACCTTGTGGTCACCACTTTCCATCAGGTGTGCCCTATACTTGTTTACCTACTTAGTAGGACTGTTAAAGAAAGTAACGACAATGTCCCTTGGCTACTTAACAATACAAAAGTAAAAGTGCAAATAGCTGTCGACTTGTGGGTGCCGGAAAAGTCACGACACCCGAATTATATGCGCCTACGCACTTTCTAAAACCAATGTGGAAAATCGACGAGTTCTTATCTGTAGATATAACTTTATAGCTGCTTTTTACATCTTTTAATGTTTAAAAGAACCTAATTTTGTGTTTTGTGATGGCCTAGAATGCAATTCCACTTTTTCAACAGCAATGCAACAAATAACAGGGAAGGAAGCAATAACAGGAAAGGAATCAACATTTTTTTTTTAAATTAAATAGTAGGCATACAAGCATGCGAGTTGCCTGATGGTTAGCAGACACCGCAGTCCATGGACACCAGCAACCCAATAAGAGTCGCTGATGCGTTGCCAACTTTTTAAGAGGAAACCTCGAAGACATTAAAAAATATTTGCACTAGTGACAAAATCCAGAGAGAAAGTAGGGGAATACGTTTGTGTGGACAAAACACCAACCGTATTGTCTCTTAAGAAAGCGATAGGCTCTTTTCTTGAAGGCCCCAATGTCAAACATATTCGAGAACACGCTGAATTTGAATTTCACAGTATAGTGCTGCGGATAGAAGTTGCGTTGAAAACGAAAGGTGGCTGGGTGCCAACCGTAAAGTTTAAAAAAATCATGATTTTTTTTCTATGTCTATGGCGCCAACCATCAAAGTGTGGGGGTGAAAATTCGGTGGTGGTTCAGTGGCTGGTACAAGATCGAATAGCTCCTGTGAACGGGGAGTGTTCACAGGAGTTATTTGATCTTGTATTGATCGACATTGTAAATGCAGTAGAAAATGCGAATGCATTTCATAAATTTGCGATCTACCCGCCAAATCTTTCTATTATCATCTCCTCAAGAAATCCACTGGAATTTCACATAGATATGGAAGAGGAAGATGAGGATGATGCTTCTAGTTAAATAATGGACTTTTTACCTACTGTTGAGAAATAAATTTGGGTTGGACAAGCGACATAGCTCGGTTAGTAGAATTTATTTCTAAAGTGGTCGGTTGATTAACCATCTAACTTTCTTAAGGTTAAAGAACACAATAACCTAAAAAATAATCAAGCATTAAAGTTTATGGCGCTATAAAAACCAACGCAATCAATAAACCCAAAAACTAAGCTGATCATTATCATACCCAATTGATTCGTAATCATTGAATCTGCCAAGCCCACCTTTATTTATTTATTTACTTTTTGTTCTCGTGACACCGCAAAAGTATCCTGCTTGTATTTTATACAAACATTCAATCCCCTTGAGAAAAAAATCTAGCCTATCACCAAATTTCTCTAAAATCGGTTTAGCCGTGAAAGCGTACGTACGTATATAAACACTCAGGTACTTTTTGACTAAAGTTAAATAACTTTAAAAGCGGATGTTTTTGAAGAGAAAAGTAACTTAGAAATGAAAAAAAGCATCCTAACAGATGACTAAAACAAACAGACGAACTCGACAAAACCGCAGTGCTAACAGTGAATGAGGTTTCTGTCTTGAATAAAAATGAATAAACAAACATACAATTTGAGGTTCCAAGCCGACCATTATGATGACCACAACAATCATTTGGACCCTTTAACTGAAAAAAATGATATTAGATGTTTTGGATGCTTTCTCTGTACTCTTACTAAATGAGGTTTTTTATTAAAAAAAAATTTTTTGCACAAGCTTTTATTGGCGACAATCTCGATGCAATTTCAGTTTACTTTATTGTATCCATGGTAATTCAAACAGGTCACTTAATAAATTATAGTAGGTACAGTCAAGCTTCATAAGTGCAGTCACACCTCGAAGACCTTATTGCCTAGCCTTAACGATCATAATGCCTTGTAGATTCTGACTGCACTTTTGACTCTTGACTGTACATCATGAAACCCTTTGAGGGCACTACAATTCAATAAATTAAATAATAATTTTTGCATTAAATTTCATGCCCGTGAAGAAATTGAACAGTTTAGTTTTGAAATTTTACAATGATAATTTCTTTGGCAGTTTTTTTGACTTTTGCACCGCAACAAAAAAATATACAGAAAGCTATTTATCTAATCGACAGCCCACACAACGCCAAGACCATCGTAGACGTATTCGATCACACCTAAAAAATATGGAGAACAGAGAGATTATATCTCAAACTTTGTTATTACGTCTAATCATGTCAAACGTCATGATTAAGAAATTAGAGGCCTGCAAAGGCTCTTTTTAACGTAAAATTTTACTATTTATCTCAAAGATCGTAATTATTTGCATTTCGGAACGACTATTTCTGATATGAAACGCCTAAAGAAATTCATTTAACTGTTAATAAAAACATCTATCAGAAGAAGACTCATTTAACGGTATATTGCCTTCATCATGAGACATCTGTAGACCAAATGCAAACACAGAAATGATTTTTGAGAGGGGAGGTGTTAGAAGATCTAGCTATCCTTCTGGTTGTTCTTTAATGCGCTGGTAGTCGAGCTAAGACATCCGCCTGTGGTAGATTGGTGCTAGGTTTGAATCCTACACGTGCCTTATGTATTTTTATATAAATCTGACTTATATATGGTAGTCTTCTTGAAGCATTTGCTCCGATGAAGGTAAACATTGTGAGAAAACCTACGCTCTAGAGTAAATGAGTTAGCGTCTAAAGAGAAAAGGCAAGTCCAATGACATTGCCAAAAATCTGGTTGATCCTAAGCGATGAGCAATACGACTATAAAGAGATCCTTCTGTACTTTCTTATTTGTGTTTGACATCTACAGTTTTTAATCGTATTTTTCAAGCCCCATCGATCACTTAGCCAATTTGCAATTATTCTACGCTATGGGTGATTTGCGATTATGAGAGACGATATCGCAGTATATTGATGTGGTAAATATTAAGTTTATTTTTACCATGGTATCCTAAGGGATGAGTGAAAACTGTGTTGTGTATTTAACCAAATACTATATAAACTACAGATTTAACTCATCTTCTTTCATCTTATCCCACGGTTACTTATGTGAACAATGTTTTCCATTACTTCTTTCTCGTTTACTTTGTGTGCAGTCTTTTCCATTACTTCTTCCTACTTCCTTTCACATATACATTTTTATTGTATCTATTCGTGTTCCAGGCTCTATCCATCCAAGGTAACGTTAATTTAAAAACATTATGAAATAAATAAAATGGTATTAAATTGTTGGTATCACTAACCCAGGACTTGCGCAGGACCCACCCGCCTCGCACAATTTCTCAGTTCATTTGATAAATAAGTTTACGTTTTGAGTTATAATAGCAGAGGTTACCATCTTCAATGTGGCTCGTTGGCGTCTCATATTTATTGTTACTACAGTCAGGTTGACTAAAACTGTCTTGAACTGATATACATAGGAGAGAAGTATAAACAATGATGAAAATCGAAAATATAAACTTTAAAATTTTGCAAGGAGGATCTTTTAGCGTATAGGAACTAAGAAAATTTTTTTTTAAAATTCGACCACTAATTGAGTGAAAGTGATGAAAAACGATGATCTCGCAAGCTAAGCTGCTAGCAGAACTGTATAGATGCTAAGGGTAGGGAAAAGCCAGCCAAGAGACAGGTAGGTTTCGTCAAAGACAGCATCAATAGGAAGGGAGCGTCCAGTGAAATGGCAAGCGACTGATAAAAATGGAAGGAAAGGACACACTTGTCGACCCCACATAAGTGGGAAAATGGTTAAGAAGAAGAATTACTGTGTCAAGAAATTTTGATCACAGGTTGATAATACGGCATCTCCAAGTTTAGTCGAGCCGACTGTACTTATTTACATGAGCAACTCCGGTGTGGCCAAGTGCGATCAATTCGTGAGTGATCACCATAACGCCACAGCTAATATATTGCTGGCAATGATGAGGGTATTGCTCGCGACTTTATTTATTTATGGCAAGAAGGCTAACTAGTTGAAACATTGAGTAGTGCTTTGATATTTTTTATTCCTACTAATATTATAAACGTGATTGTGAGGATGTTTGGATTTGATTGGAATGTTCGTATTTTGACGAATAACTCCTGAACGGATTTCGATGAAAGGTACATACATACATTTTATCACGCCTTTTTCCCGTGGGGGTAGGCCTCTGCCTACCTAGCGATTTCCACCTGCTTCGATCCTTCCTTACAGACCTCTCTTGCTTCCTCTACACTCATCACTCTCTTCATACATGCTCTCCGGTACAAAGAAAGAAAAGGTACATGAATAGAATAAAACCTGGAATAGCAGATAGGGTTATTTTGATTCCGAAATTCTCCGAAAAGAAAACGATTCGAAGCCAGACATTTACAAAAATTGCTATATTTTATGGTGTAGCAATAATGGGAAACAGGTGTGATAACATGCAATGTTACCATATCACGCCTGTTTCCTGCAGGTCTAGGTAGAGACTTACTAGGATCCTTACAGATCTTACTCGCTTAAGCTCACTGGTTATTACGATTACTTTCATCTAAGGCACATACTAACATAAACAAAAAATACAGACAAATCTTTTCTCTTCTGAGTTTGGACTTAACATTTGATTGGATCTAATACCACACACCGCTAGAAATGAACCCGGGACTCGGGAAGCAATCGGGATAATTCCATCCACGTCCCGCGGGATCGGCGGCGGCTTTGTGTGCGCCGGCGCACCACGCGCACGCAATCATCTAATGCTGGTGTTTAGGATAATGAGGGCTTGGATTTCTTTGGATGATATTATGTTTGTGTTTGGAGAGAGATTGAGATTTATGTTGCTAATTAGGATGAGCGCTGGTTTTTTCGTCTTCGTCGTTATCATTTTCATATAAGTATTACAAAATTATCTTTGTTAAAATAATGGTCAGAATTCGGAAACGATTGGAGATTACAGTGCCTTTGTAAATGTATAGATTAGTGTCCCATTTTTGGCAATGTTTTAGGCCTCCCTATTTTGATTCCACAATTTTGGATCCAAAGCGGTTTCCCGCCATTCACCCAATATGCGCTGGATATCCACCTTATTCCTGGTATGCCTACCCTGTGGGACCCACAACGTATGGAGTTGCCCAAGCCCATCTTTCCGGCCTTAAAATGAGGCTCTATATGCTTAATTTTTTTTGTTCTTTTGCGTATTTTCCCTAACCCATTATTTGGGTTCGGCACTCCTCAATTTCATGCGTCAGGATCGTGTGTCTTGGGTTTTCTGGTTCTTTAGGTGGACTTGCTTTACAGTTGACCACCAAATGGCTATAATTTATGTTCATACATACATACATATTATCACGCCTTTTTCCCGTGGGGGTGGGTAGGCAGAGACTATAGAATTTATTTTCAATTGATCAAAATCCAAAATATCGGTGATAGGTCGCATGTATCTTAAATTTTCTGCATATATTAGATCATTATACCTATTAGTTTCTGTAATCATCTCGAATGTATCATAAATATTGAGTCGATGTATCGATATGCCACTCGATGTATGCCATTGACATTCTGGGTTCGGGTTGTGCAAGCAAGCAGGTGGTGCATAAATGTCATAGCTGCGCGTGCGTTCACACATGTTCGCTTGTTCTTTGAATATTGCGTGTTTACGTGATCGAACTATAAATTGCTATTCATTAAGTAAGTGTATCATATACAGTCAACTGCACATCAGACTACATAAGTTCATTGCAAATTCATATAGATTTATTGACCGAGCGAGCGAAGCGAGGGAGTCTCCTATACTCCGCCGCCCCGAGGCACAGAAAGTATTATATATGTAATTTATTATAAGTAATTAATCACTCTTCTCTCTTCTTCCTTGCCTGTTCTCTTTACTTGGGGTCGGCCCTCCTCGTTCTTAGGCGCCTGGACGCTCTGTTCTGTATAAGTAATATTAAATTATAATTACTTTGTACTTGTTTGAGCTATTTTCTTCTTTTTGATATACACCGCATACTGTATCCACGAGAATAGCTGCCTAACTATTTAGTAGATTTTGTTAATTTGCTTAGTATCGTTTTTGTTTTTGAATTTTTGTGTTTGTTACATCGAAGTTTGCGCCTCGACCCTTTGCATTCATTGCGAAACTTGAAGAGTCAGATCAAGTGCATAAATTCTCGTTATTCAATTGTTAGAACTGCATTGATTCGGATGCACCTGCACCCGCATTGCGCAAACGCAACGGCCTTCTCGGCGTGGGAATCGAATAGGCGAAAATTACAGTATTAGTGTTATCAGTCTTGGTGTAATCGCCCGAGGCTGCGCCTGGGCATGAGAACTCGATTGCGTTTCTATTTGGATCATTTTCACATCTTGCTTGACATAAATCAAGTTTTATAAGCAAAGTGACTTTTGTCACAATATAAAGATTTATATTGTGATTTTGTTATTTGGCTTTGGACTCTTAATCAAGATAGTTTTATTTGCATAACACGTGTAAATTGATACAAAATATAACCTTAGCACCAATATGCTCGTTTCGATACTTACTTAAACAAATGAGAAAAAAAATGGTTGAAGTTTTTTCTTAGTAATATGAAACTCTAGCAGTCTGTTACTTCAATCATCTTCTTAGATTTAACCTGCCCAAAATTTACAACAATAGCTATCAATCGGGCTTAATGTATTTTATTGTATGGGACAGGTCAGAGGTCACTTGTCAACGTGCTTCCTTAAACTTTGATTGATTGGACCCTACCCTAGTTTTTGGCCCTACAGTCCAACTAACTGTGACTCTTTAAAACTAATGACTCATTGTTTAAAAAAACCGACGCGCTGAACCGAGAAAATTCTTCTTTTATGGATGCTCTTGACCCACTGCCACGAATAGTCTAAATATCCCATAAAAGACAGCCGAAAGTGAAACTTGCCTAATTGATAGCTCCTTATTTGATGCCCACGCGCAGTGGGCCGTGGCGACAGTTGGGGCGCTTGATTTGGTCTTGTTTTTGACAGGTGTCGGAAATGACAGCTTTTAGGCAACTTTAGGAAAGATTGAGCCAGTCGTTATGAAGAAATAAACATTTTTCGTGCGGCCTGATTGAAATCGCTGGCACAACCTACACCTTTATGAAACGTCAGAAATGTGTATTTAGTTTCTTACCTATTTACTCCTTTAAGGTTGGAATTTCCAAATTCCTTAGTACTCACTCGCGCTATGTAAAGAACCTCTCTACAATTTTTTTTCAGCGATTTCGTCTTTGTGTTGATATACCAATCAGTCAGCAGCGCCTAATTTTATAGATTTATCTTATTTGTCTCTTTGTATGTAGTCAGCACGGTATTCATTGCGATTCTAATAAAAGCAACGTATTGTTATGTCTGTCCGTCTGCTTCCGAGAAGTTAGTCAGCTTACGTTACGTCTCGTCTGGAATCTAGATTGATTCATTTGTCTTAGATGTGCAGTATTACTGTATGATGTCATTCATTAAAGTTGTTCCTTATATTGTCAATGCAATGACTTTTAGGGGTTTAATTTTTTTAACATGTGTGAAATATTCTTGACCATTTAAGAAAGTTTGTAAGGTAGAATGTTTGTTACATTTTCAGGCAAAAATACTGTACAGATTTGATACACATTTATGGATACTTTTCTAAGAATTTCTAGATTCTCGGGATTACTCTAAGATAATGAGAATTCTTTATAATGAACTAAAACTAAGGGAAGAGTCTTAATCCCAGCTTATCTTATGATATTAATATAAAACACGATGTTTTATTGCAACCATCATTACATTACACATATTCCCATCGTGACGTCATGATGCGAAGCAATCTAGATCCGACTATGAATAAGTATTAAGGGTGTAAGCACACGACAGATTAGAAACACCAGCATTTGCGTAGGTTTATTCAATGATTCAAACTTATCACTAAAAGTTGATCTAAAGACCTGCTAAAGAAAACATACGAGTATTATGTGAGATGTTTTTGATCTACATGATATCCACATGATGGTTGTAATATAAACCATATAAGAAGCAGGTGGGATGTCAAATTGGCAAGGGTGGATTGCACTAACAGTCCATCCAATACACAAGCAAATCTCCTCTCAATATTTGAATCGTATTAAAAAAAAAAACTTTTTCTCTTTGGCTTTCCTTTCAACTCGATAGGCAAAATCATTCACTAATTGGTTATAGAAAGAACCTTTGAAACCGTTTTGACATTTTCTGGCCAAAAGTTTGACTGGCGAAATGGCATTAAGTCTACCATTGCACTTTCATTGTAATTAGTGTAGAAAATTTTAAATAACATAATTTCCCCGTGTAGCTTCACCTTTAATGCTCTAATCAAGCTTAGCATCTCAAGCCAGCTACCGATGAAGCCTGCAATCACAGGATCCATCCAGCTTGTCCAGAGGTCATTCAACCGCCACTTACTGGACTGAAATAGCTAACGGTCCGACCAAATCTGGACTTTTTAAAACATCCCATACAAACAAGGATCTACAAGGAAAAGGACTTACATTTAAAAGCGTAGACATTACACAAGATTTGGTATATCTGTGTTTATAATAAGCGTTAAAACATATTTAAATAGCATAAATTAGTATAACAATTAGTGCTATCACATCGAACTAATTCGCATGCAGAGCGCATGCGCCGTTGATCCTAAACGGCCAAAGCCAGGCGCCGCTGCCATACAGACATGCAAATGGTGGTTTTATGTCATATTTCTATGCAAATACACTATTTTTGTGCGCTGACACATGCCACTGTGATTCATGAGACCAGTCTACAGTTCACAGCCTATCGTGCCTTCTTGTCGATGATCACGACTTTCTTGACTTTCTTTTTTTCTCTGGCGTAGTAGTCATCAGAGACCAGTAGAGGTCCTGGGTTCTATTCCTAGCGCGGGTAAATATTTGTACCATTTGTATTCACAGATTTTGTTTGCGATCCTGTGTGTGTTGTGCTTATTTCTTTGTTTGTGTCCATCGGACCCAAGATATTTAGTGTGGGCAGTTGTTGGTTTGTGTTAAATCATTAACAGCACATATAGAATCTCGACACTCTAAGTGAAATACCAAAGGTGCTATTGGTGGTGCTTTGAGAATACTTCACAAAAAATCTTGATTACACTCTCATCTCAATCAAAAGATAAACGATAATTGGGATCGAGTCCCGGGTTCCCGACCTACGAAATATCATTAGTATTGACTACGACGCGGAAGGGCGCCGATAAAATTCAATCAAAGAGCGTGTAATTGCTAGATGGCCATACCAATTAAGTTAAATGCCTAATGCCTAACAGCATTCCTGAGGTAATCGGCTAATATCTCGGCTTAGGGACGTTCGAATCCCGCGAACGGTTTCATAAAATCGCTCCAGATTGGTCACGGAGGCTTTGGCTCTTCCGCGTTCTATTCTGATTTGTACAAATCAGAATAGAACGCGGAAGAGCCAAAGCACATTAAATCACATATTATGTTTTATCGTACGATAAAACATAAAATGTGATAGTAGATACGCAAGTATTTATTGTTGTAAAATTAAACGATGTATGCCTTGGAATGCCGGCTCTATTCCCTCCGAGACGTTATATTACATTTTCACTTTTTAAACTTATTTTAGGGTGCGGCATTCATAAATTGGGAGGACTGTCTCGCCTCGCCTCGACTGTATTGGCAAAAGATTTAAACCCTTGACTAAGTTTATTGCAACCCAAAAAGGAGCATCTCAATCGACCTAACACATTCATAAATATCATTCTTTTACCTTTTGCGCCACAGTTTATTACCATACGAGGCGAAAAGATATCAATGTAAAATGCAAATTACCGCTGTTTAATTGTGGCGGTGTAGACGAAAAAGACTTGAAAACTCAATCTTGTATCCCATCTATCAGTGCATAATCTTTGAGCATAGCTTCCACGTCCGCCGTAATTATAGTCTGATAGGATTATAAATTAACGAGACCAAAAAAGGAGATGGTGGTGGGATGCGCGCGCCGCCCGAACCCTGTACTACTCCATTAGCATATAAGTTTTACGATCAGCGTAGAATTGAAAGGAAAATGCATGGGAACATTATTCGCTGCTCCACATTGAACGATTCACTTTCGTTTGACAGCACAGCGATACTTAGCTGCAATTTCAATGGCAATTTTATCTAAAAACTGGTGCATTTTGTCCGTCCATCACGTACGATGCGGTCAGAGCGAGCAAAGGATCGAGTTCCTTGTCCGTGGTTCTTTTTTTTTAATTTTGCCCTGTTGCGGTCGACGAAGGAAGTTTAGTTATAACGCCCGTCTTTAGCCTGCCTCGGACAAGTCCTGTGGTTTTTATATGGATTACAATTCCCATGTCTCTTGGAGTCGTTAAGTTGTTTTTTAATTTTATTCCGTGATCACGCGGGTATTTTCTGACGAGTAATCATGGGAGTATACTTTTCATCTTTGAAATCAATTATGTCGGAGTAAAAAACGAAATCGTAGATCATTGTGTGTGTATGTGCGTGGGCAGATGGACATCCAATACCGAGTAACATGGTTTGAATTACGGTGGATTCTGTGTCACGATTAAAAGGACATGCATGTATTTATACACGTCGTTCAAAGACCAGTAGCAATTGGATCAAATTACTATTGATTATAATAGTACAAGGATACAGCCGTTTATATGAGTAATATATGCTTGTTGATTACATAATTTTGTTATCTTTTATACAAAAACTGTGTTTAGGACAATTTGGAGGTCCAATGACTTTTCAATAAAAGGTTTTACTTTCGATTCCAATTTTCGTCATATAGATATAGATAGATCCCGTCTTTCGATCGAACCCTTACGGGGTAGACACAGCCAAAAGTTTTGAGTATTCAAGGCCCGCTTAGCTAAATAATGGGCTCATTGGTGGAATGGAGATTCGGAGAATTTTCGTCATATAATTTTAATTTGTTAAAACGATGTTGTAATTTAAAAGCCAAATATATAAATAATTGTTGGGTTGCATGTTGTATATGGCAAGCATAATATCATTAGCATAATTCATTTGGATTTATGAGCTGCTAACTGGCAATTAAGATCTTTCAATTCAAATTAAAATAAATATGAATCTTAAAAAAATAAAATGTGTTGTAGATTACATTTACATTGATATTTGAACTTAATTTATTTATCATGTGGAGTTTTTTCCATTTCTGCCTATCCTCAGCCATCGCTTTGATCTCCTTGTGAGACACAACTTTTGCCTTCTCCTTTATTTGGTCTATATAAGCCTTTCTTGGCTTTCCTCTTCCTCCTCTAGCTTCTATTTTTCCTTCTATCAGGTTTTTAATATAATCATCACATGTCGTACAAGATGGCCGAACATCTTTCCACATCTCGATTCTATAACTTTTAAGAACGTTCTTTTCCGTATCTCAAAAGGCAAAAACGGAACCCTTAAAAGATCATTTTGTTTCATAGTTTCTCTCTATAAACCTATATTTTTTGCGTCACTTCCAGGAGTCGCATACTAATTCCACGTCTACACTTTTGACCGTGAATACGGAGCTCCGTTTATCACAGGGCGTCGACCTTTAACAAATATTTGTGGCCCGGTGTCCCGACCAGGCGCAATGTAAACAACGATTCGAGGTCGAAAGCTAAAGATAACTTTGTTTCCTTTACTTTTAGGAGGACTGTATATTAAATTAAAACATATTTACATGGAGCAAATAATAATAATGACTTCGGTTTTCTCGTTTTCTGTTTGTTGGCAAATTAAGAGTTTATAGGTTTCGCATAAGGCTGATCTGACTTAACATAACTACCATTAGCATTGTATCGTTCAAAAAGAAACAAGTTTATATTGGATCGTAGCTCGAAAACTGATGAAACCCGCACTGTCATACCAACTTTACACCGTAAAAGAGACAGCTTAGTCCATTCGAATAACGTTAGTAAGTTAGCTTCTTCGTCCTATTAAAGATCTATATCATTACGTGGAATGTAAACACGCAAAGACTTGCTGTTGTAAGCCTATCCTCCAATATCCTCCCTAAATTAGCCGGACTATTTCATGCCTCGTGCCTCAGCGGGTGTATAAAACCTCATTACCATGAAGGTTCGGCTTCAAAAGAGGAAATAACTCTTCGTCGCTCACAGCATCCATCTCTAAGTGTCTCCTGAGACGTTGACAAATGCAGGTGTCCCTTACGGCCGAGTTCATCACACATCCTGTTCATCTTTTCTGGACTTTAGATCCTATCGGTCCCTTGAAGCTTAATATATGTTTTGGAAGAATTGTCTTTTAGATTTTAGTGAAAATCATGGCCACTATGTTAGAACGAATATTACGTCTGTAGTCAGGTTCTAAGTTCGGTTCCCATGCGTATAGGCATCATTATAGTCATTAGTTTACTCCTAATGATATGTGAACAGTACACTGCCAGACATGGCCTTGTGTATAATACCAAGAAGAGCGAATATCTGGTATTTAAGGCCCCCAGAAAAGAAGTGCCCTACGATGCTAAGCTTCTGTTAGATGGAATCCCGCTTAAGCGAGTTAAGTACTTCAAATACTTAGGGCATTTTGTAACGGAGGACCTTAAAGACCAGATGGATATCGAACGGGAGCGTAGGGCGTTAGCGGCCAGATGCAATATGCTGGCTCACAGGTTTGCTAGGTGTAGCAAAGAAGCGAAAATTACTTTGTTTAAAGCTTATTGCCAAACATTTTACACGGCTAGCCTGTGGACCAGTTATACGCAGACTGACTTCAAACGCCTGCGCGTGCAGTACAATAATGGTTTCAGAATGCTGATGGGCCTCCCACGATACTGTAGTGCATCTGGCATGTTTGCGCTTGCACATGTTGATGGTTTTGATGCCATGATTAGGAAGAAAACCTTCTCCTTAATTACCAGAACTCGTGGGAGTCCCAACATCATTCTGAAAACATTAGCAAACAAAGCCGATTCTCCCATATGGGAGCACTTTATGGGAGTGCTAGTTAGACAGGGGTAGATAGCTGACGGTCTCCTCTGGTAAAAGTTACAAAAAATACAAATGTCTTACTAACATAGTTTTATTAAGTAATATGTTACTAACAAAATGGGCCTGGTTGCCAGAAAATAAATTATTATTATTATTATTAGTTATTCACATGGATATAGGAACCCCCCAAAATTTTATTAAAGGCTGTTCAAAAACATACATTATTACATATATGGTATTTTTCTGCAGTGCCACTTGATATATTTGGACATTTCTACTTTCATTCACTGGACATTCATTCTTACTTATGACACTAGCTCAGGTTATATAATGGCAGTTTGAAAATCTGGAACCAGTGACTTACTTCTACGAGTGGTATCTCAAACTTGTGGTAGTAGTAATTAAAATAGAGAAAGCAACATCTCATTAACAAGTGTGACATGGATGTAACATAAATAAACCCTTAATAACACCGTGATTGAGAACATTAATCTCCGTCTCTTGCTGGATAATATTTAATCCCACTAAATCACTCCTAAAATCCCGAATCTGGACGCCTGTAATCTAAAACTTCATTTATAAAATGTCCTAACGGTGCCCGGGAGTATCCAAATTGTGCCCTGAATACACGGTCCTAATAAAAACCAGCCAAGTGCGAGATGTTCTTGAATTCAGAGGGTTCTGAATAATTATTTTAAGTGTGTAGAGATGTGTGTGGGGTGAATAAGTCTATAGGATGTTAATTGGAAAGTCCACAACTCAGAACACAATCATTAACGTTTATTGCCTTTCATTGAAACAGATACAGATTCACATGAAACTTAGGTACAACATTTGCGACGGCAAGCATTTAAATCATTAAATGCTCTCCACCAGGCCTAAGATTAATTTATTCATATACATTTAAAGCTGATTCTCCACGCTATAGACATTAAAATATTCGCACAGCTAGTTCACACATAGTTGCAACAACGGTTTCTCTCATACTTGATTGGATCCCTAACATTATACAGTTTTTACGAACCTGCCTGCACGCACTCTAACGACTCTGTCCAGTGTAAGATAATAATAGAACTTAAAAGGATGAGCCGAGATACACCGATGAATATTCCCAAACATTCCTTTGGGTATTTTGGGAAGAATTTGATCTCATAAATTTTCATTGCAACATAAGCCGGTGTTCAATGGTTTAGTAGTTAAGGCATGACAATTTAGACGCACTTTCAGAGTCGGTCTTGGGTTCTATTCTTATAGCAGAAAAAGCATACTTGCTTAGACCACCACCGAATTCCCAAGCTTAAGAACTGACGTCTAAATCGGTACAGAAAGACGTTTCACTCGTAGAAGCTCTATCAAAGTAAGACCTACGATTAAATTGTTCTTACGAACTGCTCGCGAAGGAAGAAGATTGAGAAGCTTCTTCATTATCTTGATTCGATTTTCTCCATATTCTACCAAACTTACTTTACCTTTTCCCATTTTCATACGGGTTCCGAACAAACATACTAGGGTTACTTAAATGAAATAACTAAAAAGCTTCTCAATCATATTTCTAATCATGTGTCTACGCCATGTCATGCCCGGGAGCCAATTCTTCAAAGGGATCCAAAGTGATGTCCAGAATTCCGAGATGCGCTCGTAATGTCCACCCGTATCACGTTGATTGATGTGGACCCTGCCGGGTTTAATGGACTTCTGACGTTGATTTAATAAAAACCCTTCATTACACCTTCAGGGTCAACGCGCAGAGTAGGGAAATGAAGAGCCCAAGGAACGTCAGTGCGAGCAACTATAATATTTAAGAAACCTTTTTGCAGCATTTTGACGACGTTTTTAATATTTCGGGGTGTGCGCAGAGAATCCGGGACAAACGAAGTGGCGGGAAGATTCTGTACCGGAAAAGACCGGGTCTTAAAAACAGACCGGATCTTAAAATGGCGGTAAATCGAAATAACGGTAAGAACCTGACACGGCACTACGTCTGTCCGACTAGAGCCTAAAACCTAACCTATACGCAGCCTGCTACCACTATAGCTTATAAAGGGAGCTATAGGGCCCTATATAATAACCCAACCTAATAACTACAATTGCAAACCACTTACCAAACTAAATCTTCTTTCTCTTCGGATCCAAACTTGAGTGTCTTCGGGAAGGGGGGATCCCTAATCACCCTACTTAACCCATGAGATCTCAATTCCCCAGAACAAATAAATAGATTTCTTCCCGAAGTTGGCTCGGCAACAGATAGATGTGAGCGACCAGCCACGCGTCACATCTCACAGGAAAAAGTCACAATAACGGGTTACACAAACACAAACTTAATAGTTATTTAACAAACAGGAAATTCACAAATATAACTCAAACTAATTAACCATCAAAAGACGCGGGACCTCTCCGCGTATTAAAATCAAACCGATATAGCACAGGACAATGGCGGCCGTCCGCGACCACATTCACAAGAGCAGTGTGAGAACCCCGAACGCCTGGCGGCGACAATGGGAAACGCCTGCGTTTCGTTTCACCCATTATATTACAAACATCCCCCCGTCCCGGTCTGAGAAGCAGACCGCTAGCTTACTCTACGGGAAGGCGGGCGAGAGAGGTCACACCTCTCCTTAAAATCGAACCGTCGACCAACACCTCAGCCACACGCGGAGTGCCATCTCCGCCAAGAATCAAACGTAATATGCGAGCTCGTCGCCAAAGCAATGAGGGCAAATTTGCCTCTTTTAACAATACTAAATCACCCTCCCTGGGAGGCTCAGTCCTGTCTGTCCACTTCACTCTTTGCTGCAGCAAATGCAAATATTCAAGCGACCAGCGACGCCAAAAGTCCTGGCTCATTTGCTGCAACATTTGAAAACGCGACAACCGATATACGCGTTCGTCCTTCCACGGGTATTCGGGCAGGGCATTCAAAGGCCCTCCCACCAAAAAATGACCAGGGGTGAGAGCTTCCAAGTCATTTGGATCTGGAGATAGCGGACAGAGAGGACGAGAGTTGAGGACCGCCTCAACTTTACAAAACACTGTGGCCAGCTCTTCAAAAGTTAGAGCCGTTTCTCCGATAATGCGGCGGAGGTGGGTCTTTGCGGATTTCACAGCCGCTTCAAAAATCCCTCCCCAATGGGGGCAACTTGGGGGCTAAACTTCCAGGTTATTCCCCTTTGGGCAGCAATTTGACTTAAACTAGTACAATTTTTATCAATAAACACAGAAACATCCTTAAGATAATTTACAGTTCCTTTATAGTTTGTGCCATTATCAGACCTAATAAGGGAAGGTAGACCTCGACGCGAAACAAAGCGATCCAACGCAGCGACGAAGGCCTCCGTAGTCAGAGCCGATACCACCTCCAAATGGACAGCCTTGGTGGCCAAACAAACAAATACACACAAATAGCCCTTCACAATACGGGCATTACGAAAGGGAGAAGCCTTGATCGAAAAGGGGCCGGCAAAATCGGTTCCAACGCCGTCAAACGGCCTCGACGGTCGGATTCGATCAGCGGGCAAATCACCCATCTGTGGTTGCATCGTGGATGCCTTCAACCTATAACATGCAATACATCGAAACAGGACACTACGGATTGCTCTTCGGGCAGACAAAATCCAAAACTCGCGTTGCAAAATAGCCAACAAAGCATTGCACCCAGCATGGGCGTTACGAATGTGTCGATCAGACACCAAAAGCTGCACCAAGGGTCCGCCCTTGGGCAACAACAGAGGATGGCGAGTCTCATATGGAAGATCCGCCTTCCGGAGCCTGCCTCCAACCCGAAGAAGCCCATCCGAGTCGATGTACGGGTTCAAACGAGCGACCGCCCCCTTCAACTTAGCGCGTGCGTCGCGCAAAATATGAAGCTCTGACTCAAACCGTCCGGTCTGCACGACACGGACCCAATGCAACAATGCGCTCCGGCGCTCTTCTGCACCTGCAATCGGCTCCAACCGCTTTGCCTGTGGGTTTCTACAATTATGTATGAAACGCTTAATCCAACTGGTAACACCCAGAAGCTTATCCAAACTGCTATACCGAGCAAGTAGCCAATCCGGCTCCGACGTCGTCTCAGCGACTACAGCATGTACACGAAGCCCAGTCAAACTCAAAGAAGTAACATCTGTCTGACAGACAGGCCAAGATGTTTCTGATCGCATCAGCCACTCTGGACCCCACCAGAGCGGGTGTGACACCAATTCTGGTGCCGTACAACCTCGGGAAG
The DNA here is from genome assembly GCA_018467065.1 of Ephestia elutella. Classification (NCBI taxonomy): domain Eukaryota; kingdom Metazoa; phylum Arthropoda; class Insecta; order Lepidoptera; family Pyralidae; genus Ephestia; species Ephestia elutella. Next base: position 2,597,485 of record CM031573.1, on the reverse strand, counting down.
CACAGTCCGCTGGGTTAAGCTCTCCCGGCACATGTCTCCATGTTATATCAATTCCAATATTTTGAATTTGGGAAACCCTGTTTCCAACAAAAACCTCCAGGGTATGTGGGGCCGCGCGCAACCATGCAAGCGCGACCTGGCTATCCGACCAGGCGAAGATGTCTCGTATCTCGACCGTGGCCGCCAGCTCACTGGCAACGTGATGCAACAATTTAGAGAGAAGGTGAGCTCCACTCAACTCAAGCTTGGGAATAGTCAGCCTAGTCCTGATGGGGGCGACCTTGCTCTTCCCTAACAAAAAGCGAGACATTGACCCGGCCATCGGCGTCAACTGTCCGCATATAGACTGACGCGGCGTAGCCTCGCTCCGACGCGTCACAAAAGCCATGCAGGCTGGCTCGATATTTCCCGGGGGCAATATTCGACGAGGCAAGGCAATCCGATTGACTTCCTTAATCGATGAAAACAACTCGAGCCAATCATCCAATGGAGGACCAAACAGCGGCTCGTCCCACGAGACGCCCAAAGTCCAAAGTCTCTGAAGAAGACACTTCGCAGAGAATATTACTGGACTGATCCAACCGCTTGGATCAAACATACGAGCTATTACTGACAACACCGTTCTCTTAGTCCAGACCTTTGATATTTCCAAGTCCACTTGGAATGTAAAAATATCGGTTAGCGGCTGGTACTGCATGCCCAGCACCGCTATCCTGTTGGGATCATCCACATCCTCAAACAGGTGAGGGTTCTGTTGGTGATCCTCCGGGATCCCTTCTAGAACTCTAGGCTCATTGGACAACCACTTACGTAGCTCGTAGCCACCTGTCTTCAATATTTCGATCAATTCATCCCGCAGTAGGAGGGCCTCCTCAATACTTTGGGCTCCGGTGCACACGTCATCAACATACAAGTCACGTGACAGCACGGAAGCCCCACGGGGAAAGCGGATCCGTTCCCGCTCTGCCAATTCAAGCAATGATCTGATGGCGATATAGGGACTAGATTTCAAACCATACGTGTTTGTATTGAGTTCATACACCGTCACAGGATCCTCAGGGCGCTCACGCCAGAGTATCAACTGGAATCGCCTGTCCTCAGGATGTATGACTGTCTGGCGGAACATCATCCGGATGTCCGCGCCAAAAACCACTTGATGTCTTCTAAAGTTCAAGATGATGTCAATTATGTCCCTATGCAATTTGGGACCTGAATGCAAACATAGATTCAACGAAACCCCGTTCGAAGTGGGTGCGGACCCATCGAAGACGGTCCTCAATTTGCCTGTTGAGGCCTTCACCACCGCGTGGTGGGGCAAAAAATAATGCTCAGTTGAGCTCCAATCAACTCGAGCCGGAGACATGTGACCCAAATCCTCGTACTCGCGCATAAATTCAATATATTTATCGCGAAGTACGTGGTCACGCTGCATACGTCGCTCCATGGACAGCAGTCGTTTCTCCGCAAGCGCCCTACTTTGCCCTAGGCTAGGACGAGAGGCAACAAAGGGTAACCTAGTTACAAACCGACCGGAGGGCAACCTCTCCGTGGTCGATCGAAAAAGGGCTTCGCACTCAGCGTGTTCCGGATCCATCCTGGAACTCATAGGTGGCTCCTCCACCTCCCAAAACCTTTGCATGGTCTTGGCCAAGGACGCAGATGCGACGACCGGTGGCTCCTCCACGGTGCTATTATCAAACACAGGGCCCATCAGGGCGAAACCAAAGATAGTAGACACTGCCATCAGTGAAGACGAACCCAGAGCTTTCTGGGTATGAAAACATTTTCATTATTTCTGGGTAACAAAATCCAACCCAATACGTCCGAGCCCAGGAGCAAGTCCACTGGGCCGGGATGAAAGACAAAGAGGTCGGCCAAATCCAGACCCGAAACCAAAGACAACACACCCGGCGGTATGTCTGTCGAGGGGTGCCAACCCGCAATGGTATCCATTACCATAGCCGAAGTCGTGATCCTCATTGTGGAGGACTTCAGCGAAGAAAAAGTGACAAGTGTCTGGCCCGTCAGACACTTCACTTGTATGCCACCAACTCCAAGAAGTGGCACAGGCGAGTCTTCCACGACTAAACCTAACTGGTGTGCCACTCGAGTGGTAACCAAACTGCTTTGAGCCCCTGAGTCCAACAGAGCTCTCAAATTCATGGCTTCCCCCCTACGACCCCATACGCGGACCACCGCGGTAGGGAGCAGAACCGTCCGCGGCTCTGTCCCAGCAAGGGAGCAAGCTAGTTACGAGCTCCCCACTCTCTCCAAACCAGGGGCGCGCCACTGACCCGGATAATATGGCGGGCGAGTGCACATCCCCATCTGAGGGGGGGTATAACCCGCGGCCCGGCCATACATATGGTACGGCGGGTGGTACTCCAGCCGTGGGTACTCGTGCAGCGGCGGAGAAAACCGCTGCGGCTGCATGTGTTGGGCATTGGTAACCCGCGTGGAGGGGGGTGTCCCCACTATCACGTCCGATCTAGGGCCCCCGCCCATGGGGGCCCTATCCGGGGCCTGGCCAGCCACATACTGGCCACGACCTTGGGGCGCGTGGTCCCGGTCCGCCAAGACCCGCGCCGGTACGCGACCCCCCTCCCGAGGGGGGTGCGACGAGCGAAGCCGCGTCCTCCGTCCGATGGTGGAGGGCTTCGCGCAGGAGCGCCCCCGCCCATAGGGGACCCCTGCCTCAACATCCGGGTGCCATCCCCGTTCCGGTTCATGCAGAGCATCGCGTGGTGCCGCCCACGGCATGCACTGCATGGTATGGCACTGGGACAGTCACGTGCATAGTGACTGCCCAAACAATAAAAGCAAAGTTCATGCCGCTTTGCCATGCGGCGCCTATCTTGTACTGGCAGTCTCTGCCAGTCCCTGCATTGCAGCAGGCTGTGGCCCATCCGGCCACATTGCAGGCAGTCCGCGTCCCTCGCGACTGCTGCCGTGTGTGCAACCCGCGCACCAGCTCCACGCGGTGGCGGTTGCCGTCCCTGTTGGGGCTTCCCTCGCCATGAGGGTTCCAAGGGCCTACGTTCAGGCGCTCTGGATGGCGCTGAGTCCGTCATGGTATTCTCAGCAGCCCGTGCCTCAAACTCCAAAAACTTCACCAAGTCAGTGAATGTTGGTAGGGTGGTGCTATCCCGCTCCGCATTTTCGCGCTCAAACCGCGAGCGGATGTCATTGGGCAATTTGCCCAATACAATGTGCACCAACAAAAAAGACCATTGGTCCACCGGCAGCCCCAGTGTGCGGAGCGCGTTACAGGCCACTGTAACGGGCGTGAGCAACTGCAGGCGCAACTGTGCCCTGTTGGCCACCTTGGGCAGGGCCATCAACTGTGCGGCGTGCGCATCCGCTAACAAACGTAAATTTTGGTAGCGGGAGTTCAATAACTCCCAAGCCGTATCGTACTGGTCGTCCTCCACCCGGAGGTGCTGGATGAGCGACCGCGCTTCATCCTCCAGAGTGGAGAGGAGGTAGGCCATCTTCTGGGCCTTCGACAAATCCTGTCGTGCTACGACCAGGGACTCAAACATATTTTTATATGCTACCCACTCCTCCATCCTACCCCCAAAGTGGGACAGCTGAAGGGTGGGGAGCCGACCAGTAACCGCTGGTCCTTCCTGTCTAACAGGTGTGCGAGGGGCTGGTCCGCCAGCCTGTCTCGCCCTTATTGCGGTCGCCGCCTCCGCGATATCATCGTGCAGACTCAGGATCTGGTCCATGTCCGCCATGTGACCTGCGTAGACCTCCGGGGCAAGTTCGGCTTCAGTAAGCACCACCATGGCCGCTTCCGCGCTAATCAATCGTGAGTGGAGGTGATCCGCTCTTAGCAGTATGGCGCCCTCCCTGTCCTTCCGGGACAGGAGTCCTCCGGCCGTCACAAACCATCTCAATTCGTTGGCGAGTGTCGCCCTAGCATTGGAGACCTTCGCCATCGCGTCAAGTCACAAACAAAAAATAACAAAAGGTAAATAAAAAACAACAAAATCAAACAACTACACGAAGAACCGCGGTAGGTATGAGAATGGCACAAACCCGGAACGCACGGTACAAACCGCAAACAAATACAAAAAAGGTTACAAATATTCTTATACAAACAAACTAAGAAAAATCTAATAATTTTTACAAATTAATTATTTTTTACAAACGAACAAATAGAGGGTAGATAAACTACGCTCTGCTACCAGAAAATGTGCGCAGAGAATCCGGGACAAACGAAGTGGCGGGAAGATTCTGTACCGGAAAAGACCGGGTCTTAAAAACAGACCGGATCTTAAAATGGCGGTAAATCGAAATAACGGTAAGAACCTGACACGGCACTACGTCTGTCCGACTAGAGCCTAAAACCTAACCTATACGCAGCCTGCTACCACTATAGCTTATAAAGGGAGCTATAGGGCCCTATATAATAACCTAACTTAATAACTACAATTGCAAACCACTTACCAAACTAAATCTTCTTTCTCTTCGGATCCAAACTTGAGTGTCTTCGGGAAGGGGGGATCCCTAATCACCCTACTTAACCCATGAGATCTCAATTCCCCAGAACAAATAAATAGATTTCTTCCCGAAGTTGGCTCGGCAACAGATAGATGTGAGCGACCAGCCACGCGTCACATCTCACAGGAAAAAGTCACAATAACGGGTTACACAAACACAAACTTAATAGTTATTTAACAAACAGGAAATTCACAAATATAACTCAAACTAATTAACCATCAAAAGACGCGGGACCTCTCCGCGTATTAAAATCAAACCGATATAGCACAGGACAATGGCGGCCGTCCGCGACCACATTCACACGAGCAGTGTGAGAACCCCGAACGCCTGGCGGCGACAATGGGAAACGCCTGCGTTTCGTTTCACCCATTATATTACAAACACGGGGAGTAAATGAAGAGCTATTTCTACACTTGCGCTGCAACAGGACAAACTATCTGTAATAATGTATGCGCAATGTCAATAAAGAAGGTACATGAGGCACAATTTTTTAGTCTTCCTCTTCTCTTCTTATTTTGGAAACTGTTTTTTTGCTATAAATTTATACATGTTGATGACCATATTTTAATTTTAGAAGTTTTTTTAAACTCTTACGTCAATGACATGACAAGATCTTTTTATAGACTGATTCCCTTGTCTCTACTGAATATCTACTCTGTGGTCAGGATCAGCCGAAACTATGAGAGGTACACTATAATTACATATTCGAGCAATCGGAACTTGACAATTAAGCCTTTTTAACATTAGAAAGCGCTTTCACATCAATAATTATAAATGTTTTTACGTTTTAGTCTACTGTAGTCTAGTATTTTGTGTGTCCCGCGGCCTCGCCCGCGTGAATTTCCCACGGGAACAGTGCTTTTTCCCGGGATGAAAGGTATCCTATGTCCTTCTCCGTACTTCTAATGTGTATGCAAAATTTCAGAAAGATTGGTTCAGTAGATAAAGCGTGAGGAGGTACAAACAAACTCACTTTCGCATTTATAATATTAGTTAGGATTAGGATTAAGTAAAACTGCTTTATCTATACATATAATAAAACAGTAAAAATATTTTGTCTGTACATTTAGTATTTTTGACTAAAATGGATAGAGGGACACTTAAAAAATACAATAGAAAGCAAAAAAAATTTTTTGGAATTTCTTGTCTGTCTGTCTGTCTGTATGTATGTACGCGTTTCACGCAAAAACTACTGGACGGATTTGAATGAAACTTTTTTTGTTGTATAGCTATTAAGCCTGGGCAACATATAGGCTATAATTGATTTTGAAAATTGGAACACCTGATGAAGAACCATAACAGAACAGCTAAACCATAAGAAATATGGAAATGGTGCTTTAACAAAAGTCGTTCAACCTGATGAGCATTTTCTGCTGACGTATAAAAATTCAAGATCTGGAACATCTGATGAAGAACTGCAAGAGACCAGCTACACTATAACATATATGGAAATGGCGCCTTAGCAAAAATCGTTCAACCTGATAAGCATTTTCTGCTGACGTATAAAAATTAAAGATCTGGAACATCTTATGAATAACTCCAAGAGACCAGCTACACTATAACATAAATGGCGCCTTAGCAAAACTTTCAAGTTTTGCTAAGGATCTTGGATTTTTATACGTCTACAGAAAATGCTCATCAGATTATTCATAATCTGATGAGCATTTTCTGTAGACGTATAAAAATCCAAGATCCGAAACATCTGAAACTGTTTGGAACACAAAAAGACTTTTCATCTAAGCGAAACTCACGCGGGCGAAGCCGCGGGCGACAGCTAGTTTCCTCTATTACGTCCCACTCCTGGGCAACGGTCCCTCTATCTTCTTCCAAATATTCCTAGACAAGGCCAACCATCACAATTGATTTCTCAGGTCATGACTCTAACTCATCATAGGCTGCTCCTGCTTTACTGTTTACCTTTTCAGGTGTTCTATAATATATTTATACACTTGAATAGGTCTTAATATTACATAAACATCAGAGAATGGTGTGTGTCTTTAAAGAATTAAACAAAAAAGTCGAATTCCTAACTTTGTTGCCAGTTTGTTTCGCGGGAGAACAAGAATGCACGAAATAACTTGGAGATTTGATGGAATACTGTGGAATAATTTGCCTGAACATTCTGCCCTAAAGGTCAACACTCGCAATTAGATGCTCGCGAGGATGCCAGCAGTAATCACTCACGTCGAAAATCTGTCGGCCATTTTGACAAAACCGTGGGCGAACTTTACAATACAATGAGTTTTAAAGTTAAAAGCGATGGTGGGTAAATAAACACTCAACAATAGCACAACACATCAGAACCAGGCAAATATCTGTGATTAAGAGAAGAAGTACGAGTATTTGATCGAACTAGGACTTGAATCCAATCGAAAATGTGGTCACACAGATTAAAAAGGTGTTTTCACCTCATGTGTGTAAAGTTAAGATGAGTCGGTAGATCTTATACAAAAGCATTCTTCAATTTCGTATCCTAAAGAATCTAAAGATAAACGTTTATACATGTTAAAAGAAGCAAGAGTCAAAATCAAAACTCATTGTTACGAATCAAAATCATACAATTATTTCTAAGCAGCTAATTTTCAAAACATCTCCTTAGCTATCTGGTTCTTATTGTTAACCCATGTCTGATGTCAAACGTCATGTCCGACCCCAGTTGATGGCTAAAATTCGGTAGACTTTAATAACATGGGTTAATTTTGTGGCTCCCGAAATAATGGGCCCTTCGCACTTCGCCCAGTCATCGGTGCAAATTTGCAATTTGAATAAATTCGTCTTTTCAAGTGGTCGTTTTGACTTTTTACATGTCTTGAGGCTGTTAACACGGGTTGGTTCTGAGAATCCCAGTGTTTAATTATAACGCCTTGGTACAGTGTGGTGCCGAACAGCTTCTTTATAGCAGTGGATGAAAGGAACCTGAATTAGCACCTCGAATCGCAATTCTTACGAAATTTTACGAGGTTTCACTCTAAGAAGGAAATTCTACTTGTTCGTACTATGAATAATAATAAAATCCAAGATTGCTTTCAGATCAGAAGGATCTTCAATATTTTAGGGCAATGCAGATGCACCCAGTTTTATCAATGTTTTGTTAGATACAAGATTCTGCATTGCAACTAAGAACATTAAAAAAAACTTTGGACACTACTTTTAGGCGCCCTTTATTCAAACCGCGATTTGCGAAATTGTTTTATGTATTTTCTCTTCTAACAGAGTAAAAGTAAGTTCTGGGGTGAAAGTGCACCCTCTTGAACCCTCAATCAATCAATCAATATATTTATTTGTCAAACATAGGTATATGTAGGATACAGTTGTTATAAAAAAGTCATTGTACATCTATGTTTTGCCATTAAAAACAGCATACAAATATTTATAAATAATAATAATATTAAAACAACCAGAAATTAAGTTACATGCAAATAGTAAATTAGTGTCCAAAAGTAAATAATTAAAATGTCAAAGTGTAAAACAAAACAAAGTTTTAAAATTATATTTGGTCATTTAAAAAATCATTCAAAGAATAATAACATTTTTTTATCAAAAGCCCTGGTGCTGGCTCCTATGGACAAACACTGTCAAGCAAGTCGTCCAACATTACAATTTATCCAAAGATAATGTAATCACAACACATTTTTAAGAGACAGGCAGGACTCCCATAAAAAAAGTATCCGATACAAATGTCAAAACGGAGAATCGATATAGCAACTGCGGGTTTGAAAGAGAGTAAATAGTCGGTCATCAAAATTCTTCCCCAATTCATAGGTCAGTTTTTTCCTTTGAACATTCGGCTGCATGCAGCGTCTAACCACCCTGAGCGACACCGAAGGCATTTCGACAGTCTGTTATCAAAATATTTGTACAACCAACGTCATTCTAATGCAGCCTATTACGAAGTCAAAAACTCATTAAAAAAAACATGTAGTTCTCTTCTCCTAAGTGACAAACCGAGTCATGCCAACACTTTTGGTATTTAACAAAGGCAAACAGTCAGTCTTTAAACGTCGATGGCCAGTTAAGTGGTTTTTAATCGTAACAGCAGTTAAGTTATAAATATCAGCATGTTTTTGCTTGTCCAAGATACTCGTTAATTTTGTTTTTGCGTTTGTTGTTTTTGTCAATTGAAAACAATGGCTACAAATTGGCCTTAAAATATTACCGAATTTATTTTACATGGCCTTGACTAAGTACTTAACAAATTGCTGTTCTGTCTGTTTAGTTCTTGATTAAGAGGTAAATTGGGTATTGGTCGAATATTCTAAAGTAATTTTGACTAAAGAATCCGTACTTGTAACTGTCGTGTTTTACAGTTTTGCTATATATATTTAGACACAGAGACAATACGGTAGTCATTTAGTTGCTTTTAAAGTACTGACTTGTGGAGCCTTTAGGCTCCAGGAATTAAAAAATATAGTTTAGGCTTATTAGACTTTTCCTATTTTCCACACTATAATTTGCGATACTGTGAACGCAACACACACAAAAAAAAACGGACAAAATTAACCGAAACATGTAATAATGAAGCAAGCGAAAAAACGAATCTCATTCTTACAAGAGTTACTGCAACATTATGACATTTCTCGGTCAACATAATTCGCATGATTATGCGCAGGCGCACCTTTGTGCCTCAAAACAATAGCACAAACTTTTTAATCAATCGTGGGGCAACGCTCGCGCTTGTCTGTTAGTTTTGGCAAGTCGGCTACATCAAAAAAAGTTGCATTTTGATCCGTAACTCTAGGGCCATAAAGATCAATAATTACATCGTTTTTAGTTGCGAAAGCCCGATTGTCTTGTCGACGTCGTGCGCATGCGAGAATTGACAAATGATTCGTCATATTGCACGCCTAATTAATAGTCCCATACGATTTTTCTAACATTTACATCTTAACGTATAATTAACACAGACATTACATTGCCAAAGCTGTACTCCATTTTATGTCATTTATCTTTTTTTGTTTCGAACTCCGCCTGCCAGTTACATAATTTTTAAATATTAAAACATTCTAATTCAAAATCTACATTTAGAGGCAAAGGCACACAATCAATCATCGCGCCACACGTGCGTTCAAAACTTCGACTCGAGATTGACATTTGCGCGTGTTGCGTCACTGACAAACAAAATGATGAAAACGTGTAACGCAGTCCTTGTTTCTGAACGCGCCCTGTCGACCTTAGCAAACATTCGTGCTCTTAAATAAATAGATAGACTTACCAGATAAATAGTTGTTGCGAAGTATTTGTAAATAAAGCATCAAGTGTATCAACACTTGATGCTTTATTTACGAATACTACCACAGTATTGCCATTACAACCAATCTATGGCTTATCTTTTAACCTTCCCCAACTGCCCTTCTTCTTGTACCTTGGAGGACCTTAGTGAGGCCAACGATAGGGCGTTGGAAGTGGCAATACTGGTCAAAAAAATCATTTTTTTTCCATTTCAACCCGAGATGATGATGATGCCATTACCAGAAGTTGTTTAAAAAAGAATGAGGCAAATAAATATTTTACGGAGAAAAGTTATCTGATTACGAATTATAAATTTGGAGTCATATTTTTTTAAACATAACCGTTTATTATTTTAGAAGTTGACAGTGACAACACGATGCACAACCAGATAAGGAAACGACTACACAAGCGGCAGTAGAAACATTAGATAACATCTGTATAAAAACAACATTAATTTTACATATATTAAGCACCTTATTAGCGGTTGATAAGACATAAAATTAGTTTGAAGAAAGTCGCGTTTCTGAACGGAGTGTGTGTGGTGCGTTCACGGAGTATGTCGCAATTAAAAACTTCTGCGCGCCATGTAATTACTAACAGTGGCATAAATTAAAGAGCTGGACAGACATGACACGAAATGTGAAGTAGTAACATAGATAATGATTTTGTTTGTAATATATTGGGTAAAACTAAACGCAGGCGTTTCCTGTTATCGCCGCCAGGCGTTTTGGGGTTCTCACATTGCTCGCGGGCAAGATGGCTCGCGGACGGTCGCCATTGTCCCATGCGATATCGGTTTGATTTTTAATACGCGAGAGGTCCCGCGTTCTTTGATTGCTAATTATCTTGAGTTGTATTGGTGAATTTCCTGTTTGTTAAATAACTATTGAACTTTGTGTTTGTGTGCCCGTCATTGTGACTTTCTCCGGTGGGATGTGACGCGTGGCTGCTCGCTCACAGCTATCTGTTGCCGAGCCGATTTCGGGAAGAAATCTATTTATGTGTTCTGGGGAATTGAGATCTCATGGGTTAGGTAGGGTGATTAGGAATTCCCCCTTCCCGAAGACACTCAAGTTTGGATCCGAAGAGAAAGAAGATTTAGCTTGGTAAGTGGTTTTCCATTGTAATTAATTTATAGGTTAGGTTATCATATAGGGCCCTGTAGCTCCCTTCATAAGCTACGGTGGTAGCAGACTGCGTTAAGTTAGTTAGGTTTTAGTCGGGCAAACGTGGTGCCGCGTGGAGATTTTTTCCCGGTACTTATTTTTACCGGTGGTTTTTTCCCGGTGAAGTTCCGGTACAGAATTCTTCCCGCCGCTTCGTTTGTCCGGATTCTCTCTGCCACATTTTCTGGCAGCAGACCGTAGTTGCTCTGCACATTTTCTGGTAGCAGAGCGTAGTTTATCTACCCTCTATTTGTTCGTTTGTAAAAAATAATTAATTGTTTGTAAAAATTATTAGATTTTTCTTAGTTTGTTTGTATAAGAATATTTGTAACCTTTTTTGTATTTGTTTGCGGTTTGTACCGTGCGTTCCGGGTTTGTGCCATTCTCATACCTACCGCGGTTCTTCGTGTAGTTGTTTGATTTTGTTGTTTTTTATTTACCTTTTGTTATTTTTTGTTTGTGACTTGACGCGATGGCGAAGGCCTCCAATGCTAGGGCGACACTCGCCAACGAATTGAGATGGTTTGTGACGGCCGGTGGACTCCTGTCCCGGAAGGACAGGGAGGCCGCTATACTGGAAAGAGCGGATCAGCTCCGCTCACGATTAAACAACGCGGAAGCGGCCATGGCGGCGCTTACCGAAGCCGACCTTACCCCGGAGGTCTACGCAGGTCACGTGGCGGACCTGGACCAGATCCTGAGTCTGCACGATGACATCGTGGAGGCGGCGGCCGCAATAAGGGCGAGACAGGCTGGCGGACCAGCCCCTCGCACACCTGTTAGACAGGAAGGACCAGCGGTTACTGGTCGGCTCCCCACCCTTCAGCTGTCCCACTTTGGGGGTAGGATGGAGGAGTGGGTAGCATATAAAAATATGTTTGAGTCCCTGGTCGTAGCACGACAGGATTTGTCGAAGGCCCAGAAGATGGCCTACCTCCTCTCCACTCTTGAGGGTGAAGCGCGGTCGCTCATCCAGCACCTCCGGGTGGAGGACGACCAGTACGATACGGCTTGGGAGTTATTGAACTCCCGCTACCAAAATTTACGTTTGTTAGCGGATGCGCACGCCGCACAGTTGATGGCCCTGCCCAAGGTGGCCAACAGGGCACAGTTGCGCCTGCAGTTGCTCACGCCCGTTACAGTGGCCTGTAACGCGCTCCGCACACTGGGGCTGCCGGTGGACCAATGGTCCTTTTTGCTGGTGCACATTGTATTGGGCAAATTACCCAATGACATCCGCTCGCGATTTGAGCGCGAGAATGCGGAACAGGATAGCACCACCCTACCAACATTCACTGACTTGGTGAAGTTTTTGGAGTTTGAGGCACGGGCTGCTGAGAATACCATGACGGACTCAGCGCCATCCAGAGCGCCTGAACGTAGGCCCTTGGAACCCTCATGGCGAGGGAAGCCCCAACAGGGACGGCAACCGCCACCGCGTGGAGCTGGTGTGCGGGTTGCACACACGGCAGCAGTCGCGAGGGACGCGGACTGCCTGCAATGTGGCCGGATGGGCCACAGCCTGCTGCAATGCAGGGACTGGCAGAGACTGCCAGTACAAGATAGGCGCCGCATGGCAAAGCGGCATGAACTTTGCTTTTATTGTTTGGGCAGTCACTATGCACGTGACTGTCCCAATGCCATACCATGCAGTGCATGCCGTGGGCTGCACCACGTGATGCTCTGCATGAACCGAAACGGGGATGGCCCCCGGTTGTTGAGGCAGGGGTCCCCTATGGGCGGGGGCGCTCCTGCGCGAAGCCCTCCACCATCGGAAGGAGGACGCGGCTTCGCTCGTCGCACCCCCCCTCGGGAGGGGGTCGCGTACCGGCGCGGGTCTTGGCGGACCGGGACCACGCGCCCCAAGGTCGTGGCCAGTATGTGGCTGGCCAGGCCCCGGATAGGGCCCCCATGGGCGGGGGCCCTAGATCGGACGTGAGAGTGGGGACACCCCCTCCACGCGGGTTACCAATACCCAACACATGCAGCCGCAGCGGTTTTCTCCACCGCTGCACGAGTACCCACGGCTGGAGTACCACCCGCCGTACCATAGGTATGGCCGGGCCGCGGGTTATGCCCCCCTCAGATGGGGATGTGCACTCGCCCGACATATTATCCGGGTCAGTGGCGCCCCCTGGTTTGAAGAGAGTGGGGAGCCCGTAACTAGCTTGCTCCCTTGCTGGGACAGAGCCGCGGACGGTTCTGCTCCCTACCGCGGTGGTCCGCGTATGGGGTCGTGGGGGAAGCCATTAATTTGAGAGCTCTGTTGGACTCAGGGGCTCAAAGCAGTTTGGTTACCACTCGAGTGGCACGCCAGTTAGGTTTAGTCGTGGAAGACTCGCCTGTGCCACTTCTTGGAGTTGGTGGCATACAAGTGAAGTGTCTGACGGGCCAGACACTTGTCACCTTTTCTTCGCTGAAGTCCTCCACAATGAGGATCACGACTTCGGCTATGGTAATGGATACCATTGCGGGTTGGCACCCCTCGACAGACATACCGCCGGGTGTGTTGTCTTTGGTTTCGGGTCTGGATTTGGCCGACCCCTTTGTCTTTCATCCCGGCCCAGTGGACTTGCTCCTGGGCTCGGACGTATTGGGTTGGATTTTGTTGGGTACACAGAAGGCTCTGGGTTCGTCTTCACTGATGGCAGTGTCTACGATTTTTGGTTTTGCCCTGATGGGCCCTGTGTTTGATAATGGCACCGCGGAGGAGCCACCGGTTGTCGCATCTGCGTCCTTGGCCAAGACCATGCAAAGGTTTTGGGAGGTGGAGGAGCCACCTATGAGTTCCAGGATGGATCCGGAACACGCTGAGTGCGAAGCCCTTTTTCGATCGACCACGGAGAGGTTGCCCTCCGGTCGGTTTGTAACTAGGTTACCCTTTGTTGCCTCTCGTCCTAGCCTAGGGCAAAGTAGGGCGCTTGCGGAGAAACGACTGCTGTCCATGGAGCGACGCATGCAGCGTGACCACGTACTTCGCGATAAATATATAGAATTTATGCGCGAGTACGAGGATTTGGGTCACATGTCTCCGGCTCGAGTTGATTGGAGCTCAACTGAGCATTATTTTTTGCCCCACCACGCGGTGGTGAAGGCCTCAACGGGCAAGTTGCGGACTGTCTTTGATGGGTCCGCACCCACTTCGAACGGGGTTTCGTTGAATCTATGTTTACATTCAGGTCCCAAATTGCATAGGGACATAATTGACATCATCTTGAACTTTAGAAGACATCAAGTGGTTTTTGGTGCGGACATCCGGATGATGTTCCGCCAGACAGTCATACATCCTGAGGACAGGCGATTCCAGTTGATACTCTGGCGTGAGCGCCCTGAGGATCCTGTGACGGTGTATGAACTCAACACAAACACGTATGGTTTGAAATCTAGTCCCTATATCGCCATCAGATCATTGCTTGAATTGGCAGAGCGGGAACGGATCCGCTTTCCCCGTGGGGCTTCCGTGCTGTCACGTGACTTGTATGTTGATGACGTGTGCACCGGAGCCCAAAGTATTGAGGAGGCCCTCCTACTGCGGGATGAATTGATTGAAATATTGAAAACGGGTGGCTACGAGCTACGTAAGTGGTTGTCCAATGAGCCTAGAGTTCTAGAAGGGATCCCGGAGGATCACCAACAGAACCCTCACCTGTTTGAGGATGTGGATGATCCCAACAGGATAGCGGTGCTGGGCATGCAGTACCAGCCGCTAACCGATATTTTTACATTCCAAGTGGACTTGGAAATACCAAAGGTCTGGACTAAGAGAACGGTGTTGTCCGTAATAGCTCGTATGTTTGATCCAAGCGGTTGGATCAGTCCAGTAATATTCTCTGCGAAGTGTCTTCTTCAGAGACTTTGGACTTTGGGCGTCTCGTGGGACGAGCCGCTGTTTGGCTCTCCATTGGATGATTGGCTCGAGTTGTTTTCATCGATTAAGGAAGTCAATCGGATTGCCTTGCCTCGTCGAATATTGCCACCCGGGAAATATCGAGCCAGCCTGCATGGCTTTTGTGACGCGTCGGAGCGAGGCTACGCCGCGTCAGTCTATATGCGGACAGTTGACGCCGATGGCCGGGTCAATGTCTCGCTTTTGTTAGGGAAGAGCAAGGTCGCCCCCATCAGGACTAGGCTGACTATTCCCAAGCTTGAGTTGAGTGGAGCTCACCTTCTCTCTAAATTGTTGCATCACGTTGCATGTGAGCTGGCGGCCACGGTCGAGATACGGGACATCTTCGCCTGGTCGGATAGCCAGGTCGCGCTTGCATGGTTACGCGCGGCCCCACATACCTTGGAGGTTTTTGTGGGAAATCGGGTTTCCCAAATCCAGAATATCGGAATTGATATAACATGGAGACATGTGCCGGGAGAGCTTAACCCAGCGGACTGTGCCTCCCGAGGTTGTACGGCACCAGAATTGGTGTCACACCCGCTCTGGTGGGGTCCAGAGTGGCTGATGGGATCAGAAACTTCTTGGCCTGTCTGTCAGACAGATGTTACTTCTTTGAGTTTGACTGGGCTCCGTGTACATGCTGTAGTCGCTGAGACGACGTCGGAGCCGGATTGGCTACTTGCTCGGTATAGTAGCTTGGATAAGCTTCTGGGTGTTACCAGTTGGATTAAGCGTTTCATACATAATTGTAGAAACCCACAGGCAAAGCGGTTGGAGCCGATTGCAGGTGCAGAAGAGCGCCGGAGCGCATTGTTGCATTGGGTCCGTGTCGTGCAGACCGGACGGTTTGAGTCAGAGCTTCGTATTTTGCGCGACGGACGCGCTAAGTTGAAGGGCGCGGTCGCTCGTTTGAACCCGTACATCGACTCGGATGGGCTTCTTCGGGTTGGAGGCAGGCTCCGGAAGGCGGATCTTCCATATGAGACTCGCCATCCTCTGTTGTTGCCCAAGGGCGGACCCTTGGTGCAGCTTTTGGTGTCTGATCGACACATTCGTAACGCCCATGCTGGGTGCAATGCTTTGTTGGCTATTTTGCAACGCGAGTTTTGGATTTTGTCAGCCCGAAGAGCAATCCGTAGTGTCCTGTTTCGATGTATTGCATGTTATAGGTTGAAGGCATCCACGATGCAACCACAGATGGGTGATTTGCCCGCTGATCGAATCCGACCTTCGAGACCGTTTGACGGCGTTGGAACCGATTTTGCCGGTCCCTTTTCGATCAAGGCTTCTCCCTTTCGTAATGCCCGTATTGTGAAGGGCTATTTGTGTGTATTTGTTTGTTTGGCCACCAAGGCTGTCCATTTGGAGGTGGTATCGGCTCTGACTACGGAGGCCTTCGTCGCCGCGTTGGATCGCTTTGTTTCGCGTCGAGGTCTACCTTCCCTTATTAGGTCTGACAATGGCACAAACTATAAAGGAACTGTAAATTATCTTAAGGATGTTTCTGTGTTTATTGATAAAAATTGTACTAGTTTAGGTCAAATTGCTGCCCAAAGGGGAATAACCTGGAAGTTTAGTCCCCCAAGTTGCCCCCATTGGGGAGGGATTTTTGAAGCGGCTGTGAAATCCGCAAAGACCCACCTCCGCCGCATTATCGGAGAAACGGCTCTAACTTTTGAAGAGCTGGCCACAGTGTTTTGTAAAGTTGAGGCGGTCCTCAACTCTCGTCCTCTCTGTCCGCTATCTCCAGATCCAAATGACTTGGAAGCTCTCACCCCTGGTCATTTTTTGGTGGGAGGGCCGTTGAATGCCCTGCCCGAATACCCGTGGAAGGATGAACGCGTATATCGGTTGTCGCGTTTTCAAATGTTGCAGCAAATGAGCCAGGACTTTTGGCGTCGCTGGTCGCTTGAATATTTGCATTTGCTGCAGCAAAGAGTGAAGTGGACAGACAGGACTGAGCCTCCCAGGGAGGGTGATTTAGTATTGTTAAAAGAGGCAAATTTGCCCTCATTGCTTTGGCGACGAGCTCGCATATTACGTTTGATTCTTGGCGGAGATGGCACTCCGCGTGTGGCTGAGGTGTTGGTCGACGGTTCGATTTTAAGGAGAGGTGTGACCTCTCTCGCCCGCCTTCCCGTAGAGTAAGCTAGCGGTCTGCTTCTCAGACCGGGACGGGGGGATGTTTGTAATATATTGGGTAAAACTAAACGCAGGCGTTTCCTGTTATCGCCGCCAGGCGTTTTGGGGTTCTCACATTGCTCGCGGGCAAGATGGCTCGCGGACGGTCGCCATTGTCCCATGCGATATCGGTTTGATTTTTAATACGCGAGAGGTCCCGCGTTCTTTGATTGCTAATTATCTTGAGTTGTATTGGTGAATTTCCTGTTTGTTAAATAACTATTGAACTTTGTGTTTGTGTGCCCGTCATTGTGACTTTCTCCGGTGGGATGTGACGCGTGGCTGCTCGCTCACAGCTATCTGTTGCCGAGCCGATTTCGGGAAGAAATCTATTTATGTGTTCTGGGGAATTGAGATCTCATGGGTTAGGTAGGGTGATTAGGAATTCCCCCTTCCCGAAGACACTCAAGTTTGGATCCGAAGAGAAAGAAGATTTAGCTTGGTAAGTGGTTTTCCATTGTAATTAATTTATAGGTTAGGTTATCATATAGGGCCCTGTAGCTCCCTTCATAAGCTACGGTGGTAGCAGACTGCGTTAAGTTAGTTAGGTTTTAGTCGGGCAAACGTGGTGCCGCGTGGAGATTTTTTCCCGGTACTTATTTTTACCGGTGGTTTTTTCCCGGTGAAGTTCCGGTACAGAATTCTTCCCGCCGCTTCGTTTGTCCGGATTCTCTCTGCCACATTTTCTGGCAGCAGACCGTAGTTGCTCTGCACAGATTTATATCGTGTAAATATGTTAACTAAAAAAGGGTGTAATTTTAAAATAAGCTGTTTTTTTATAAGTACAACTTAGTATACATATAATAGTCAGTCTTAAAATTAAGTAATTGACTCATACAATTTTCTTTCTTTTTTTCGTGTGTATAAGTGGCCAGCATTATGACAGCATCTTATGCCAAACAACTGCCATCTATCTATAGCGACTCTAGATGGCGACTCATCCAAGTCGCCACCACGCCCTCAATTGCTTACCTGACTTCTGTTCCCTGGCTATGTCATGTCAGTGTGATTGGTGTCGAAAGTCGGTAGAACGTTGTTGGAATACGTCCGAATTTTTAGGAGTTCAACGCTCCCTAACCTCCGTGACTTGATTAATTGGGTGTGACGTCATCATTTTGTTGACGGCTGACACGGTGTTGCCATGTGCTTTCTTATTGAACATGTCAATAAGATGTATGACATGGATGTGATGATGATGTAGACTATTCAACATTGTTGAATAACTGTCTTAAAAATAAGGAATCTAACCTTTTTTATATACTAGCGACCCGCTTCGGCTTCGCATGGGTGTGTATTATGCCTATAAAATAAACCAAAATTGAAACTGGTGCTAGGGCACTTTTAATATTTAATTTTGGGTTTAAAGCCCTCCTTCGTGCTACCTACTTTAAAATATCTAAGCGAAAGGAGGCAGTTGTGATTCGTAGGCATAGAAAATCTGTAAAAGCATGAGCTCCCCCGAGTCAATATATTGAAACTAAACTAAAAGTTTGAAGCACCTCTTGTAAACATAAAAAAAATTAAAAACTGTATGTCACACTTGTACAGTACACTTCTTTTTTCTGTCTACATTTATTTGGTTTTACTGACTGCCCTTGAACCTGAATAATGTTTTTCATCATCTTCCTTTTCCAAGGGGTCGTTTGGCGTTTGTTCGCGTTTATACAGAATGAATTAAAAAACATTGACATCCTTTCTACACATGAAAGTGCTCATTTTTAAATACATTTTGGGCGAATAGGAACTATAAAATAATATGGAACAGCTAATTTTTTACACGACTGACCAAAAAAGGAGTGTTATGTTTGCAGGGTTCATGTATGTATGTAAGTTTCTTTATTCCACTATAAGTCCTGAACGGCTTAACAGATTTTGATGTGAGAAGTATTTTTGGATTCCTTGCATTCCTCCGAGTGACATAGGCTATGTGAGTTGTCTGTCAGTCGTGTTTTTTATTTTTTAATAATTAGCTTGTTTCGGTCGGATTGAGTCTGTCCCATAAAAAAAGTTGCTCATAATCATGAGTGCTTTCACCAGCAGGAAGGATGCCAATAATTTAGAATACACCCTGTATTTAACTGATCAGATTTTAAAAAGTAAACCAGCATAAAAACAAGTATACTCCATACGGGAAAAATTTCATAAAAACCTACTACAATATTTGTCCAATCTTTCCACGCCCAAAATTGTGAAACGGAGATGAGTAATGAGCTTCAGATGGGCTACCAGTCTGACGGATCTCAACGAGGGCCCAGGTTCGAAGCCTGCAATTACGTAATGCTCCCGATATCAGTTTTTACGACGCATCAGCCCGGCAGCCCCGTCAGCGAACGCGCAATTTGTTTTGAGCGATTTTTTTATGTACAGGGTGATTTTTTACGTACTGTAATTTCGTATTTTTAAATCCTATATTTCGATAACTTCCGTTATTTATTAACCAGAAGTTAAGTGGTATTTATTAGCTCAGGGTCGAGATTATTACGTGGAATGTGAAATGAAACACACGTGGCGTCTTTCTTCATCTAGTTGCTAACGTAGACAGGAACTACAAATGTGTAAAACCAAATTTTTACAATTATTCTAGGATCGATCAGTCACTTTTGAATGCTGATAGTATTGCAGTCGTATTTATTTTCAATGAACTTACCTTTGTATGCATGAATAAGTTAGAAAAACATATTTTTATATAAATCCGCGCCCTAAATTAATAAATGTTTACTTTCGAGCTAAAATACTCTACAGGTTCAGAGCAGCCTATATCTATTCGTGCTAAAACATGCCCGCGAGTTCGTTAATGGCATTTTAATATGTTCGGACATTTAAATATTGTTTCTGAGTACTTAAACTGTTTTTTTTTGTCCCCAGGTCGGTTAAGCTAGCGGTACCACGCGTATGTACTCGGGTTAAAATTAAAATTGTACACGTTACTGTTGACGGCTGGATTGATGTGGGCTCACCCGGCGTCCTAGTCAGTCATTTAATTGTAAGACATATGTTGTAAAGTGACGTCTTTGGAGAAAATGCAGCAGTGGAGTTTGTTGCGCCGCCTCTTCTCCACTTGCGCTTTGGAGGCGGTAGTAACCTTAGCTTTAAGTAATTTTATGACGTCAACTAACTAAAAAACAAGACTATGACGATTTAAAGTGCTATTTTTAAGCTTATTTTAATAAAAACAATTGACTTGACTTTGACTTTCCTAGTTTAGCGACAGAACGAATCTTAAGTTGGGCTTAAGCCCAGAATAAACGGGCGGGAACCAAAGCGGGGCGTAAGAAACCCATCTGTGGCCACAAGTATATATGCTACTGTAAAAGCTCGAATTACGGTAAATCCTAAGATTTTCGAATAAAACCTAAGATTTACCAACTCTTAATGGTAAAAGCCTCGAATTTTGCGATTCGCGCTTTTACCACGATTCGCATTAGAAGTCTCAGCATTTACTTAAGGCATGGTAAATGACTGATAGATAAGGTTTAGGGTTTTTTTTTTTATGCGGCCGCCCGGAAAGACTTTGAGGGCGGAAAAAACAGGTTCAGGTTATTTTTTATGATATGACCACTCGGAAAGATTCTGAAGGACTCTTTGTTTTATTCCCAAAACCAACATATACCAGCCGTCAGTGGTAACGTCAACGTCAGTGGTACCTAGCAATTCTAATTGTAAAAGCCAGAAAAGCCAGAAAAATTCATCCCATATTCATAAATCCTTACATTTACCAACTCTTGTCGGTAAGAATAGACTTAAATCTTAAGATTTACCGTAGTTCGAGCTTTTACAGTAACATATACATAAACTCCATTTATTTTTACCAGTCCTATCATGTAAACAATCTTCACAGTACTTTTTGTTGAATTTTGTTGAATATAATTCAAATATTAGTTCAAACCTAAACAAACAAAGGCAACATTTATTAACCACGAAAGTAATTTCCTAAAAAGTCTATTTTAGTTTATATTGTTGTAAAATCATAAAAAGACATGGACATGGTAAGATTGCTACATGATATTACTGGTAAGAATAAATGAAGTTTACATATAATATTTCGTGCTGCCTTGCTGCTTTTACGCTCAACTAGGACAAAGGCTCATGTAATGTAACGCCTGATTTTCAAAAAAAAAATAAGAAATGACGTCTCCAACTCTCGTTTTGACATTGTCTTGTCTAAAAAGAGACAGCGTGATGGTTGAGGAATCAGTCTTAAATTATTTCAGGATATTTGGGTGTACGAATCTAATAAACCAAACGAGTCGATGTTTCCTTATTTTTTATCGCACTTTATAGTCACAAATATCACGATTTTGCAATTAAAACTGAGCTTGCATTAGTTTGTTTCAAACGTGTTTTTTTTAATATAAATGTAAAATAGTAGCGTCATATATATATAAATATGACTTAGGTATATTACTTACTAGCTGCGCCCCGGGGCTTCACTCCCGTGGGCATTACGGGATAAAAAGTGCCCTATGTGCTATTCCCGGTATTTTTCTACCCGTATACCAAATTTCATCGAAACCCGTCCAGTAGATTTTGCGTGATTGAAAAACAAACATCCTCACAAACTCACATCCAAACTTTCGCATTTATAATATTATATTAGGATATTAGGATTATTGAACCGCCCCTGCTTCGCATGGGTATGTAACAGCTTACCTACATTTAAAACATCATCTGGAGAGAAATTACGGCAAACTCCCAGCGGTCCAAAAATCATACTGATCTAAATACCCTGTACAACTACTCCCAGGCGGGTCCACGGCAATAAAATTGGTTTCAACGGGTCCATAGTTTTAATAGTACAGTCGCCTACAGTTATATTTGTATTTTATTAATTCTAAAAGATTATCTGTATATATAAAATTGCTTGCCGACTGATTGGTATATCGCTTGGGAACGAAACCGCTGAACGTAGAAACGCGAAATTTCGCACAGAGGTTACTAGAAAGAATTTAGGTGGAAATTCCAAAATTCCATTCTTAGTGTAAGGGTGAAAAAAAGCTAGTAATAAAATAAAAAGTAGATAATTAAATAAAATACAAAAAATCGATTTCAAATTATACTTAAAATGAAGTTAGAGATTTTTATATCGACTTCAATCTACTGACCATTGTACTTATCATAATTTCGTGGACCCACTGAAATCACTTATATGGAATTTAAATATTTGGCGTGAAGCTCGCTGATACTTAAATTTTGGACCGCTGGGAGTTTGCCGAAATTACACCATCTAAACATTGGTCAAATACTGTTAAACCAAACCTAAAACTTTAAACCAGGTTTTTAATTTATTTTAAATTCCACATATGGCTTAATAATAGTAGAATTATTTATCTCAGAGAAATAAATAATAGCCGACAACAAAAAGGTACTTAGCTATCATTTGAACATAATTTCATTTCTCCTAAAAAAGCTAAATGATGAATAATTCGACCGTTTTTGACAGTTAATTACATACACGCGAACAGACGGACAGAAAGCTGACCGATGAGAAATCATTTGTCCGAAAAAACATAGCTAAGGCTCGTGCATACTTTTGTATTATTATTTATAACATTCAATTTATTAAGCATATTAATAATGTTACTTGATTTAAAAATGTTATAGACATCCTAGCATCACGAGTACAAGTCAAAGTTCGTTACTATGCATATTTTTAGCACAAAGCTCATATGAATTTATTAGTATTCATATGTCTCTCTCTCTTTCAACCTAAGGCGTCCACTGCTGGACAAAGGCCTCCCAAAGTTTATCATTTTTTATTTTAGTATTCATATACTCAGGTAATATTGTTTGATGATATCATTTTAATATTTGACTCTTTTCGGGAGTTTATGCCATAATTTTCGATCGCAAATTAACTGCTAATGTTTCCCCCGTCACGAAGATCCAAGACCATTAGAAAGTCATCTTGTTTTCTTCCACCAAGAGAGGCATCAGGGAGCCAAGTCTCCGAAGGGGCTTTTCCGATGCAACTGTCATGTTGCAATTAGATGTGCTTTTGTACTCTATTTTTCTTACACTGATTAGTTCATTACAGGGCTACATGAGGCAAATAAAGAAAAAAGTGGGCGTGGGGTCGTATCAAGAAGTGAAACAGCTGGCAATGAAGAGAGAAAAATGAAAGGAACTCCACCGACAAGAAACCTCGCTCTTAAATTTGATGATGATGATGATGTGTGATTAGTTCATTAATTCATTGAGATTCTACTCCCAGCTTGAGTACCAATTGTCCAGTTTAGCGCACATGTCAAGCGTGAGTGCGACAACCCCCGTTATTATATATCATTCTAACATCGGTCTACGCTTGGCAGTAATCCCCCAACAACAGGTTTCGTTCTTTAGTACCATTCGATTTTTTATTTCAGCCTTTATGCTCAACACATACGCAAATTTTTAAACAAAAACATTTTTTTTCTCTATTTAATTTAAATTAAAAATATGTCTGGATGAAATGTTAGCGTCTTTTGCCACTATTATTGACCAGATTTTTAGAATTTTACGTGATTCTAAATTATTCTATTCACCTAATTAACAACGTCTTAAATGTCAAACGTATGTAAAGTCATGAAAAGTTGTTAATATTAAATCTATACAATTTATTTGAATTAATTGTCTAAGCATTAATTGTCTAAGAATTTGGGCCTTCATTTTATAATCACTCAAAGGGGTGTATAGATTGTATAGATTTAATATTAACAACTTTTCGCTTGTGACTTTACATACGTTTATTTAAGACCCGTTGTTAATGAAAAATGTTTTTATTTTTGCTAAATCTTTCGAAGGTTTGGAGTTATCTGCAGGATTCTACATGGCAATAATTCTGTTGTATTGTAAATTAAATTTAACCTTTTCTACGAGGACGTAGGTATATAGTTATTTAAATACATAGGGACAAGGCTTCGTATATTATTAATAGTAAGCATGTCAATAATAAATGGGTCACCACAGTAGGTCTTCGTTATCACATTTTGTCCTGCAACTAAGAAACATCGCGCCGTCACAACACATATCGATTAAACACATACGATGATCGATGCGCCTGCCTCGCCGATCGCGATTCGTTAGCGCACTCGAGCACTTGAACACGGACATAGGGTTGCCATTGGCTAACTGTTTAGTTTACTAGTGTGTATACGGCTACTGCTACTAAATGGCGGTAGTCGTAAAAGACATGTCAGATGCCTTAAAAGGCGACTTGAATAAGAAATCTGACACCAGTGTTAGTAATAAACTCGATAAGAAGAAGAAGATATGGGGTTGCCATATGTATTATGGGCGTCCGCTGCGTGACGCGCGTTCTCGAAGCGCGTATTCAAGCGCCCTGTCTCAGTCTTTGCCTTATGTGCGAAAGAGATGGAATGAGAAGGCCCCAATTTCTATCGCACTAATGTTGTCGAAATTGTTTGCTTTTATTTGAGGTCTTATTAGGCCTAATATTTGCGTGTAACCATCTTTTGTTATCTTTTCGATAAAGTAACGCAGGCACAGAATTAATATATAAGTACGCGGGTCAAAATATCCGCTTTAAAACAGAGTCAGCATTTTTATTTTGGAAAATGGCAACCCTGCCTCGGTACGAGTAATCCGAGAGATAAATCTCAACAATCGAATCGTTAATTGGCCTGATCGATTCTCGCTTCGCTTTGTTGACAAATCGCCACTAAGGTGATACATCAGCGAAAATAGCCTGGAGTGTCGATGGGTTGCCAGCCCTTATTTTTAAAATTATTTCGACATTTTGGTCCCTTGATTTTTATCGGAAGTAGAAGCAGAGGTTAGGGTACCTACCACGACTTTTTCTTCGTTTTCCAGATAAGCGTGGAAGTCGAGTCATATGTAAAATCAATCAAAGGAACAGGGGCCCTATTTTTAAAAAAGTGTGACTCACCAAAAAAGCGTGCGCCGAATGATTTTTCATTATCATCAATTATTTCATATTTTTGAATTGTCTATGTCGAATAATTCGAATAAGTGGTCCTAGACCGCTGGTTTTCGTATCAGATTTGGTAGTCGAACATTTTTTACGTTAAAATCTTGAATGACATAGACAACCGGATACGGATATAAATGGTGTCTATTAGAATTTTCATTTTTGCGTTCCGTTTAATTTAACGCTTACGTTGTTCTCTTTGAGTTGAAAATTTACGAACATTTTTTAACGATTCGTTACCGATTCGGTATTCGTTGTGTAGAATGGAACAGAACTTGTGTCTCGCATTATTTCCATATCACTACTGGCAACATGTAGACGAGTGATTTAAAAAATACGGCTTTTATGTTTTTAGTGACATAGTATGACAAGTGCAGAAATAGTCTATTCGTTTTCGGCGGTATGTCACACTTTCAAAATTAGATCTCAGGTCTTAAGCTGAGAATTAGATTATTCTCACAAGTCAACTTGTTATTCTTCACATCCACCAACAAGTTCCATCCATTAATCCAACGAGTCTAGCGACCTTTGACTTTACCTACCCCATAAGGATAGAAACATGATTTATATATATATATATATCTTTACGATTGTTATCCTACTATCCTACTTAATATTATAAATACGAAAGTTTTGGATGTATGTGAATTTGTGAGGATGTTTGTTACTCAATCACACAAATTCTACTGGACAGATTCCGATGAAATTTGTAGTACACGGAGGAGAAAAAATACTGGGAATAGCACATAGGGTACTTTTTTGTTTGTTGTTTACTTGCACGGAATAGGGTACTTTTTGTTTTTGTGTACTATGGATACACAGTTGAACTTATGAACACCTGTAACTAAAAAGGAGTAAATATACAAAGGCGGACTTATCCCATAAAGGGGATCTCTTCCAGTTTTCAACCAGCGATAGATTGAGAGGATATATTTACTCAGTAAAGGGTAGAAATGAGAGTACGTACAAATAGATAGAAAAGAGTAAAAGAGGAGGTAGTGTATATACATAAATATGTGAAATACATAAATAATATAATAATACTAACATATAATATAATAATACATATGACTACTTGTATGGGAAAATTAGTTAGAAAAGGAATAAAAGAAAAGACTACCTAGCTTAAATGTTCGAAGTAGCATGCGACGAGATTTAAAAAGTTTTGATTTGAAAGAAGATAGGGAAAGGAGCCATTTTAATATCTTTAGTAAGTGTGTTCCACAGCTTAGCTGCCAAAAGCTGCAAATGATTTTGAATACGTCGAGGGATGAACTAGGGGGGATATTCAACATAGGACCATTGGAATTTACGCAAACGATTATCAATTGGCAAAAAGGAGAATTTTGGATTGGAGAGTGAATTTGGGGATGAGAGGAGTTAAAAAGAACATTGAAAAGGAGAGAAAGGATGTGGATGTTTCGACGAATTCTGACTGGTAGCCACGGCAGTTAAGCTTGGTACGGTACTAACGGTACGGTACTTGGTACGGTTTTTATCCCGAAATTCTAACGGAAGCGAAGCCCTGGGGCGCGGATAGTTGAAGATATTTCGAAAAGTATAATTCTCGGTAAACCTGTTATTGTTTACCTATATCCTGAATACAAAAAATCTTCTCACTTTTAACTTTGCATTACAGTGTGAACACACATAGATACAAGTGCAAGCATTGCGCATTGCATAATAATTAGAGATCGTGTGTATAATAAAAAAAAACAAATTGGCGTCCCGCTGCGTAAGCCTTCGTTAGAACACCTATAGATGATAATCGCTTAAGGTGAACGCTTTCATCACTAGCCTCTGCACCTTAGAAAGCACATCATCCATTACCGTTAGCACAGATTATGTAATACCCTTTTTTTATCAAGGTGAAAATGCCTTCGCATACCGCTTCGCTTCTCAATAGTCGAGCAGTGAAGCGGCATGTGGGATTTGGACCTACTAAAAACACCCCGGTGCCTCTACATATCAATACTGAAGAGGTGGGAACGGTGGAGTTACCACCAATATTCCACACTTTCCAAGCCATGGCAGTGACCTTCAAAGGTTACACTGCATCATATTATGTAATACCCTAGTTATTTTACTGACTTCTTTCTATTCAAGCCATACTATTGTCGTGAGATGAAAAACACACAGCTACTATCTTGGCAAAGTTAATGGAGTGGTCTTGCCATTTGCTATTCATTTCTCACATTAGCTGATAAATCAATAGAATATAGATTTCCTCGTGATTATCATGTATGAATCATATTGTTCTACAAACTTACGAGGCACGAGCAGGGGGTCTAAAAAGGCCACTTTGGCAAATCAGAATAATTAATATCCATTTCCCTTATTCTAAATATTTAAAAAGAACCTTACAAGACCACACTTAGGTTAATTTTTAAATATTTAGGACATGGGAAATGGATCATCTTCTGACTTGTCAAAGTGGCATTTTTGGACCCCCTCGATTTTTAACCTGGGCCTTTTCGATTATAGCCGTACTGCTACAGGACGTCTTCACCACTGTCCACCATTTTGATGCTTGTCTGCAATTTATGTTTCTTATATTTTTTCGCGTCATTGTTCTTTTATATAGTTAAATCATTTTACCTGGTAGTGCTAGTGGATGAGTGCCTTAACTATATGGACAAAGTTGCGCACAGTCGCGAATCAGATAAAAATAATTTGCGGGGTGCTGCGATACCATCAGTTTCTCCGTAGCTAATCGCCGTATTAAACTATTCTTATTGTACAGTCAGTTCCATATCAAGTCGCCCTGCAATGACCTCTCATCCCACGAGTAATAAGAGGCGAATTTTAGCAATGAATCAGAGGAGAGGTTGATGTTCGGTTGACTTCACGCTAATGCAAGCCTGTCCGAAGATCGTTAGATGCAGAGAGAACATTTAATTTTATTAATTTCACTCTAGTATTGTGTATTAAGTTTCCTGTAACTTAGGCGCTGAATGGAGTTGAAAAGGAGTATAAATGGTCTGATCACACGGCGCAACAGCAACAGTGTTTGATATTTTTTTTATTGCCAACTTGGTTGACAACAATAGAAAAGAAAGAAATGAAATGTATTCGGGCTTCTGGGGATCGGGGTATTCAGGAAATATTAGTGATCTGTCGGTGATTGCTTGATATTATTTTGAGTACCTACACTCAAATTGTGGCAAATTTATTTACTCATTTGTATTGCCCAACCCATTAATTGAAGACGATCGCAAGTTTTTTGCAACGACACGCCACCGTGTGAACATCCTAAGAGCTTACCCAAAGTGGTATTTTGGATTGGGAAACAGCGGATATTTCGTGATTTATACAGGGTGAGCAACAAAAGCTACAAGCATAGGTAGAGAAAACAGGGGAGGGAAAAGGTATTGAGTGAAGAACCACTTCATGTTCTGCAGTCAATCTAAACGTGGAGCAACGTCAGGGCGATTAGAAAGGCTTAATTTTTACTAATTGCATACTAATCTGGCTTAACACTTACTTACTTACTTACTGCCCCTGCCCAGCCAGCGACCCCGAAGTGGATCTTGGCCTCCGACACGAGATGACCCCAAAACAGCGGGGGAGAAGTACGCAGCTCTACGCCAGTTTTTGCGCTTTGAGTGGCACAGCTCTCGTAGTTTTCCGCTTTGAGGCAGTACGTAGTACTCATCTTAATTCTGTAACACTGGTCAACAATAATTTTATTCATAAATGAGCAACCTATTTTTCTTTTCTTTAATATAGGTCGAATACATTCAGTGGGCGTGCAACTATCTCGCATACATCTGCATAGCAACAAGCAGAGACAATGAAAAGCTCATTATACAACCATTATTATGATCGCCTGTCTGTCTGTCTGTGCCAATGCCGCTGTTAATCATTGTGGCGTGTTTATAAGATGTACTTGGTCTCGATTCTTTCCTTTTTGATTTTCTTTTTGTGTGTCCTCATCCTCACCTCAAGGCCTATTCCGTATTTTACGAGTGTCTCTTGTGTCGATGCTATCGATTTAGCTCTTAAAACTTAATTAGCAACGCTTCGCTTCCGTGAGAATTTAGGGATAGTAGAAAGTCTGTAAGACATATGTTGTAAAGTGACATCTTTGGAGAAAATGCAGCAATGGAGTTTGTTGCGCCGCCTCTTCTCCACTTGCGCTTTGGAGTTGGAGGCGGTAGTAACCTTAGCTTTAAGTAATTTTATAACGTCAACTAACTAAAAACACGAAAGTATACGACGATTTAAAAGTGCTATTTTTAGCTCTTATTACGCTACTACGAGTACCTATCATAAGCAAAAAAATGGCTCCCAGCGTTCGTGTGTTATAAAGAAAAGATCTCAGCTTTAATAAAATCCATAGGTTTTGGATGACTGTATTTTAAGCTATCTCAAGTATGCAAATAAATTAGAAATTTGATTGATAGGTGACGCAAATAAAGTTATAGAGATCATGGGAAGAATACAAGATATATGAAACACGATACATCTTTTTATGCACCATTCAATACTCGCAAACAGACTTTGCTCAAGCTCAGCCCATAACTTCAGGTACTTTCGCAACGGTTTACATAAAGATACATTCAAATATCTAGGCATTATGCCGCGCCTGTGCCTTCGGAGGACCATCGTCGACAATCGGCCCTCCGGGGGAAAGTCGGCCAACTAATGGCCAACGATAGAAACAGGCGATAAGATGGCCATATCTACTGCATGCTTGGACCTCGGCGGAAACGTGTGAATGCTTTTTGTTGTCTGTGCAAAACGGTGCTTGTCATCTGAGCAAGGCAAAGAAAACAGAGTTTGAACAGCCATGACATGTGTCCACTATTAGTCGTCCGCAAATTAAGCAAAGGAAACAAAGTTCAAACAGCCATGACACACATCACTAAAATTTATCTATTACTCGATGCAAAGTAAAACTAATATATGCAGCCTTTATTTATGGGGTTTGCGTACTCGTAAACAAAATTGATGTTTCTAGAAATCATGTAGTAAATTAAATAACAATTAACACAAAAACGAAAGTACACATTTAAATATCTTTACCACATCTACGTATTACTGAACATTAACCTACAATTAAGACTGTTTAGGAAATGAAAACAAATGAGCAACTTTCACTAACAATTTCCTAATTCCGTGACCTTATTAGTCTACCAATAAAACAGAAATGATTATAAATCCAAAGAAAGTAAAATTCAATTAATCTGTCATCGTTTATTATGTTTTTAATGACGATGTGGAGTTATTTCGAGAATAATTTAGTCGGAATATGGACGCGCGTTTCGTCACATTGCTTGTCTCATATCTAGGGTTACGCTAAGTTTTTTTTATCATGTTTGCTTTTTCATTCTTATTAATGACTTTTGATGTGAGAAACAAAACATATTCTTGTTAATTAAGAAAAAACTTACATGTATACTATGATGATGATACTTACATGTATCTGTATGTAACAATATGATTACTATTTACATTAGTCAAACAACTAACCCTTTAACCGCCAACGTTGTTCTTTTGTCGTCGAAGTTTCGCCTTCATCACATACAAACATACATTTTTTTGGCGAAATGGACATACAAATGTTTGCCAGGATTAAGCTATTTCAATACACATATAACAACCAGCTCAGAGGAGCTCTTGTAAACAAGCAAAGGCCACAAACGCCCTTCTAAGACCAAATCTATGAATAATATATAAATATAAATTGAAACTGTTTTATGTATAATACTGGTCAAGATTTTAACAAAATTAGCCAATATTTGGCACCATTTATAGAATTCTTAATTTTGACAACCCTAGAAGCACGTTACTCGCGCTATATAAACTCATCGCTAGACCAATCCGATCGATCGCGAATTTCGCGCTGCCGCCGATTCAAAGAGAGATCCGCGCACGATACTAAATCGAATTCCTCTAATAGCTTCACATTAGAAAAAAAAAGTACATCGGACGGCAGGCATTTGGCCGTTTCCGCTGGTATCATTTAACTTTTTTTAAAAACATCAACACATGTAACCAATTAGCGAGTATGATATTAATGTAGTAATGTTTGTAGATCAATCTAAGTATTTCGGCAGGAGTAAGGAAGCTACAATTAGTAGTGATGACGACGCGTTTCTAAACAAGATGTCTTATTTATTTTTTCTTTTCTTTTTATATTAAAGACGCTAGAATCCGGAAGAATTTGGATGATATTTTAGTCCGATTCAGATTTATTTTAAAAATGTCTGACTCAAAAATACATACTTACTTATCCTGAACTATAAATTATGGACTTAATTTTTAAAAGGGGTTTGGGTCGATTTTGGTCGATTGACACCACTAATCGTGCTTCGTTTTTTTTCTAATACCAATGACTTCAATTTCAGAGCATAAAGTTTTTTTTTAAATTTCTATTCTATGTCAATGCTGTCTATATAGAGTATACTATCTATACTTTTTGTTAAGTCCTAGAGTTGTACTTTTTCTCCGTAGAAGTAACAACGTAACATCGTTAATCGGAATGTCAACAATGAAAGCGCTGTGAAATTGAAAAAAAAAACACTAAGTATGTATGTAGAAGACATGAAAATTATTAAATACTTAGAATTTCTATCTGATTGTCTCATTTAGCATTCCCAACACGCGAGACTTGACACAGCAAAAACTACACATGAGGTTTACGATAAAATGCAAATACGCAGTGAAAGTAATGTTCTTATTCGTATTAAAATAATTATCTTTGAGCAACAATTGCACCGGTATGGGAGCGACAGAAAACAAAGCGCTCAGCGACAATAGGGCGCTATTATGCGAGTTTCCACACTCTATAAATTATGGATAGGCTATTATTTGATTGTTTGGTATTAATTGTTATTTTGAATTCTAATAGTGAGGATTTATGTCTTGCCCGAAATTAATACTATATGTAAATTTTGATATAAATCAAACAATATCTTTTGCCTCCACTGACTTCAAAGTTTTAAAATTTTTGAAAAATTAGCTTTACCTGTCAGACCTTTTATTGACATGTAAACGGGTTCAAATTATGTGAATTGACACAAAATGTGTTAATTAAGCATAAAATAATATATTTTAATGAAAAAAGTATAAAAATTAACATTAAAAAATAAAATTAATTTGCTCTAAAATGACAAATTTCGGCATTTTCTCTCTTAATTCTAATTCAGCCTGTATGGCTCTCAATTGAGATGTTTTAGTGTAATGTTAAGTGGCTACTTCATCTGTGATCTTCACAACTCATTCAACAGATTGCATGGAACACAGAACTTAAAGAATAACAGCTGATTCTCGCTACCAGGCTGTACTATACTGCCAATTTCTTCAGTCAATAATTGTATAAAAAATGGTGGCTAGAAACAATCGTTTTGCCAATATATTATTTCTATATCATTTAAAATATTGAAATTTATATCTGCCACTACAAAAAATCTTGGGGTTGTTGATGTAGAAATACTGCGTGCCTTCAAACTACGACGAGCATCCAACTCACGTATTTGCTTCTGCGTGACAATTAACATAGCCAGAAAATATTGTCGTTGTACATAAAATAGCCATTTCTTTGAGTGACTGGGTTCTAATATGCTTTCTAAATCTTCTAGAAGGTATCGTATAAATAATAATGTTAAAAAGAGACCGAGAACCATCTTAACTCTGATGGTTTTTCTTTTAATACAGAACCACAAAGAAGCATATAGTTTCACAATTAATGTAGTCGAAGTGATCAGACCAAGTGATGATTTTTCCGTCGCTATATAAACCTAACAGTCAATTTTTACTTTTCAGTCAACGGGCATGCGACTATTTAACTGTAGATGTATCGTAAAGCCTAAATCTTCGGGAGAATTGCCTGAAATTATTGCTGATACGTACAATGATTTGTGAATATTTCTGGGAGCTTATTTCTTTACAATCGATAATATTTGCTCATGTTTTGGCACTTTTTTATATCTTGGACAATTGCAGTGAGTAAAATCTTTGCATTCAAGCCAAAATATCAAAAAACATAAATATCATTAAACTTTTTTACTAAAAGTCTGCAGATGTAAAAAATTGATGGACTTGACGCGTAGATTTTTATGCATTTTTTTCGATGTCGAACTGATAACAATTAAATATCTCTGGACTCAAGTATTCCTGTTGGTCATAAAATGCAGTAACAACCATCAATTTTGGTGATTCCATATTATGACCAACTAGCAATTTGCCTTCGAAAATATAGGCTGTATGAATTTCGTTTTATACTCATAGTTTACCACCTAGGGGTCAATTTTCTTAAAACTTCATATATCTTTGTAAGTTGGTAAAACATTTTGATGAATTTTAGTAAAGTAAAATAATGATAGAATATGTTTGCACATTGCATTCGAGCCTTTTCCATTATAGTACTAACTGGACAGGTTTATACGATATTTGTCAAAAAAATTGTCAAGCGAAGTAGCTTTTCAATTATTCATGCGATGACCCTCCTTTGCTACTCCGTCACCTGAAATCTTTTACGACGAAAGTCTGTTTATTATTTTATATCGAAAACCGCTAGAGGACCCTTTTAC
The DNA here is from genome assembly GCA_018467065.1 of Ephestia elutella. Lineage (NCBI taxonomy): Eukaryota > Metazoa > Arthropoda > Insecta > Lepidoptera > Pyralidae > Ephestia > Ephestia elutella. Next base: position 2,564,047 of record CM031573.1, on the reverse strand, counting down.
CATGAAATTTGGTATGAATATAGTTAATATGACCCAAGCTTATACATATAGGCTACTCTTTTTTAATAAAATTAAAAATCTACCCCAAAGCTTGAGTGCAGTAGGGGTGACTATTCGTAAAAGTTCAATGACCTTTACGGCTAAACCGTTACACTATTTTTTTTCAAATTATATTTTAAATGGATATAGTTTGAAGACACGAGATCAAACTTTTCATATTAGTACATTTTTTTTCAAAAATCAACCTTCAAAGAGTAGTATCATGGTACGCTGTTACTACTAAACCGCTGAATCAATTTTGATGAAATTTAGTAGGGCTATAGTTAAGGACTCGAGGCCAAAAATACAATATTTCAGTTCGTTGGGCATCAAAATTCAACCCCTGATGGTCAGCAGTGGGGAAAGAAAGTTCGTGTCAAACACACATTTGTTACACTTTCACGACTAAATCGCTAAACCAATTTTTGATGAAATTTAGTACGGATATATAGTTGAAGATCCAAAGTCAACACAGGTAACTTTTTTTTTTCAAAATCATACCTCCTATGGGCCGAAGTGGGAGAGAAGTTAGTATCTACAACACATCCTGTTACGCTTTTACGGTTAAACCGCTGAACCAATTTTGATTATTTGGTGTGGATATAATTGAAAACACGAGGTCAAACATAGGGCATTTTCCAAAAATCGACTCCAATGGATTGCAATGATCTGTAGGGATGGCTTTTCGAAGCAAGTTCTGTTGGGCATTCACGAATATACCAGCCTTGGTTGATTTTGATTAAATTTCGAAAATAAATCAAAAATCAACCCGCAAAAGGTCTACGTTCGCAATGGGGGTAAAAATCTGGTATAAAAAACATAATGATACTTTTTGCTGCGGGCAAGTAATCATTTTATCTCAACATCGTCATTCTTGCAAATTGTGATTTTTATATCATTCTATATCCGTAATCTATGTACTTACATTTGTAAAATTGGACGGTGGCTAAGTATATCAGCTCAGAGACGAAACCGCAATGACTGAATGTAGACATTTCAAATATTGTAGACAGATTCTTTATATGTCAACCGGTAAATGAAAATAATTTTAGAAATACCACCCTAGAGGTAGTAGAATCGTAGAAAACAAATTCAAGCAGATGTCAAGCAATGAAAGGCAAAAGCTAGTTATAATATGGAATCACCGAAATCGAAGTTATTTCTGAGAATTTTTGAAGAAAAATTTCCACTGACTCGACAATAGAGCCGCGCTCGTATTTAACATTCCCGGAACAGCATAGACTTGACACAGCGCGTACGTTCAATTTTTTTTACGATTCATTTTAGTAAAAAAGTTTAATGATATTTATCGTATTATAATCTATCTTTGAGTTGGGCTTTTTGGTGCTATTTTTTTTTTATTCATCTTTTATATAAAAATCTTAAAAATACGGGCTTGTTTGTAATTTTGTAACACTGGTTCTACATAATTATTAGGCGTTACGTCATTTTTTTCTATGGATACTTGTTGACGTGGCGAAAAATATTATGGTAATGAATAGGTGAGTCGATTTATTCGAAAATGACACCAAACTCGATTTTGTATTTCAAATGTAGCCACTAGATTTTTTTTTCGAGCGCAGGGTGTTTGGATCCTTGACACCTTCCTCCCCCTGACGCGGGATCGCAGTGGTGTGAGCTTGATGAACTCAGTTTGACCCATATAACATCCCAAACCATGTGGCATTCCATTACCCAAAATTGTATTCGTCCCCATACATTGCTGCCCAATAGGACCCCAGCTAACTGTCGCACCGCTCACACACTGTAAACAAGTCGCTACGATATAGTAGCGACTTTGAATACGAGTATTATGCCACTGAAGAGTTTTTTGAACTATTTGAAAAAATATTTCTGTGAATGTGAATGATAGCCGCATTGGAAAGGAAAGTTATCCGAATTTCCACGGGAAGGAAGCAACGGGGCACAGATAGTTTTATCATAATGCAGGCTAATAAAAATATGGTACTCTGCGATTAATATTGCACAGCGACCTCTAAAACGAGACATTATTGTACAAAACATTCCAGTCTCAATGAACCAAAAAACAACAAGAAATAATTTGTTTCTTTTTTTTCCGACGCTCCCAAATAGCGGGGTGCCTATTCTAATCGGACATTTCCGAATCGATTTGTCGTAATCGCCTAAAACAATGCCACAAATGATTACATAAGTTGTCGTAACGATCGGTAACATCGAGTGAGCCGAATAAGCAAGTTGAATCGATGTCTATCGAGTTCGAGTCCCTATTTTGGCATGTTCTGATTGGTTGGTTACACAATACGAGCTACTGTCCACCAGTGTGTACTTGCATGACAGTTACTCGACTAGCTTGTAAGTATATACGAATACGAAGTCTATATAATTTTTTTTTATTATTTAGTCAAGTCTGTAGGGTAACCAAGTAAGTACCTATTCATAATTTTTCCTTTTCACCGAAATTATGTCGAGTATTGTTATTTTGGAAAATTAAAATAAATCTTTCACTTTTATTTATTTTCCAATTAAAGGTTTTTTAGGCTAATAAAGTTATTTTCGCATTGTTATTTTTCAAATATCCGAATTAAAACAATGATCTATCGAATATCTCAAACACGAGTATACGATAAATGACCCTACAGTTGGCCACCGAATCGTTCGGTTCGATCATCACGTCCGAATCGCTGGTGTTGCTAGTGTCGAGGTTTGTTGGGTCCATAGATCTAGAATCTTAAACAAAATCTAGAATAAATCTATGGTCGGGTCTAATTACGTGTCGATGGGGCGATAGCCACTGGCATTTCCAACGAAACAAGTGTAAATGAAGTGATTATGTGCTAATGGAATTTAGGTGTGAGCAAGGTAGGACGGAAATGTTAATTTTGGTGTGAGAAATAAATAAAAGATTTGAAAAAATTGACAATTATATTTTCCCACTTCCAAAAAGCGAAAATTTGGATGTGTGTGAGGATTTTTGTTGCTCAATCACACAAAATCTACTAGACGGATTTCGATGAAACTTGGTACACGAATAGAATATAAAAATTTGGAATTAATTGGGCTCATCTTGGGTCGCTAAGCCAGAATATTAAGAAGTACAATATATTTATTTTTGGATTTTTGAGCATGTCAGATGCAATTAATATATTTATTTTTGGATTTTTGAGCATCATAGATGCATTTAGTATTAAAGTACTTTCATATAGAAATTAGATATAACCTGGAATAGCACATACATAGGGTCCTTTTTATACCAAAATTCCTACCAGAAGTGGGATTGTCCGGGGTCCTTAACCCCATTGCAAACTTAAAAAAAAACCAGCTAAAACATAAGGAAACATTTAGTGATAGTAAAATTGTTAATTAATCGAAACGAAGGATATACGACTGTAATAAGTATAGTCGTATATTCTTCATTATAAGTATTATAGTTTGATATTTACTTTTAATGGAATCGTTAACGCAATCCTATGTAATGGCTGACCTTTGGTTCCTGAAGAAAACTTGATAGGTAATAAAACGCAAGCTGGCCGTCTCATTTCCACCATAAAGTTGGTCGTATCTTGTACAAAAAGGGGTGCTACATCGAAGTTTACGTACGATTAGCACCAGATCCCATGAGAGGAGTTTTCCGCACGATTCTAATAAATAGTCTTAAGGCACCTACCCAACGGAATATGAACGCACATAACACGCGATTATACTACGACGTTGCTTCCTCGATATTTAATTCACTAAGCAGCTCGCTCTGCTATGTACCAGGCATGACACAATTTTTAGAGATTCAAAAATAAAATAAAAGAAATTTCTACCCTACCCGATACATCGCCGGTCACCGCGGCGAAGGACTTCAAATTCGCTTTTTGTGTGCGGGCATGGCAACACACAACAATATTTTTATTTTTTTATTTTCTTTTTTATTCCTTATGGAATATCTTAAAATTAATTTATAACTTCAGTGTCAGTGGAAAATGACGTACTTTTAAGTTCATTACACTCGTAAACAACGAAAAATGTAAGTATTTTTTCATTACCTGAATATCTTGTTTGAACATTAACGATACTTTGAAAAAAGTTATAATGCCTAACAAATGTTAGATAACTACATATTTATGTTGCATTGGCTACTATTACTCGTACGTAACCGTGATTTTACATCACACTCGTGTAAACCTGCGGGTACTTTGATAACATATAATCATAAACTCAACAAACAACGGTCGTTAGACCAATTGATTTTTTTTTTTTTGACCCAACTACGCACCTACCTTTATTTTTATCTTGGAATTGTCTGTGCATGATATTACATAATACAATATCGCGAATAGTATCTCGCGTCGTGAGTTGCGATTTTACATGAATCTTAACCTAAATATGCGTCGCATGTTTATGTTTTACATTTGTAAAAACATTTCGTGGCAAAATCACGAATCTACATATGTATTGATAATTTTCTTCTTATTACTTGATTGTTCTTACCGTCGTTAAAAGTTAAACGCAAGGCCCAATTGGGTTATTTGTTGATGAAAGATTAATCATTATTGAACTACGATATTACAAGTATGTTCAGAATTTGGATCTGCAATAGGTCTGGGTCCAATTCTATAATGAAGACCCTGGAATAATTGTGTAAACAAGATTTTAGCCAAGCTAAAGCTGTCATCACTGCAACATTTAAAAGTAAACTTTATTCGTTACGTCAATTGCTTAATTGTTTATTGTGATAAAACGTACGTACCTATCTTGTACGCTTTCGGTTTTTTTCGATTTTAACGTTACTTCGTTAGTTACTGAATGGGTCGGTCTCAGCTGTATTCACACAGTCTTAAACCCATTAAACCCCATTGGGCCCATTTGGTGCCCTAATCCTCCTTACCCATCCATGGGAAGGACTGTGTCCCAATATGGGGCACATTAAAATAGCTATGATGATGGCGGTTGGTCTACGGGTAGTCAACGAGGAGTCTACAGGCGATCTACGGTACTCTACGGGTGGACTACGGGTGATCTACGGGTGGACTACGGGTGATCTACGGGTGGACTACGAGGATCTACGTGTGGACTGTGCTATGCACATATAGAACTACAATGCGATTGTAGTCGAGTGTGCATTACCCAATAGATCTACAATGCGATTGTAGACAGGGATATATATTTACCTTTAGAATTACAATGCGATTGTAATCAAGGTTATACACTATAGTCAAGCACATATAGAATTACAATGCGATTGTAATCACGTGTGCTCATTGCGACCCAATAGAACTACAATGCGATTGTAGATTAGAATTACAATGCGATTGTAATCAGAGCTTTACACTATAGTCAAGCACATATAGTCCGACAGAAGAACAACAACAACGCAGAAGATATGCGGCCGCCCAGTCTCCATACGCAAAATGGGCCCAATCAAGAGGCCTAACTACAAAATATTCGCGCTAAGTAAAGTATTACCCAATATACTTACGATATAATCGTAGTGTAGTTTGTATACTACACCTATATAACAGCACATATAGAACTACAATGCGATTGTAGTCGCGTGTACACATTATTATGTAATTTTAATTAGTCTAATTTTTGCCATTTCGACTCGAGATGATGATGATTACCTTATGTAACTACAACGCGATTGTAGTCAGGTATACACATTATTACCCATTAGAACTACGACGCGATCGTAGCCTGGTTTATAAAGTATATTTACTTACTTACTTATTTTATACACACTTATATTAGCACATACAGAACTACTATGCGATTGTAGCCAAATCTACACATTATCAGTCAGATATACTTAATAGAACTCCGATGCTATCGTAGACAAACTACTATCCAAGGTATAACTATGAAAATAGTAATATTATCAAAGTTGATAACCATGTAACAAAAGCGTGTATCTTACTAAACATTTCGAACTTATCTACCTTTAATTATCTCAGCACTTCATCAAAATACGTCGTTACTGCTCGACAGTTAAATTTAATAGGAAATACTTTGAAACAAAACCGTTACAAATTCATTCGGTTCTTTCAGTGAATGATTGTTCAAAAGAGTGATTGAGTATAATGTATGACTGAAGTAAAAGATTGAAATGAATGATTGAACTGTTGTATTTTTGTACTTTCAACAGTCCCCCTCAAAAATACAATTATACAATTAAAATAATTAATATAAACTCAAATCACTATGCAATCATTAAGTATTTTAACAAAATATGTTATCTCTCATTACTTATACCTTTAATTTATAAAACTTAATTAAAATAAACTTAAATTATTCCGATGAATCAGGAACTTGTTTGCTGGTATCGCTTTGGTGAATAAGTCAGCTAGTTGATTCTCTGTGGAAATAGGTTCTAGCTTTATAACTTTGTTAGCGATTTGTTCCCTTATAAAGTGATATTTTATGTCTATGTGCTTGGACCGTTTGTGATTTGCAGGGTTATTGGCAATACATATACAACTGTTATTATCTTCAAAAATTGTAATGGGTACATTTATTGTGATTGAAATACTACATAGTAGCGATTTCATCCAGACTGCTTCTCTTACAGCCTCAAATAAAGCTATATACTCAGCTTCTGTTGAAGAGGCAGCGACAGAATTTTGTTTCCGTGTATTCCACGAAATGGTACATTTATCGAATACTTTAAAAATGTAACCTGATGTACTTTTTCTATCTGTTTCATCGCCTCCCCAATCGGAATCTGCGTAACCAGTAATCAAATTTTTATAATCACTTTTATGATAAGTTAATTTCATATGAACTGTACCTTTTATGTATCGCAATAAATGTTTAAGGCATTTCCAAAGTTCCTCATTATTTTTGCTTTGAAACCTGCTCAATATACTAATACAAGCACATAGATCTGGTCGTGTACAAAGCATCGCATACATTAAACACCCTATGAGATTTTTACAAGGTGCATCATAATATGTGTCGGAATTTAGTGCTACATAATCAAACTTGCAAGGGTAAGGCGATTTAGAAGGATTACAATCTTTCATAGAAAATCTAGTAAGTACATTTTGTAAATAAACGGATTGATCTAAAGATATTGTATTTTCCGTTCTTTCTACCTTTATACCCAAAAATAATTTTATTTCTTTTAAATCTGTCATATCAAACAATTTCATCATAAAATTTTTGTATTTTTGTAACATTTCAGAACTTTTACATGAAATTACTAAATCATCGACATGTAAAACAATATATACATTTTTCTCAATCGTATTATTATTTAATATATATAAACAGGGGTCTACTTGAGAATTTTTAAATCCCATTTCTTTCAAGGCAACATCAAAGCGTTCAAACCAACATCTGGAAGATTGTTTTAAGCCATACAATGTTTTGTTTAATTTGCATACATAGTTTTCTTTAGCTGATATCCCTTCGGGAACTTCCATGTAAATGTTTTCCTTTAAAATACCATTTAGGAATGCGGTTTTTACATCCATATGATGCACGTGTAAGTCAAATTGATTAACTAAAGCCAAAATAAATCTAAACGTAGTTATGCGCGCCACTGGAGCGAATGTTTCGTCATAATCTTGTAAATGTTCTTGTGTAAAACCGCGAGCTACTAATCGAGCCTTATAGCGGATAGGTTCACCTAGTTCATTATTTTTGATAGTAAAAACCCATTTACAGCTAACTACATTTACATTGTTAGGCCTTTCAACAAGATTCCAGGTTTGGTTGCGTCGAAGCGAGTCAATTTCACATCGAATCGCTTCCAGCCACTTATCAGAATCATTCCTACCAAAAATGTCATTGAAAGAAGATGGGATCTGTTGCACGGTAGTTAATAATAAATTATAGAAATCAGGGTCGTTCATCTGTTTATAATTTTTAGCGGGTAGTTTAAGAATTCTTTCACTTCGCCTTTTATATGGCGAATTTTGCGTGGCAGAATTTTCTTTTGAAGAGTTTTGAGGCTGATTTTCCATTAGCTTTACCGAATCAGTGTCAGGCTTACTAATTTTATTGGGAATAATTTGTGGTTGATTTTCCATTAGCTTTGCCGAATCAGAGTCAGGCTTACTAATTTTATTGGGAACAATTTGTGGTTGATTTTCTATTAGCTTTGCCGAATCAGAGTCAGGCTTACTAATTTTTTCGGGAATTGTTATGTCATCACTGCTACTACAAGTAGGACGAGATTTTTCAAAGTTTAACTCATCAAAAATAACATCGCGACCTATAAACAGTTCATTTTTGTCAACATTATACAACTTATATCCATTTGAATCATATCCAACTAATATTGATTTAAACGATTTTTCATCAAATTTTAATTTTCTCGTTTTGTCATGGACGTAAGCAGTGGAACCAAATATTTTTAAGTGACAGATTTTTTGGTTTTTTACCGTGCCACATTTCGTATGGTGTTTTATTTGTCAGAGTTCTAGTGGGTAGTAAGTTAGTCAAATAAGTGGCGGTTAAAACCGCTTCACCCCAGAATGAATGATCTAATTTCGCACTTGTTACCAAGGTTCGAGCCATCTCGGTTAATGTACGATTCATTCTCTCTGCTACACCATTTTGTTGTGGGGTGTACGGTACTGTCAAGTGGTACATAATTCCCTTCTGAACACAAAACTCTTTAAAATCATTTGACAGGTATTCTCGACCATTGTCACAGTATAAAGTGACAATCTTAGAATTAAATATATTTTCACTCTTATGTACAAAATCTTTAAAACATTTTAAAACTTCCGATTTGGCATGCATTAAATATGTTACAGTGTAATGTGTAAAATCGTCAACAAAAGTCACAAAATAACTTTTCTCATCAAATGTGGATGGTTTGATCGGACCACAAACATCAGAATGAATGATAAAAGAGGTCTATTATTATTAGATTTTTCTTTTGATTTTGCAAATGGAAGTCGACATTGTTTTCCAAGAATACATGGTTCACATATATCCTCACTAGGAATAATATCATTAATTGTATGATAGTCATCAATCATATTTTTAAGCAAATTAAACCTTTGTTTATTTAAGTGACCTAATCGTCTATGCCACAAATCGTAAGGCTTATAATTTAAAGTCAAATTTAAATTAAGTTCACTATGTGTACAAAAGTTAATCTTAAATAAATTGTTGCTGTTTATACCCGACATCAAAATTTTATCATGTTTGGAAATATAAACTTCATTATTTTTAAATAAAACTGTCATACCTGCTTGTTGAATACGATTAACAGCTAATAAATTATATGGTACCTCTGGAGAATACAAAACATTATCTACTGATCCTTGAATTCCTAAATTAGTTGTAACCTTAATATTTCCTTTGCCAAGTGCCATTATACAGGTGTTATTTTTAGCAACGCCAATCCTTAAAGGTACTTCGAATTCCACATATGACGAGAAATATTGTTTTGTATTTACTATATGATCAGTAGCTCCAGAATCTAAAAGAAAACATAATTCATTAGAATGAGAATCATTTGAATTATTTAACTTACATTTTGAAAACATAAAAGCGAAACCGTCCTCGTTATCGTTGCAGGGTTTCACCGTGTTGACAGTTGATGAAAAACCATTACTGCTAGTAGCACCATCTTTTAAAGACTTTTTGAAAAAACGGCAATCCTTTTTCATGTGATTCCTTCGACCACAATGTTCACAATATAATTTGGATATTTTGTGTAAGTTGTTTGCTGGATTATTATTTTTATTTTGTGGGTAATATGGTTTCCTATTGTTGTTTCTAAATCTATTGTTCGGTGAAAATTTATTAATAGCTGCATGTAGTACTTTCAGTTCAGTTGTTGTCTCATTTTTTAATTTCACCTCGTAATCCAGTAGGCGGGTTTTAACAAAAGCTAGATTCAATTGTTCTTCTCCAAGTGTCTCCAATGCAGTAATTACACCATCATATGAAGTAGGTAGGGTTAATAACAAATGTGATATTTTGTCCATTTCATCTAATTTAGCTCCCGCTGCAATCAATTCAGTTATAGTATTGTCAAATTTATTAAAGTGCTGAAAAAGTGTTACATCCGGTTGCAATTTTAAAAATTTAATAATTGCTTACGCAGCGCCAATTGTGTAGCCAAACTTCTCCTTTCGTAAACTTTATCCAGATCGTCCATTATATTTTTAGCGGTGGCAGAATCTTTTGCGAAGTTTAAATGCGTCACTTAAATATTCCACTATAGTGTTTTTCGCCAATGTATTTTTCTTAATCCATTCTTCCATTCGGCTTATCTGGTGTGTCTTCTTCAATTGTGTTCAACACCTGCAATTCTTCCAAAAGAGACTTAATGCGAAACTTCCACACACCATACCGTTCCCCGTTGAAGTTTGATATTCCTCTTATTACGCGACTCCATTTGAATTTGTATGCGGAATAATTAAAAAATATTTAGTGAGAACTCCTTTTTTTTACTTTTTGATAATAATAGACGAGTAAATGAATTTAATTTACTTTAACGTAGCCTGGGCCCATAATCTGTTGGTATATGGCTCAGGAGGTAAATAAAATACGTCGTTACTGCTCGACAGTTAAATTTAATAGGAAATACTTTGAAACAAAACCGTTACAAATTCATTCGGTTCTTTCAGTGAATGATTGTTCAAAAGAGTGATTGAGTATAATGTATGACTGAAGTAAAAGATTGAAATGAATGATTGAACTGTTGTATTTTTGTACTTTCAACAGATTCTTTAGACATTTGAGAGTGTATGTATTTATGTATATGTATTGTATATATATATTTTTTTTGTATGTATTTATGTATACTTTGGTGTATGTATTTTCGTGTTCTTCTATTCTTTTTCTGATTTTTGCCTTACGCTTCCCTTCTTATTTCATTCAAATATTCTTTTTAAACACTTGGTTGACTGAAAGAAATCCCTTTTTGGGATAAGTCCGCCATTATACCTACGCCTCTCTTTTTGTTTCACTATGTTTTGTATTTTTCTTGTGTGTATGTGCAATAAAGAGTTTACAAACAAACAAACAAACAAAAAACCTAACATGCCAGAGGGGCTATTTATTTATTTTATTTATTTATTTCATTTTATACAGCGTGTCATTATAGGCTTAACCTACTCCAACATCGCTAAAAACATCTTATATTATTATTATTATTATCTTTATACATACACTAGATTGTGTACACTCAAACCAAAATCCCCCTCGGGGGAAAGGATTTTGATACTTTTGTCCTAAACTTTTGGCCCTTCACATTGAGGCAGTTAATTTTGGGACGGGGCTTATTCCTAGTGCCCCAAATATTTTCTGCGAAGGGAAAAGTTATTCCAAATAAGTAACATATGTTCTATGGAAAGTAATTGTTCAGTGCCATCATCTGAATCACGCACAATGAAACCCAACTGTACAGCATCCCTCTGAAATATTTGTGCACGTAGGATAACAGTTTCATCTCTCCTAACTCTTCCTGTATACACATATACTAGCTTTTGCCCGCGGCTTCGCTCGCGTTAATCCTTTCTTAGCGAATGCCTACGTCATGTCATCTACTTGCATGCCAAATTTCAGCCCGATCCGTCCAGTGGTTTGGGCTGTGCGTTGATAGATCACTATGTCAGTCAGTCAGCCACCTTTGAGTTATATAAAGATACACCCGTCCCTGTACAACCTCATATATAAGTACTAACTTATATTAAAGGGGTGTTTTCTTTTGTAATTAATTGTTTGTTTGTTTGTTTCAGAGATGGCAGCGAAGGTGGTTCGTGTTGTACGACGATGGAGAGCTCACATACTCACTCGACGAACACGTAAGTACCTGTTTGTATGATTCCCACTTGAAAAACGTTGTTGGTAAAGAGTAATAGTGTAAGGACTCATGTGTTGTACCCCGTACTTACGCTGACGCTGTAAATGAATATATATCGAGGGGCGGTCGACCCAGTCGGTCCCCGCACGTCATTACTGCATTTTCTAGTTTCATTAGAACATCCTTCATTGTATATAGAACTCTTAAATAGACACGCACATTCATACATAAAGTACACTGTAAAGCCTGAAATAGAAAAATGGAAGGAACTCCACAGACAAGAGCCTCGCTCTTAAATTTTATGATGATGATTGTCAACTGCTAGGCACTCGCCTTGTTTTAACCCCTGATGGAAGAAGATTGTCATGTGTGTGTATGTGTCTCTGTAGAAAAAAACAACTATTTTTTGCCATTTCGACTCGAGATGATGATGTAGCTAGTGGACCGATTATGATGAAGTTTTTATTATTTGATAGTTTTGATGAGATTTAGTAATGAGCGTGTTTTTCCTCGAATTTTACGTGGCAACCTCAGTATTCATCAGAAGAACTACAAATACAGATCTAAAATAAAAAAATATATTTTGTATTATAAAAAAATATTTCCATGCTTGGTTTTGTCTTAGTTTTCAATTTAATTGTGAGAAAAATATGGTAAATGAAATGAAAATTATTTTATTTAAATAGGCTAACAAATTGCACTTTTAAACTACTATTTCAGATACTTTTTCAATTTCCTAGATCCCGTTACATCCAATCCAGGCTTCACGACTCTATCCCTATTACTGGGTAAACGCTCCATTAGCTGGTACGGTCTATTAGTTGGTACAAATTCAGCGGCGGCCATTGAATGCGCCGCGTAGGGTAACGCGCCCAGTAATTGACTCCTACAGTGTGACATACTAGACGTGGACAGTGAGTAAGTAATGCGGTGCCATCTAGGAAATTCTATTTAGATATTCTGTTAGTTTACTACGTTGGTAGCGCATTAGTGCTTCTAATATTGAACTAATAGATTGGATTATTTTTCATCGAATTTCAGAGACATCAAATAAGATAAAATGTGCATTACTTGAAACATTTATGCATAGCATAACTCGACTTTTTGATTAATTAGAGTACTAGTATTTTATAAGTTACTAGCTTTCGCCCGCGGCTTCGCCCGCGTGATTTTCCCACGGGAACAGTGCTTTTTCCCGGGATGAAAGGTACCCTATGTCCTTCTCCGTACTTCTAGCTATATGTATACGAAATTCCAGAAAGATTGGTTCAGTAGATAAAGCGTGAAGAGGTAACAAACAAACAAACCATCAAACAAACAAACTCACTTTCGCATTTATAATATTAGTTAGGATTTTAGATCTTGAATAGTAGTCCACGATCTCACTAGTTGGAAACTATCTAAGTCCCCCACCCAGGCGAATAACACACGAGTTTTCATTTCAGCACAAAAACAAAAATCAACAAATTACAAACTTACCATGAGAAATTTCAATTGCAAAAGACTTCCTTTATCCAAAATTAGACATCCGAATAAATGTCATTCCCTTTTACGTTTCCCTTTCCTTGTACAATCGTATTTATTAGTTCTTTACAAAAACAAACATTACCAAACTAGTAGTGGTCCATCCTGAACAGGTAATACAAGACTCGATTTCATTGCCACCTTTATTTATCAGTATCAAATCTTTCGCATTTTTCCTTGCACTCATAAATATTCATATTGGCATCATTGCAATTTCAAGTGCGTACATGAATTTTAATACGCGCCGTATATAGTGTGCGAGAGGGACAAAAAGTTGCGGTTGGTTCAGGTTGCGTCTACCAGGAACAATTATCACAGGAAGGGCTTTCGCCGCGATACTATGATTATCTGTTATTAGTTGTAGTAAGGAATAACCCAATTTTGTCAAGTAAAAGATTATATAATTTTTAGTAGTCTTGGGGTTTACTAGTGCAATACCTTGGGGCAATGGTAGTTCTTTCATATAACAAAAAAAATACCAAAAATAAACTGTACAGCTTGCTTAAATAATAATAGAAATAGATTTTATTTCATTTTAATCTTCCTGCAAATACTTGGTTGATTGGAAGAAATCCCTATCTGGGATAAGTCCGCCATTGTACGCCTTTCTTTTTATTTCATCTTTTGTAGTTTTCTTATGTGTATGTGCAATAAAGAGTTTACAAACAAACAATAGAATTATCTATATGCTATATAGTGTAAATGTTCTTCTTTCACCAAAAAAGGTCAATAACCATAACAAGTGGAGCATATCTAGACATATGTTATATTTTCAAGAAAATTGCAGTTGGGCCGGGTAAGGGGGCCAGTCATTGGCTGTTCACCCGGATAGGCTACTAGGGCACGTATCAAGTTTGAAATGGCCCATTCGCACCTTATTACTATGCGTCCAATAAGATTTACAATGCCACCTCCTCGTATAATACCCTAGCTAAGCTTTATTAATATTTTAATTTACTTTCTTGATAATTCAAATTGTTTTTTTTTTAATTAATTAATATTAAAAAATAGGCTAACAGTGTTCACAAGATGCGTCTTTTAAACACTGTTAGCCTAGTTATTAAATTGCTTATGGATGTTAACCGAATAATCCTAACTAATATTATAAATGCGAAAGTTAGTTTGTTTGTTACCTCTTCACGCTTTATCTACTGAACCAATCTTCCTGAAATTTCGCATACACATAGCTGGAAGTACGGAGAAGGACATAGAGTATCTTCATCCCGAGAAAAATCACTGTTCCCGTGGGAAATTCACGCGGGCGATGCCGCGGGCGAAAGCTAGTAATATTATAAATGCGAAATTTTGGATGTAAGTTTGTGAATTTGTGAGGATGTTTGTTACTCAATCACGCAAAATGTACCAGATGGATTTGGTACACGGGTAGAAAAATACCGGGAATAGCACATAGGGTACTTTTTATCTCGAAACTCCCGCGGGAGCGAAGCCCCGGGGCGCGGCTAGTTATTTACAATTTTTTCATAATTATTTTTATTATTTAATTCAAATGTAATTTCTGTGGCAAAGCGAAAAAGACACATATTTCAGAATAACTGTTTTTATAACTTTCATAGCAATAACCGCTCGCTATCTAAGAAATCGAAGAAACTTGACTAAGTAATAAAATAAATAGATACTCAAGCCACAAATGTACAATATTAATGCAAATAATTATATAGATAGTGTCTAATTAGTTACAAGTATATAATATGTAATGAAGTTGTTACAACCTGAAGTGGTTTGAAAATTTTACGATCGCTTCCTAATGACATGCTTTCTTGTTATGTAATATGACCTTTCCAATGGTTATATATCTTCAAGACTAGTTGTTATTGACAGTATACTAGCATCTAATCACGTTATATGATTGTCAGGTAAAAGTATTCTTCAAATGTTTGATTGATGAACAGTTACGATGACTCAAAACTAATATTTTTCTTTCTTACAATACAAAAATAC
This sequence comes from Ephestia elutella, assembly GCA_018467065.1. Taxonomy (NCBI): domain Eukaryota; kingdom Metazoa; phylum Arthropoda; class Insecta; order Lepidoptera; family Pyralidae; genus Ephestia; species Ephestia elutella. The sequence goes on along the minus strand of CM031573.1, from coordinate 2,548,785 downwards.
TTGGCCTTTGGCCTGTGGTGTGGCCCTAGGATAGCACCAACCCATCTCTTCCCGTGGGTGTCGTAAGAGGCGACTAAGGGATTTAAAACACCGGAGGATGGGCAGCAGCATCTTTCCGCGTACTATGACATCACACTGCGATCGCCAACCCGCCTGCCAAGCGTGGCGATTACGGCAAAACCCCCCCTATGGTTGATACACCCACAACACGGCCCCTAGTCCCCGGCGGCCCCGCTATCCCGGACTCTGGTAGCGGTCACGGTAACGGCGGGGCAGGGGGTGCTAAGAATCCCCGGCAGATGCCAGGCTACCAACCCCGACGACCCTTGGCCCTGGCAACTTACAACACGTGCACACTGCGGACCGACGAGAAACTCGCTGAACTGGAGGAAGAATTGAGCAGGTTACGATGGGATATTGTAGGATTATGTGAAGTCCGAAGAGAGGGGAGGACACCATGATCCTCAAATCCGGAAACCTGCTCTATTTCCGGGAGGGCGACCAACTGTCCCAGGGTGGTGTCGGGTTTATCGTCCACAGGTCCCTCGTCAACAACGTGGTCCAGTTCGAGAGTGTTTCGGCGAGGGTAGCGTACCTTGTACTCAGAATCACCAAACGGTATTCGTTGAAGGTAATACAAGTATACGCACCGCCCTCATATCGCTCCGACGACGAGGTAGAGACTATGTATGAGGATATTTCTAGAGCCATACATAGCTCCCAGGCCCACTATACCGTTGTGATGGGGGACTTTAACGCGAAACTGGGCAAACGAAGCGATGATGAGCTGAGAGTGGGGAATTTTGGATATGGAACGAGGAATGCACGTGGTCATCTGCTGGCCGGCTTTCTGGAGAAGGAGGGCCTCTTTATGATGAACTCCTTCTTCAAAAAGCCAAAACAGCGAAAGTGGACATGGTTGCATCCTAATGGCGTTACAAAAAATGAGATTGACTTCATCTTGTCGACGAAGAGGCACATATTCAATGATGTCTCTGTGATTAATGCCGTAAAAACAGGAAGCGATCACCGATTGGTAAGAGGCACATTGAATCTTAGAATAAAACTCGAAAGGTGTCGACTGATGAAGTCTACGCTCCGACCAGCGCCTATCCAGCTCCAAAACCCCGAGAGCTTTCAGCTCGAGGTTGCAGAATCGCTTCGAATGCCTGGGAGACTGCGAAAAAATCTGGACGATTATAATGACAGGTTTGTGCAAATTGTCCAAACAGCTGGGTCTAAGGCCTTCAAAACCCGCTGTTCAAAAGGAACCAAAAAGATCTCGGACCTCACCAACAAACTCATGGAAGAAAGACGAAACTTGGTTCTGCAGTCCTCTGACGATGCTGCTCAGTATCGACGTCTAAACAGACAGATCTCCAAGTCCCTAACGCGCGATTTACGCCAATTCAATACTGAGCGTATTGAAGAGGCGATTAAGCGAAATAAAGGGCTCAAAAGTGTTTGCAAGGGATCTGTCTGTTGGTCAAAGCCAACTGACCAAGCTGAAGACTGAGGATGGCAGAATCATTTCGTCGAAGCCAGAGCTGTTGGAAGAGGTTGAGAAGTTCTACGGACAATTATACACCAGCGTACGTGCACCTGTCAGTAATCTGGCCAAAGATCCAAGAGCCAGATTGACCCGACACTACACCGAAGATATCCCGGACGTCAGCCTATACGAGATTAGAATGGCTCTCAAACAGTTAAAAAACAATAAGGCACCGGGTGATGATGGAATCACGGCTGAGCTTCTGAAAGCAGGTGGAACACCGGTATTAAAAAGCTCTTCAGAAGCTATTCGATTCCGTCATACTCGAGGGAACAAACGCCTACGGCATGGCACAGAAGTGTGGTGGTACTTTTCTTCAAAAAAGGCGACAAAACCTTATTGAAGAATTATAGGCCTATCTCACTTCTGAGCCATGTCTACAAACTGTTTTCGAGAGTCATTACGAATCGTCTCGCTCGCAGGTTCGACGACTTCCAGCCTCCCGAACAAGCCGGTTTCCGAAAAGGCTTTAGTACCGTAGACCACTTACATACGCTGCGGCAGATTATACAGAAGACTGAGGAGTATAATCAGCCCTTATGCTTGGCGTTTGTGGACTACGAGAAAGCCTTCGATTCGATCGAGACCTGGGCTGTGTTACAGTCTCTCCAACGGTGCCAAATTGACTATCGATATATCGAAGCGCTGAAGTGTTTGTACGAAAACGCCACCATGTCGGTCCGTCTCCAGGATCAAGGCTCGAAACCTATCCAGTTGAAGCGAGGGGTGAGACAGGGAGACGTTATATCTCCGAAACTGTTCACCGCCGCCCTGGAAGATGTCTTCAAGCTTCTGGACTGGAGCGGACTCGGTATCAATATCAACGGCAAGTACCTCACTCACCTTCGATTCGCTGACGATATCGTAGTCATGGCTGAGACCTTGGAAGACCTAGGCACAATGCTCGATGGCCTCTGTAGAGCCTCTCAACAAGTGGGTCTAAAAATGAACATGGATAAGACGAAAATCATGTCTAATATCCGTGTCGCACCCACTCCTCTAAAGGTTGGAGACTCTACACTCGAAGTTGTTGACAATTACGTATACCTGGGACAAACAGTTCAGTTAGGTAAGTCCAACTTCGAGAAAGAGGTCAACCGTCGAATCCAACTCGGCTGGGCAGCGTTCGGGAAGCTTCGCGATATCTTCTCGTCCAAAATACCGCAGTGTCTCAAGACTAAGGTCTTTGACCAGTGTGTGTTGCCAGTAATGACATACGGAACAGAGACGTGGTCGCTTACTATGGGCCTCATAAGAAGGCTCAAGGTCACCCAAAGGGCGATGGAGCGCGCTATGCTCGGAGTTTCCCTGCGTGATCGAATCAGAAATGAGGAGATCCGTAGGAGAACTAAAGTAACCGATATAGCCCGCAGAATCGCCAAACTTAAGTGGCAGTGGGCGGGGCACATAGCTCGCAGAACAGATAGCCGTTGGGGCAGAAAAGTTCTCGAGTGGCGACCACGAACCGGAAAACGTAGTGTTGGCAGGCCTCCCACTCGGTGGACCGACGACCTGGTGAAGGTCGCGGGTTGCGCATGGATGCGGGCAGCGCAGGACCGGTCGTTGTGCAAATCCTTGGGGGAGGCCTTTGTCCAGCAGTGGACGTCTTTCGGCTGAGAGAGAGAGAGAGAATACTCAAAATTTAAAATTAACAAGCTAATTATTAAAAATAAAAAACACGACTGAGAAGTTTTTACTAAAAAAGTACATACAAACATATAAGTTATATACATTTTTGAAATCGCCTTTTAAAGCCCTTCAATTTGATACCCCACTCGATAAGATTGATCAAATTTTATTTTTTTGGTCTGCTATTTATCACATACATAATCCGCCATTTTGTTTTTATGATGACGTCATATAGCCTATGTCACTCGGAGGAATGCAAGGAATCTAAAAATACCTCTCACATCAAAATCTGTTAAGCCGTTCAGGACTTATGGTGGAATAAAGAAACTTACATACATACATACATGAACCCTGAAAACATAACACTCCTTTTTTGGTCAGTCGTGTAAAAAGAGAGGAAGATGCGAAAAAGGGATCTTTGTAATAATTTCATTTTATTTATTTAATTATAAACGATTTTTACATTGTGTTTACATATATACATATTATCACGCCTTTTTCCCGGGGGGGTAGGTAGAGACTAGCGATTTCCACTTGCTTTCACTTCAACATTGTGTTTGATGTTAAAAATATAAAAACTAAATAAAGCTAAAATATAAATTAAACTTAAATTAAAAGTTCTTCCAGGAACCATTTGAAAAATTGATTAAAGACGAAATATAGCTTTATCTTAGTAGTTCTATCTGATATTTTCTATTGGGCTTACACTAATAACTTCCTTAATTCAGTATTACATAATTCATCTTATTGCGTTTATGGAGTGATATCAAATTGAAATCCTAATCCTAACTAATATTATAAATGCGAAAGTGAGTTTGTTTGTTTGTTGGTTTGTTAGTAGATAAAGCGTGAAGAGGTAACAACCTCTTTACGCTTTATCTACTGAACCAATCTTCCTGAAATTTTGCAAACACATAGCTGGAAGTACGTAGAAGGAACATACCTTTCAGCCCAGGAAAAAACACTGTTCCCGTGGGAAATTCACGCGGGCGAAGCCGCGGGCGAAAGCTAGTTTATTATAATTAGAATTGTAATAAATTCCTACAAGAGGCGGATAAACTTGAGCAACTTGTAATAAAGTTTATATCACTATATTCTAAGCTTTAATGACTTAATTTTGTTAGGATATATAAATAGAAACTAAACTTTCTAAATATTAGGCCGCTTTCAAATATCTTATGAGCTTTAAACAAATAGTTATAAAAAAAAACATATTTATTATTAAAACTAGCTTTTTCCCGCCGCTTCGCCCGCGTGAATTTCCCACGGGAACTGTACTTTTTCCCGGGATGAAAGGTACCCTATGTCCTTCTCCATCCTTCCAGCTATGTGTATGCGAAATTTCAGGAAGATTGGTTCAGTAGATAAAACGTGAAGAGGGAACAAACAAACAAACAAACTCACTTTCGCATTTATAATATTAGTTATGACAATAATTGGTTGATTAACAAATATTGTACAGCCTCACTGAATGCTGTTAATGATTTAAAATGTTACTCAATAATTGTCTTAGGAATCTAAAATATAACTTAATTAACTCATTAAAAAACTATCACTAAATAAAAAATCACTAACTAAACTAAAATTAAAACTATAAATCCTAATGCCAACTAATATTATAAATGCGAAAGTGAGTTTGTTTGTTACCTCTTCACGCTTTATCTACTGAACCAATCTTCCTGAAATTTCGCATACACATAGTTTGAATTACTGAGAAGGACATAGGGTACCTTTTATCCTGGAAAAAGGCACTGTTTCCGCGAGCAAAAGCTAGTAGAAAATATGGTTAAATTAGGTAATTTAAACTCACTGAACCTAAACATTTACAAGGGCGTCGATACGAGAATTATAGACGGTAGATAATGTATGCAACAAACAAGTAATCAAGATCCCTAACCCAACGCCTCCATGGACAGTCAACTGAATATCAAGTTACCCTGCATTGGCCTCTATGCCGCGGTAATAGAGGCGAGTTTGCAATAATTTGGGCAGGTTGTTGCTGTCGATTGTACAATCTTCGGTGATCGGGAAGTGCAATTCATGCATATGCAAATCCCATAAATTAATGTGATGGTTAATAACTAATGAGAAATGCGGAACAGACTAGCAGAAACGGCCACTTTGAACTGGAATATGATCCATTTTTCATTTCCCAAAGATTTAAAAATGAACCTTATTTTTAGTCGTATAAGGTTCAGTTTTAAATGTTTAGGAATCGAGAAATGTGGCCGTTAAAGTGGCCGTTGTAGACCCCCAGGACGCGTGTGGGTGCTCCCGTGGCCTTCCACGTCCAACTATGATTTATACCTGTATAAATTTATTTTGTGCAATAGCATTTATTGATTTATATCCATAAGCGAAACTAGATCTAGTGTGGTTGAGATAAAATTCATAACTGTTTTAAATCATGGTTTAAATTCTTGGCGTTTGGGGCTGATGTACAGGATATAGTATCAAAGCTAACCTCCAAGTTTCAATCAATTACAGTATTTTATTCAAGGAGTATTTAGAATGGAGGACGCATGCGGGGGTGAAGTCGCGCGCCAACGATATGACAAAGCAATTTGATCACATGTTTTCCGCGTCCAATACGCGGCCGGCATTCTGGCGTGAAGTCGTTATAGTTTACGATTTTTAAAATTCGCGATTATTTGAGCCAATCACAGCGACTGCCGTACGTTCCCCTCCCGCAAAAATCGGTAAACTGTAATAGGGGACCGGCCAAGGTATGAGAATTGTTAAAAATATGTAATTTTATGATAGAATACATTTAATTAAACACATTTCAGCACGAGTTTATTCTCCAGAGCTAATTTATTAGAGTTCAAACTTTCAGGGAAAGTCCATTTTCTACGCGTGACGTCATATGAATGCACATTTAGTTAGGGGCGTTTTGGTATCGCCCAAATATCGCTTAAAAATGTGAATTGTTTTTTGCTATATCTTGGGAAATAGTTTGGTTATTGATGTAATTCTTTTAAGGATGATTATATTATTGTGAGATATTTCAAAGGAGCATCAAAAAAAAAAGTTGTCCGGTCCCCTATTGTATCAGACAATATGCCTACGGGCTATACATTCTAAATACTCCTTGATTTTATTGAAACTTGTAAATTTGCTCACAGCGATAAAGAATATTAACATTACAGCCGTTAAGTGCTCACCGCTCCAGTTATGAAAAACAGACACGTCGTCAATGAAATAAACACAATTTATGTTTCAATAAACAGCTAAATTGCCTGCTTTATTTTACGATTGAAACTAACAAAGTTGCATTCGAACAGATACTTGCAACATTATTAAGCGTGCTTCTGTATCGTGTAAACTGGAGTTATTTTAGACTAGATTTGTTTGCTGAAATCTGTCAGACACTGGTTTAATAGGGGACCGGCCAAGGTATGAGAATTGTTAAAAATATGTAATTTTATGATAGAATACATTTAATTAAACACATTTTGCGACATTTCAGCACGAGTGTATTCTCCTGAGCAAATTTATTAGAGTTCAAACTTTTTGGGAAAGTCCATTTTCTACGCGTGACGTCATATGAATGCACATTTAGTTAGGGGCGTTTTGGTATCGCCCAAATATCGCTTAAAAATGTGAATTGTTTTTTGCTATATCTTGGGAAACACTTTGGTTATTGATGTAATTCTTTTAAGGATGATTCTATTATTGTAAGATATTTCAAAGGAGCATCAAAAAAAAAGTTGTCCGGTCCCCTACACAATCGGGATCATCATTTTAAAAGGATTTGGTTTGAAATTGTTACGCGAAATAGGGGACCGGAAGAGGGTATAACAATTGTTAAAAATATGTAATTTTATGATAGAATACATGAGTTTATTCTCCTGAGTTAATTTATTAGAGATCATATTAATGTACATACGTTTAGTAAAGGAAGTTTTGGTATCGTTCAAGCACCGCTTGAAAATGTGAATTGTTTTTGTGATATCTTGGGAATTAGTTTACTGATGTGATTCTTTCACTGATAAATATTGAGTATTATTCTATTATTGTGAGATATTTCAAAGAAGCATAAAAAAGATCATCTTTGTGAACAGACCTTTTTTCTTCTGCATATAAATATCACGGCGTTCAATATTATAAAGTTGAAACAGACGACTTGTGAAAATATAGTTTTTTTTTCTGTGTCGAATTTAGTCTCCTTATCTGTTGTCCCGTCTAGTCTACCAACTCGTTATTCCGTATTTTGGTTATACTTCTTGTAAAGGTCCCCTATTGTGTATGAAACAGTATGCGATGACTCTCCCGGTACAGAAGCCCCAGATTGTTATTGGATTAAAACCGGGACACCTTACAAGTCCGCGTCACGACCAGCACGAGTGACACGAACCGTATTTGCAAAGGTAATAATGTACTGTTGAGCAGTAGCGGACTTAGGGAGGGAGGCATGGGAACACATGCCCCACCCCAGACTGCTATTTTGTGTATATTGTGGAGGGAGATTTTTTTGCCCATGTTTGTAATATATTGGGTAAAACTAAACGCAGGCGTTTCCTGTTATCGCCGCCAGGCGTTCTGGGGTTCTCACATTGCTCGTGCGAATGGCTCGCGGACGGTCGCCATTGCCCTATGCGATATCGGTTTGATTTTTAATACGCGAGAGGTTCCGCGTTCTTTGATTGCTAATTAGCTTGAGTTGTGTTTGTGAATTTCCTGTTTGTTAAATAACTATTGAACTTTGTGTTTGTGTACCCGTCATGGTGACTTTCTCCTGTGGGATGTGACGCGTGGCTGCTCGCTCACATCTATTTGTTGCCGAGCCGATTTCGGGAAGAAATCTATTTATTTGTTCTGGGGAATTGAGATCTCATGGGTTAGGTAGGGTGATTAGGAATTCCCCCTTCCCGAAGACACTCAAGTTTGGATCCGAAGAAAAAGAAGATTTAGTTTGGTAAGTGATTTTCCATTGTAGTTAATTTATAGGTTAAGTTATTATATAGGGCCCTGTAGCTCCCTTCATAAGCTACGGTGGTAGCAGACTGCGTTAAGTTAGTTAGGTTTTAATCGGGCAAACGTGGTGCCGCGTGGAGATTTTTTCCCGGTACTTATTTTTACCGGTGGTTTTTTCCCGGTGAAGTTCCGGTACCGAATTCTTCCCGCCGCTTCGTTTGTCCGGATTCGCTCTGCGCACATTTTCTGGCAGCAGAGCGTAGTTGCTCTGCACATTTTCTGGTAGCAGAGCGTAGTTTATCTACCCTCTATTTGTTCGTTTGTAAAAAATAATTAATTGTTTGTAAAAATTATTAGATTTTTCTTAGTTTGTTTGTATAAGAATATTTGTAACCTTTTTTGTATTTGTTTGCGGTTTGTACCGTGCGTTTCCGGGTTTGTGCCATTCTCATACCTACCGCGGTTCTTCGTGTAGTTGTTTGATTTTGTTGTTTTTTATTTACCTTTTTGTTATTTTTTGTTTGTGACTTGACGCGATGGCGAAAGGTCCCCCAATCCTAAGGCGACACTCGCCAACGAATTGAGATGGTTTGTGACGGCCGGTGGACTCCTGTCCCGGAAGGACAGGGAGGCCGCTATACTGGAAAGAGCGGATCAGCTCCGCTCACGATTGAACAACGCGGAAGCGGCCATGGCGGCGCTTACCGAAGCCGACCTTACCCCGGAGGTCTACGCAGGTCGCGTGGCGGACCTGGACCGGATCCTGAGTCTGCACGATGACATCGTGGAGGCGGCGGCCGCAATAAGGGCGAGACAGGCTGGCGGACCAGCCCCTCGCACACCTGTTAGACAGGAAGGACCAGCGGTTACTGGTCGGCTCCCCACCCTTCAGCTGTCCCACTTTGGGGTAGGATGGAGGAGTGGGTGGCATATAAAAATATGTTTGAGTCCCTGGTCGTAGCACGACAGGATTTGTCGAAGGCCCAGAAGATGGCCTACCTCCTCTCCACTCTTGAGGGTGAAGCGCGGTCGCTCATCCAGCACCTCCGGGTGGAGGACGACCAGTACGACACGGCTTGGGAGTTATTGAACTCCCGCTACCAAAACTTACGTTTGTTAGCGGATGCGCACGCCGCACAGTTGATGGCCCTGCCCAAGGTGGCCAACAGGGCACAGTTGCGCCTGCAGTTGCTCACGCCCGTTACAGTGGCCTGTAACGCGCTCCGCACACTGGGGCTGCCGGTGGACCAATGGTCCTTTTTGCTGGTGCACATTGTATTGGGCAAATTACCCAATGACATCCGCTCGCGGTTTGAGCGCGAGAATGCGGAGCGGGACAGCACCACCCTACCAACATTCACTGACTTGGTGAAGTTTTTGGAGTTTGAGGCACGGGCTGCTGAGAATACCATGACGGACTCAGCGCCATCCAGAGCGCCTGAACGCAGGCCCTTGGAACCCTCATGGCGAGGGAAGCCCCAACAGGAAAGACAACCGCCACCGCGTGGAGCTGGTGCGCGGGTTGCACACACGGCAGCAGTCGCGAGGGACGCGGACTGCCTGCAATGTGGTCGGATGGGCCACAGCCTGCTGCAATGCAGGGACTGGCAGAGACTGCCAGTACAAGATCGGCGCCGCATGGCAAAGCGGCATGAACTTTGCTTTTATTGTTTGGGCGGTCACTATGCACGTGACTGTCCCAGGGCCATACCATGCAGTGCATGCCGTGGGCGGCACCACGCGATGCTTTGCATGAACCGCAACGGGGATGGCACCCGGATGTTGAGGCAGGGGTCCCCTATGGGCGGGGGCGCTCCTGCGCGAAGCCCTCCACCACCGGAAGGAGGACGCGGCTTCGCTCGTCGCACCCCCCCTCGGGAGGGGGGTCGCGTACCTGCGCGGGTCTTGGCGGACCGGGACCACGCGCCCCAAGGTCATGGCCAGTATGTGGCTGGCCAGGCCCCGGATAGGGCCCCCATGGGCGGGGACCCTAGATCGGACGTGAGAGTGGGGACACCCCCCTCCACGCGGGTTACCACTACCCAACACATGCAGCCGCAGCGGTTTTCTCCGCCGCTGCACGAGTACCCACGGCTGGAGTACCACCCGCCGTACCATATGTATGGCCGGGCCGCGGGTTATACCCCCCCTCAGATGGGGATGTGCACTCGCCCGACATATTGTCCGGGTCAGTGGCGCCCCCCTGGTTTGGAGAGAGTGGGGAGCCCGTAGCTGGCTTGCTCCCTTGCTGGGACAGAGCCGCGGACGGTTCTGCTCCCTACCGCGGTGGTCCGCGTATGGGGTCGTGGGGGAGAAGCCATTAATTTGAGAGCTCTGTTGGACTCAGGGGCTCAAAGCAGTTTGGTTACCACTCGAGTGGCACGCCAGTTAGGTTTAGTCGTGGAAGACTCGCCTGTGCCACTTCTTGGAGTTGGTGGCATACAAGTGAAGTGTCTGACGGGCCAGACACTTGTCACCTTTTCTTCGCTGAAGTCCTCCACAATGAGGATCACGACTTCGGCTATGGTAATGGATACCATTGCGGGTTGGCACCCCTCGACAGACATACCGCCGGGTGTGTTGTCTTTGGTTTCGGGTCTGGATTTGGCCGACCCCTTTGTCTTTCATCCCGGCCCAGTGGACTTGCTCCTGGGCTCGGACGTATTGGGTTGGATTTTGTTGGGTACACAGAAGGCTCTGGGTTCGTCTTCACTGATGGCAGTGTCTACGATTTTTGGTTTTGCCCTGATGGGCCCTGTGTTTGATACTGGCACCGCGGAGGAGCCACCGGTTGTCGCATCTGCGTCCTTGGCCAAGACCATGCAAGGTTTTGGGAGGTGGAGGAGCCACCTATGAGTTCCAGGATGGATCCGGAACACGCTGAGTGCGAAGCCCTTTTTCGATCGACCACGGAGAGGTTGCCCTCCGGTCGGTTTGTGGCTAGGTTACCCTTTGTTGCCTCTCGTCCTAGCCTAGGGCAAAGTAGGGCGCTTGCGGAGAAACGACTGCTGTCCATGGAGCGACGCATGCAGCGTGACCACGTACTTCGCGATGGGTATATTGAATTTATGCGCGAGTACGAGGATTTGGGTCACATGTCTCCGGCTCGAGTTGATTGGAGCTCAACTGAGCATTATTTTTTGCCCCACCACGCGGTGGTGAAGGCCTCAACGGGCAAGTTGCGGACTGTCTTTGATGGGTCCGCACCCACTTCGAACGGGGTTTCGTTGAATCTGTGTCTGCATTCGGGTCCCAAATTGCATAGGGACATAATTGACATCATCTTGAACTTTAGAAGACATCAAGTGGTTTTTGGTGCGGACATCCGGATGATGTTCCGCCAGACAGTCATACATCCTGAGGACAGGCGATTCCAGTTGATACTCTGGCGTGAGCGCCCTGAGGATCCTGTGACGGTGTATGAACTCAACACAAACACGTATGGTTTGAAATCTAGTCCCTATATCGCCATCAGATCATTGCTTGAATTGGCAGAGCGGGAACGGATCCGCTTTCCCCGTGGGGCTTCCGTGCTGTCACGTGACTTGTATGTAGATGACGTGTGCACCGGAGCCCAAAGTATTGAGGAGGCCCTCCTACTGCGGGATGAATTGATTGAAATATTGAAAACAGGTGGCTACGAGCTACGTAAGTGGTTGTCCAATGAGCCTAAAGTTCTAGAAGGGATCCCGGAGGATCGCCAACAGAACCCTCACCTGTTTGAGGATGTGGATGATCCCAACAGGATAGCGGTGCTGGGCATGCAGTACCAGCCGCTAACCGATATTTTTACATTCCAAGTGGACTTGGAAATACCAAAAGTCTGGACTAAGAGAACGGTGTTGTCCGTAATAGCTCGTATGTTTGATCCAAGCGGTTGGATCAGTCCAGTGATATTCTCTGCGAAGTGTCTTCTTCAGAGACTTTGGACTTTGGGCGTCTCGTGGGACGAGCCGCTGTTTGGCTCTCCATTGGATGATTGGCTCGAGTTGTTTTCATCGATTAAGGAGGTCAATCGGATTGCCTTGCCTCGTCGAATATTGCCCCCCGGGAAATATCGAGCCGGCCTGCATGGCTTTTGTGACGCGTCGGAGCGAGGCTACGCCGCGTCAGTCTATATGCGGACAGTTGACGCCGATGGCCGGGTCAATGTCTCGCTTTTGTTAGGGAAGAGCAAGGTCGCCCCCATCAGGACTAGGCTGACTATTCCCAAGCTTGAGTTGAGTGGAGCTCACCTTCTCTCTAAATTGTTGCATCACGTTGCATGTGAGCTGGCGGCCACGGTCGAGATACGGGACATCTTCGCCTGGTCGGATAGCCAGGTCGCGCTTGCATGGTTGCGCGCGGCCCCGCATACCTTGGAGGTTTTTGTGGGAAATCGGGTTTCCCAAATCCAGAATATCGGAATTGATATAACATGGAGACATGTGCCGGGAGAGCTTAACCCAGCGGACTGTGCTTCCCGAGGTTGTACGGCACCAGAATTGGTGTCACACCCGCTCTGGTGGGGTCCAGAGTGGCTGATGGGATCAGAAACTTCTTGGCCTGTCTGTCAGACAGATGTTACTTCTTTGAGTTTGACTGGGCTCCGTGTACATGCTGTAGTCGCTGAGACGACGTCGGAGCCGGATTGGCTACTTGCTCGGTATAGTAGCTTGGATAAGCTTCTGGGTGTTACCAGTTGGATTAAACGTTTCATACATAATTGTAGAAACCCACAGGCAAAGCGGTTGGAGCCGATTGCAGGTGCAGAAGAGCGCCGGAGCGCATTGTTGCATTGGGTCCGTGTCGTGCAGACCGGACGGTTTGAGTCAGAGCTTCGTATTTTGCGCGACGGACGCGCTAAGTTGAAGGGCGCGGTCGCTCGTTTGAACCCGTACATCGACTCGGATGGGCTTCTTCGGGTTGGAGGCAGGCTCCGGAGGGCGGATCTTCCATATGAGACTCGCCATCCTCTGTTGTTGCCCAAGGGCGGACCCTTGGTGCAGCTTTTGGTGTCTGATCGACACATTCGTAACGCCCATGCTGGGTGCAATGCTTTGTTGGCTATTTTGCAACGCGAGTTTTGGATTTTGTCTGCCCGAAGAGCAATCCGTAGTGTCCTGTTTCGATGTATTGCATGTTATAGGTTGAAGGCATCCACGATGCAACCACAGATGGGTGATTTGCCCGCTGATCGAATCCGACCTTCGAGACCGTTTGACGGCGTTGGAACCGATTTTGCCGGTCCCTTTTCGATCAAGGCTTCTCCCTTTCGTAATACCCGTATTGTGAAGGGCTATTTGTGTGTATTTGTTTGTTTGGCCACCAAGGCTGTCCATTTGGAGGTGGTATCGGCTCTGACTACGGAGGCCTTCGTCGCCGCGTTGGATCGCTTTGTTTCGCGTCGAGGTCTACCTTCCCTTATTAGGTCTGACAATGGCACAAACTATAAAGGAACTGTAAATTATCTTAAGGATGTTTCTGTGTTTATTGATAAAAATTGTACTAGTTTAAGTCAAATTGCTGCCCAAAAGGGAATAACCTGGAAGTTTAGTCCCCAAGTTGCCCCCATTGGGGAGGGATTTTTGAAGCGGCTGTGAAATCCGCAAAGACCCACCTCCGCCGCATTATCGGAGAAACGGCTCTAACTTTTGAAGAGCTGGCCACAGTGTTTTGTAAAGTTGAGGCGGTCCTCAACTCTCGTCCTCTCTGTCCGCTATCTCCAGATCCAAATGACTTGGAAGCTCTCACCCCTGGTCATTTTTTGGTGGGAGGGCCGTTGAATGCCCTGCCCGAATACCCGTGGAAGGATGAACGCGTATATCGGTTGTCGCGTTTTCAAATGTTGCAGCAAATGAGCCAGGACTTTTGGCGTCGCTGGTCGCTTGAATATTTGCATTTGCTGCAGCAAAGAGTGAAGTGGACAGACAGGACTGAGCCTCCCAGGGAGGGTGATTTAGTATTGTTAAAAGAGGCAAATTTGCCCTCATTGCTTTGGCGACGAGCTCGCATATTACGTTTGATTCTTGGCGGAGATGGCACTCCGCGTGTGGCTGAGGTGTTGGTCGACGGTTCGATTTTAAGGAGAGGTGTGACCTCTCTCGCCCGCCTTCCCGTAGAGTAAGCTAGCGGTCTGCTTCTCAGACCGGGACGGGGGGATGTTTGTAATATATTGGGTAAAACTAAACGCAGGCGTTTCCTGTTATCGCCGCCCGGCGTTTTGGGGTTCTCACATTGCTCGTGCGAATGGCTCGCGGACGGTCGCCATTGCCCTATGCGATATCGGTTTGATTTTTAATACGCGAGAGGTTCCGCGTTCTTTGATTGCTAATTAGCTTGAGTTGTGTTTGTGAATTTCCTGTTTGTTAAATAACTATTGAACTTTGTGTTTGTGTACCCGTCATGGTGACTTTCTCCTGTGGGATGTGACGCGTGGCTGCTCGCTCACATCTATTTGTTGCCGAGCCGATTTCGGGAAGAAATCTATTTATTTGTTCTGGGGAATTGAGATCTCATGGGTTAGGTAGGGTGATTAGGAATTCCCCCTTCCCGAAGACACTCAAGTTTGGATCCGAAGAAAAAGAAGATTTAGTTTGGTAAGTGATTTTCCATTGTAGTTAATTTATAGGTTAAGTTATTATATAGGGCCCTGTAGCTCCCTTCATAAGCTACGGTGGTAGCAGACTGCGTTAAGTTAGTTAGGTTTTAATCGGGCAAACGTGGTGCCGCGTGGAGATTTTTTCCCGGTACTTATTTTTACCGGTGGTTTTTTCCCGGTGAAGTTCCGGTACCGAATTCTTCCCGCCGCTTCGTTTGTCCGGATTCGCTCTGCGCACATTTTCTGGCAGCAGAGCGTAGTTGCTCTGCACAGCCCATCTGGTCAAAAAAATCCATCCGCCCTACCATTTTTGATGCCACCTCTTTCTCAAGGTGCGACCCCCTTGGTTATATAGTCAGTCCGCCACATTGCCTTGTGCCCCCTGAAAATCCTGGATCCGCCCTTCCTCTAGAGAATATTTGCCCAGTCCATTAAGTAGAAACACTTCGTGTTCACAAATAACAGGGGTCTTCGTTTTTGCAACACTAAATGCCACGTACAGTCGACAACACAGCAGCCTACCCAAATTCAATGCAAATTCGCCGGTATTAAGTCCACATAGAAGTTAATGCTAAACTTAACAGGCAGTTGACTGTACTAGACCAGTACTACAATTTAAATATACACTCGTCGCTCGGAGCTTCAAACTCGCCAAATATCTATCACGGCCGTTATTTATCAATTGTTCAAGTGAAAAATGGGTCTAATTGCGATTTACATGTAACTAATTCTTATTATTTGTTCGGATTAAAAGCTGGCCTACGGTGACAAGTAATAATTGAAACAGAACGTTGTGGCAACTGGTAATTGGCGGTACCATAGGGTGCTTTACCCTGCGCCGGCGCCCCAGGGCGTGATCTAACGAAATGCCTTGAGGAATTATTCTCGCTAATTATCGCCTGGCTTACGCAGCGTGTTTGTGATAGTTATCTTAGCACAAATCATTATTAATTGTTGAGCAATTAATGTCTTTGTTTTATTCATGATTGGCAATCGCTTAGCTATGCAAACGAACAGCTGCTTCGTTGAAATCTCTGTACCTTACTTTCATCCTTTACAAGGTCGCATAGTAAAAATGAATCGATTTTTATGCGTAGATTTGGAAATAAAATTTTCTAAGCTATATTGTTATCGGTTACACAACATTATATGTATCTTTATTTTATTTTTTGATCCCACTAAATTTGTGAGCTATAGTGCCTCAGAAAGACACATACACACCGTCTTTTGCATGGACGGATTATAAAACCGACGCGTGCGCACGCCAGAACGCAGGCGCGCGGAATGCGGGCGCGTTGTGCAATGATGCGCCGCACCCACGCGATTCACCTGCCAATGCAACGCTTCCGTGTGCTTGCCCAACGTAGGGCTAAAGGCCTCTACACACGCCCCGATTTCGGGCCCTAAATTGGGAGCAGTGTTGCCATTGCCAGATGCAATTCTAGTTAATTAATTATTAATTAATTGATTAATCCTACATTTTAAATGCGAAAGTGAGTTTATTTATTTGTTTGTTACCTTTCACGCTACAATGACTGAACCAATCTTCCTGAAATTTTGTATACACATAGTTAGAAATACAGAGAAGGAAATAGGGTACCTTTCATCCCGGGAATAAGCACTGTTCCCGTGGGAAATTCACGCGGGCAAAGCCGCGGGCAAAATCTAGTATTTAATAATCCGTGAGGCTTTGCTTGAAAATTCGTTAAAAACCGTAGATTGCTTCTACATAAATCCGTGGATGTACGGATTTTTGTAGAGGCAATATATGGATTTTCAACTGGTAACACTGGTCCCGATTTAGGGTGCTTAATCAGGCCGTGCGTAGAGGCCTGAAACTGTGCCATTGTTTACATTTTTTTTATTACGGAATCTTGTCAATTTGACACCGGAATCGCATACAATGGCGAGTTTTAGTAATTTACTAAATGTGGGATGTTAAGTTCGTCAACAACCTGTAACCATTTCTGATGAAATGGTTACGTGTACGGTATGACGTGTCAAATCAGATAGCGCCTTTCTTGAACACAGCGAGGGAAAATAAATTACTGTATTAAAATCACTGTTTTACAATTTCGATTTTGCACATGATGTTTTCAGCATGTCTCAACAAGACTAACATTAATTACCCAATCCCTTTCTCTCAATTACCAGTAATCCGTGTAGTCTGACTGTCTATCTGTTAGATCGCGTATCGCCTGAACTATGGCCTGGTGATGCAACGGCCGGTGTGTTACAAACCTGATGATTTGTTGCATTTACTTGGATTTGAAAAATTACGAAACGGACAGGAATTTAATAGCCATGTGACATTTGGTCAATCTTCTTTCTTACTTAACATGTGTGTTACTGGTGTCAGATTTTATTCAAGTCACTTAGGCATTTGACATGACTTTTACGACTACCGCCATCTAGTGGCAGTAGCAGTATATACACAATTAATTAATGGATATAATTTAAACGCTCACTAATCTATTAAAACAAAAACTCCGACCACGTACTCCAACCGACCAGGCCCATGATTCCACTAATTACAAACGCATTATATCGTCCCTTAGTTATGTCTCAAAAGCCAAAGAAATCGTAATCCTAATATAATATTATAAATGCGAAAGTTTGGATGTGAGTTTGTGAGGATGTTTGTTACTCAATCACACAAAATCTACTAGACGGATTTCGATGAAATTTGGTATATGGGTAGAAAAATACCAGGAATAGCACATAGGTACTTTTGCACGAAATTCCCACGGGAGCGAAGCCCCGGGGCGTGGCTAGTAAATCATAAAAATCTTGTCGCTTTAGTTCAATACAATCTCTTTGACTCTTGAGACATCGGTCCCCATGTATAAATATTAACGTTTAAACACAGAAATAGTGACTGACCGTGTGCACTAGCTGTTCCTCGGGGCTCCGCTCATGTGGGTATAAAAGTACTTGTGTTCTACTCTACATTATTATTTATTTAGTTATTAATTTTAGTTCTAAAATATTTAATTTGAAGATAGTACTTTTCATATTGATTGTAATTTCTGCGAAAGAGACTTTACCAGAAAGAGGCATTTTGCGCCCGAGCCTTTTATTTTGATGAAATCTGGTACACGGGTCTACCCGTGTACCAGATTTCATCAAAATCAGCTGAGACGTGATTTTATTTTATTTTTATTTATTTATTTTTAAAATATAAAGGTGTGGCGTTATTGGGCACAAACTGACACTAGCCGGGTAAACAAGTGATTTCCGCCGGAAGTGACAGTACGACCGCGACACAACTGCACCGTGCAACAAATTGTGCAATTGCATCCGGAATTGTTGCACTGGTGTGGGTGTGGACATATTTATTTATATAACTTTTTATTAATGTTATTTTTATTTTTAATTTATTTTTTCCTTAATTTATCTTTAATAGTGTTTACTGCACCCTATATTTTTTTCATGTGTATTTCCTTCCACCCAAAGGTTGGCTGGAAGAAATTGCATTTGCGATAAGCCCGCCTTCGCGCTCATTTATGTATTTATGTACTTTTGTCACTACTTTGTATTTTCTTTTCTGTAAATGGTGCAATAAAGTGTTGATCTATCTATCTATAACTGACATATATTTTAATAACCCTTACTACTTTTTATAGTAATGTATGGAATGTCTAAATTATCCATCTGAATTCAAATAATTTATTTATAAAATAAATATAAAAAAATATTAAATTAAATTAATAATTAATATTAATTAATTATTAAATTTATTAAATTATTTCCTAAATATTCATTTTTAATATTTAAAAAAGAATATTTAGGAAATGAAAAATGGATCATTTTCCGATTCACTAAAGCGGCCGTTTTAGACCCCCCTGGGTCTAAGAAATTATAGGTTAGCTCAATCATGTCTTTGCTAATAATAAATCAATATTTGAAGCGGTATTTACTGTCAGTACAAATTGTTTATACGTTTATTACCATAATACCCGGGCAAATCGGGGGCGAATCGCTAGTAAAATAAAACTGTCAAGTTTATTACAAGTAAGAAAACCATTAAGCAAGCAATATTTCATGTATTTAGTACAAAGACCGTAACTAGTAGAGTTAAAACAAGCTAATTATTAAAAAATAAAGAAACACGACTGACAACTCACATAGCCTATGTCACTCGGAGGAATGCAAGGAATCTAACAATACCTCTCACATCAAATTCTGTTAAGCCATTCAGGACATGGTGGAATAAAGAAACTTACATACATGCATGAACCCTGAAAACATAACACTCCTTTTTTGGTCAGTCGTGTAAAAAATAGAAAACGGCACCTACAGTTACTACTCAACTCTTGATTGAATACTTAACTTACCGTAGCCGTCATACCATCTCACTGTCACTAATAACATTATACAGATTACACGTGTTACGTGACTTGCGTGTGCTAACAGTATTGCATTGGATGGTGCTTTATTATTACGAGTACCTATAAATAATAACTAGTGGTTCGCCGCGAACGTAGACCTCGCGGTTGTTATTTATTAAAAATATGAGAACGTAAATTTACTGAACCAATTAGAATTTTCAGTAAAATACGGGATTCTGTTAAAACAAAAATGTAAGGCGCAACGCATTACATTATTCAATTATTGCGCGGTTGAGTAGAACAGATTTTCCAACCTTTTTTCTTCATCTATTCTGAGCTGCAACAACTTCATTTTTTTAATTTTTTCCAAGCGGATATAATCAAAACCTGGATCAAATGTAAACCGTTTAGATCTCGAAAGAGCTACGTATGTACATCCGGCTGCTAACTCTTTTACGCCAATGTCCACGACTACTTTATCCAAAGTAAGTGATTTATAATCGAGTATACATCCCCGAGCTTCATCTAAGGAGAATATAACTGTTTTTGAAATCATTACAGTAATTTTTCGTCACGTTTCAGGTTTCAGCTGAATATCACGGAAACTGTTTCAAAAATTTTGATATCCTAATCTATACAATAAAACAGTAAAAATATTTTGTCTGTACATTTAGTATTTTTGACTGAAATGGATAGAGGGACACTTAAAAAGAATAATAGAAAGCAAAAATATTTTTTTGGAATTTCTTGTCTGTTTGTCTGTTTATCAGTCTGTATGTATGAACGCGTTTCACGCAAAAACTACTGGACAGATTTGTATGAAACTTTTTTTGTTGTATAGCTATTAAGCCTGGGAAACATAAAGGCTATAATTGATTTTGAAAACTGGAACACCTGATGAAGAATCATAACAGAACAGCTGAACTATAAGAAATATGGACATGGTACATGAGCAAAAGTTTATCAATCTGACGAGCATTTTCTGTTGACGATAAAAATCGAAGATCAGGAACATCTGATGAAGAACTCCAAGAGACCATCTACACTATAATATACATGGAAATGGGTCCTTAGCAAAAGTCGTTCAACCTGATGAGCATTTTCTGCTGACGTATAAAAATTGAAGATCTGGAATATCTGATGAAGAACTCCAAGAGTTCAGCTACTTTATAAGATATATGGAAATGGCGCCTTAGTGAAAATCGTTCAACATGATGAGCATTTTCTGCTGAACTACAGTTTGGAACACAATTTTTTTTTTATCTAAGCTAAACTCACGCAGGCGAAGCCGCGGGCAACAGCTAGTCTACTAATAACTACTAACTAACTAATATTATAAACGGGAAAGTGAGTTTGTTTGTTTGTTTGTTCGTTTATTTGTTTGTTTGTTACCTCTTCACGCTTTATCTACTAAACCAATCTTCCTGAAATTTCGCATACACATAGTTAGAAGTACGGAGAAGGACGTAGCTTACCTTTCATCCCGGGAAAAGGCATGGTTCCCGTGGAAAATTTACGCGGGCAAAGCCGCGAGCGAAAGCTAGTTCAATATAAATGAGAAATATAGCAATACTCATCTCAAAAAATGTTAAGTTTCATCCAAATCTCTTTACCGGTTACAAAATTATAGAGAAATATTTATTTTTACTAAAATACCTACGTATAACGGCTAGATGAATCTACCCCGTAAGGGAAAATGTCGTGATACTGTATCCTATTCCAATACTAACAAATATTATAAATGCGAAAGTGAGTTTGTTTGTTTGTTACCTCTTCACGCTTTATCTACTGAACCAATCTTCTATAGTGGATCGTATTTCAGGTGCAGCGGTCTCAGGTTTTCTATGTGGCCCACCGTACCTTTCATCCCGGAAAAAGCACTGTTCCCGTGGGAAATTCAAGAGGGCGAAGTCGCGGGAAAAATACTTGCTACACGCATTCCACGAAATTAATTTAACGTTTTGATAAGTTATCGTGGAAAATAAATACATGTACAAAAATGTCACTAGATGTCGCTGATACGAAAATGAACGATTCATGTTTTAACTCAATATATCTGTAATAAAAGATGCGCAAAGAACTTAAAAATTCTAGGAATATTTCTACACGCATTCCTAATATCAACGAAATTAATTCAACGTTTTGATAATTATCACGGAACATAAATACATGTACAAAAATGTCACTAGATGTCGCTGATACGAAAATTAACGATTCAGGTTTTAACTCAATATCTCTAAAACTGGTGAAACAATTTTGATATACAATATACATGAAAAAAATAGTGATAATATCTCGTGATTTGTGAAGTTTCATCCCAATCTGAATAACGGTTCAAAAGTTATAGAGCAATATTTATTTTCATAAAAATGCGTATTTCTCTAAAACGGCTGAACCGATTTTGTTGCGCAACGAACTTAAAAATTCTATGGATAGTTGCTACACGTATTCTTAATATCATCGAAATTAATTCAACGGTTCGAGAGTTATCGCGGAACAAACATACATACATACATACATACATACATACAAACAATGTGTTTTCGCCCCAACTTGAATTATAGCCCTCGCTCGCTTCGCTCGCTCGGTCAAATATAAATATACATATACGGACAAATCACACAGATTGAGTTAGCCCCAAAGTAAGTTCGAGACTTGTGGTATGGGATACTAACTCAACGATACTATATTTTATGACAAATACATATGATAAACATCTAAGACCCAGGCCAATCTGAGAAAGATCATTTTCCATTTTGACCTGACCGGGAATCGAACCCAGGACCTCCGGTGTGGCAGTCTGGCGTGATAACCGTTAGGCCACGGAGGTCGTCAGATATATACCAAGATAGTTGTGTGATACCTGTGTTGGCAGGCCTCCCACTCGGTGGACCGACGACCGTCGCGGGTTGCGCATGGATGCGGGCAGCGCAGGACCGGTCGTTGTGGAAATCCTTGGGGGAGGCCTTTGTCCAGCAGTAGACGTCTTTTCGCTGAGAGAGAGATATATATATATCAAGATAGTATCCGTGTGGGCAAACTGTTGTGTCTATATAAAACTTGAAACATCTTTCTATGTACACAGTTGAAAATAAATGATTATCTTATCTTGCTGCGCCCTGGGTGTCTAAAACAGCCACTTTGATGAATCGGAATATGATCAATTTCTAATTTCCTAAATATTTAAAAATGAACCTTATTTCGCCACACATAAGGTTAATTTTTCAATAATTAGAAAATGAGAAATGGATTTATCAAAGTGGCCGTTTTAACCCAGTGGACTCTGCTCCCGATGAATTTTGGTATAAAAAGTACTCTATTATTAATTCCAGATTGTGTTCTACCCGTGTCAAAAATTTCATCGAAATCTGTCCAGTAGATTTTTCGTGATTGTGAATAAACCTTAGAAACTTGCATCCAAACTTTTGCATTTATAATATTAGTAGGAAGTAGGATTCCAAAAAACCACAAAATGAAACGGATTTTTTTATGAATTGTCTTTTAATCAGATACAAAAGTTATATACTTATTTGTTTTACACTGCGTTTCCCTTACAAATCTTTTATAAAAAGATTTTTTGTCTATGACAAATAGCACTAGACATTATTAACATTAATTTATTTACTTATCAATTTAATCAGAAGAAAACGTTTCGTTTTCACATCACTTATAAATTATCAAGATCAACGACCTTATTAGAAATTTAGTCGTAAAACAATTTAGTCTCTCACTTAGGCACATAATTAATATAAGTACTACACTTAGGTGTGTAGGGTCGATAACTTACACCCACTTGTTTAGCTTTAAAAATCAATAACGATTGCATTTGGTAATTCCCCATAGACACTGAACCAAAATCTGAATTACAAATATCTCGTAACATTTTTTATAAAAGGAAATATTTTTTTATATTATTTTTTACTTACACTAATAAGTCCATAATCAGCCTTAGACAGAAAAAAATATCACTTTTAATTTTTTCTGTCTATGGCATTTATCTTTCTGAAATCAACATTACCATCACATATAAGTAAACTCCATTTATTCTTAATTGTCCTATTATGTAAACAATCTTCACAGTACTTTTTGTTGAATTTTGTTACAAAAAAATCAAATATTAGTTCAAACCTAAACATTCTAAAGTAACACATGTATTTACCATTAAAGTCATTTCCTAAAAAGTCTATTTTAATTTATATTGTTGTAAAATCATAAAAAGACATGGTAAGATTGTTTACATAATAGGACTATTATGAATAAATGTACTTTAGTAAGTAACACTTCATCATTCGCCGTTATCTTTCGGAAGTTCCACTTGCGTTTGGAAGAAAAATTTATTATCACAATTATACTCATTCTGCGACACAGCTTCTATCAACCAATCATTTATCTTCCCTCTGAAATGCAACTTCTGCAGTTCTGTCAACTGTTTCATCGACGGAAGCAGACTCATTAGAAACATGTAGTCTGTATCATTTCTCGGCACGTCTTCTATCCCTGTCGAAGAGTTCATTTTGTTGTCTAATAGGTCGTTAATTGTTTTCATCCTTTTCATTATGATGCTCAGCTTTTTTGAGTCTAAAGACTTGTTCGACGCTTTTTCTATGTCTTGTTTAAATTTTTTTGTTGGGTTATCTTCGGCGGTTTCCTCGTCGCTTGGAGACTCTGAGTCGGTGACTAATATGGACTTGGTGGCTTTGTTGCTGCCGACCAGGATTTCATCCTTCAAGAAGGACAAATAGGGGTACCACTGCCAGCAGGAGATGTAGTCGTCAGGCATCACTCCGTCGTGAGCCTTTACCGCTTTCTTCACCTCCTTCCTGTACTGGTCCTTCAGGTGCTTCCATCGTTTCTTTATTAAGAGTTCTGCAAAAATAAAATAAATAAATTGAATAATTGATTACATTTAGAGTAAACAAAATTAATGTTGTGGATCAACAATCTAATACATGTATCGCCTTTATTTCTATGATTTTGAAGAATTTGTCAAATATTTAAATGTCCAGAATTTATTAGGTACTTATTTTTCAGCAATTTGTATTATTACTTCTCATTAATAACTTAGTAACTGAGCACTTAATGTTTTTAGTTTATGTTGTAATTGTAACTATCTGCGCTCCGGGGCTTCGCTCACGTGGGTCCCATTTATGGACCAAACCCTTGCACCAAATTTTATCGAAACCCGTCGAGTAGATTTTGCGTAATTGAGTAACAAACATACACACATCCAAAATTAGTTGTATTGCAGTGTAGAAGTAAACCTTAACATAATCAAAAGTTCAAAACACACGCGTCTTCAAAGTTGGTAAATGGTAAATACTACGATACACGATGCTGGTTGCTGATTGTTGATAAACACCGTATGGCGCGACCGACGTCACAGAGCGAGACGCAAGATGTGTTTTCTGTCAATTGTGACTAGAGGGCGATACGATAGCGCGTCGCGTCAGCGGCAAGCGGAGCGCGCGATGACGGGGCAGGCTATCGCACGACCATCTTCATTACATAACTCACCTTCTATACCCAACTCCTTCGAAATATGCTTCCAAATCTTCCTGTGTATCGCCCTGTTTTTGAAGCAAGGATGCGTCGAACACCACAACTCTGGCCGACACTGCACTTGCACTATGATTTCGTCTAACGACATGACGTGCTCCTACGCTGGTTCGCGCGCTACTGGACGCCCGTCGCTCCGCACCGCCACGCGCGACGCCCCTCGCCCCGCATCTCGCCCCGCTCCCCTCCAGCGTCAAGGTCTTTTCGTTCCACGCTCTATCCCCGCCCTTTTCCCCGCTCGACCGCTGCGTCACATAACGGAGCGTTTGTCGATTGTTTTGAGCGCTTCGTCGCGTTGTTTGCTGAGGAATTTGAACTACGCGCGGACAGAAATTGGAACTAAACGTGGTCCGTGTACATTTCATTCGGGCTTCGGGCGTAAACTGGCGTGCACTGTATTTGTATCATGGTGATTGAACAGCTGATTTATTTTTATTGTCAATATGTCAGAATCATAGTGTTAAATCTGCTGGTTTCAGACCCGTTTTGATAGAAGATGCAACACTTTTACAAGGAGAACCTGTCGAAGTATCTGTCTTTATTCTACTTGAAAAAAGGCAGATATTCGACAGGTGTCAAAACATAGACAAAATACATAGTATATATAGTAGCTTAGGGATAGTGATAGACTATGTACCTACCTTCTACAAAATAGGTAACAAAGCCGCCAGAATTTCATCCACATATGATAGAATGAGAAAAATAGAATAAAAGTCTGTGAGTATCTACAATATTTCTGAAAATAAAATAGGAAATCAAGCAGGTAATTATTATTACAAATCTCTTCTCGGTCAGTTAAAAGTTATTACCCCATTCGACGTCGATCAGATATTAACATTAACAGTTAACCAATTTTAGCCCTTAATAATTATATAAACAAATGTTAACGACAAGCCATCAGCAAGTGTCGACATAAGTTTATATGATAATATCTGTACAGTTAGAATTTATTTGATACTATCTTGAACTTGCATATGCAAAGACAACCTGTCTGTCTGTTTATGTGCTTATCTCGGGAACCAGTAGGCCGCTATCTGCTTAGATGGGTCATAACTTTTTTACTACTAATGGCCCTGAACAGTAAAACAGCCAGTATTTTTACATTAACTACTATTGCAATTTTAAATTGCATTTTGAATAGTTTCAATTTGGAATGCAATTTAGATACAGGCAATACGAATGTATGGTGATAGCAGTAAAATAAGTAATTTATAAAATTGTTAATGGTTATAGTTATGAGCTGAGGTAATGTTTGTGCTGTGAGACATAAATTAAAAAGCAGTAAATAAAAAAAAAAAAAAGATGGCTGTGAATGTGGAGAATTAAAATCATTAAATGGCAGTTGCATGGCTAGAGTCATGTAGTTCTAGAGAAATATATTCGTTAGTGATTAACATATAGATTAGAAAACAGATAGACATACAACCTAAGAAGAAGCAAAACAAATAGATGGGAACCATGATGATGAATTAAATTAAAAAAAAAATAATGAAAATTCCCGCTGAAGAAAGTAAAACAATAAAACAAAATGCTCGAACAACAGTTGGCAAAGAAACATCAAATGGAATTGACGTGACGTTGCAAAATCAAAGTTGCAAATGCTTGACGTGCAGATACGAATCTCGTCAATAATTTGCCCCAATGTGTTCCTTGTGATTGTAGACCTGGCTTCAAATCCCAGGCACCGCCACTAATGCCTAGTTGGCAAATAACAGAGGCAGCCAGAGACGTAATAAATAGTGATTTGCTTCGTCCGAACGTCGTCGGAGAAGACATAAGGCGGGCGTTCTGGCCTGACTCCGATTTGCATTAGATTCAAGGCATGAGCGAAGGAGATTTTGACATCTTAGATCTTTCTTTTCTATCAGCGGATCTTATCTTTAAATAAATCATAATTATCGATAAAGATAGAAAGATTAGCATCGTTTTCTTGGAAAATCTATTTTTTGTCGTTCTCATCTGTCACTTTAATCAATAACAATCGTTTTGGCTACTTCTCATCAAGGGAAGGCTACCTGTCAGCTTACATCAAGCTACATTGTTCATTCACATTCGTTGCAACTTTAAAATAAAGCTCATGTGTGTTATTATCTTTTCTACTTGCTTCGTCTGCCTATTATCAGAGCAACTTGCAACGAATCGAATATTCCCTAGTCATCATGCATAGGCATTTTGAATGCCTCTACCTCCTGCATCATGGGCCCCTTCCAACCAATCATTAGCGTTCACGGCGCGACATATATCCAGCCTGTTTACTATGTTAATACCTTCGCTAATCTGCATGCGTATGCATCGGAAAAAGAGAGTTAGTACGCAACCGCCTCGGAAAAAAAAGCTCTTATTCGGATGCTAAACTAAACCCAGTGACTTTGTTCCACTGTGAATTTCGAGATTTGATATTATAACCTATGACCTCAATTAGATAGTTTCAGACAGAGCTTAGCGCACTCAAACAAGAAGCAGTATATAATAGTTTTGTATGAATAACAATTTCAGTTCGAGGATTCCCTGAGATTTATAAATGTTGAACTTATAAACTTGCTAGTTTTATCTCACGATTTCGCTCGTGTTATAATATCATCGGGAATAAGTACATAGTTATCTTTCGGAATCAAAAGTTAACCCATAACCTTTCTACAACAACAACTACAACTTGTTTTTCGAAGATTTTTAATGCGTCATAGATTTTCATGACAAGAATTTTGTAGATATTTTTACTTAACACAAAAATATTACAAAACCAACCGAAACTGAGTTAACCCTAATCTTTTTTAATGGAAAACTTTTTAGCTATCTACAGGGTGTGTTACTTGACGTTAAAAAGAACATTGAGATAGCGTGAGATTTAAAACTAACCTTTTTAGACCACACGCGGGTTGATAAGAGTTATCAAGTACGTAAAGTTGTTTTAAGTCGAAAGTATTGTAGATTGTGGCATTTTGTGAATGTGGTTTATTGTTTGGTTGTATTTAAAAGCGTATTTAAAGGTATTTGTGATGTGGATGGTTGCCTTTTTTATTTAATTTATTGATACAAAATCGGAATAATACGAACTTGAACTACTAATACTTCTTGTTATAGTATGGTTTGTGAGGTCAATCTAGCTAGTACGAGGAAACACTGGAATTCTTTTTATTATGGAAACCTAGAAGCAACTTGAAGTACCTAGGCCACGGATTAGATAATAGTTACTACCTAGGCTACTTGTAGAATCAAACCCACATGTCGATTTACAATATCAATCAAGGAAGTAATTAATCTGGACACGGCACAAACATGAGGAATCCGTGGTGCAGCCATAAATCCAGTCCTCATCGCCACACCTGGTCATCAATCAGATCTAGAGATGGGCAAATAGTCCGAAGAAAACGTGTTAAATTTTAAATGTCCAATGTCAGGTTTTTCCAATGAGCAACTGATCAAGCTAATTTGGGAAGGAAGAAGTATTGCTAGACCTCTACCGGCTAAAAAAACATCATCTGATAACGAAATTTACTATTTAAAACAAGAATAATGGATTTTTTCGGTGACCCACTCACTAGGTGGTAAAACGAAAACATACACACACACATGAAAAGGGAGGCCAAAATACTGCCGGATCCCTACCGGTTGAAACATCATTTGCTAATGTAAAAATAGTGATTTATAAGAACGGTCAAGGGTTTAAATGAGAGAGAAAGACAAAAACTAGACACTTTGAAAAAGGCCAGGTCTCGTCACCCGTCTCTCAGACCCTGTCTGGCCAATTAAGAGCAGTAGTAAATCAGAGTATGAGAGTTCCGTGACGCCCCTGAATCGAACATCTCAAGCAACTGGTAATGCTTGGTGTGAGCTATGAGAGGAAGCGGGTCTCGATACTAAAGGATATATAATATCAATCGCAAAAAGAACGAACGGAAATTAAGCATTTTGTGTGCATGTTTCGAAACAGACCAAGGATTTATACAACATTTTTTTGCAAACTTACAAACTATGGGCTTTTTCTACAAAAGATAACAAAATTTCATACACAGAGCTAAATGCAAGGGAATTGACGTACAAATCAAACGTGCAGCCATTATTTTAAAAGTTTGGCTTGGACACTAAAAGTGACAACTATGGAGTAAATAGTTTATGTTTGCATGATAATTAATGCGAACGCTTCATTATAATGAATGATATTTTCGATAAGTTTCCAATTAATTAGTATGAAACCTTCTCATGTTTTATTTCGCCGGATTCTGTAACTTGCGGCTCATACGTGCCACATTTTCCGGTCTGAATGACTGACATCCGAGTTTCGGCTGCCGGCCCTCTGTGAACAAGGGCATGATTGTAGGACACACTGTCCTAAGGTTCCGCTTTTGAACATCACCAGGCCCTTTCCGAGTCAATGACCAAATATACGACACTTTGCTATCTTGGGACTATAACATCGGTTTTACTTGCTTCAGTGACCTATAATTTGGTTCTCCGTTTCCTTTTTTAGAATCTCATTTACGTTGTTCAGAATCTTATCATTGATGATGATCTGAGCTGCCCTTTTCATTTGCCTTTCGCGTCAGTTTTAGTTAACCTTCTTCTGGAGTCCTAACAATTAAGGCTCATCATTTTAAAGTCACTGAAGTCGTATGTAGAATGGATATTCGTTCACTGAGTTCCAATTAATCCCGAAGGTTATTCCTAACTTTAAAATTAAAGTGGCTACCTAAACTTTTGCTCATGATTTAATTGAATTTATTGAGGCATACAACTTCTAACTGTCCAACACCGAAGCCGTAAAGATCTTACCAATGCATAATGCGGATTATCTGAAGGGCCGTTACTCAAAATAATTAGCTGCCTGGCTGCACTAATGATAAGCGTTTCATGTTAGCTTAGGGCACTTTCACATGAACTACTTGTAATGTGGTGTCTTGATCTTAATAATCCTAAAATAGGTTTAAAGTTTCTGCTGCTGAATTAGCTGCGTGCATCTGCGTTTCGTTTTGTGATTGGGATTCAGTGATCCACTTCCTTACTTTCTAATTAGGTTATAAATACGTTATGTATATGAAATGTATACTCCTGATCTTTTTCCCATCAGTTCTCATATCCTTGTTTGCTGACGTCTTTAATTGACTATGATCTCTTGCTGTCATTTAATCCCTGTTTGCTGTTTTGTGATGACTAGGACCTCTCTCCCATTCCTCGGCATCGAACTGAAGACTGAAAACTGCGGGAAGAAATAGGCTGAATAGTTTGCAGGTGTTTTAGTGGGTCCGAGGCCCACATTGGGCTTCGCTTCCTTGTATGTAGAGGCATTTTCACCTCGATAAATAAAGGCCTGTAAATGTGTACGTTGGACCTTAAATTCCTTCCAATGGCTTACAAAGACCAGCTGTTCACTGTTCATAATTGGCAGTCAAATATCAAACGGCTCGCTCACTTGTTAGACCGTTAGCCGCTTATGTGATCCGATCTGTCTGTATACAGGCTGGTGCGGTTTCAGTGGTTTGATTCAATTCACCTTTAGAAGATGTTTAAGTGTTAGTGTGTTTAGTGTTATCTTCTTAGATAGAGCACATCTTGCCAATGTCATTACTTAGTATTTTGGTATTAAACATACACACAAAAAAACTGTACATTTTATAAAATTCTTTTCATAAATTATTATTCAGGCAGTTAGTTACTCTTTCGAACAAAACATTCATGAGATATTGAAGTTTTAGTTTTTATTAGAACTAGCTTTTGTCCTCGGATTCGCTCGCGTTAATTACGTTTTTCACCTTTTTCATCCCCTTTCCAGAATTAATTTCTTTATGCTCACTTATAGAGTAAGTGAAAACGTTCATCCGTTTGGTAGATGAGACCGGAATAACTCACACGTTCGACGGTTTCGTCTATGCGTTGATAAACTAATTAGTCAGACAGTATCCAATTTTATTATGTAGATGTTTGTTATTTTAATTTTTTGTATTAGTTTTATTACGAGTTTAAGGTGCATTAGAATTCTAATCACCTATTGTAATCTATTCAAATAAAAATGTTTCAATTTAGAAAGAAACAGCCTGTATGTAGCTGTGACACAGTTGTCCAACAGCAGATTAGCTCCACCGATCAGCTGATCCATTGATGGCTATCTCCATGGCTACGTGCAATCGCTCAGCTACACAGCTTCTAGCATAAGGGGCATTTTGTTGTGAATAAAGCTAATAAAAGGCTTTATCGCACGATAAAAATAAAAAAAATCCTAACTAATATTATAAATGCGAAAGTGAGTTTGTTTGTTCGTTTGTTTGTTTGTTTGTTACCTCTTCACGCTTCATCTACTGTATCAATCTTCCTGAAAATTTGCATACACATAGTTAGAAGTACGGAGAAGGACATAGGGTACCTTTCATCCCGGGGAAAAGCACTGTTCCCGTGGGAAATTCACGCGGGCAAAGCCGCGGTCAAAAGCTAGTATTAAATAATTTCTAAAACTAAAGAGGTGAATGCACAAGAGCGGACTTATTCGCAATATTATTATCATTTTTTTTATTTTTCGTTGTCTTAATTTTTTTTATGTAATTTTTAGGACAGTTTAGGAGTCTTGTTTTAACACTTTTATAGAAAGATAATTCTAATGTTTTTGGAGAAAACGTACAAAGCTGAAATATGGCATGTAGGTTCCTTGGGGAGTATAGGGGAGCATTAATAGAGAACTTCCCAAAATGCCTAGGGTAGAAGTCGCGGGTAAAAGAGAGTTAAAAATAAAGAAACTTTGGTTCAACAGGAAATCAACCTACCCAAAATCATTGCGTTGCAAATTCGTAATTAAGGACCTTAATAGGCATAGACCTATACGGCCTCTTAGACCTGTCTATAAGATATGCAATCAGCCAGTTATCTATCAGTGACATCTGTGTAATCGGCTGTCTTTGCCCGACGCAGACAAAGTGCAGTAGCGGTCTGATGCGCTCGCGCACATTGCAATATTGATCGGGCAACGGGCCTTTCAATTAATATGTTAATTTGTCCGTTCAGAGACATTAAAGGATGTATTTTAAGAAAGTATGTAAGTATAACAAGTTTAACTATGTGCCTGCCTTTTTAGGAACAATCCAATAAGTATAACTGTTTCAAAGAGAAATAGGGTTGCTGAAGTTAGAGACGAGACACTGTATCACTTCTTTTTCCCTTACGGGGTAGACAGAGCAATGCGTCGCGAGACAAAGAGCACGATTAGCTTGATAATTGATTTGGTAGAGTGGAGATTCAGATATAGTGACGCTAGTTTGCTAGTCCACCGCCTTCTCCCCAGTTTAAAGCCCTTTCCCTTGATTGACTTTTGCAATCTTCCCGGGAAGAGAAGCAGCTGGTATTCAATGATTTTTCGCTTCCAGACCAGCGCGAAGCTGTCTAGATTCATTACATAGGAACATTGTTACATAGGAATCTTCCTATGTAACAAAATAACGTGTCATTTCTACTTCTATGTTGCTTAAATAATTCTAAATTCTGTCTTCATACCTACTTACTGAAACAAACAAGCCCTCATTGATGTCATCGACTAAAACCAAAACCCGCGCATTACGCAAGTGGGTTAAACTTGCAATATGTAAGCATATTTGACGATACGTTTATCATTAAAACTTAATTGCTTATTGTGTACAATGACAGGACGCATAAAGGCGAAGACACACTGTACGATCGCATCATTATGTCTGTCTGTCAGTAAATATTGTTTAATCGACTAAAAGATTCACGATTTTGTATTAATCATGAATATTTTGAATGTTTAAAAGACAGAGGCTAATGTAATAGAAATTAATTTAATAAGTACCTTACTTATAATAATAAGCTTCATTTATTTCCACATATAGTCAATATTCTCTTTACATAAAAAGTTTTTTGTAATGGATCCCTACTTGATGAAAGCCTCCTGTTCTATC
Source organism: Ephestia elutella (assembly GCA_018467065.1). Taxonomy (NCBI): domain Eukaryota; kingdom Metazoa; phylum Arthropoda; class Insecta; order Lepidoptera; family Pyralidae; genus Ephestia; species Ephestia elutella. Next base: position 2,516,325 of record CM031573.1, on the reverse strand, counting down.
TTTTCTTCCATAGTTTTTGTTTTTACCAATATTTAATGTGGGCCATGTAATTATTTGTCTTAAATAAATGCATTTTATTTTTTTAATATTGGTACACGGGTAGGAAAAGCCTAGAATAACACATAGGATACTTTTTATCCCGAACTTCCCACGGGGGCAGAGCCCCGAAACGTAGCTAGTCTTTAATTAAAGTATAACTGTACGTCACTACTATAAATATAAAGCTACTCGTTTGTATTGATTTAATTCTAGATTGTTTAGTGTACCTTAACTTGACAATTTTAATGGTCCGATACGGGTTCAATGTCCCCACACCTTAGCCCCATAGGAAATGGGTCAGATGACAATGCGACGAGCGGGTGGTGGGGGATAATTAGCCCCACAATGGGGCATTGTTTGCGACACTTCCGCCCCATCCGATCTGACGGTTTATCTGATGCAGTTCTGCTCGATGAATAGATGTGTTTATTGTTTTTTATATGATAATAAGGTGTTTTTTGTCCTAAAGTTAATTTAAAAAATCATTGTCTTTTTAAGTTTTTCTTTTTCCTACTTAAGAGAAGAGAACTCAGAGAACTCAGAGATAAGAGAGAGAGCATTATTTGAATAAATTTTTATTTTAATAATCATCGGAATAAAATTTTATCCGTGGCCAATTCATCCGCGGATGATTTATTCGTGAATAAATTATCCGCGGATGAATTGGCCACGGATAAAATTTTATTCGGATGATTATTCGAATAAAAATTTTCCTATCTCTGCTTAAGAGTTATGCTCTTGTCGGTGTCATTACGTGGAATGTAACACCCGTTATTACACGTAATCCATTCATGAATCATGTATAGACAAGATGGACCAAATTCAGAATTTTTTCTTTCACCATCTAAAAGCCGAATTAATAAAGTGAAAACCATTTTAAAAAATTGGTTTCAAAAGTCAAAGGTAAAGGCGGCGATAAAAATTCGAAATTCGTTTTTCGAAATTAAAAAAAAAATCAAATAAATCAGAATCCGACCCACAATCAGAGGTCGTACTCGTATATAATCAGGAATCGATTAAAATCTTATTTAATTAACTCGATTCGCAACCGATGATCGAGAATCGGCGATCTCTATCGAATGATTTGTGTTCACTGTGCCAATTATTATGTTTGGAAAATTGTTTATATTTTTATTATTTACTAGCTTTTGCCCGCGGCTTCGCCCGCGTGTATTTTCCACGGGAACTAACAGTGCTATTTCCCGGAATGAAAGGTACCCTTTGTCCTCAGTACTTCTAACTATGTGTATGCGAAATTTCAGCAAGATTGTGTAACTAGATAAAACGTGAAGAGGTAACAAACAAATAAATAAGCAAACTAACTTTCGCATTTATAATATTAGTTAGGATTAGGATTGAGTACTGTATAATTTCCAAACAGAATCTCTTAATAATCATATGGTCAAAAAGATAATGAAATCAGTTTACTCTGCCATCAACGGAACGAAAACGCCGCCAAATTCAATTTCAGACAAGAGAAGTAGAGAAGTTGAAAAGAAATATTAATAACAGAAGAAGACGACAATTATGAACCAAGTATATTATGAAAGAAACAAACGAATAAAATTAAGTAAACCTATAGAGCCTACAGACTTCACGGCCCTAGATTTACTGCCTAATCAACCAAATAACTCGACAAATCTAATCCATAACTGTATTGACAACAAAAATATGTTTGCACACTTTGTACAGTCATCTCCGAAATATAGTTCTAGTCTGGTATTATTTAGTAGCCACAAAGCAATTTTCATGAAATTTGGCACACGGATACAGTAAATTGATTTTTATTTAAATAGGCTTAAAAATAGCACTTAAAACTTCATATACGTTGACGTCAGAAAATTATCTAAATCTATGGTTACCACCACCTCCAAAGCGCAAGTGGAGAAGAGGCGGCGCAACAAACTCCACTGCTGCATTTTCTTCAAAGACGTCACTTTACTACATATGTGTCTTATTAAAGAACTATCTATGTGTGTTCGTCCACATAGATAGTTCTTGAGATACATTAAATTACATCTGGTGTATTCATTTTCAAAGTTATTGGCCACGTATTGTACATTGGTAATGCGACCACAGGCCCGTTGAGAGCGGGCCCCGAGGCGGTCCGCGCGGCACCGCTAGTAAAGAGACACGATAACTCTAATACTCGTAATGCAAACAAAGCCGCAGGTAGGAAATGCACGTAGTTGCTATTTGGTGCAAGGCACAAGCTTTGTCTGTATCTATTTAATTAATTTTAACTAGAAATATAATTGGTTGCCCGAATTAGGATTGGAACCAAGGATTTTCAGACGGCTGAGGAGAGTACGGTTTACGATTGTCAAGCCGTGCTTTAGCGTTAACAATCTGCTTCCATGATCAATTAGGGGCTCATGATTGTGAATTCAATTCGCGGTGAAGATACAAACCTTCCCTTCCCCTTACCCTTCTTATTTCATTCAAATATTCCTTTCAAACACTTGGTTGACTGGAAGAAATCCCTTTTTGGGATAAGTCCGCCATTGTACGCCTCTATTTTTACACGACTGACCAAAAAAGGAGTGTTATGTTTTCAGGGTTCATGTATGTAAGTATGTATGTATGTAAGTTTCTTTATTCCACTATAAGTCCTGAACGGCTGAACAGATTTTGATGTGAGAGGTATTTTTAGATTCCTCGCATTCCTCTGAGTGACATAGGCTAAGTGAGTCAGTCGTGTTTTTTGTTTTTTAATAATTAGCTTGTTGTTTCACTATCTTTTGTATTTTTTTCTTGTGTATGTGAAATAAAGAGTTTACAAACAAACAAACCTAATTATGCTAACTACTGGTAGGAATAATAAAATTTTATTTCCATCGCTATGTTTATAAATAAAGACCTATCAACAAAATTGAGGATGTCTGAGTCGTAAGAAAATGATTTCATCGCAAATCGCTACATCTCATAACTCGCGCCGCGGCCCCGTCACAGATTGTGAATACGGAACCGCTATCGATAATTTTTGCTCTTCCACCACACGGCTGGAGAAATGCTCTGAAGATTGCCACTGTGGCTGCTTGACAGTTAGATGGGATTCGAGGGAAACTGCAAGTTATAAGTATACTAGTCGCGCCCCAGGGATTCGTTCCTGTGGGAATTTCGGGACAAAGAGTACCCTATGTGCTGTTCCTGGTATTTTTCTACCCGTGTACCAAATTTCATCGAAATCCGTCCAGTAGATTATGCGTGATTGAGTAATAAACATCCTCACAATTCACTAACTCACATCCAAACTTTCGCATTTATTATATTAGTTAGAAGTAGATATGGAAATAACATTTGGGTCTGTATTGTTCATCAAGAAGATTTGTCGTGTTTTTATATTTAATTTATTTTATATTTACTGTTTAGCTCATGAGATAATGATAGATAAGGGAGAAAGAGTTCAAATGTTACATTTGTGCAAGCAGAGCGACCACCAGCACAAGGATCCCTTTCCCCTGGAGGATCCAAGGGATTCAAGTGAACTCCTTAGGTTATCAGGATCCTATCATAGTTAAAATTGATTGCTATCACATTTCCTCATTAAATTAGTGTAGAGGGGTTCTTAGCAGTCCCTCTAAAATACCAAAACCTAACCACTCTCTGTTTGATCTAATGGTTGACTGGTAGATAATGCCATATGGCGTTTAGTCCACCATTTGTACATAATGTTTGTAATTTGTACAATAAAGTTTTTAAATAAATAAATAAACGAACAATCAACCACTCATCAGATCCGATTTTCCATCTCATTCCCTGCTGGTCAGTTCTGACTGAATAATTTTACAGCCGTCGATAGCCATTTATTTCATTATGCCGTCGTTGCTAACCCTCCAAGATTGGTCCCGTGTAATGACACGGCGTGGACGTGTGGTAATGCGTTCCACATACGTCGTCCGAGCCCGCCACGCCCTTTGCCGGTAGGGTTGGCACCGTTTGAGATAATGACATGTTAATAGGTAGGTTTGCAAATCGCTTCGAAGTTTGCCACATGTTTGCCACTGTAAGTTGTAAAAATACAGTAGTCCTTATTTTTGTTTTACAAGTTTTCCCAAATATAGCCCGCTGTAACTATTATGGTGTGACCACAGTGTGACGTCATTTTACAACGCTCCATTCTATCGCGTAAGTCTGTGATTTATTTCATTTTCATTCATGCATTATTCTATTGTTGTGTTCATTCATAGGTACAAACAATGGATACAGAATTTAAGAAAATGGCAATTGATTACCCTATTATTGGAGGGGAGCGTAGACGATATAGTGGTATTTTTATTATATTTATTACTTTTTGAGTTATATACAGTTAAGTTCACTAGCCGACTGTTAACCGTAAACCTAGAGTATAGAATACGGTCTCTCTCTACAGTCTTTTAGTCTTATCGGATGCCTTAGGAGAATTAAAAAAATTGTCTGAAATTTTATTAATTTAACAAGTTAGTTTGTAAACACTGCCAACCCTAAGTGTAAGTATATTTCAAGGCATGCAAATCAAGTGACACCAGGACACCGCAATCTCTTATTAGCTGATTGAGAAGTGATGGCAGTCTTATGGATCACCCCAGTGTGACCCAATTATAGGTTTACTTATCAATGCGCTGGCGCAGAAAGGGTGTCTGCACAAGCGGAGCGGAATTTCGCTCTCGGATGTTGTATGTAGTAGTAGACATAATAAAATCTACTACGCACATGTAACTCCATCTGGCCCTAAAGCAGGCACAGGATCGCACTGCCTGATAGCCTTAGCCACGAGAGCTGTAGCTACTGGTGCTCACGACCCTCAGTCATGAGGATACGATTAAGAAGAAGAAGATGTTGTATGTGCGTGTGAATATGAGTTTAAATTGACAAAAATGCTTCAAATAGTTCTTGTAATTAACACGGCCGCTGCATCATCAGTTCTTTTTATTGATCTTGGCTTGACACTCTGCCGCGTGTTTAGATATTTTTTCTGTAACTGACCAAAAAATTCCTAAGTCATTTCTTTTTTAACTAAAAAATAAAAAAAAATAGATTTATCAAATTTTTAAATTTAATATTAGTTCAATCAATTTCTGCTCCGCTATTACGCCATTGCGCAGACGCACCCTAAACACGCCAGATTTATCTCGATGGTGGAATCCGGATTATTATCGAGACTAATGGGAGGAAGGTGGACGTCACTGCCAACCTAGATGGCGACGCTGTCACGTTTAGGGTCCGAGATGACCGGGATAGATCCCGCCTTGTTTACGGCATGGTGGAGTTTGAATACATTACAATGATTTAAAATTTTGAAACGGTCATGGCAGAGTCGAAAAGACCCAAGTTCGAGTCTTCCACGTGCTTCGTAAGTTTGCCCGCCGATTTGACTGATCTGACCATGAAAGTAATATAAAATAAAATTCTATGGATCTGACTAGAGTGCGACAGTTTTAACTAAGTTAACTTAATGCTTGCGGTGATTGAAAATATCGCGAGGAAACCTGCACTCTAGGTTGTGTAAAATCGAGAAGGCAATGAAACGATAGGTCTTAACCACGCATTCGAACAACCAATTCATATCTTACAATTTTTAAATAATTTTTAAAAGTGTTGTGCTATCTGGCACTACTTTGTGACAAGATTATGTTTAAATGATAGTTAGACTATCAGTAAATTTAACAGAACCCCATTTCGGGTTTAGAATTAGAATATAACCCCTATAAAGCATTCTCAATCCTCAATTTCCTCATCCCGTTCCCTTGCCTTATTAGGCATTGAAATAGGCGAATAAATTTCAAGTAGTAAGACTGTAATATACATGAAATTTTGCCGACGATCCAGCCTCTAAATCGTTTGGTAGGCAAACCAGCTTGTCTCGTAGTTACTGTTAGGAATCTGCCATTCACAAAGGTACTATGGCATTTATCTTGATTCCCCGGGTATGTTAAGGATGTCATTCATTACTCGTAAAGTTATGTTAACTTTAAATTAGAATCTTCGCCATTACGCGTGTTTATGTGTAGTGCACGCCTTTGGTATTTGGCATTGGCACTCCCTTCTTCTTTGCCTTTGACGTTCGATCATTCGTATCCAGATGATTTGTAATGGTGGCAAGCTGAAACACAGGAATTATTTTTAATTCTTGCGTATTAGGTACCTTCTATATGACCAGAAACTGGCGCACGCTATTTTTAGAAAAAGTGTTACAGCAAAACGTAATTGAATTTTGGGATAAAAAGCATGTTCTATTCGAGGTTATATTCTGCCGGTAAGTTCCATCGAAATTTGTTTAGTAGATTTTGCGTGATGAAGCAACATATCCAAACTGATATTTATAATATTGGTTGGATTTCGCTTTGTGTGGTTGAATTAGTATCTCATGTCACTAGGAGATTTATTTTGAGACAAATATTTTTAATCTGTGCGATATATTTCGCTATCGATGAAGCGGCGTGTGCTATGGTGATAACTATTATTATATAATCTGTAGCTACAATAACGAAGCGGTCGCGTCACAGGCTGTGCTCTCAATTCCGTTGCGTGGGCGCATCGTCGTATACCGTAGGTCTTTGCAACGGGTTCGGAACGTTTAAACCATGACTTGAGCACAACCAGGCATCATAATGATCAACGGTTGCCTATTACCTCCAAGGAGTCAACTACCTATCCATTTCGCTCAGGACTATTAAAAATCTCATTAAGATCCCACTTCTGATGTCTGGATAAATTACGTAAAGATATTGCAATTAAATGTTGTTTACTGTTCAGCTCGCAAGTTGTGGCAAATGGATATAAGTACCATTAATTTTTATTGACCTGAAGTCCTGTTAAACTTTAAATCAACATTTATCGCTATTTATTCTGGTCGTAAGAGCAATATAATTGAGTGTTTAAAGCTACAGTCTACTATAGAGGAATAGTATAGTATTTTATAAGAAAAATGTTTGAGTAAGTCTCGTCCAAGGAATTCATAAGTATCTACTAACGTTGTTTCATCTCAAGACTGGATCGAAATCTTGATGTTCCAATGACAGAACGTGTCGTCAATCCCGATTTGATACAACAATTATGCTTTTCTCCAAGTAATAAGAAAGCTTTAGGAAAATTAAAAGTAATAATTAAGATATTTTGCATGAGTACATAGACATATTCAATGCTAGAAGCTAGCTACCCCAAAATCCACACGGGAGCCGAATCCCGGCGCATTTAAAAAAACCTAGTTGCATAAAATGCTCTCAATGTTCACAGTTTAGTCTTCCTTAATTAACAATCTTACACAAACTGTAATAGAAGTGTACTTACTAGACGATGTCGCAAACTGTCGGCGGAAATAAGACATTATAGATACGATTAATCCACATTGCACATTCATAAATCTAGCTTAAAGGTTCTAGACCAATATGGCTTAAATAAGGATTTAAGTAATTACTACCGTCCGTAAGAGATATCGCCTGAAACGGCTACTTAGCTGAGCCATGAGACGTATAAATTTTCACCTAATATGTAATTGATTTAAGTGAATTTAATACACTCCATTTTATTTTTAAACCAAAAAAAACATATAACACATTTTATTCTGCCATGTGAAAGAGGACTATGATGTTTTCGAAAATCAGGAAGAAATATTAAATTCTATAAAATCAATTTATAATTACAGTTAAAGCCTTATATGCTTATAGCCTGTAGTAGTAAACTTTAGCTATAAGCAAATTTTATTGATAGTAACTGATATTATCCTCATTTTCTTGAAAATGTTAGTTCCTTCCATTTCAGTCAACACTATTTTTTTTTTTTATTAAAGATGGGTTTGCTCTTGACCACAATCTTGTAATCTTATACAATCTTTATTTGACCCATTTACCCATCCCATCTAGTCTATTTAGATTCTTGAATCCTTATTTTTTGCCCACAGCCGGACACGGTCCCTCAAGCGAGCGTGGACATGACCACAGTGTTGGAAGTCAGCGAAGCTGACTCCGTGACTGGTCATCCTCACAGCCTGGCCATCACGGCTCCGGAGAGAGTCACCTTCGTCAAGGGAACTTGCCGAGAGGAGACGAGGTGGTGGGCCGATGTGCTGAGCGTCTACCCAAGGAGCAAGGTAAGATAATAATCGAGAATTGAATAATAACATGATAGCGAGTTAGGTGTCAATTTTTGCGTGCATCTTGTATTGGTGCAAAGCCTATGAGCTCATTTGGATTTATTTGCCATAAATAGGGCACATGCATATGACTGGCGGACAGTTTTTGGGTTTTCGTTGTCATAGGGATTTCGTGATGGTAAATACACAATATGTTTTTCTCAAGGTTGTACCTAACATAAATTGCGTCTAAAAATATGCATGAAAGAGCAACATAGATTTAGCATCATCTTTATCTTTACAAGCTCTCCTATCTTCAATTCTTCATAATATTTCGCGTTAATATTGCAAGATTGTATTCAGGCCAAAATAATAAAAAGCTACGGTTACACGTTAACCTAAATAATTTCTCATTATAGTTACATCGATGACAGTTTTATTGACGAGCGGAATGATCTTTTCTATCGGGTCACATATCACATTGCTGAAATCTGACTCACAGCACTCACACGTACTAAGTATTGTAACTTGAACATTATGGCTGTCATAATGCAGGCGCAGGCGCAATATGGTTATGGTATTTGGTAGCAGCGATACTGAGATATCGTAATATAACACCAGATATAAAAGTGAAAGTGAATCTACACAGATTCATAATATTAGTCACTCAAAAAAAGAGCTGCTAAAACATTAAATGGCTTAACTGAATTTTGAAGTGTCTTATATGAAATATAGTGTAATAGAATTCTGTGTTACATTTACAATATTTTAAGGGATATCTAACCACGCGTGATCGCATCACTGCTGACGAATGGTCATTCGAGTTCGTGATCTTGATATATTACGTCATTCTTTTGTAATAGCACCCTGCTCTATAGTACAATATTCAAGACAGGTTTGGAACGCGTCACGGTCCTCTTCCCACATTGTGCCCAAGCGCATGATCCCATTTCAACAGGACTACGCACAAAAACTAGAAGCCACATCCTGCGTATGCGCACTGACACAAGACCCTTCTCATTTTGTTTCTTTGTAATTCGTTATGGGACAACATTGTGATTTAACTGAACTAGTTTTGTCATTGTGTAATCTGGAATTTTGATCTAATATGGTGTGCTTATATAAATTCTTTATTGTTTCTGCCTATGCCACCCAGGATGACTTAAATTATATCTGGGTGAATTTTACTACAATGTGCTGGTACTATAAAAGTTTCCTTATTTTCCGGATAAAAATTTTGTGTGTTAGGTTTTAGTTGACGATCGAAGGCTACAGATCAGGCAAAACTGTCTAATCACAAGACTGTGTTACATAGCATGATTAATATAGGAACACACCGCGAGAAATTCTATCATCCAATCATCCAAGCCTAAGCTACTCGTATGTTACCAAACAAATGGGGCAAAACAACAAACAGGTTACAATGTGTATTTTATCTAACATTACAAACAGCTCTAAAATTTTCTTTACAATCTCCCATAACATCATATCGTGCGAACACTATGCTTCGTTTCATTAACCTAATTCGACCCGGGATCCAGATGAATCCAATTTATCAATTGGCAGTAATCGTGAACCCGATACAGTTGCGAGATCAGCTCTCAATATGGAGGCGGTAATTAGACCACCATCGTGCTACTTTCGTGACACTGGGTCGTCGTGTCATGTCTCGGGAATTTGTGTTAGCTTTTAAATTTAGACACGAATTTTTTTTAAGACATATGTGTCGTCATTTATGTCTTACTAACTTATCTTGTTTATTTTCTTTTTCCTTTTGCAACTTTCTATTTTAGTTTAGGAGTTTAATATACGCGTAACATGACATTATAAAGTAACCTAATCTTTAGCAGAGCAAATCCTAAGTAATACGACGATAACTATATTCAATTAATTTTCGTACTGTATTTGCTGTGACCGTATCATAATACTTTATGATCATGACGTATAGAAAGCATGAGCGTGAGCAAATCGCCCAGCCTTCACTATTCGAGATAACCATACCTTAGCCAGATCACCACTTCCTACACAATCTAGACGGAAGGAAAGACTTAATTACTATCCAACTATCCACGTCAATCAAGCTTTATGATGTTATTAGTGGAGTAATCAGCAGTTGCGGAGATAATCACTATAACTTAATTAACTTTCGTAGGCTTAGTCGCAGGAATCTCTATCTGATTTATTTTCTTCTCAGTCTTTTCCTCATTGCTTTCAACGGAAACTGCTGGTGTAAGTGCTATCTTAAATATTAATCTCCGCAATTTCTGATCTTAATTCTATGTTTCGTATTCTAAAATGCAATCTGAAATCTAGGTACAGCAGTAAATTGTAACTTAACTCAAATTAACCCTATCAGACTCATAAATATAATTGTGTATCGCCAATATATAACAATTTTAACGTAAAACCTGTCAATATGGACGTCAGTTTAGCCACCGCTCTCAATATGTAAACACGGTGTTTGATCAACATTTCCTGGCATTCCTAACCAGCGGGTCGTTGCGGATGTGTAGGTAGACCAGGCAAATTGGCTGACTATCAGGCTCTGGGTGGAACCCACAATTAGGCTGTGCGTGCTGTAGGCTGCGTGTTTTGAAATGAGGCTGGAAAGCTGTTGATTATCGTATTTCGTAGTTATTGTAGGAAGTAGTCGCATGTACTTTGTAACCGATAGCCTGAAGGTACAGTCACCTGCACATCAACCTTCGCCAAATTCGAAGCTACAACTACTGCATGAAGGTCTATACAGGGTTTTATTATTCAGATTCCTGCAAGGAACTTCATATATACGAGAGGATGAAATAGAGGGATTTAAAGAAATAATATTATATATCTTCGCCTCTCACTCGCACAAATCTTTTGTGATTGAGATAAATGTTAATCGGAGCGTTGCTATTTTTTAGACGGTTTATTTCTCAAGATTTGATAAACTTTTATCTTTATTGTTCACCAAGTACTCAAACACAGAATTTTCTCGATCTCGATCGAATTGACTATCATCGATTAGGGTTTCTGTGTGTTGTTTTCTTCATATAGTTTTATTGCTTCCGAGTATGTCACTCTATTGATCTGTACAAGGGGAGAACTATGTGTTTTCTATCGAATACCTGGGAAACCTGACAATTATCGTGGCTGACTAATTGCAGGCGTCCTCCGTTACAACTCGCCATCGCCAATACTTTCCCGCCGGTTACAGCATTCCTGTGAAGTAAGGCATTAGATACATGGATGTTTTGCCGTTTTTCAACGGCTTTTTCTTCTTTTTAGACCCTGTCTTGAATGGTTTTGTAAGTGGTACGTGGAAACTTACTTTTATGTTTTATCTTTATTTCAGGATAATCGCTACCATAATAAACCACTGATGGATGAAACCAATTAACTCCACCAAATTCAAAGAACACAGATGGCAGTGCGCAAGCGCAAATCTAAAACAATCATGCTATTTCGGCTTCATTCGGGAGTTCTCGAGAACTTTAAGTAGGACGCAGACAAATAAACTTCCAGCGAATGAGAATTACTCAGAAACTGGTCGTCCATCACACTCCTTTGATGTGAGGAAATTTAGGCCAATCTTGAACACATTAACGCGTACTGTCATACTTATTATTCAGAAAATTTATCGGGAACAAAGATTTATATCGGGTTAGATACCGCTTCATAAAATGCTATTGAATAATTGAACCGAGAGTGTAATTTTTTCATACCTACGATGAATGATGCAAGTCACAAATGAAAAATCAACCCGTCTAATAATCCACATTGGGCAGGACAGTAAATACTTAAGTGGCACCTGACAATATTTTTCACAGGTGCCATCACCTGTCGCATGCATTAATAGGTGCCGTATGTGGAATACTTCAGATGCCATTTAAGTCGGTACCCAATGTGGAAAAAGCTAGCACCCTCGCCCCCAGCCTCGTTACGAAATCTGACCAATATTATAAATACGATAGTTTGCATAGACAAATATTTGTAACTTAAACTCGCTTAACCACTGGAGTCTGGCCTTTAGTACCTCAAAGTGCTTCAATAGTCACACAGCGGACATCGCATTACTGACGATCGTAACACCTTATGTGGCGGAAGAGTATGTCCAATAAACAACTGCATCAACGGAAATATACACTAGCTATTGTCCGCAGCTGCAACCGCGTGAATTTTACAGTACGGAACGTTTATAGGATCACTTTGTTGTCCGTGTGTATTATCATTATCTTTTATTGCTCTTTGCTTTAGCTATAAATAAAGTACTGTAAATCGTATCACCGTAACGTAAAGAATACGCTGGCGCCTGTCGCTCGTCGATAAAAAACGTCAACACTGATTTTAATTTTATGAACCACCCTGACTTGTCAATCTGGTTTCCACCTTTGATTGCAGGCTTTTTGTCATAAACTTATTTTAGATAAGGTATTTATTTATAGAGCTCCACGGGTCTTCGCTCTGTGTGGGAATCACCACTATCTGCTTCTGGTTGAGTCAAAAGTCGTGAGGAAACATGAACTAATATGGTTGACTATTCAGTCTATTACGCCGTAGAACGACTGCCATGACAGTAGTCGTTTGTCATATCCAATACCTTAGCATTGGACATGACAAACAGAGGGTCAAGCTACTTGAAAAAAATGTTGTACCAGAGAGCTACACACATAAGTAGTTTTAGTAGATGTGTATATCTCTACATCATAATCCATCAATACCAGTTCAGCGACCCTCGGCAATCAACTGATCTGCTAACGGTACCTCATATCGCCATTTATTGTTCTTCGAGAAGTTTGCTAGCAAATCGAGGAATCTATATTTTCATATCTATCTAATACAATAAAGCTGAGATGTTTTGTTTCTTTGTCTGGTTGCGCTAATGTCTGGAACTACTAGTCCAATTTGAAAAATCACTTTTCGGACTGAGACCCAAAATGAGTATACGTGTTTATTATTCCTTCTAACTATATTAGGATATTCGATATGTCATTATCACCCTTTTTAGTATTTAGTGTATAGTCAGGTATACTCTATTTGGTTCACAGCTCCGTGACTACAGTACAGACAATTTAAAATCAATTATTTGAGTGGCTTAAATGAGTGTTAATGATTACTATAAAATTGTTTTAATTCGTAAAAAGGATGATTTATTTTAAGGAGAGAAATATTAGCGGGGGAACGAAGTATCATGATAAATTTAAAAATATATAAAAAGGTACAAATTTATAAAAAGGTAGAACCAGCTTGAGTTTTTGTTTTCATCGTCATTGCTTTTGTAGTTAAAAATAAAAACTAATCAAAATTAATTAAGAATTTTATGGGGTCTTTTATACTTAACAAATATTTTATTTTACCCATTCCCTTTGTTTAAGTGTAATGGTTTAATTTAACTATTGTGTATCTTTACCTCTGCAACTAAAATGTGATTAACTCCTGTAAAATATCTAATAAAAAAAACTATAAACAGTCTAATAACATTGTAATGAAAGTGCTAAAGCAATTTAGTTGCTAACTCTAGAAGCCAGTAATTAATGTTCCTACTAATATTATAAACGTGTTTGTTTCTCTTACTTGCAAAAATATAATAAAATGAATCCCTATTCTTTATTGTTATTTCATGATTTTAAGTTTTATGAAAAAAGTTTTATTCTTGGTCACGTCGTAATAACCACAGATGAGATAATAGTTACGATATAGTTACATTCATGATATTGTGTATACCTTTCTAAATTTGATAAATGGTTTTCACGGAAATAAAAAGCTCGACTTGGCGACTGATTAAGACAATTTTAGAAAACTCATCGAGTTAAATTTTATTATTGAGATAATACGTATCCAAGATGAAATTGGATATTTTTCTAATTGGCCTGGCAATCTGAAAAATATTATTTTCCATCTTGACCGGGGGTTGAAACCAAGACCACATGGTTCAGTGGTAAAGATTTTACTGAAGCACAGTGATTGACGGCCGATTATGATTTGCCCCTCCTTAGACTTTAAAAAGACGGGAAAACTGGAAAACCACACACATTCCGGTTTTCTCCTAGAGCTGTGAGGCGGGAACAATTACAACTATTGGCTACTTTCGAACAATTAAACGGTTTCTAACGCGTTTCTCCTAATCTCGGCCTGCTAGACTGACCAACAGTCATTTATTTATAACTTCTTCTTCGCTGTCTGAGGAATTGCATTGCTCGTCATTATTACGCACAACTATGTACTTTCATGAAAAATTTTGCTATTACTTTTTTTCTACTTTATAAATATTAGTTAAATCTGTGCAAACTCTTTTGAATAAGGTTTGATTGAGGGTTTAAATTAAATATACATTTATTTCATTTCAGGCATTCAGTGAATTACATTAGTTTCTAACAAGACGTGTTTTTAAGATTTCTACTATTAAATTCTTGTTTAAATGTAATTGGACAGCCGTTTGACCTTGTGTCTTTAACTTGAATCCGTCTTTCACTTTATATTTACCCGTCTTTCACTCGTTACATCTATGTCAGTCATGTCAGTAGTCAATATGTGATTAAGCTGTATTTCTTGTACAGCCAACTGCGTGTCTGGTTATCCAGATTAGAGCTCTACCTGGGCGAAATAGAGACAGATTTCCAATGATCTTGGGTAGGCTCATGTACTGTTGACTCTACTTGATTTGTGTAGTGTAGACGTTGCAAAATTGACTCTCCCGTGGCTAGATCAGGGTGTTCTACTGGTCGATCCAAGGTCAATTTTTTTACTTACCTTCGATTCCTTGTCTTTGATTTCGAAGCTTTGTCGTTTTTTCCCCTATTGAAACAATCCACATTTCTCGAAATTCATACAATTTGACATGAATTTTAAACCTAAGGTCGGGGGTGGTCGATAAGTTTAAACCTCATTGTACATTCAAGTTACACTGAGCTAATGCGGCATTAATAACGGCGAATATCCAACGAATATGGTAAAGTTGATGTGATTGTACATACAAAAGCTCAAAGCTTTCCCCGCGAATCGCAAACAAGTTGAGGAGCCGACTCCCATACATCAAGTTCGCATGCTGTTAGAAAGTTCACGGCCTTTTAAGACAAATACGGACGGAAAAGGCAGACGGGCCATTAATTTCTTCGGCTATTCTAAGATAACTGGCCGGGATTAAACCTGGTTTACACTGAATCTCCTAAACTGAATGATTTATGAAGACACTGTCAAATTGTGGTTTACGTCAACGTCTGAATGACCTAGGCGTGGGTTTAATTTATTATCATCTAAACATGGGGTCGACGCAAAATGTCTTTTCCTTCCATAATCCTCTTGTCTTTACTTGTACTCACGTCCACCCCAACATCTTGGGTCATCTTCGTCATTGGTTATTCTGGATTTTTTCTTCGGGCTATGCTCTTATCGTCGGAGTATTCGCCACATCTCTCTATTCTCGGCTTTACATTTTAGGTCTTGATACGCGATCTATATCTTTCCCGTTATTGTATCAGTAAATGGTAAATTATTATGATTATTTAAATCTCTTTTCTATTTATTTATGTCAGTGCTATCAAAACATTTTGAGCTCCGATCTCTATTTACTTTTCTTATTACTTTCCATAAAGAAACCTACATATCGCCTAATGGCTAATTTACTATTCACAGTATGAACTCTGCGCAATCTCGCTGTCCACTCATGCGCATCTAGTCTCCGGCAATTAGAGGAGCAGTGTATACGTCTTCATTGATGTCTACCGGCTCCAATCGTGTCTTAGCCTTCATGACATTTATCGATAACACTGAGAAAACTACTGCTTGTTGTCTAACCTATATCTTCGGTGTTTTTATTCAATACACTTTAAAAATGAAAAAGTGATAAAGAAAACATACTTGCTATCTTTCAAAACAGTGATATATTTTTACGATTTGGAGGTAGTAAGGTCAGATTTCGATGAAAATTGAGATTCATCATCATTTGAGATCTTAGGATGATTATTTTTAATATTATAAATAAGAACAACGTTATAAGTGGAATTAAAAGATAGAAACACATCGTCACAACCACAGCTCATCTTTTTTTTTGGGATCCAATTAGCGTGTAAACATCTTAATCTTTATCCTATTAATTGAAGCCATAATGTCAAGGTAGGGACAATTTCACTTAACTAACCGTTCATTGTACTAGTACTATAGTAGATACTAAAAACATATTATACCTATTTCAATAAACGTATATCATCGGATATCGCTTGGCGTGCCTCGATACCTATATTTAATTGAAGCATGGAAGTAATAGGTACGTACGTAATCTATGATTTTATTAATTTCACGAATTGAAGTCCATCATTCGTTTATTAAAATTTTGGAGTGTGATTCATGTGTCATGATTTTAAAACAAAAAAAGTGCTCAAATGTTTTACTTCTATGGTTTTACTAGATTTTAGTGCTCAAATGCAATTGTTCTAGCTGCCAGTATCAATTAAATTTGTGAAAATATGTTTTTAACAAGTGTTTTAATTTAGACATCGTTCTTTAGTTACGCTGTTATGGTCTAGGTATCATCATGATCAATGTTATGGCAGGTTAGTTTGCACACATCACGATTCGCAGCTTCCAATGAAGGATTATGGTCCAATCGTGCAGTAATAACATCTATTATTTGTATCAATCTTATAATTTACAGTTCTAACAAATGAATTCATCCATCTAATCCAAGGTCAAGGGTAATCTTAAAATCAAGTATCTTTGTGATTGAATTAGAAATATCAAGGTATTTGCCAGCCTATAATCTAAAACAAAGAAATGGGCGTCCATATATTTTATTTTCCATTAGCATGACGTGCAATCATATCTAATGAAATATTTACTATTTTAACAATATTTGGTAACCAAATATGGCATTTATACTCCGGAATTTTAATGATAATTTCTTTTGTCCCCAGGGTCGTCACAAGCGCAACGCGACTTTCCCAGGAGGCCAAACAGGGAGCCTGCTCCAATCTTCCACCACCAGAAGTAAGTACATTTTCAAATTTTGCATGGTATATAACCAATATTTTATTATTTCTTCTTCTTAAAATCATAGAATATACCCGGTTAGAAGAAATTGACTATGTATTCATGATCACAATGTTATAGACATCACGAAGTAGCCCTTCTATAGATCATCTTTGAGATAGTGGTACTTCAGATTCTTACCTTCACAAGCCATCTCCTTGATGACATAACTGAACCATTCAAATTAACAACTTCACTCGTAAAAGCGCCATCTATCGAATGCCCACTTGATCACATAAACCGTTTAGCTGTAACTCGACGCCATTAGGTTGATCTCACCAATTTTACAATATACAGCTCAGAGGGCACAGATTGATACTTCATTCAATGAAGAAGGCAACTCGTGAAATCATTCGATCATGCCAAATTTATTCTTCTTCTAATGATGCCTCTCCAGCTTTGCATTAGTTGAATAACTAGAAGATTTTTTAATTTTATTGTCTGAATTGATTGTCTCTCCTCTATTGCCTTCTCTTCTTTTTTCAAATTCAATTTTTTTATCAATAGCTATCATTTTTCAATGTCGAAATCTTTTATATCTTTCCGCACAATTTTTATTCTGTGCCAATTTTGTTGATCGCAAATATAATTGCTAATGACAAAGGGCTGGGCTTTCTACCCGGCAATTTACCGTAAGCTCCGATAAGTACCTATTAGTAAGCTCTGCAGGTCCGAGATGATATCAACGAAATATACCAAATTAGAGACCATTCAGTACCGTGTGATTATAGTCTTGCCTTTGATATTGTATTTTATAAACGTGGATTTCTTAGAATAGTTGCAAATTGTTTTATATCTACAAATGTTGGTATATGTATGTTACTGATCTGATCTTACAGACCTCTCATTTAGTATTATAATAGTGTCAAAAAAATCTCGCCTTGGGCTTATCCCGTTGTCCCCAAAAAGAGTAAAAATGAATAATGAATTTCAGAAGAAATACATCATTCATCTCATTCGCCAAAACGTGATCCGTCCTGCTCTAGACTCGATACCATGTATTGTCTTGATTCCTTTCATCTAGACATTATCTTTCTATCTATACTTATTTCACGGTTTCTTAGAACTGAACTATTGACAATATCTATAAGGACAACAATATCACTACAGGTTATAAATAATGATAGTAAGCTTTCTCTGGTAGTTGTTATATACGTTCACTTTACTCGATATCGCCTTGTACAAAACATGGTACACCGTGTTCCATTGTCGGATATATCTACGTGACCTAATGACTTAGGATATATTAAATAGACTATGTTACATTTATCGATCGCATGCTATGTTAAGATTAAATTCAATACTACATGAGTATAATTTTAAGGTATATTTACCTCTTCGTATTTAAGAGTTACTTCTTTAACATCACTGCCCAAAAAAGGTGGTAATGTCTATATATCTAGGCGCCCCGATTCCAGATTAAACGGTTTCGCAAAATCGGATGAGATTTTGAAATCTAAATTTTCCATATTACTAGGTCACCTCAGTGAGGTGATCTGAACCCAACCATGAAGTTAGAGAGAATAAGAATTCAACAAAAAACGGATGCAACCTCATCGGGTTAGACCCGTGGATTTACTAAGGGGAAACTGTTTACCTATCAACGGCTACCTGTTTCCAAAGTCCAGAATCAACCTGGATAAAATGAAGTTTGCACACAATTCGGATAAAAATGTAATATCACTTCACAGCCTTAGTAGGTCTTACCCATCCCCATACTCTAAATGCTGTGGTAATATCGACTCACCTAAATAAAATCTAGAAGGTTCTAAGTCTATTTTTCTTCGGCAGAGTACTCAGCAGACGCTTCAACCCTCCGCGACGTGGCGGACGGCTGCGGGGGCGCTCGGCCGCGGTACTGCGCGGGGGGCACCACCACCTGGCCAGGCCCGCGCGTGCAGCCCCCCCAGCCCGAGATACCGAGCTTGGCACCAGCGCCTATCGACACCAAAGGTACGTAAGGTTGCGGGCTATCATCCCTTCCTGGTTTATATTCCCCCCGCACGCACCAAGCGCTTTTCATCATCATTCCTAATGCACACAGCGAAGCATCTCCCTGCCTGTGTCTATGTTCCCGACCACGTACAACCTGACTCTCTTCAAAACCAGAGTGAATAGGCTGCTTCTGGGTAAGCTCGCTACACCGTAGACCTCATCTCTGTCCTCGGGCAAGATTGTGATCAAGAGCAAACCCATCCTTCATAAAAATAAAAAAAGGTGGCTTTGATGGCACCAAGTGTGCATAGAAGAGCAACTTTTATATAGAAAGACCTAGGTCTTTCTATATAAAAGTTGCCCTTCTTAATTTCTTTCCGTGTTCATCTCTCCCGTGCTACTTGCATCTTTGCGGTCTGCTTAATGTATGTTCTTTCTTATCGAGTGGGTTAAAGATGACAGATTTTTCTCAAGTTACCTAAAAACATCTGACATGATGATGACTACCATCTAGCGACAGATGTCGTAAACACACTAGTAAGTTAACAGTCAGCTAGTGCAGGTTTTCTCGCGATGTCGTCCTTCACTGGAATCAAGCTGTGGTCTATGAAAACCCCAAACATGTGTCAGATTGATATATAAACTCATATGGTACGAGTAGTATTCTAACATTAGTTTACGATGCTATCGAGCTACAACACTTATTGTCACACCAGTGAAGTTATTGTGAAATTTTCTCAAAATCTCCATAATTGGAAGCAGGTAGTGGTCGATGAAGATTACCGTCGAGAAATTTTGAAACAACAATAGACATTTAAATATTAATAGCTTAACACTGGCGCCAGTACACCCACAAACATCACACATATAATTGCAGAAACCACATTATGTCACAGCGATAGCTCATTACAAAGACCACGAAACGTATCGCAAATCATTGGCTGTAAAAATGGTGTGGGGGCGTCAAATAACATTCTGCTATTAGCATAATGAATGGGACGCCACCAGTGATTAGCAATACGATGCCCTGTATAATACGCCCTATCATGTCCATCCAGTCATGTTTTATACAAAGCTTTATACCCTCGACTTTGCCCGCATGAATTTCATCTATCATCCTTTTCACACCCTCAGAGGTGAAATTTCCAAAATTCCATTCTTAGTGCTCACGCTGTGCTGTATAAATGTTTAGGTACATTTTAAGTCTCTACGTTCAGCAATTTCGTTATATCGTCATTTAAAAACTTGGCAATATTTTGGACCTGTATTGCTTTTTGACTCAACTGGTAAATTGTGCAGTCAATTCCCACAACACTAACTTTCCCCACCCAACTTTCATCGGATGCCAGGGACGACAGCACACAACTCTTGCGCATGCATCAGATACTCGCAACAGCCAACCCACCGCCAGCCCACGGCTAGCCATGGGAATTTGCAACGCTAATTCTGCCCCCAAAATTATAATTACGCCTATGACTCGTTTGGTTTAACACTTTGCAAGAGCATTATGATAATGTTAGTTAAGTGTCAATAATATACGGACGGATCTTTTACTAATTTTTAGGGCTTTGGTTTTAAATTGTCATTTCTCTTAGCATCAAAAAATATTCTTGAGATTACTTGGTATGTAATACTTTCCCAAATAAACATGCTGCAAAAGTATTTACGAGCTGTATCTTAATTTGCTTACGACTGGCCATAAAAGTATAAAACTAACCAATGAGCGGACAGGTGCGCCAGCGCAGACCTACTAAATCTCCGAGCTCGGCGACTTAGGATCCATAAGGATAACCTTAGATTTATATTTTGCTAGATACCTCATGCGACCGAGCCTGCCCTGTATATTAGTAAAAAGTTTTTGTGTCATTCCATGCGCACACCTGACGTACTTCATTTTCGGACACCTGCAGTTAGTCATATCATTTGGGGTTGCAATTCTATTGCCTCAGTTTTGATTACACGCTGATTACACGTGTCTCTCGTTTTTGTTTGCCATCGATATGCAAAGAAGAAAGTAGTCTAGAATAACGTAAAAATGCCCGATTCTGCAGTAATCAATCTTAAAACTAACTTTATCTTCAATTTCATTCATCGAAGGTATGAAAAAGTGACCGAACGTATTTTGTGGAGATGCTGAAGGTATCTAGCCTGATATACATCAGTACGGTGCGTCGACACAGGATAGTTGAAGATAGCTAATTAAGGCCCGTTAGAGGCAACCTTTACGGCCTGAGTTACGGCCGGTAGCGGCCCTTAAAGGAATTCAGCATTAAACAGGAGGATATGTAAATCTATACGTTTGAACAATACGAGTCGGTTTATTTTATGGAGAACAAGATATAGGTTATTTGTTTTGTTATTTATTGATGTAATGAAATTGACCTAGTTTATGTGGTATTTAGCCGCAGTGCTAGCACTTAGCTGTTTAATGAATCTATCAATACATATAATAAAACTGTAACTGGTATGAACATGAGCGGTCTTCATGGAGGAGCTATAATAGATACCAAAACCATTTTTTTGTAGAATTTTTGTCTGTCTTTCTTTCTCTATGTTTTTACGCGCATCACGAAACAACTACTGGACCAAATTTGATGCGGTCTTTACTGGTTTATTATAGAAGGTATAACTTAAAATCTGGCGTCAGTTTCATCTTCATACGCCGCTTAGAACCTGAGATATAAGCGGACGAAGTCGCAGGCACAGGCTAGTTTTAAATATGTCGAATAGTAACGATTACAACTTATGGATGGATAAGAAGGAGGTCATGAGCCACCACATGACCCAATGCTGATTGGTCCCGAACCCGAAAGGGGTTCGAGATAATACATTTTTGCTGGATTTATCAAGATATATTCTAGATATCTCAAGGCACTGCAAAGACAAAGATGTATTTTGATTAGGATTGGACCCCGAAGTTCCCACCAAGGAAGCGAAATCTGTTTAAAGCCTGACCAGGGATATAAAAACCCTCGCCATGTTGCGGAAAAGCAATAGAACTAATTTCTTACACTGGCAACTAATTTAAAAACCTCTCTGTCATTTCTTCTGTCAAAGTTTGACTTTCGATCAAGGGCGGATCCAGTATTTTTATTTCTATGATAAAGGCACAGTTTTCCATTCTCGAGAATATTTCCGAGAAATTTTTAAGGATATTTCAGCTTGTTCTTTGAAAATTTCGACATCACTAATGGTGGCGGATTAATTTTTTGGAAATAAACTTGTAAGAAACTATTACTACTAAATCCTGTTATTGTAACAACTCGAATCTTAATTTTATATGTATTGTTATGGAACCTGCCTCCACAGTACATATGTACACAAAATAACAGTCGGGGATGTGGGGAGGGGGCACGAACCCCCGTGCTCCCACCTTATAGATCCGCCACTTCTTTCAATAATGTTGCAATATAAAACGCGAAAGTGCTGCCTCTAATTCAGGGTTTTTATATTTCTGGTCAGGCTTTAACTATGTTTATATTTTACAAAGATATATATAGTGTCTAACTTACAACCTACGTAATCTATAGAGACACTCAACTAATTGAACACTACGCCGATAGCTTGTAAGTTATAATAATTACATGTCTCTGTTCTATTACCGTGGTACATGGGTCAGGCCCATACATCTTCCAGGCAACGGTACGTGCCCGGCCACCATTCTCACCTCTGAAACGGGATTCCTCGTGTCAATTAGAATTATCACTAAGTTATGGGGGTTTACCATGGCGTTATTAACTATGCGCTTAGTGGGATGCCTTTGCGAACGTAATTTTTCTTCATCTTGCTGTTAATTTGTTTATTTCACACAATTAAGCTGATTTTGCGGAATAAAATAAATGTTGTTTATCGATTATTTTAATTAATATTAATTGGTTCCCATAACTCCTAGTGGAAAATTATTAACAAACATATATTTTTAAACACGACTGACCAAAAAAGAAGTGTTATGTTTTCAGGGTTTATTCCACCAAAAGTCGAACGGCTTAACAGATTTTGATGTGAGGGGTATTGTTAGATTCCTTGCATTCCTCCGAGTGGCATAGGCTTATGCAAGTTGTCAGTCGTGTTTTTTATTTTTAAATAATTAGCTTGTTCATGTTTGTGACAAAGTTACTTTCATAGCTGTAACGAGTAAACACTTACATGTATACTTCTTTTTTTTTTAGCCTATTGGTGTGTCCCACTGCTGGGCATTTTATCTTTTACTAGCTTTTGCCCGCGGCTTCGCCCACGTGATTTCCCACGGGAACTGTGCTTTTTCCCAGGATGAAAGGTACCCTATGTCCTTATCCGTACTTATAACTATGTGTATGCAAAATTTCAGGAAGATTGGTTCAGTAGATGAAGCGTGAAGAGGTAACAAACAAACAAACAAACTCACTTTTGCCTTTATAATATTAGTTAGGATAATCTTAATAATTTTTGTCCTTCTTAAACATTAAATTTTTTTACATACTACTTCTAGTCTACAGTTAGTTGATCAACTCAAATCATTGCAAATTCCTCGCTAACACCGCTGCATGGATATATTCATGATGGGAACTCAAATCATTGCAAATTCCTCGCTAACACCGCTGCATGGATATATTCATGAAGGTTAACTCAACATGTAGTTGTACGAATAAAAAAATCCCTATAAATAAAAGTAAAATTGCGTGACAAACAGCTGGCACATTCCACGTGTAAACTAGACCACACATACATAATTCAAGGCTCGGGTTTATGACCCTGGCTACTGCATGCCTAGATTATCTCATCCTGCAAGGAATCTGTGCCATAGGTCCCGTTGGCAACCCGTTTGCAGAATTTGTCAAACGGTGCTTCTTATCATAAATTAATAGTGGCTATAGATTTATATTAGGCTAGACTAGATACCCCATCATCGCAATGTACTATGCATTTCACTTTGTTCTACGGTAAATTAAATATGGCTACTGACGTGGCACAAGTATTGTAGAATTTTTACTATTGATTACTGCACAATTTTGAATCTTTACGTTATCTTTGACACGACTATTGCGAATGTAATATCGAAATTGCCCAAAAAATAAGCGCGGCAAGCAAGTGCTGACTCATTTCATACAAATATAGGGCACACTCGGGGTTTGGGACTAACCCACGAAGGATTCACACCACCACAGTGTGTGTGAAAAGTGTGAATAGCATAGACTTTTTTTGAATTTGGCGATTGAATTGAACGTTCAATTTTAGTGGTTCCAATGGCCCAATTCTTGTGAACAGGTGAATCTCACTTGGACGGAATGCGGTATAGTAGGTATCTAGCATATTATAACTCTGTGATGTGACGTATGCGCGCGCGCAGTCTTAAGGATCAAGGATGCCGTTATTGTCAAAAACTAGTTCTGGTTATGAGACTGGTTTGATGTGTGCTTTATGGATTGTTTTGGTTTTTTGAACTTGAAATGCAGAATGGCTATTGACGTCGTTTATTCTAATTAAAGACGTGATAGTCAGTTGTTTATCTACTAAAATATGAGTTGCACTGTCTTACTTTGACAGTAACAGTAATCTTAACCGTACCAGTTATGCAGAAAAGACTTTTGTCAAATAGTATGACAAACGTAACGTTAACGTTGACACTAACCTTACCTAAGCCTTAATAAAAACTTCAATTTCGGTGCAACCCAACCTTAGCTTTAGTAAAATCATTTTTCATGTTGACCGGAGATCGAACCCAGGGTATTATTACCACTGCGCCATAGAAGCTGTAACATAATGGAAATACGTGTATTACGCCTCCGATTCAGTTTTCTCGTTCATAAGGCGCTTAATGGACCATCGACGGGTTAAACCGTCCGTTAGATCGGTGATTAGAGTCGATTACGTGCGTGGGCGCAGCGCACGCGGCCTTGTCGCGCCGATGATAAATGTGTCAATTGGCGCGAAATGCCGTCTCGTACTTAGCTAAATGCAACTAAGATTTTGATGTAATTAAAAATATGGTTAACTAGCTTTCCCCCGGCTTCGCCCTTGTGAATTTCCCACGGGAACCACTTTATCCCGGGATAAAAGGTCCTTCTCAGTACTTCCATGTGCATGCTATATTTCAGCAAGATTGGTTCAGTAGATAAAGCGTGAAGAGGTAACAAACAAACAAATAAATAAACTAACAAACTCACTTTCGCATTTATAATATTAGTTAGAAACTTAGGATTAGGATATGTCCGCTAGGCATGAGGACCAATAAATGAACTGGGATGGAAAATAAAAAAAAATCGTATACTTACATCATTATCATTTAGACACCCTAATACTTACTACTATTACTTACTATCCGGGCTCAGGGATCCCAAATACTCAATACTTACTAATATATACAATTTTTTTTCCAAGGTCGCGCTCCTGTAGTCGTCACCATCTGCCTTACATTCTCTCGTACAGTCTAGAACTCGAATCTAATGAATGGACATTACTACACGATATAAAAGGAACTCATTCCTATATTTGGCCTTAAGTTGCATTTAATCTACGAACCTTTCAAGTAAAACCAATGTTAGCGAAGGCTCGTACAAATCGCTTCCATTTGTCGATTTTGGGTCCCGATTAGGCAACGTTATCGATAACTATAAATAATATCGTAATGTCAGAAGCGTGAGGCTCGTGGAAACAATTCCGTAACTATTGCATTTTCATTTATTCTACCAATCCTACTAAGTAACTAATTTTGATGAAATTGAGTACAGGGAAATGGTAACACGAATAATTTTCACCTAAATTTACCGCAGATGCACTTGCTTCGTGCAAACTAAATTTTTTGGACAAGTGTCAACATTTTTTTTCACCATCACAATAAAAAAACCACGGTCACTTCGTTACTGGCTTGCCCGATCGTCATTGGTCATCGAATATTACCCGAGTACCAAAATTCATCGATTTTTTTTCTATGTCAAATGAATTTTGCGATTAGCCTGTTTGGCTATGAGCAGTTATGTTGTGTGATTCATCGAAATAAGAGTGGAATTTAATCCATCCTGTAGATTTTGCGTGATTGTCTAACAAACCTCCACACACACCTACCATTTATAAGTAAGATTTTCACAACAAAAATAGGTATTTCATCGTAGAATAGATATACAGCCTATTCGCACTGTAACCTATCGCCACTGCAATCTACAGATCGTTTAGGTAATGCTAGTAATAGTTAACTGCAAGCAATGGTTTCCGCCATATTTGTTGAGTTCGCAACGCCTCATAACTCATATAACATAAATTTAGATAAGTTAAATGTTAAGCCCCTAAATAGCTAAATGTTGGTAACACTGAGTTATCGGTTGTCTAAAATAGGCATGCTTAAATAATGGAGTTATGTATTTTATCTGTGCTTGAGGTCGATGAGGGAAGAAATCCCAGAGGAAATAAACATATTTTTTGAATGTTAATAATAATAACAAGCTAATTATTTAAAAATAAAAAACACGACTGACAACTTACATAGCCTATGTCACTCGGAGGAATGCAAGGAATCTAGCAATACCTCTCATATCAAAATCTGTTAAGCCGTTCAGGACTTATGGTGGAATAAAGATTTTTACATACATACATACTTACTTACATACATTAACCCAGAAAACATAACACTCATTTTGTGGTCAGTCGTGTCTATTCTCCTCCTGCAGTCATTCTTCTCGAAAACCATCGTAATTTAACACTTTCGATTTGTCTATAATCATCGTCATCCTCATCAGCCGTCACTGAACTAAAACATCAGTATAATCCGGATAAGGTGCCTCGGATATTTTAACCTCCCGAAAAATCCACATTATACATTTAAAATCTTTGAATACTAATCGAAGTAAATTATTTAAAAAAATGTAAGATAGGTTCAAATACTTTTTTGCAATCGACATTTTAACTTTACCATTTTGAGCGTGGAGTCATCGACCTCGGTCATTAATATTTATTATGGCTTGTCCACACGGACGGGGACGAATACCAAAGGATCCATCATTTTCAGTCAACCAGAGATGGCTGGCCAATGACAGATGTTTGTAAAAAATAATTACGATCACCAACAACGGTTAGTACCTACTAAACTTAAAAATCTTCGACTATCAAGATATTAAACGATATCGTTTAACTTTTGAGCATTATGTTCCTAGTTCGTTTTTATCATTTACTAGTAGTGCCCCGCGGTTACTCTCTCATGGCAATTTCTGGAAAGCTAGATAGCCTACACCATATGCTACTAGCCTTATGTATCAGTTATCGTATACGAAAATAAATTCCATTCAGACTAGCACATGGCAAAAATAGCGGTCAACATTCTAAAATGTTAAAACTTTCATAGAAATACGTCACCGTATGACTGTACTGTGACGTCACATACGGATGCTTGTGTCCACTGGATTCCATGAAACAGATCGGACTCCGCCCTCCCCGAATCGCAAATTACTCCAGCGCAATACCAAGAATTTACAATGGAATCCGGAAGGAAAAGCCGCAGTATTGGCATAGTTCTTCACCCACCAACCACGTTTGCGTGTCTGTATATAATTAAGATTTTTTTTTGACATTGCTGAATATACGTTTGATTTGGAGTTGTCAGAATTTTAATAATTAGAAGATTCATCATGTCTGGGTCCCATCAAACAAAATTTGCATGACCAGACGTACATAAATAACGCCACACAAATGAAGTAGCACGCGGCGTGGACCAAGAACTATTTATCATTTAATATTTAATGCTCACAGCAAAAACTAGAAAGAATAACAAAAACTAACTACTATTACGAGGCATCGACCTCGAGTCACGGGTTCGAATCTGAACCCGGCTTTCGCCGTTTTTTGCCACTACGCAACGGGCCCCCGTCAGCGGAGAATTTGACTATTCAATTTAGCTGATTGTCAGATATGGAGCCTGTATTGTGACGTCACGTAACAGACTATTAGCATTGTTTGGCTTTGCCACTTAATCGTCAATTTTGCAACAACGTGCCACTTTTTACCAATTGAAATTTTAAAGCTATTTTATGACGTACTTTGAAATATTTAACTAACATAAATAGCCACCTGATTACTCACTTTACCCTCCTAGATTATTTCTGCATCATTATTATTTCAACTATTGTAACACTGATCATTTTATCGCCGACTAGCTGCGTTCCATCCCTTCTTTTCCTTGGTCTTTTCGGAATAGTTTCATCTTCATTAATCTAGTTATCATATACAAAACGGGTTTTTCCAATCTGACGTCCCAGAGATTAGAGCACATAAAAGATCCCACATTTTCTGGTTCTTCTCATGATTTATCTTTAAAATTTTTGTCTTTTTCATGGTGTGCCCGTCCCAGCATCAAATCCCAGCGTCCCAGTATACAAAACCATCCTTCTGTTAGAAAAATCTAAAGTTATGTGACACCGCACTAATGTTAATCCACGCTAGCCCACTCGGCTCGGCAAGGTGGATGGTCAGGGCTGCCTCCAATATTATAATGAATACTTATTTTTTAACCTCTAGAAGTTGTTCTACTGTTGCGTGAAGTTATATTCAAGTCAATAATTCGATATTTCTTTTCAATTTTTTTAGGTCTTTACGCCATTTTTTCTTAGCCTCTTCACACCCAACGTGGTGATGTCCCATTAACATACCCATTTCAGTCTGGCAGTTTGACACCTACATTTTGAACTTTAAAAAGGGACAGTGATGGAGTACATATACTTCTTTTTCTGACCATCATTGACCCTTATACCTAAATATCATATCATAGATGGAAAAGACAGAGTACATGAAGCAACAGCAAGCTCAGTCTTAAATTGATGAAGCTCATATTTTGAGTAACTAAATGAATGCGCCAACCCTACTAGCGATTATGCGCGGTGGGTGTCTGATTTACACCGACCCAGTTTGATTCCTATTTATTGTAACAGCTTTATGCGACCGTTGAATATCTAATTAATTGCAAAAAGTTGACATCCTTGCCTGGTGGTGGACGAGAGACTACAGAGAACGTCAAACTTGGAGACCAATATGAAGGACATGCGGTATAGTTATGAAACTACGAGGACAAGTTAAACTAGAGCTTATCTCTCCCATGGGAATTTCGGGGTAAAAGTACCTGTATGTTGTTTCAGGTTTTGCTCATAGCCGTGTACTTACCAAACTTTGAAATATGTTCATTAGTCGTACGTGTTAGAACAAGAAGACCTCTTAAACTTTCGCATTTGTAATATTAGTAGGATAAGTCTAAGGAATGATATTAGTTTACTAATATCATTCTTTACTATAATATCATTCTTTTCTTAGACTAGGTTAAGGGTAAAACCAATGAATAGACTTGCCTCCTCGACCGCAAACGCAATGGGAGGAAGATGATTGAATATTATTTTTACTTGTAATCTGAAGAACATGGTGAAGCTGCTAAATAAACATGATACCTAGTAAATATTCCTCAACGGGAATAATTACTGACCCAATCTTTCGACTTGGTGATTTTATGGGATGTCTCGATTTGATCAAAGACATTTCAATGTGTTCATGATTGTTTTACGCCACAATGTCGTAAAAAACAGGAATCTACACTAATAAAACAAACATAAACACAAGAGTTTTGGTGGTTTAAACTCGCTAATGACACTACTAAAACATCATCATAAATATGATTACGATAAATGAGAAACTTATGAAGAGGGGGCAATCAATGAATCTTCTATCAAGTGCCCTGGGACACTGCAGACTAGCAGTAGTCGATTATAAAATTACAATATTTAAACGAGTTGCAATTGAAAATGCATCGATGTGCATACAATGTAGTACATTTCAATAAAAAACAAGTCATGATAAGTTATAGAAGCGACGGAGGGATATCATAAAATCTGAACGTAGCAGTTCAATAAATCAACGCAACTCATTAGGTTTACACGAGACGAACAAACAAATGAACAATGATCATAGATGTAGCTGTGGTGTTGGGATTGGCATGACTAGGGTTGCCACTGCGTAGGTATTTATTGAAATTTATAAACAACAATACACACTCACTTTTAATAAATTAATTATTTTAAAGTTCCTTAAACGTAATGTACTACCGTACGTATTTACATATCATATGTCATTGTTGAATTAGTTAATCTGCAAAAACATTCCGAATTTTTTTACAGTATGGCCTATTTACATATCATATGTCATTTTTGAATTAGTTAATCTGCAAAAACATTCCTAATTTTTTTACAGTATGGCCTATCTTTTTTAGACCGAAATTCTAGTCCTCTCTAGCATCAGCATTTCTGAGATCAGGATCATCACCTTTTATTACCGTGAAACGACCCCAACCTAGTTAGGTTGCGTCGTTTTATTACGAAGTTCTTATGGTCATGATCCGGCTACATTATCAGATCATCTCTATGTCATAATTATATTACATAGTCATCCGATCCCCATTAACTTTCAATAAAGGAACCAGAACTTGTGCTTTTAACGTTAACTAGCAAGATTTGTGTTGAGACAGACAGTGTCGCCTGGACAACCTTGGGAACAGCTGAAACTGATTGTTGTACCATCTTTTCTCAGATTTTTATGGTTCAACCCTTGGTCCAGGTTTGTGTAGGCCGCGCAGCCGCAGTTGGTATGTCATCCACTGCGATTTACAGGCAAAAAATAATACATATGAATGAAGTGAAACTAGTACATCATTGACGCCCGCTGCGCGGTGCTTCTTCTAGATGAGTTGTACCTCCTTGTAGCCAAAGGATTGGGAACAGTTCATAAGCGATTACATTTTCCCCAACTGCTGTTATCATCCAATGAACTACTTCTTCGATTAATGAATGATCTTCTATGGATTGTTAATCTGGACACTGGAGAGTTTTAAAGCTAACGGTTTTTAATATGGTATAGTACAATTGCCACATTCCCTCGGAAATGCAATACTTAAAAGTGTCTTCGAAAATACTGGAATCGTTTTACGTGCACTGTACAATTTAATGGGAAGTTAAAAAATGACAGTGCCACGAATACTGATCTACATTGAGATAACCTGTTAGTATTCTGCAGGCGATTTGTATGCTGAACGTTTAGCTGCTAATTTAGATGAGTACGTTGAAAATCTCTAGAGAAAACTGCTTTTGGACCTTTTCAATATAAAAGCTGTTCCCACTTAGCATTTACGATGTAATTTATTTTTATTTGAGAAGAATCTCTGCGTGAGTTATTTATTCCCCACTTATTTACAGTCATTTGTTTGCAAGTACATAATTATCAGCCAAAAGCATTACCCAAACCAGTTGCTTCAACCATTTACTTATAATATTCTTGTCTTCTACCGATCCCTGACCTTGGAGCACGCGATGCATTCGCTCCGTGAAATGTCATGCGCAAACGCAACTCCGACTCCATGTTTTTAGAAATAATGATCGAAATATTCTAATTTTAAATGCAACTACCTCATTTAGATTAAATATTCCCCATTGGATTCTAATTGCTTGATAACTTTTACATTACATAAATATTAACTTGTTTCTTTGATAAATATAATCTTCTTTAGCTCAGTATGGTCCTTTTTGACCTTACCTCACGCTATACATGCGTCCACGCAATGTCACGTGCAGGGTTCATGTTAAGGGTTATTTGGTCAACCGGTTCGTTAACGGAGGATGCTGTTTATTTTTAGACTGGCTTTGTGCCTATTTACCATCTGATTAAATGTTTCTCTTTGGCGTTGTTATTTTAGATCTTGTATTAAAGTCATGAAACATGGAGCCTCAAAATCGTGAATATTCCGTTCTAATGCCATGCATCGCTCTTGTGTTTCTTCTTTTTCTCTGAAAAGAAAGGAAGAAGAAAACCTACATCAAGATCAATTTTTCCATTGCGGGTGACAGCATGATTCACGATATCTTTCGATCTCAAAATATGTATTATTGTTCTTCTTTGCAAAACCTGTCAAAATGTTGTATTCCCATAACTAACATATCAATTTCTTGTTCCAGTGTACACAGACCAGCCCGTCTCCTCTGCATCTCCGCCCACTCGGGATAAGATCAACGGGGAAGAGAAGGCCAGGTCCCGACGCCGGGACACCTGGTCGGAGCCTAACAACCCACCAACTGACGATGGTAAGTGTAACCCTTCATCATTGGACTTTATATATAAAGTTAATAAATAGCCCCTCTGGCTTGTTAGGCGACCAAGACTGTTTCATGAGTTTCTTTCGGCATTTCTTCTCAGCAGTGGTCGTTCCGAAATGCTAGTAGTTTGTAGCTTTGAGACATAATATATTATGATTAAATAATTAGTTTTCGATGCGAAAAAGAGCCTTCTTTGAAGGCCAAGTTTCAATAAAAAAAATTGACTTTGCCTTTGACTTTCATCATCATCACAGACCAGCCACAAGGCACCTGGTGAATGACGATGGTAAATATTTATAACCTTTCAACATTAACGCTCATTGCAATCCCACTTCTAGATCAGGAAGCGTATTTGACGCTACTCATTTGTGGTGTATTTCTCTCTTATGAGTATTTGATGCGTTTGATTGAATGATTTCTCTCCGTTCAGCCGTTCTCTGTCTCTCGGACCCAGAGGTCACAGATTCGGATCACATAATGGAGCCTACTAAAGTTGTTACCGGCTTGTTTAGGATATTGCCGATTGATTTACTTGTCTGAGGTATTCCCTTGCTTCTTTAGGCACATTTTAGCCGTGGTGGTTGTTTAATAATACCTATAGCACGTTAAAAAAGAAAATTTGCTTTATAATAAATCCTAATCCTATCCTAACTAATATTATAAATGCAAAAGTGAGTTTGTTTATTTATTTGTTTGTTTGTTACCTCTTCACGCTTTATCTACTGAACCAATTTTCCTGTAATTTCTGAAATAGTTAGAATTGCTGTGAAAAACATGGAGTACCTTTCGTCCCGGGAAAAAGCACTGTTCCCGTGAGAAATTCACGCAAGCGAAGCCGCGGGCAAAGCTAGTATAATATAATTTAATTGTTCAAATAACTTAATAACATTCCTGTAGAGAAACCGATGCAGCACAGTTGGCATTGTTGCCCACAGAAATGCCACAGCCCACTTGGCACATCGAAATTAGCGCATTATGAACGCGTGCGCATATTGTGCATCGCTGGAATTGCACGCGACTGTGGTGACCAAGTTTATGGATATCATTGAAATTTAGTTAAAAAATATTCTATTTAATATAATATCTTATTCGTTGCTTAGATCTTTTTGTAATATTATAGGTAAATGCGTGGATGTGTGTGAGAAAATGTATTTTTGCTAGTCAATCATGCAAGGTCTTTGTCCAGGACCAACCGAAAGGTTCCCTTCAGGACCAACTAAAAGGTCCTCTTCAAAACCAACTAAAGACCAACCACAAGGTCCTTCTCAAGACCAACCACAGCGTCGGATCTCGGGACTCTACAAGCGGCGTTTCCCTCTTTGACTTTGCTGCAATATACCATTCGCAAATAATTATGATAATCATGCAAGATGTTAAACTCCATTTATTCTTACTAGTCCTATTATGTAAACAATCTTACCATGTCTTTTTATGATTTTACAACAATATAAATTAAAATAGACTTTTTAGAAATTACTTTCGTGGTTAATAAATGTTTTACTTTAGAATGTTTAGGTTTGAACTAATATTTGATTTGTTTTCAACAAAATTCAACAAAAAGTACTGTGAAGATTGTTTACATGACAGGACTGGTAAGAATAAATGGAGTTTACGATCATTTTCACTAGGCCTAGTGCATATTTGTCCCATGAAACTAGTGAGAACTAATCTTCTCAGTAGTTCCAACATATATTATTATAGTTAGATTTCGATGAAATTTGGACACTGGTAGAAAAATACCGATAATAGCACAAAGGCTACTTTTTATCCCGAAATTCCCACAGAAGCGGAGCCCTGGGACGCAGCTAGTATTTCATCAAAACAACATGTAATTTGCCCTATGTCACAGAATTAATATAAGTACTACGTACAGAAAGGAAACTCCCTGCCCCTCCCGCAATATGGCACCCCCCCCGCACTTTGACCCCGTTCTTAATGTGTATTGGGACGCTATGACTATGAAAACGTACACATTGACGTGTTACTGACGTGTTCACGGATATACAGTTTCACTTGTAGTAGTAGTAGGTATATTTGACACCCCATTTCTATGAAGCGCCCGCCCTGTGTCTGTCTTAAATATCACATCGCATTTGTCCTATATTTAAAGCGATTAATGCCTATTACAAATTCTAGTCATGTCCGTTTTAATATCAAATGTATGGCATCCATACACCCAACCCACATGAGTTCGCGAGTACTGCAATAGGTATTTGGGACGACCAATATGCGTCTGAGCATATCATATCGAAACTATGAATTTATTATAGGAATTAGTTTGTTGTAGAACGATATTTAGTTAAAAAACAATCTTCTTCCTCATTTTTATTATGCGGTTTTTGCGAAAAATCTAAAAATGATTTGGATGATTTTTCTAGATATTCCGTGATTCGCAATATCCTTATGATAGATAGACCTTTTAAAATTGATTTGTTTATTGATTACTTATTCGATTTACTTTTTAGATATTGTAATATCATCATCAATTCAATATTCATTCAATTCAATTCATATAATAAAACTGTAACTGGTCTGTGTCTGTACATAGAAGATTTTTAAGAAAAAAAACTATGAGGGGTCTTTATGGGGCCAATGGAAGCTAAAACCATTTTTTGTAGAATTTTTATCTGTCTGTCTGTATGTTTGTACACGCATCACGCAAAAACTACTGAACCAAATTTGATGCGGTTTTTACTGTTTTATTATAGAAGATCTAACTTAAAATCTGGCATAAGTTTCATCTTGATACGCCGTTAAGAACCTGAGAAATGCGCGGACAAAGTCGCGGGCACAGGCTAGTTTATACTAAAATAAGGCTAAAAAGTTTGTTTGGCTATGCAGAATCCCTAAATTCTCTCTGAAGTGAAGCCGCGTAGCATAGCTTGTATGATATAAAAACTGATCGGTTTTATATCGCAGAAATATAATCGCATTTAAATAGAAAATGTACTGAGATCATATGCAATATCGCAAGCAATTTTATCGAACATCACATCGCATATGTGGGCGACAAGTACTGCATTATTAAACTTATATGTATGTTGGAGAGCAATGTTATTCGCGTCCGTGGGAATCCTGAATCCACACGTGCTCTCTGGGTGGTGCTAATTGAATAACAAACCGGTTGCCGAACGCCCTAAAAATTACGATGGCCTCTCGGCAGATCTTGCAGCAAATACAAAGTCCAAAAACAAAAGGTCCTTGTCAGGACCAACCAAAAGGTCCTTTTCAGGACCAACGACAGGGTCTCTCTCGGGACTCTCCAACCGGCCTTTCCAACAACCCACTCCCAAACTCTTCCATAAATGGTCATAGTCGAACTTCTACACATTCTCATACATCCCTAGATCCAAATAGTGACCATCTGCGTGTTGGTGAGGTACTTAATATAATTCAAATCAATGTTGAGGGGTTGTCGCAAGCTAAAATTGAAATATTGTCCGAACTTACTTTAAAACACAAGGTAGACATACTTTTGCTACAAGAGACGCATGTCAACGAAAATGCTAATCATCGACTTACCATTCCCGGCTTTGATCTTGCTGCACTCAAACTACATCCTAAGCACGGCCTCGCTACTTACGTTAACTCCCGACTCTCACACAAAGTCACAACAAACTCCGATGTAAGTGATCTATACATTGCAATAACGGTTGGAAATTTAACAATATACAACGTTTATAAGCCACCATCAGTATCCTGGCCACCTGAAACTCTCCCCACTATAAGCAGCTCAGCAATTTACGCAGGTGATTTCAACTCCTGGCACACGTCGTGGGGATACTCTCATAATGATGAAGATGGACGTCAACTCGTTGAATGGGCAACTACAAATAACCTCCATCTTTTGCATGATCCTAAAGCAAAGCCTACTTTCAGATCTGCACGGTGGAAATCCGGAACAAATCCAGATCTTTGCTTTGTCTCTACATCTGCAGATCACCTTCCGATTCCAGCAAGCCGTCAAATACTTCCAATATTCCCTAAAAGCCAGCACAGACCATCGCTAATAACGGTGGGCACAACCATTCCAATAGTTCACAGCTTCCCTGTTCCGAGATGGAACTTACGTAAAGCAGATTGGCTTAAGTTCACAGCCCACATAGAAAAAACCGTCAATAGGATACCTGCTACAGTGGACAACTATGTACGCTTCCAAAACTTAATTATTAAAGCAGCAAAGCTTCATATTCCACGTGGATTCATAAGGGACTATATTCCAGGCTGGGATGACGAATGTAAGGATATTTACGAGGCACTCTCACAAACCGAAGACCCGGACCTAGCTAATCAACTTATAGAGCATTTAGACCGAGCACGAGAGCAACGCTGGAAAGAAGCAACAGAAGGAATGGATTTCAACAAATCAAGTCGTAAAGCTTGGTCTACTATGCGGAAGTTAGGAGCAGCTAAACAACCAGCCAAGACTATTCCTCAGACAACTCCAAACAGTATTGCTCAGGTTCTTAAAACAAACAGTTCTCCTTCTATCCACAAAAAACAAAAAACTCGTGTTAAACAAGAGATACGACGGCTTCTAGCTGACGGACATCCGGACTCGAGTGTCGTGGAACCTGTCTGCATGCAGGAAGTAGTCCAGGCTATTAACGATTCCAAGAATAATAAATCACCTGGAACTGATAACATTTTACCCGAGTTTCTTAAACACTTAGGGCCTCTGGCAATAAAGTGGTTGTCTGGCTTCTTCTCTGATGTTACTGCTAAATGCAAACTTCCTAAACAATGGAAATCAGCGAAGGTAATTGCATTACTTAAACCGGGAAAGAGGCCTGACGATCCATCAAATTATCGACCCATATCGCTTCTCTGTATTACCTATAAACTCTATGAAAGAATTCTGCTCGCACGTTTGACCCCAATCATTGACCAGCATTTACCAATTGATCAAGCAGGTTTCCGCCCCAACCGCAGCTGCTGTGACCAGGTTCTGGCACTTACAACTCATATCGAAGCGGGCTTCCAAAAACGACAGAAAACAGTCGCAGCATTTATAGATCTGTCATCAGCATTCGATACGGTCTGGAGGGAGGGACTTCTCTTAAAACTAACTCGAATTTTTAAGTGCAAACACACATTAAATCTATTTGACTCCATCCTTTCTAATCGGGTATTCCATGTAAGCCTTGGAGGAAAACTCAGCAATACCAAAACCTTAAACAACGGAGTCCCACAGGGCTCTGTTTTGGCCCCAACTCTATTTAATATCTATCTAAGTGATATCGCAGAAACAACTGGACGTCGATTTATGTACGCTGATGATGTTGCAGTCACAGCACAAGCTCCAACGATAAGCGAAGCCGCAGCCGTTGTCCAACAGGACTTGTCTAAACTGCAACACTACCTCAAAACCTGGGGTCTCAGACCAAATCCACGCAAAACAGTAAGCTGCTGTTTCCATCTCAGCAACAGCTTGGCGGGTGAGACAGCAAAACTTGTTTTCTGTAATGAACCAGTACAACATGAGTCCAATCCTGTGTATCTAGGAGTGACGCTGGATAGAACTCTCACATATAAGTCTCATCTCAGCAAGGTTAAGAAAAAAGTGTCTACTAGATGTAACCTTATAAGGAAGCTAGCAGCAACGTCATGGGGCTGCAAGGCCAATACGCTACGTACATCAACGCTAGCACTGGTTTTCAGTACAGCAGAGTACTGTTCTCCTGTGTGGGCGGGCAGCCATCATACAAACCTAGTTGATACTGAACTGAATGCGGCAATGAGACTTATATCAGGCACTGTACAACCTACGCCTACCATCTGGTTACCAGTACTCTGTCATCTTCTACCACCAGATTTGCGAAGGGAGATGGCATTGAGGAAAGAAAATGATAGAATATGCCAAAGACCACAACTTCCAATTCACGAAGACCTAGAATACACCAAATCCGACCTGCGGCTTAAATCTCGCCGCCCCTTTGGACTGCTTGTTTCCGCTACACAACAGGATGATAAGATCCCTAAGGAAAAGTGGCTGGATAGATGGGTTAATTCCGAAGTGGCCAATAGGAATCTCATCTCCGACCCTAATCTACCTGTACCTGGTTTCGATCTTCCGCGAAAATACTGGACTCAAATAAATAGGTGCCGAACTTCGCAAGGAAGATGTGCCGAATTGATGTGCAGGTGGAATTTTTCGGACAGCCCTCTGTGTTCTTGCGGGGATATCCAAAGTATGCTACACCTCACTGATTACTGCCCACTGTATTCCATAGATGGCGGCATTCTGAAGATCCATGAAGCCGACCATGAGGTTGTAGAATGGATTGACAACCTCCCTTTCCATATTTGAATTTGCTGCAATCTACCATTCGCAAATAATAATAATTAAACTTATATTAGAATATTCTTAGGCTTATAGATACGAGCCGGTTCTCAAATACTATTCTTCTAAATAAAAAAAAACATACGCAATTAAAAAAAAATGCGAGTCAAACTCGAGCACCGAGGATTCCGTACACGCAAAGCATCTCACATTATAACTCGTAACTAAAAGTCCAACTAGTTTCAAAAACAAACTGCAGTTCGATCCCAAAGACTCATACCGAATCCAGCGCAAAAATAAGTTTGTAACACTTAAGGCCTTCCTGAGAAATTGACAGACAGACAGACGGAAAGACGGACAGACGGACAACAAAGTGATCTTATAAGGACTTTCCCTTTTTACCTTTTGAGGTACGGAACCCTAAAAACTTATTACTTTCGTAAAGATTTTCATAAAGCTGTTTAGAAACGCTGCGGCGGAACTAGCAATCAAATTTTAGTATAGAAGTATAAGTTAGCGATAAGTATATAAGGTGGACTCAAATTAACTACAAATATTTTCAGGACTGGCTCCAGGAGGCTAAATAAACGTATTGGAGATAAAATTTTAAAAATCGATACGCTAGTTTTTATATATTTTTTTTCTAACAAAAAAGATATTATAAAATGATGACATTTAGTATCATACTGTAGATACATGTTAGACAATTCATTCATCTATAAGCTCCACCCACCAAATAATAGTAAAATTAAATTGATTTGCCGTCTTCCTCTTTTTTATCAAAAGTGCGTGGAAGACAGAGTTTTATTTATTTGTGTGGATTAACACACACACACACACACACACACACACACAAATAACCTAAGATAGCCTAATAACTAATAAGATGATAATTTAAGTGTAAGTTTTGGGGTTTAAGGCGACTAGGAGAGCAAACACGTGAATTTGGTTTATCAAATTTATTAATAAGTTTACAATTTACAATAAAATAATACTTCCCATCACACTTTTTCACACATAAACGTAAAACGTGCACTCATCTGTCCACAAAATGTTATTGGTTCCTACACAACCACTGCGAAAACTCCACTCTGTCTTCATAGTCCGTCGGGAGCATCTCCTGAACCCTCAGAATATGATAGGGATGAAATCCCTCGCTATGCAACACTTTTAAAATGTATGATTTCGACACAAAGAAGACACGTGCGGCGTCTTCAGAGCTGGCCACCGGGTGTCTTAAAAAAAAGTCCAACACATCTTCTTCCAGCCGTACAGGATACCGCGGTCGGCCTGCACCAGGCCTGGGTCGGAAACTGCCGGTCTCGCGGTGACGCTGCACGGCACCAAGAATAGTTCTTGGGTTGATCCGCCGACCATACCTCTCGAAAAAAATCTCCCACGCCCGAGTACAAATTTCATTTGCATCATGGTAGCAGATTGTCATATTCAAGTAGTCCTGGTTTTAATATCGGTAAGGCATTTTTTTACAACATACAACTTCATGTCAAAGCTTTTTATTAGACCAATCTCCAAGACAACGTCTATGGTATATCTCTGGTATGTGCACAGAGTATATCAAAATGAGGTTGTAACATTCCTCCCCAATTAACTTAAAGCATTTCTTCGATTAATCGACGAGGTGCTTGCCTCTGCCGGTTCGGGAATACACAGAGTATCTATCAGCAGAGTCGACAAAGTATGTAATGTTTTGTCTCATGTCAAGGTAGGTATGTATTTTTTAACATCTTTATTAAACATGGTCGTTACTATTGTGCAATAGTTTTAGGTCGGGAAAACAATTAAATACGTAGGTGATAAAACTTTTTTAACATAAAAGAAAGTCAAGTGCGAATGAGGCCATACCAACTAGTAGATCTATCAAAAGGTTCAACATTTTTGCTCTCACTAAAACATAAATAAAAGCCAAACTTTATTTTCGCCATTCGATCCGTAGACGCTGTTACTGGACGAATTACGTTCACTTTTTAGTGTTCGAACGGGACCCTATTACTAACACATCTTAAGAATACGAATAATTAAATTAAAACAATTATTTAAGGGGGCTCCCATACACCAAACGTGATTTTTTAGAATGCTACGGAACCCTTCGTGCACGAGTTCGACTCGTACTTGGCCGGTTGTTGATTTGATTTGAAAAGGAAAAATGAAAAGTTTTCAGATATCTTTATTTTCTGTTTGTCAAGACAATAGAACTTTCCAATAATAGAATAATCCAATAATAATAATATTTAAAAAAACCTATGAAAAAAACCTATAAAAAAGACCTATGATTGATTGCTCCGTTCCATAGTTACTCTATGACAGAGCGGCACCATAGATAGAGCAACACGGACTCACGCGCGCGCCGGTGGGCGGCGGCTTTTTTTTGTGGCCGCGTGTAGGTAGTTTCATTTTAATTGGTTAAAATAATTGGCCAATGAGGTAAGGACTGAAACATCGTCTCTCGTGTTTTATGTTACATGATACAGGATGTTATAATGTTACGGTTTTCAAAAAACAAAAAGTTAATTTTTCTCGAAAACTAGCGTGTAGAAAATTGAAAAAACCACTGATATTCTTTCTAAATAATATCAGTAATCAGCCCTGAAAATATTTGTAGTTAATTTGAGTCCACCTTATATGTACAAGGAGTAACGGAATACCTATATGCATATCGATTGTGCTAAGTGTGATAATGGTTTTAAACTAGTTCCAGACAGTTTTAGTCTTGTATGTTTATGTTTTAATTTTTAATTTTAAGAAAACCATACAGGCACACATTTTTCCAATTTGAATTGGCACAACACTATTCACCACTATGACAGTAAACAGCTGTTGAATTCAAGGTCAATCATCTACAACTATCAAAATTAAATCACACCTCCTTGTCTCGGCGCCTGGTATTGTAATAAATCAGAATTTGCGAAAGAGGTTCCGCACTCTTTTTTTGCAAATGTCTGTATGTCTGAAGATTTGACATTCTGACAAGATAAAAAAAGGTTTTGTTCAAATGAACTCTCAAAAAGGCGTCGCTTCTACCTTGTTAGGCTGATATGTGATCCTGGTATGGTCAAAAATTAAATTTAAAAAATATAAGCGTGTTCATTCATAGAACATGACAATAAAACTAAGGTAAATATTGGTTTAATACAAGGGATCCATGGAACAATGGGAGGTTCATTCGGAAAAATATCCTATTTATCAGCAACACCGACTTCGTGGAGGTCCGTGTTATGTAGGATATTTATTTATTTTGTAAAAGATTTTGTACTAGGACAGCAGAATCAAAAAGGTGGTGTGAGTTTGGCTAATAAAAGACGGGACTGGACTTTTTCCGAAAATGTACCTGGCAGGACAGCACCAATATTAAAAAGTAACTTTCGCTATTAGCCTGAGTTGTTGACTTGTCAAAGTGAAAAATATTTATGCGAGTTATTTGATTTCTAATTAAAAACATGATGAAAACACTGAAAAGCGACTTGCGAATGGTTCTTTTTACAATGATTAATCAATTTAAGGTAAGGTAATTAATTGAAAAATTCCCGCCGCTGTGCTGCGCCGCTCTGCACGTGTAGGCGGTTTCTTTGTGAAAACATTGGTAAAAAGTGTCAAAAGGTGACGAAAGCGGATACTGCTCAAAGTACCAGGTTTTCATAGTAACCGAGAAGGTGAAATAATTTGTGTTGTGATATGTGTGTGAGCAGTGCAAAGGCAACCTTGACATTGAAATATCCTGAATAGTGATGTGCAGTGTTTGTTTACATGGCAAAGATTTCGTTTTATCATTTATTTTTTCAACACTCCTTTTTAAAAGTGCTGAAAATAATCTGAAACTTCACATAAAAGATCTACCCACGGTAACGAATCTTTCTACTTTGTATAGTAATACCCTTTCCGTTACACCTTGGATGTAATAATTATTGAGTCTACAACCAACAGTCATCTAATTAAGTCGCCCATCGTCACATGACGATCCTGCCATCCTTACAAATTAAATAAAACCCTGGAAATCATGTCAAATTTACAACACCCCTCTTTTAGCGTCGGGGCGGGGGCCTGGGTTAAACACAACGAACTAATATACCATAGAACTATAACAACGCCAAAAAAATGGTTCCACGCAATACCCACCTTGGTGGGCGGGGCGTAAAATACCCACCTCACTTCGCCTCAGTTCGCCGTGGCGCTGCGAGTTCAACGGTTGTACTTGTACCTAACACATAAGTGTCAATTGTACGTATCATCGAGTAATTTCGCAAGTTTAATTAGAAAAAATATGCCATCGTGTGTCGTAAAGTGGTGTAGAAATCACACAGATATGAAGAACAGCGGAATTACCTTTCTTTCCTTTGCCGAGACTACGTAGTACTTATATTAATTCTGTGCCGAGTCCGAGACTTCAAACGCGAAGCGGCTGAGCCGTTTGTTTGAGCGGTAGCCGGCTGCCGCGGTGGTGTGTTGACCCCGCCCCGTGACCTTGACGCGCCCAATCGTGTACTAGCTTTTTCTATGAGAATGTGTGAGTGTCTTGTTGTATTTAAGTACATTTGTTTGCGTAAATGGAACCAAGATTAGAGCGTTCGTTGTATGAGAATTACACTTCCATATTTATTTATAATTCAATGGTTAAACACTTTGTTTGTCTGAACCGGCTTTAGTGTTGTTGCATGCGATGCAAGACGTGATTCACAACTTTCCTTAGTTCAATGTTCGATGACTAAGTTGAGAAACTTTCTTTTGATGTATAGAAAATTAGTAATGTCTGAAATCATAGAAGTAATAATTTCCGTTTGAATATGACGTATTACTGTTGCATTATTTATATGCGAAAAACTAATTTTACAAACAAAATTATCGAAGATTTTGCATGCCTGGATAGGTTAAAAGTGAGATTCACACATATTACTTAACAACTTTATTTTCTTGTACCACTTTTACTGCAAATAAACATTCATTCATTCATTCAGATGACGTCGGACTGAATATTCAAACACAGTTTTGGACCTGTGTGTGCAGTGCATTGCCATGTTCTTGATTTAAATTTTCTTCCACTTGTAACTATATAATATTTTTAAAGATATTTTATTCTCAAAAAATGACAAAAGATCACTTACATGAGAATACAACAATATAATACTAGCTTTTGCCTTTGGCTTTCCACGGGGACAGTG
This sequence comes from Ephestia elutella, assembly GCA_018467065.1. Classification (NCBI taxonomy): domain Eukaryota; kingdom Metazoa; phylum Arthropoda; class Insecta; order Lepidoptera; family Pyralidae; genus Ephestia; species Ephestia elutella. Next base: position 2,472,759 of record CM031573.1, on the reverse strand, counting down.
CTTTTTACCAGAATGAAAGGCACCGTAGCTATGTCCTCCTTTTATGTAACCTTATATGTTGGGATATTAAATAAATTACTTTCTCTTTTTCAGCAACGGTAGGCGTAGGCGTGAGGTCTCCACTGCTGCAGCATCAGCCCTACGACGAACAGCTCCGGGACATAGCAGCCTCGCTGACCAGGCCTAGGTCACGCCGGGCCCTGCCCGTCACTCTAGAGAGACCCACCCGGCTGCCGCCTCCTGACCGACTGCCGGTAAGTATGATTCAGAACATGATTGTGTGCAGAGCAACTACGCTCTGCTGCCAGAAAATGTGCGCAGAGCGAATCCGGACAAACGAAGCGGCGGGAAGAATTCGGTACCGGAACTTCACCGGGAAAAAACCACCGGTAAAAATAAGTACCGGGAAAAAATCTCCACGCGGCACCACGTTTGCCCGATTAAAACCTAACTAACTTAACGCAGTCTGCTACCACCGTAGCTTATGAAGGGAGCTACAGGGCCCTATATAATAACTTAACCTATAAATTAACTACAATGGAAAATCACTTACCAAACTAAATCTTCTTTTTCTTCGGATCCAAACTTGAGTGTCTTCGGGAAGGGGGAATTCCTAATCACCCTACCTAACCCATGAGATCTCAATTCCCCAGAACAAATAAATAGATTTCTTCCCGAAATCGGCTCGGCAACAGGTAGATGTGAGCGAGCAGCCACGCGTCACATCCCACAGGAGAAAGTCACAATGACGGGTACACAAACACAAAGTTCAATAGTTATTTAACAAACAGGAAATTCACAAATACAAATCAAGCCAATTAGCCATCAAGGAACGCGGGACCTCTCGCGTATTAAAAAATCAAACCGATATCGCATAGGACAATGGCGACCGTCCGCGAGCCATTCGCACGAGCAATGTGAGAACCCCAAAACGCCTGGCGGCGATAACAGGAAACGCCTGCGTTTAGTTTTACCCAATATATTACAAACATCCCCCCGTCCCGGTCTGAGAAGCAGACCGCTAGCTTACTCTACGGGAAGGCGGGCGAGAGAGGTCACACCTCTCCTTAAAATCGAACCGTCGACCAACACCTCAGCCACACGCGGAGTGCCATCTCCGCCAAGAATCAAACGTAATATGCGAGCTCGTCGCCAAAGCAATGAGGGCAAATTTGCCTCTTTTAACAATACTAAATCACCCTCCCTGGGAGGCTCAGTCCTGTCTGTCCACTTCACTCTTTGCTGCAGCAAATGCAAATATTCAAGCGACCAGCGACGCCAAAAGTCCTGGCTCATTTGCTGCAACATTTGAAAACGCGACAACCGATATACGCGTTCATCCTTCCACGGGTATTCGGGCAGGGCATTCAACGGCCCTCCCACCAAAAAATGACCAGGGGTGAGAGCTTCCAAGTCATTTGGATCTGGAGATAGCGGACAGAGAGGACGAGAGTTGAGGACCGCCTCAACTTTACAAAACACTGTGGCCAGCTCTTCAAAAGTTAGAGCCGTTTCTCCGATAATGCGGCGGAGGTGGGTCTTTGCGGATTTCACAGCCGCTTCAAAAATCCCTCCCCAATGGGGGCAACTTGGGGGACTAAACTTCCAGGTTATTCCCCTTTGGGCAGCAATTTGACTTAAACTAGTACAATTTTTATCAATAAACACAGAAACATCCTTAAGATAATTTACAGTTCCTTTATAGTTTGTGCCATTGTCAGACCTAATAAGGGAAGGTAGACCTCGACGCGAAACAAAGCGATCCAACGCGGCGACGAAGGCCTCCGTAGTCAGAGCCGATACCACCTCCAAATGGACAGCCTTGGTGGCCAAACAAACAAATACACACAAATAGCCCTTCACAATACGGGCATTACGAAAGGGAGAAGCCTTGATCGAAAAGGGACCGGCAAAATCGGTTCCAACGCCGTCAAACGGCCTCGAAGGTCGGATTCGATCAGCGGGCAAATCACCCATCTGTGGTTGCATCGTGGATGCCTTCAACCTATAACATGCAATACATCGAAACAGGACACTACGGATTGCTCTTCGGGCAGACAAAATCCAAAACTCGCGTTGCAAAATAGCCAACAAAGCATTGCACCCAGCATGGGCGTTACGAATGTGTCGATCAGACACCAAAAGCTGCACCAAGGGTCCGCCCTTGGGCAACAACAGAGGGTGGCGAGTCTCATATGGAAGATCCGCCTTCCGGAGCCTGCCTCCAACCCGAAGAAGCCCATCCGAGTCGATGTACGGGTTCAAACGAGCGACCGCGCCCTTCAACTTAGCGCGTCCGTCGCGCAAGATACGAAGCTCTGACTCAAACCGTCCGGTCTGCACGACACGGACCCAATGCAACAATGCGCTCCGGCGCTCTTCTGCACCTGCAATCGGCTCCAACCGCTTTGCCTGTGGGTTTCTACAATTATGTATGAAACGCTTAATCCAACTGGTAACACCCAGAAGCTTATCCAAGCTGCTATACCGAGCAAGTAGCCAATCCGGCTCCGACGTCGTCTCAGCGACTACAGCATGTACACGGAGCCCAGTCAAACTCAAAGAAGTAACATCTGTCTGACAGACAGGCCAAGAAGTTTCTGATCCCATCAGCCACTCTGGACCCCACCAGAGCGGGTGTGACACCAATTCTGGTGCCGTACAACCTCGGGAGGCACAGTCCGCTGGGTTAAGCTCTCCCGGCACATGTCTCCATGTTATATCAATTCCGATATTCTGGATTTGGGAAACCCGATTTCCCACAAAAACCTCCAAGGTATGTGGGGCCGCGCGCAACCATGCAAGCGCGACCTGGCTATCCGACCAGGCGAAGATGTCTCGTATCTCGACCGTGGCCGCCAGCTCACTGGCAACGTGATGCAACAATTTAGAGAGAAGGTGAGCTCCACTCAACTCAAGCTTGGGAATAGTCAGCCTAGTCCTGATGGGGGCGACCTTGCTCTTCCCTAACAAAAGCGAGACATTGACCCGGCCATCGGCGTCAACTGTCCGCATATAGACTGACGCGGCGTAGCCTCGCTCCGACGCGTCACAAAAGCCATGCAGGCTGGCTCGATATTTCCCGGGGGCAATATTCGACGAGGCAAGGCAATCCGATTGACTTCCTTAATCGATGAAAACAACTCGAGCCAATCATCCAATGGAGAGCCAAACAGCGGCTCGTCCCACGAGACGCCCAAAGTCCAAAGTCTCTGAAGAAGACACTTTGCAGAGAATATCACTGGACTGATCCAACCGCTTGGATCAAACATACGGGCTATTACGGACAACACCGTTCTCTTAGTCCAGACCTTTGGTATTTCCAAGTCCACTTGGAATGTAAAAATATCGGTTAGCGGCTGGTACTGCATGCCCAGCACCGCTATCCTGTTGGGATCATCCACATCCTCAAACAGGTGAGGGTTCTGTTGGTGATCCTCCGGGATCCCTTCTAGAACTTTAGGCTCATTAGACAACCACTTACGTAGCTCGTAGCCACCTGTCTTCAATATTTCAATCAATTCGTCCCGCAGTAGGAGGGCCTCCTCAATACTTTGGGCTCCGGTGCACACGTCATCAACATACAAGTCACGTGACAGCACGGAAGCCCCACGGGGAAAGCGGATCCGTTCCCGCTCTGCCAATTCAAGCAATGATCTGATGGCGATATAGGGACTAGATTTCAAACCATACGTGTTTGTGTTGAGTTCATACACCGTCACAGGATCCTCAGGGCGCTCACGCCAGAGTATCAACTGGAATCGCCTGTCCTCAGGATGTATGACTGTCTGGCGGAACATCATCCGGATGTCCGCGCCAAAAACCACTTGATGTCTTCTAAAGTTCAAGATGATGTCAATTATGTCCCTATGCAATTTGGGACCTGAATGCAAACATAGATTCAACGAAACTCCGTTCGAAGTGGGTGCGGACCCATCAAAGACGGTCCTCAATTTGCCTGTTGAGGCCTTCACCACCGCGTGGTGGGGCAAAAAATAATGCTCAGTTGAGCTCCAATCAACTCGAGCCGGAGACATGTGACCCAAATCCTCGTACTCGCGCATAAATTCAATATATTTATCGCGAAGTACGTGGTCACGCTGCATACGTCGCTCCATGGACAGCAGTCGTTTCTCCGCAAGCGCCCTACTTTGCCCTAGGCTAGGACGAGAGGCAACAAAGGGTAACCTAGTTACAAACCGACCGGAGGGCAACCTCTCCGTGGTCGATCGAAAAAGGGCTTCGCACTCAGCGTGTTCCGGATCCATCCTGGAACTCATAGGTGGCTCCTCGACCTCCCAAAACCTTTGCATGGTCTTGGCCAAGGACGCAGATGCGACAACCGGTGGCTCCTCCACGGTGCCATTATCAAACACAGGGCCCATCAGGGCGAAACCAAAGATAGTAGACACTGCCATCAGTGAAGACGAACCCAGAGCTTTCTGGGTACCCAACAAAATCCAACCCAATACGTCCGAGCCCAGGAGCAAGTCCACTGGGCCGGGATGAAAGACAAAGGGGTCGGCCAAATCCAGACCCGAAACCAAAGACAACACACCCGGCGGTATGTCTGTCGAGGGGTGCCAACCCGCAATGGTATCCATTACCATAGCCGAAGTCGTGATCCTCATTGTGGAGGACTTCAGCGAAGAAAAGGTGACAAGTGTCTGGCCCGTCAGACACTTCACTTGTATGCCACCAACTCCAAGAAGTGGCACAGGCGAGTCTTCCACGACTAAACCTAACTGGCGTGCCACTCGAGTGGTAACCAAACTGCTTTGAGCCCCTGAGTCCAACAGAGCTCTCAAATTAATGGCGTCCCCCCCACGACCCCATACGCGGACCACCGCGGTAGGGAGCAGAACCGTCCGCGGCTCTGTCCCAGCAAGGGAGCAAGCTAGTTACGGGCTCCCCACTCTCTCCAAACCAGGGGCGCGCCACTGACCCGGATAATATGGCGGGCGAGTGCACATCCCCATCTGAGGGGGGGCAGAACCCGCGGCCCGGCCATACATATGGTACGGCGGGTGGTACTCCAGCCGTGGGTACTCGTGCAGCGGCGGAGAAAACCGCTGCGGCTGCATGTGGTGGGTAGTGGTAACCCGCGTGGAGGGGGGTGTCCCCACTCTCCCGTCCGATCTAGGGCCCCCGCCCATGGGGGCCCTATCCGGGGCCTGGCCAGCTACATACTGGCCATGACCTTGGGGCGCGTGGTCCCGGTCCGCCAAGACCCGCGCAGGTACGCGACGCCCCTCCCGAGGGGGGTGCGACGAGCGAAGCCGCGTCCTCCGTCCGATGGTGGAGGGCTTCGCGCAGGAGCGCCCCCGCCCATAGGGGACCCCTGCCTCAACAACCGGGGGCCATCCCCGTTCCGGTTCATGCAGAGCATCACGTGGTGCAGCCCACGGCATGCACTGCATGGTATGGCTCTGGGACAGTCACGTGCATAGTGACCGCCCAAACAATAAAAGCAAAGTTCATGCCGCTTTGCCATGCGGCGCCGATCTTGTACTGGCAGTCCCTGCCAGTCCCTGCATTGCAGCAGGCTGTGGCCCATCCGACCACATTGCAGGCAGTCCGCGTCCCTCGCGACTGCTGCCGTGTGTGCAACCCGCGCACCAGCTCCACGCGGTGGCGGTTGCCGTCCCTGTTGGGGCCTCCCTCGCCATGAGGGTTCCAAGGGCCTACGTTCAGGCGCTCTGGATGGCGCTGAGTCCGTCATGGTATTCTCAGCCGCCCGTGCCTCAAACTCCAAAAACTTCACCAAGTCAGTGAATGTTGGTAGGGTGGTGCTATCCCGTTCCGCATTCTCGCGCTCAAATCGCGAGCGGATGTCATTGGGTAATTTGCCCAATACAATGTGCACCAACAAAAAAGACCATTGGTCCACCGGCAGCCCCAGTGTGCGGAGCGCGTTACAGGCCACTGTAACGGGCGTGAGCAACTGCAGGCGCAACTGTGCCCTGTTGGCCACCTTGGGCAGGGCCATCAACTGTGCGGCGTGCGCATCCGCTAACAGACGTAAATTTTGGTAGCGGGAGTTCAATAACTCCCAAGCCGTATCGTACTGGTCGTCCTCCACCCGGAGGTGCTGGATGAGCGACCGCGCTTCACCCTCTAGAGTGGAGAGGAGGTAGGCCATCTTCTGGGCCTTCGACAAATCCTGTCGTGCTACGACCAGGGACTCAAACATATTTTTATATGCCACCCACTCCTCCATCCTACCCCCAAAGTGGGACAGCTGAAGGGTGGGGAGCCGACCAGTAACCGCTGGTCCTTCCTGTCTAACAGGTGTGCGAGGGGCTGGTCCGCCAGTCTGTCTCGCCCTTATTGCGGCCGCCGCCTCCACGATGTCATCGTGCAGACTCAGGATCTGGTCCAGGTCCGCCACGTGACCTGCGTAGACCTCCGGGGTAAGGTCGGCTTCGGTAAGCGCCGCCATGGCCGCTTCCGCGTTGTTTAATCGTGAGCGGAGCTGATCCGCTCTTTCCAGTATAGCGGCCTCCCTGTCCTTCCGGGACAGGAGTCCACCGGCCGTCACAAACCATCTCAATTCGTTGGCGAGTGTCGCCCTAGCATTGGAGGCCTTCGCCATCGCGTCAAGTCACAAACAAACAAACAAATAAGAAAAGATAAAAAAGGTAAATAAAGAACAAGATCAAGCAACAACACGAAAAACCGCGGTAGGTATGAGAATGGCACAAACCCGGAACGCACGGTACAAACCGCAAACAAATACAAAAAGGTTACAAATATTCTTATACAAACAAACTAAGAAAAATCTAATAATTTTTACAAACAATTAATTATTTTTTTACAAACGAACAAATAGAGGGTAGATAAACTACGCTCTGCTACCAGAAATTGTGCAGAGCAACTACGCTCTGCTGCCAGAAAATGTGCGCAGAGCGAATCCGGACAAACGAAGCGGCGGGAAGAATTCGGTACCGGAACTTCACCGGGAAAAAACCACCGGTAAAAATAAGTACCGGGAAAAAATCTCCACGCGGCACCACGTTTGCCCGATTAAAACCTAACTAACTTAACGCAGTCTGCTACCACCGTAGCTTATGAAGGGAGCTACAGGGCCCTATATAATAACTTAACCTATAAATTAACTACAATGGAAAATCACTTACCAAACTAAATCTTCTTTTTCTTCGGATCCAAACTTGAGTGTCTTCGGGAAGGGGGAATTCCTAATCACCCTACCTAACCCATGAGATCTCAATTCCCCAGAACAAATAAATAGATTTCTTCCCGAAATCGGCTCGGCAACAGGTAGATGTGAGCGAGCAGCCACGCGTCACATCCCACAGGAGAAAGTCACAATGACGGGTACACAAACACAAAGTTCAATAGTTATTTAACAAACAGGAAATTCACAAATACAAATCAAGCCAATTAGCCATCAAGGAACGCGGGACCTCTCGCGTATTAAAAAATCAAACCGATATCGCATAGGACAATGGCGACCGTCCGCGAGCCATTCGCACGAGCAATGTGAGAACCCCAAAACGCCTGGCGGCGATAACAGGAAACGCCTGCGTTTAGTTTTACCCAATATATTACAAACAGATTGGCAGGGATAAATTATTGGTTCTTTATTAGTAGGTATTTAAATAGGTGTGTGATATTGTGTTGTACACAATTAGGTATATAACTTTCAATACAAATTCCAGGCCCGTGGAACACCAGACGGCGCTGTGCCCCCGGAAGAAAACAGCTCCAGTTCATCAAGCGAAGGCAGCGAGCCGACCGACGTGGTGGAAACCACAGAGAACGGAGAACCAGGGCGAGTGGAACTGCCCGCTGAAAGGCTCCTCCACGCCAGAGCTGGCTGGCTCCAAAGACGAGGGCCTGGTGGTTACTCCAGACATTGGTTCGTGCTGAGAGGGGCTGCGCTGCTGTACTTTAGGGATCCCCATGCAGAACACAGGGGCCTGATGGACGGAGTGATTGACTTAAGTGGAGTGGCGAGAGTAGTAGAGCTGCCGACCACAGCGTCCACCGGATATGCTTTTGAGACTGAGGTTAGCATTTTAATTATTTACGATCCTTACTTTCATTCATAGAATATTTCTATTTTCTTCTATCTTCTTTGATATTGATTTATTGTATTGCAAAATGTCTTATTTTAATCATGTTATCTTTCCAGACTTGGGATGGTAAGCACATCGTGCTATCGGCAGTGACAGCGGGCATACGAGCGAACTGGGTATCAGCCATAAGACGAACAGCTGGTCTACCCGACACGGCACCGCTATCACTGATATTACGCGAAGACGCCGTAGACCAAACATCAGAGTCATCCACTTCACCGATCACACCAGTAACACCAATCACAGGCAAATCAGCGCCTTTCTCGTCTGATGAAGAGTACAGAACTGCTTCAGAAGGAGGGCGGAGAGATAGTGCTGACTGGGGAGATGTGGCTCCTCAACCTCCACCATCCCCCATCTTGAGCCGAACGCCTATATCCAAAGTCAAGGAAAAGGTACGAGCGCGAGGGTGCCATCAAACGCCCACTAAAACTGAAGGAAACAAAGACGAAATCGACGGTACCAAAGAACGTCCGACCGACGAAGTCGACGAAAACGAAAAGCCGAGTGAACCTCGCAAACGCAGCTACATATCTACCATCGACAAACAATCCATCGAAATTGACGATCTACGAAAGCAATTAAAACTAGCTCTAAGCGACGTCGATGCGGCTGAATCAGAACTTGCAAGGCTTAAGAAACTTAAATCTGATGCGGCACTGAGAGAGAAGAAAATGGAAGAACTTGTGATAACACTACAGAAGAAAGAAGAAGAATTATCTGTAAGAACTAAAGAGGCTGAAAACTTGGACGCTATAAAACAGCTTTACAGCCAAGACAAAACAATGTGGGAAACGAAACTACGAGAAACGCAAAATTTCTTGAAGGAATCAACGGAACATTGTGAACTTCTAACCCGGCAGTTGACCTCGGCGCAAGAGACCGTTGTCCAACTGCAGACAGAATTGAACGAACTTAACGATAAGTTGCTCAAGAGCATCAAGGAAAATGAAGGCTTGTATGAAAGAATCCAGGAGCTAGAGGGCCGGCTATCCGCAGAGTCCCCAAGCAAAGAAAAGAGAAAGAGCGTCAGCTCTCTAAGTGACCTCACGAATATGGACCAGGATCTGAACCTGGAATCTTTAGAAAAAGACCAATTAATCGAGGAGTACGTTGAGTTGCGCGGTCGGTTTATGAAGGCGATACAAGAAATCAAATCTATGAAGAAAGAACTTCGCGAGTCCCACAATATGTATGATGAGCTGGAATTAACTAACATGAAGTTGAGAAATGAAATGAAACTAAGAGAACAGTGCAGTAGATCTGAAATAGATCTCATGGCAGCTCGCATTCTGGACTTAACGCAGAAGCTCACGGCCTCTGACAAACAAGTTAGAACCCTGAAACATAAGATTCAGAAAACGGAGTCAAGAGAAAAGAGGCGAAGTTTATCTTTGAAGGGACGAGAGTCATTTACATTGGGAAAGGAAGTAGAAGAAAAGTTGACTGAACTGGAGAACAAAATCACGATGCTGGAATCGGGTGAAGCCGTCCCAGTGATAAACTCACCATCAAAGAGTATGTCTCCTGCCAAAGAAAAATCTTCCAAACCGGAAAACACCTCAGACGAGAAACGTATGAAAAGACTAGCGGCCCGACTCCGAAGGAAGTCTTTGGACAGCGCCACCAGTTCAGAACCAATGAAAATGCTCGTCCGGCTGAGTTCCCTCGAAACCAAAGTTGCTTCTGCGTTAGAAAATCGAAGAGACCTCACAAATTCGTGCGAGTCATTGAGTCAAACTACTAATAGATCAACTGAAAGTCCAAGCTTTAACGAAAGTCTCGAAAGTTCCACCGTCGGTACACAGTCACAAAGGCATCTGCTAGATAGGCTACAGAGTCTCGAAAATGTAGTTATACATTCAAGAAATAAAGTGAACGAGTGCCTTTGCCAGATGAGCGCTATGCGAGCTGCCAAGTCCAGAAGATCACCATCGCCTAGTCTCGAGAAAAAATATAGTATTAAATCGATGGAGAAATGCTTGACGGACGTGAGCAAAAGACTGCAAGAGTGCTTTGACAAGTGTGTTGTGGACTCCGATCACAACCACGACCTCGAGGTCAACGACAGCGTCGCTCAGGTGGTCGTGCTGCTTGAGGAACAGTTGAGAGCGAAACTGTTGGAAATATCAAAGAAAAAGGCAGCTCTATACGAATCTGGGGAGTTAACTCAGCGAAAGAGCCTTGAAATCCTAGCTGAGAAATTAGCGTACGAGGCCGTCCTCGTCAGCAGAATCCAAGAAGCCCTGGAGTTATCGAACGGCAGCAGATTCTTCGCCAGATTAATAAAGTCTGAAATAACCGAAACTAGTCAATTAATCAATAACCTTAAATGTAAGATAAACGGTGACGGGCCCAGAAGTATCATTAGCACAAGTAGTTCTCTAGATTATCTCGCCAGAATCCTGTCGAGAAAAATCGATATCGTCAATGGTTCTCGGGATACGCGAGAGCTGAGAAAGTCCGAAGTAATCTTACAGAGTGCAGATCTGGAGGCCCTGAAAGCGTCGCAAAAGGAAGTCGCTGATGCGGTCGGCAAATTCAAGATGGAAAAGTTAGCAGAGTTATGCTCAGCGCTAGCGTGTGAGACGTTGAGTTATGTGACGCCAAATGACAGTGATTTCGAGCAACAGCGAGCTAACGTGGAAGCGGCGAGAGTACGTGAAGCGTGGGCTGCCGCTAGGGATGCTTTAGGAGCGGAATTAGTCCAGGCCGAGGTGACGAGAGCTCTCGGGCGCGCCGCTCAGCTTTGCGAAGAACAACTAGAAGATTCACGGAAATGTCGGCTGACATTGACAGCTCAGGATCGCGCCGATTTGGAACTGTGGTGGCAGGCGGCGCACGATCACTTACGCTGTGAAATGGATGGCGCCGTGCGAGATATTGCCACTCGCTACCGAGAATGCCTCAATATGGATAGACGAACCAAAGAAGGCTCGCCTGGTTTGGACAGTCGCGTGCTACTGCAGCAGCTCGCGGAGGTCTTAGCTCAAAAGGCGTTGATAGATGCGCGAATTGCTGTGGTCGAAGGAACGTACAGGGCGTCAACTCCGAGCGAAGAGACGTCGCGTTCCGCGGAGGATGCGATCTCCTCGCTGGAGACGGACCCCGCACAAGAGGCGGAGTTCGTGTATCTGTTCCAGCGCTTCTCGAACGAGTGCCGAGCGCTCTTCTCTAGTGACTGTTCGGGTAACAGTGAAGACTCGATGAAGATCGGCGAGAGCCTCGGGCGGGTGGAGGCGGCGGTGGAGGCGGTGCGGCGGCTGGCGGGGGAGGGGGCGGGCGCGGAGGGGGCGGAGGAGGCAGGGGAGGCCCCGGGCAGCGTGCTGGACCGCATCGAGTCGCTGCGGCGCCGCGTCGAAGCTCTGCGAGCGCTGGTCCCGTGCCAGCACTGCAAGCAGCTACAAGACGCGCTAGACAGGTGCGTAAAGTCAATAATTTAATGTTAAACTTAAAATATAATCAAGTAATTATCAAAAAATACATTCATGCTTTGTAGCCCAGTCTTCCACAGTAATCTAATCTCGGGTTTCTCGCGAGTTGTTCTAGGTTTCTCGCGGGAAGAGTTGTTTAAACTTTATTATTTACGTCGCAAATTAACAAATTCTATTTCAACTGTTAGTAAAATGAGTAATAATTTTTTTTTTATTTGGTCCTCAAAACTGATGTGACACCGTAACACACACACTTAAAAACATAACAATATTCATTTAAAGTGTCAAATCTTCTTGATATGTGACCCCAGCATGCCAATATTCATTGAAAGTGTCAAATCTTCTTGCAACACAGCATGCACACGAAAATATACATTTCTGCACTCTGAAAAAGAAAATTAAAACTATTTTACATAAATTTCATTTTGTTCGTTATGTAGACTTCAAGCGGAGCGCGCGCGCGGCGAGTGCGCGCTGGCGCAGCAGGCGGGCGCGCTGGCGGCGGCGCGGCGCGCGCGCGCGCAGCTCGCGGCGCAGCACGAGCGCGAGCGCAGCGCGCTGCGGGAGCGCGCGCGCACGCTGCAGCGCCGCCTGGCCGCGCTCGACTCAGAGTACTCCGCGCAGCTCGACAGTCTGCGGGCCGCCTATCAGGTAGCCATGGTAGAATCAGCTTGGAACTAACTTTTAACACATATTAGTATTCTAATCTAGTATTTTGAAGACTGGAGGACAATTGCTGTTGGACGAATAAAACATTTTTTTTTAATTAAATCAACATCTAATCCCACTAAAATAATACCACTCATTCAAAAATGTGAAAGTTTAAATGTGTGTGAGGATGTGTATATTTCTCATTCACGGCAAAACTGGATGAATTTCAATAAAATGTGGCACACAGGTGGAATATAACTTGGAAATTTCCACGGACCAACAAAAACTAAAGCAAGAATAACTTTATTTTAAACTTAAATTCCGAGTAATCTTACGTACACTTATATTAAAAGTCAATATTGTTTGATTGATCAGAGCGCGGTGGCGGCGGACACGCACGGCGACGGGCTGCGCGCGCGCTACCAGCAGGAGATCGAGCAGCTGCGCGCGCTGTGCGAGAAGGGGCTCATGGCCATGGAGAGCTCGCACCGCCGCATTGTCAGGGAGATGGAGGAGAAGCACCGCGCGGAAAGAGAACAACTCAGGTATGCTATCTCTTTCTTTTCTCTGTTTATCAAACTAATATTATAAAGAGGGGGTAATCTTCGGAACTACTAAACCGATTTCAAAAATTCTTTCACCTATAAACAGCTACATTGTACCTGAGTGACATAGGCTACAATTTATATATATACCTAGATATTTTATTTTATTTTTTATTTTATTTTATTTGGAGAACATTACAGCTTTGGAATATCTATAAGTATTATTATACATATATGATTGCTAGATAGCCAATTACATTGTTCTCGCTGATAGGTAAGAATATAAGAAAAGGTATTAAACTAAAATTAATAGCAGTACTAATAATTAATATATGCACATAACAAGAAGACACATGAAAAATTTAGCACCAGACAAGTGAAATAAAAATATGATTAGGGTTGGGAATTGAAAAATTTGCCCTCCACTAAACGCCTTAAATTTTTAGGTTTTGTGTTAAAAATATCTACACTATCATTTTCAGAACAAATATTGTTACACATGTTCAATGCTCGATAGAAGAATGAGTTCTGCTTGTAGTTTGTCCTAGCGGTAGGTAAGAAGAAAATATTGTTTTTTCTTAGGGAAGCATTAGGTACCTTGATATTGATTTTGCTCAAAAGTTCAGGGCTGTCAACTGTGCCTGTTAAAATTTTACAAATGTACGTTAAATCATTTGTACTTCTTCTAGTTTCTAACGGGAGAAAATGAAACCTCTTACACCTACCTTCATATGATTCGTCTTTGGACTTACATTTATACTGCAGATATTTCAAAAATCGACGCTGAATAGACTCTATGCGAGAAGTATAGACATTGTAACAAGGATTCCAAACAACAGACACATATTCTAAAATGCTACGTACATAAGAGCAATAAAGAACTTTAATTGTTTTAATCGATTTAAAATTAGCAGAAGACCTCATTATGAAACCAAGACTTTTTGAGGCCCTTTTAACTATACAATCAATGTGTTTGTCATATAATAATTTGGCGTCTTGGACAAGGCCAAGATCTCTAATCGATACAACATTTTTAAGTGAGTGCGCATTTATTTTATAGTCAAAAGGTATTGGGTTTGGTTTCCTAGTGAAACATATTACAGAACATTTTGCGGTATTCAGGTCCAACTTGTTTATTCCACAGTAGTGTACAAATCTATCCAGATCTTCCTGTAAAAGAAGACAATCACTAGGACCTTTAATTTTCCTATAGATTTTAGCATCATCTGCATATAAAAGTACTTGTGAATGTCTCATGTTTTCTTTGATATATACCTCCCGAGCAAAGCCGGGGCGGGGCGCTAGTGTTTCTATAACGTGACGTGAAGGCTGTGTCTGTAACTGGTTGTTATATGCACTAAATGCGAGAAATAGAAGATTAACAAAACAAATAACTTGCACCTTATATGTACAAGTATTTTTATTACTTAAATAATGTATGAGAAACACGTGAGAAACCGTTGAAACTATTGAGAGTTCGTACCTTATTTAAGAGAAATTTCGATAAAATTTGGTACACGGATAGAATATAACCTGAATTAGCACATAGGGTGACGAGAGGTGAAGCCACACACAGGGCACAGCTGCATAAATACATGCACCATGAAAACATAACACACACAGAAATAAATCAAGAATCAAAGAGAAAAGAATCGCTCATGTCAATTTTTGCATAAACCACGCCCTGAGCACGCCCCCAATCTTACGTCATTACTAATGAAATATAGTGATGTGACATGCACTAAAAGAAATCGGTAAACACGGTCACAGCACAATGAAGCATTTTTGCACAACCGTTCCGATGTATTCAAGTCGAGATGCGCGCGCTGACTAATAAATAATGTTCAACGAATCTTGCGGTACAACATTGCAAGATCGCTATAAGTGGACGGGGCACGGTGCCCCGTCCTCTTAGGCCCGACACAGATGACGCACTTTTTGTCCGATCGAATCTGCCATCAAATATGATTACGGTCTGCGCGTCGTGTGCGTCACTGCGTATGATTGCATAGGTTCTATTTTCACAGACTAAAAAGTGCGTCGCGGATAGTATGTCGTCTGCGTTGGGCCTTATAGCCATTCTATCTTGAATTATTTCTGTGATAACACTCCTTTTTTGACATTCCACATTCCAGGCTAGACAAAGAGCAGGCGCTCGCCGAAGAGACGCGCGCGACGCTGGCGGCGCTGGACGCGATGCGCAAGGCGCACGAGAGCGAGGTGCGGCGCGAGGTCGACAAGTTCAAGGCCGAGTTCCTCAGCGCGGCCGCCGGCGGCGCCGAGCGGCAGCTCAGCAGCCGACACCAGTCTGTACCATTCTCCTCTCTCTTTAGTCGTATTCCTCATGACTGAGGGTCGTGCTCATTATATGGAATGAAACACACACAACGACTATCTTGGCAATTTTAATGGAGTGGTTTGCCATTGCCTTCTCCATTTCACACACTAGTTGATGTTGATAATCATCAACCAGAGTGCAGGTTTCCCCACGATGTTTTCCTTCACCGGAAGCAAGTAGTGGTCGATGAAAACTAATGAGGAAAAGTTATTCTTTGTTAAACTTTTCGAATTTGAAATAAAAAATTAAAACTTAAATGAAAATAAAAAAAACATTTATTTATTACGGGTCAAACCCATACAAAATACATTAAAATTTAAAATAACTAAGTTAGAAGATTCAAATGGCCGCTTAGTTTTTTAATTATTAACAATTATGTTTCAGGCAAGAAATGGAAGAGATAAAGCGCGAGATACTATCGCTATCGGAGAAGTACTCGGTGAAGTGCGTGGAGTCCGCGGCGCTGGAGGAGCGGCTGGCCACCGCCACCGCGCAGCTCGCGCAGGCGCACAGCCACATCATGCAGCTCGACGCCAGGTAAATTAACACATTAAATTGATTTATTTTTATTTCTTCTTTAGTTAATTGCAAGCTGTGGTAAACTTGTACGTTTTATCAAAACTAACGTGAGATTGAAAACGGGTCACTCACATGCGTCATTATGTCAGGAGCACAAAAACAAAATTGGCTTTTCTTTGGAATATTTTTTCTCTTGCTTATTGCAACCTGTGGTTAACTTGTACGTTTTATTAATGAAACTAACGTGTGATAAAGACATTAAAAACGGGTCAATCACGTGCATGTCGGAATTGCCGCCTAAAGTTTCGGAAACTATATTAACACGTGAGTGACTCGTTTTTACTATAATGTGGTAAGTTAGTCGCTATTTCCCAATATTAACGGAACTCGAAACGGTTTCTCTGTCAGTCATAAATATAACAAAAAAATGGAGTCTTATTTATTTAAAGTCCTAGCAGTGTTTCTAACTAAACTTCAACTTAATTTTCAGGAATAAGCAACTACGAGCGCATTTAATTTCGGAAGCCAACGATATGAAGAACGGCGAGGCGTCCTCCCTGTCGCAGCTCATCGAGGACACTGCGCCGGTACGTTTCAATTTCGAATTTTAACTTTTTAATTTGCACATGTCAGAGGTACACGCTTGTACAGCCTATGCTAAGGACTTAGTGCTTTTCTATCAGTCACGACATTTCGATGGGCACTGCTCTACGCTTGCATGACATTCGCACGATGAATCATCGGTTTTAACAATCATCACCATGTTTTAATGTCAATGTTAGATTTTTATGTTAGAATTAGTTTGTACAAAAACGAACACAGCAAAGCACTGAATTTTAAATTATAGCACAATTTAGGAATTTCTCTTATAGAGGTGTTTTTAAACGATGATGATGGTAAACTACATACATGAAGATAGTCGCCGTAGCCTCTTCTGAAAGGATCTCTGCTAAAACCATCGACAAGTAGTTTAGAATTTGGTCAAAAATGTTTTACTCTGATCTCATGTTTTTATGTTTTCTGGGAGCTACTTATAGTTACTTCAAATTAATGTACTGTCGTGTATAAAAAATAAAAAAAAAATAAAAAATAAGTGTAGTATGTTGGGCGGTGTGCGCAGGGGTCTTCAGCTATTTGAAGCGAAGACAGGCAATATCCCTGCGCAGTGCGATTATACACGAACAATTACTTTAGAGAGAGCCGGATGTAATGCTCAGGATAGAGCCTCGTACTTTTGAAGTACAAGGACCTCTTGTCTATTAAGCCTTAAGTCCCGGGAGTCATGGGCAGGGTGATATCATTAATACAATGTGGTTGGGATAGAATATAGCATTTTATTCCATAGACACAATAGCCGCTGAAGGCAGGCAGTTATACTAATACCAAAATCTGATAAGTCTTTGCCGCAATAGAAAATTAAAATTAACATAAACCAAATATAAGGTACCTGGCCAGGTCCGTACACAAAACGTCTGTGCGCACTTAGAACGTTGTCCCGTTCACCATTATGATCCGTTGGGTTCGAGCACTGGTGCTGGTCGCGTCATCAAAGAGGCACGGCGCTCCTGCAACGCCCCGTTGCATGCGAGATAGTAGACGCTGGCTGGACCTTCCGAGATTTGCGCTGAGCCACTACAGGGACATCGGATCGGAGGCGGCGATGCGGCCTTTGGAAATAAGGTTAGGATCCGTGTGTTGCGCCTTGGGGTCGCCGACGACGGGGCCTGCGCCGTGGCATGCGGTCCACGGTCCGGGGAAACCGCACCCTCTGGCGATGGGGGGACACTCCAAGAAGCGTCAATTCATATGGCCGGGCGGGCACGTGGATTTCAACAGCTCATGTTCCCGACAACTTCGTGGCGGCGAATATCCCCTGTGTCCTTGCGCGTATCGCGGATTTTAAAGCTAAAGGTTAAACTATAGTCCCATGACGGGAAGCCGAGGGCGGCGAAAGTGAAAAAACCCCAAAAATTTAATGATTTTGCTCAAGCCATGTTAGTCATGGCGCCTATCCAGGAAGAGAGCGAATCGACTCGACTCGATTTGACATTCCATTTTGTCGCGCTCCGTTTCGCTTAATTCGAACGCACATCAAACCAACTTTTAAATATTCTTTAAAAGAACTAATGTTTAAATAAGGTATTTATTCGTTGAATATTATAATAATCTAAGTCGACGATATTAAAGGAGAATAATTAAAATTTTACAACAATCCTACCATGACTTCTTATTTGTTTATGATAAGAAAGGTTTGTTAGGACCCAAAACGGAACGTGTGTCACTAGCTGTCAATGTCAGACGTCCAACT
The DNA here is from genome assembly GCA_018467065.1 of Ephestia elutella. Lineage (NCBI taxonomy): Eukaryota > Metazoa > Arthropoda > Insecta > Lepidoptera > Pyralidae > Ephestia > Ephestia elutella. Next base: position 2,454,862 of record CM031573.1, on the reverse strand, counting down.
CTGCAGATTTTGTTGACAGTCTAATTCAATCATGGAATGCTTTGTTATGAATGTTTAATTTTCGATATAATTCCGTAAGTACACAAAATCGCGTCGAGTTATTGCTACCAATGGTTTCGGCGTGACTCAAAGAACGTTTTAATGTGCGGGTCTCCCTGGCTTCTTAATAAGTATTGTAAAAACAACATATGAGATTTGTGTACCGGTGTGTCACTTTCCCATTCAATTTGTCTGGAGACTAATGGATTTGAATGCCTGCTATTGTGGTGAGTCGAGAGCCTATCATGCAGGTAATACGCCACAGGAATAGTATCCCAATATATCAACTATTTCACCTAAAATATGACATGCAAAGTTGACCAGTTAGAAGTTCAAAATAATTCTGTAGTTATCACTACAATACCCCCCTTTTCGGCAAAGAGGTTAAGTCGTACTTAGCCGAAACAGCCGGGGTAACCGGAGAAAACATTAACCTATCCTACGGCAATATATTTTTAAATATAAAACTATCAGCTATATATGAAACTAACTCATGCTATTTCATATATTAAACTAAAATGTATGTTCTAGAGTTCTAAAACTAACTCAATTTATGTTGAGTGTCAGGAATACGGCGTCTGGCCAGACCGCTGCAATTCCCCTGCATTAAAAAATCATACTTACTTGGATTTCTAATGAGATAATCGCAAGTAGCATACTAATAATAAAGAATTATCTAAAGTAATATAGTTCTTACTTATGTATAATAAGAAAAACTATTTGAAATTTAATTAAGTATAGTAATCTAGCATTTCTACATAATTTACTAGTTAGTAATTAAATTGTAAACCTAATAAAGTCTTTAAACTAATGGAGAGCTCTCACATAAATTGAAATTTAAAATGTATAGCCGTTGGGCTGACATTGTATAAGGGAAAAAACTTATTTTCCTTTTTTTCTCAAAAATTAAGGAGTATTAATCCATATCCTTATATTTACTCTGGCGCCTAGAGTGTGTAGTTACAAAAGAAATTGGTTTTAATGAAAACGCTTGACAAAAAAATTTCACATGTGAGTCATGTCATATGTGAAAAATGAGGCCTCTAATTGGTTATACCAATCCAAAATAATAAAGTTCAAGATAAGAAAGCTGCTAGCTAGGGGACACACCTTGTGAGACTTTTATTATGTCCAGGACATGATATTTTCCATCTTTACCAGTTTCTATCTCCTGAAGGTTGTAAACAACATCCGAATGCTTCCTGACAACTTTACATCACAAAGCGCGGTGCTAGTTTAGCGGAGAAGAAATGAGCTGAACGACTGGTCATTTGAAGGTATTAACGAATTTGGAATGCCGCCTCTTTTCGGCAACATGCCATCCGTCATTATCTCCCGACCTTTAGCTAACAAAAATGGTGTGTGCCCGGTGGCAACATTAGTAATGCTATTCAAAGATAGCTACCACTAAATAAATCAAAAAAACATTTCAGTACTTTATGTTCTGAAGTATTCCGACTACGCCTAAGATCATCAATTCGAAGGAAAAAATCTGTGACGTCTGAGTCACCAGAAAATTTTAAATTCCACGACCTCAAATGGTCCTCCTTTAATATGTGAATAACGCGTTCGTCATCTTCCCTAGTCTCCGTAACATTGGTAGTCCTACCCATTGAGTTGGCTTGACGTACTAAACCGGGAGCTCCTAGTTGAGACAATGTGGGTTGTAACGCTTTAAGTGTGGAAGGGCCGGGTGGGTGGGTGTCAATTGCACCTCCCCGTGGTCGTGTATTAACAAATGAGGAAGTAGTAGTGGTAGGTGGTTTGTTTGCCTCCCCACTTACTTCGTGATATTGCTCTTCCCTTTCGCCGTCCGACATGTTGACAAAAATGTGAGGTTATATGTGTCAGGGTATGTAATAGGTTATAATAATTGATAAATTTCTAAATAGATACAGGTTACTCCCTGTCAATAAAAATAAATTAGCTCTCAAATTGAGATTAAATAGGAATTATGGCTGAGCGCTATGCTTTTTATTCATAGCGAAGCCCAAATAAAATATTAATTATTATATTATTAATTATAATATTATTTAGTAATATTATAATAATTACTATGAATTGTATTAAATGTATGCTTACAACCCTGTCGCATATAAACCTAACAAACACTAAAGTATAATAACTTTACAGTCAATGATATCACCAAAATTTCAAAATAACAAATGAGCGAGTTTAAAAAATTTAAAAACTATTTTTTAGAAAAAACTGCCACTCTCTCAGGACTCTCAGGCTCAAAAATATATTAGTTCGGGCGCCATCAATTCAATGATATCACCCTGCCCATGACTCCCAGGACCTAAGGCTTAATAGACAAGAGGTCCTTGTACTTCAAAAGTACGAGGCTCTATCCTGAGCATTACATCCGGCTCTCTATAAAGTAAGTGTTCGTGTATAATCGCACTGCGCAGGGATATTGCCCGTCTTCGCTTCAAATAGTTGGGGACCCCTGCGCACACCACCAACAACGATACACTTTTTTATTTTTTATACACGACAGTACTTCAACTATTTAAACACTATTTTACTTTCTGTATTGGGGCATTCTATTGATGATAACAAAAACGATATATTTTACATTTTAGTTTGGATTTTGAACTTTAACACTGATATATCAGGTGCAGTTTTGAATTATCTGGTTACATTGGCTAAAAAATGAAACTTTGGATCTCTTCATCTATTGAACTGCCTTACAAAGTTTGAAAATGGTGCCTAAAATCCAACCAAATTGAGTTGACCCCTTCTCTCTTCTCCGTAAGAAAACATGTGGTCACGTAGCCTAGTTACTGTCACAGTATTCATGGTCATGGTACATTTCGGGTGCACTAACAGCATGGGCGGGAGGCGCCGCTGTGGGCTCACCTGCGGCACCTGGCGGCCGTCTGGCAGCGCGCGAACAACGTCTCAGGTAAATATAATAATGCTTGCGTTTGGCCACAAGCCCGCGTAAACAGTAACCACCAAAATCGTATTTGGGAGGTATAAAAACCATTAATATAAATAATAATAATAACATTTATATTCTTACCATAATCAGTACAATTTAAGCTTATATAATCTAAGTACAATAGAGATTATGGTGGGCTGGCACCTGAACCTGAGAGGTCCTGTGATATCAACCCTAATACGCTCGTCAGCTGGCTAATTAGGGCTATCGCGTTCAAATATTCCACCAGATGTCAACACCTACGAGTAAGGACAGACATTTGTCAGAAGGTACAACAACGCTGTCAATGTCGATGTGTCAAATTCAAATGACAGTATTGTACCATTGACATGACCATACTCGCCTGTAGCGCCAACTAGTGAGAGAAAATACGATAACTCTCTCTCTCTCTCAGCCGAAAGACGTCCGATAACTCTCATTGGGTTTAAATTTCAGTTTATTTTGAGTGAACAAGCTTTCGAAAAACGATACATGTGAGTGTTGATTCTCCCAATGTTAAACCATAATCGAGTTAAAAACACGAAAGATTGACGTGCCCATTGTGAGTTCTCTATAAATTAACGTGGGACAGTTACTTGTGTATATGTTTGAGATAATGTATATTATATGTAATTGTTACTTGAAATTGTATCTACACATATATTTTTAGTCAGTATGATTGGCATTATACAAAGAGGTTTTTACGTTTCCATTAATTAGCGATAAATATGGTTCTTAACACTGTGGTAAAATATTGGACTAATTTATAGAAACGCATAATATTATTAAATAACACACATTTTACTTACCTCACCTCACGAGTTGTAGCTTTAGAATGATTTACCTAGTAGAAAGTTTCACGTAGATTTTGATTATTTATATTAGTGAAATAAATATTTTAGATGTTTTCACAAATACTGAAAATATTGAAAGTCTAATTTATATTCTTGAGAATACAAAATGTAAAAAACATTTATTGCCATCGTCGCCTAAGAAAATGAATTAATATCAATATAAACTTAACATATTTTAACGATAACGATACATAATTCGATACATTTCATAATCGCTTCTGCCTTAAATAAATTAACCATCATTTTATCGTTTGGTTTTCGCTTAGTTATTGATTTGTGTGTGTGAGAGTTTGACTGCTTCTAACTAGACGACAGCTAAACAAAAAAAACAACCAAATGTTCCGAAAGTAATAGTAATTGAAATAGTAATTGAATTGTAGGATTTTGTTTTGAGAGATAAAGGTATATAATGTATGAGAATTAATTCAATAAAGGAGTCTAACGTAAACAGTCGTATCGTCCTATCACATCCTCGCATGGCGACCCTGCCATCGCAGTCGGCGAATCATTGCGGGGCGGTATAGTGCGCAATTTGTAGGCGAAATCCTGGCAGGTCGCCATGCAAGGATGGGACTACTGATTGATACGACTCATACGTCACATACTTAAACTAGCTTTTGCCCGCGGCTTCGCTCGCGTTATCCTTTTTTAGCGGATGCCTACGTCATAACATGTACCTGCATGCCAAATTTCAGCCCGATCCGTCCAGTGGTTTGGGCTGTGCGTTGATAGATCACTATGTCAGTCAGTCAGTCACCTTTGAGTTTATACTTAAATCTATCTAAAGTTGCTACTACGCTACAGTTAATTTATACAAAAATTTTCAATCTTAATTTTAATGTATTACTTGAATAATAGCAGTTTAAAGTGTTAATTATAGGTGATTTGGAGGCAACTTAGCAATTTTTTTCTATCGAGAAAATTTTATGCAATCGTGTTTTTGAGTAACATAATCCCTCGTGCTAGTCCTGAAGTTTGCTATATCTTAATTTTACATTTAGTTTTACATTAATATAGATATTACAGACGATCATGTGAAGCAATCTGGCCTAGTATGGGCCCTTAAATTGGATTGCCCCCCAGTGCAATGAGTGTTATAGTTTTTTCGCTCACTAGTTGGCGGCGAGTGAGGTTAGTCAGATTGTACAACATCATCAGTTGCCAATCTCAAATGACAGTATTGTACCATCTGACAGACCTCACAAGCCAGTAGCGAGCAACTAGTGCGGAAAACGATAACCCAACCCTCATAGAGATCGGATATTCCAGTACATATTTACCTAAACTTCGAGGAGTACGTAACATGAGTGGTAATACCACCTCTAAAAAATTAAAAAAATATTTTCGATGTCTTTAACAAATAACTGAATTGAATAAAAATATTTAGTTTTTATTTTATTCATTTGAAGAACATTTCAATTTGACACAATTTTAGTACGGAATTCTCATAAGTATAATAATATGGTTCAATCAGTAATTTGTAACTAAATTTATATTATTTCTATAAAATTCAATAACAATTCATGATTTTTAAATCCCGGTGTTAAAAGTTTATTAGAGGTGGTATTACCACTCATGTTACGTACTCCTCGAAGTTTAGGTAAATATGTACTGGAATATCCGACTTCTTCTCATTTACCACCACGTCTTGATAACTTGATGTATTGTCTGTATATGTAACATTATGGTTGTAGGAGATCTCATCAAGGTCGAGCCCGCTGCTGGAGGCGGCGCGGGCGGCGAGGCCCAAGATCCAGTTCGCCAAGACCGAGAGCACCAGAAACCTGCAGCTGTCGCCTGTCCAGGTAAATACTTTCACCATTTTCCAAACATAAGTAACATAAGTAAGTAAATCGGGTAACGAGCGTGCCATAGCAGCTCTGGTACTATTCTGGAGAAATGATAGCTGGACTCGCCAGCAGAAATGTCTATTAGCTGTCAAATACGTGAGCGGGATGCTAATGCAACTGCCTGGAAAGAGGGGCAGAAAAGCAATTGACGAGGTACTCAATGTAACGACATGTTTTGCACAACGATTTATTGCGGGATTTTTTTTAATAACACATTAACTTTTTCCCGTGCGGGTAGGCAGAGACTAGCGATTTCTACTTTCTACGATCCTTACATATATTTTATATTTTTTAAATATTAACATGATAATTATCTTATTCCAGAACTAAAGGCGAAGCGGCGCTGCTCAGTCGGTCGCACGACCGTTGCCCCACTGGTGGGCATGGTCGCCGAGCGCAAGAAACGATTTGAGGCCTAACACACCGCGCCACGCGTTCATTACCTCCAAAATTATACCTTTTTGGAGGGAAAACGTCTCAGTACGTCACCCCACCACGCAAGCACCTGGCCACTTAGCTTCAACTAATACCCGTTTATAGATATATTATCACGCAGTAAGACTGTAGTAACATATTTATAGGAGAGGAAAATTATTGTTAAAAGTATACCCATGTGTAGAGGCAGATGTGAAATTAGATAGTTCCTATGAGTTATTACTGATTTCATAAATGTCAATTAATTTTATTTAAAGGTGCGGTTATGGTGTCATTTAATGAAATGATATTAATTCCTATTGGATTATAAATTTGAATATATTATAGCTGCATCTACATACGTATATTATATTGTTATGTTGATTAATTTGACCACTTACACGAGATTACTAGGTATTTAGGTAACTGACGTAGCTTGCACAAGCTATTATTTATCAGACACCACATAGAGTAGACGTTTGAATTATATAACATGTGTGTACTATGAAATTAGTTGTAGTTGTCCTAAGACCAAATAACCTTCAAGTGGCCAGACCTTTCTCCCACCCACCACACAAATTGTATATAACTTTATATTGTTTGTTTTACGTTATTATAGATTGTATATTTACACACTTCCTGCTCTTTAAATCTTACTCTTCTTTGTCATTTTATTTAAGTCTCATTTCGTTTTCCTTCGCGTTAACTTTAGACGATCGGTTAGTGATTGTAGACTTGTAAAAATTGTATTAACATTTGTGTAAATACTAACGTCTCCTCGCGTGTCCATTGCTTCTAGTTCGCATTGTCTTAAGGAATTGTTACCAAATATGTTTCTTATTTATGACATTCATACTTCGGGTGTTGTGCGAACGTGTGGCGTGTTTCAACCAGTCCCAATCGGAGTTGCAAAACGTTTTCAAGTATTTAAAAATTGGAAATATCTGTTGACACGCGCCGCTGCGTTCTTGCGATCAAAAAATACCCCTTGTTTAAACTTTTTGTAGATTTATACATAGTGTAGTATATTGATATGAAAAATTTTATATGACGCGATTATACTACAGACGAAAGTTTTCATATAGCTCCGTCTCTGTCGCACGCGCTTGCATTTTACGCGAATCCGCATCGAACAAAATTAAAAAGTTATTGCGGATCTAGTAAAAGGCAGGCCTGTCGGACGGAGCGCTGTGTTAGAGGCATATTGTTTAAATTAACCCTTAGTTAGGACGTTAAAGTTTGACATTTTCCGTTTTATCTCCGACACTTCCCTCGTGTGACTGTTACCATGTTCTCTTGGGCATTCGAAATCTGTCTTCCACTTATTCGTGCGTTCACTTTGTTGTGTATAGTTCACCGTAGTGGCGGCGTTGCGCGGTTGTCGCACGCGATTAGTCGCGTCGCGTCGCGTTTGTCGCGTCGTGTCGCGTTGTTGCTCAATATTCTAGTTCGCGTCGAAACCAAACGTCTGCGCGCGCGCAACCGCTCGCTGTCGCCGAACTAACTTATGTTATACTATGTCTTGCGTTGACGTTGTAAAGTGTTGGTTTATATAACAAAGGTTTAAAAATAAACTCACATAATACAACAGTTTTGTTTTATTTCCCTTATAAAGTTAACTTACTACAATTTTACTTTAAGGCTAAGTACTTGGTACTAGTAACTTTGAGTGCAACTATCATCATAGTTTTCTGACAGAAGTACTTAATATTTATTTAGGATAAAAATGGGCAAGAATTATACTAAATATAATTTAACATAAACAATTATAAATAGGTTATTATATAATACTGATGCCCTAATTGTGAAACCAATGCATAGCCAACACAAATCTAGAAAGTTGATATTTAAAATCACCCACCAAAAACGGATTTCTTGAAGTCATATATTCCTTCATATTTCATATTTTCCAATACGGCACGTAAGTTCTAGAGATTATTGCCTAAAAACGAACATAAAAAGTATGAATTCATGAACAATATTATAATTTGATTGTCTTCAATAATACTGACACAGTTGATAAATAAATTTCATCCCATATTTCTGGGATTTCTATAGAAATTAACATAGTACATTGATATATAGTTAGCCTCATCATGATCCTTCATAGCACAGAACGATAGATAGAATGATACTACGGTTAAAGGGAGAAGCCCATACAATCACAAAAAAAAATCTGTATGAGAGTTGTTGCTGGCAACACAAAGTATTTGTTTATCTGTATGCAAATTGAAATGTCAAGTGGTTGTCAAAATCTCTCTTCTCTTCGGTATCTCTTGTGGTGTGCATTGAACTTGTACTGCAATTATCGAAGTGTTCGAAATATACGCCTAAATCAGCAACAGAGCCTATAATTTTACAGTCCTGCCCGAAACAAGAGTTATCATTAAACAATACAACAGTGTCAGATCACAGCTGTATGAAGCTACGGTCCGGCGATCGTAACGCAAAACGGTAGGCGGTGTCGGATACATATATATTGTGTGAAAAACGTCGAAAATGGTCTCTCGCTTCGTAGCAGTCTGCTTTTGCGGTGCAATAAGGTGAGGAGCGGGTACGCCGCACAATTTGCGTAAAGGTCGTCACTCGCTGCGGTGTGCGTCACGAGCTCACGAGTTCACAATGAATTTTTAAGACGGTGATTCTGGGTCGTGACAGCCAGGTCTCGCGATTAATATCGCACGGTTGTGCTGCGACTAGTCTCGCGCTCGTAATGCACAACGGTGTTATATGCGGTGTCAGAAACATCTGTCGCACTGCGTCGTACGCAACGCAAACCGCAGCGTTGTGCGTTACGACCGCGAGACCGTAGCTTGAGGTAATTTATTTAACTTTTTTACAAAAAACATGTAAATGTCGACTTAAAGCCGGAGGCTTTAAGTCCAGTCAACAATCAGGTTGTAACGCGGCAACGCGTTGATCCTCTTTTGACCTATTTTCCGTGCGCTGGCACATTCATACCTATCTCAACTGTCACAAATTTAAATTGTATTGATTCATATTCTATTCTTCATTTTTGGATGTCATTCTTGACCCAGTTTCTATCGCTATCTAGTTTATATAAGTTACTTTCATTGAAAAGCTAAATAAAACTGTTTTAAACTATGATAATTACATATTAATAAGACCCATAAAGGGTAAGTGTAAATAGTTGTTACGGAAGTGATTTTAAATTTATAGTGCACAATGTGTCTTTCTAATCGTTCTTTATATTTATTTTAGGTCTTAAGCTTATGTTTTATATTAATAAAAACATCCTTACCCTGAGAATATTATTATTTGAGAGTCTCGCGATAAGGTATCATCCATGTATCATCCATGTATCATCACAAGTCAGTCACAGATCACAGCTGTATGAGCGGTCGCTCGGTCCGCGGCTGGGTGCGCGCGCGCCACTGAGCGCGGTCGCTGAGTACGCGGCGCCCGAAGGCCGTGTGGATGTCGCGGAATGGGACCTTCTTGCGGACCGCCTCGGGCCGCAGGTTCTCTTTGTCTGTAATAGGGGACCGGGCATTTTAATTTGATGCCTCTTTGAAAAATCTCATAATGGAATCTCATAATGAATCACCTCCTGCACAATAGAGGACTTAAGACCAGGTCCAACCTGAGCTGCAAAAAACAAAATTCATATGCGCTTAACCGCGGCGTGTGCGCGTTGCAATAAGATAGTTTTTTGCACAACACAATGTTCTACTTTCGTTGGCAGGATCGAACGAGGCCAACTACAGAGCGATCAGTGTGGCCAAATACCGGTCCAAACTAATTTGATAGCCATTCCGACTCTACAAGAAGATAATGGTAACTCTATTTTGAGCTTGTTTTAATTCAATTTGACTTAACAAGGATTGTGACCCTAAACATGTGAATGACAACGTAATATTATTTACTTTTAGAAGACGCCAGCGCAAGCACCAGGCGGGGAATGACCACGTATGAACAAATAAAAACTTGTACCAAACATTTTCAATAACAAGGGCATTGCAACTATTTTTAAACAATTGTTATTGAAAAAGCCAGTGATTGAAGGACTAATGTACTCTTTATTATTATTGTCATCTCAGCTTCTTACTTAGAATAACCAAATGAAATGAATAGGCTTTTATTGGATACGATGGGGCTGGCATATTGTCAAGAGAAAAGCTCTAAAAAAATAGAAATAAAAAAAAATTGCCATCACGGGACGCCCGGCAGATGTAAAACAAATGAGCAACGTAGTACGAAGCATCATGTGATTGACTGCCAAGCCACGCTAATAGATGTTTTACGTCAAAAACTGAACAGGATACTTACGATGTCGACTGCCCTGGACAACTTTCGCCTCGGTACTGGCCTCAGGCATCCTGTTGAAGGGGTTGTACCGTTGTCCACGCGGAGGAACCTTGGGCTCCTCCTCTGGCGGGGTTATGGTCACCAGCGCCGCTTCGTCCGCCGCTGCTTCGGCTGCAAACAGATTTAAAAAAAATTGTCAAGTTACTTTTTCATTTTGCATGATAAAAACTTCTGTTCCGGTGGCAGCATGTGGAACTAACAGTTATTCATGAGCTCTGTCACGTTTCACAAAGATTGTGGCGCCATCATGGTCGGAGCGGATAAGTTTGCGGACCAGTAAATGGTGTTACAGTTTTCACCATTTGATATCACGAAATGTTGTATTTTATCAGCATAGCAATACTCATTATTGCGGTCGAAGCCTGGCAACATAATGGGACCGGATGCGGGGATACGATGCGGCGGTGGAAGTAAACACAGTCATCTTAGCGATCCTTCCTGGCTCACCCTCGAGCCACTGTTACAGTTGATACAATTTAACTAGTAACAATTGATTATCTTTAAAAATGTGTATACAGACTGTCTCATGGACAGAGTCCACCACCATGTGATCATTGTTTAAAGAAAAAAAAAACAGTAGCCTTAACTACCTACTTCATTTATGGATTTATAGATAGATAGACATAAATAGTATCAGGAAACTATGATATATAGTTGACCTGTTTATTTATAACTTTTGCTTATAAGCTCATACAGTCTAAATATCTCACCACCTAAAATAGTCATTGTGCAGAACAACTACGCTCTGCTGCCAGAAAATGTGCGCAGAGAATCCGGACAAACGAAGCGCCGTGAACCTCTTCACCGAAAAAGACCAGATTTTAAGTGGAGACCTATAGGTCCCCAAAAAAGCCCGATGATACCCGACGGTAAAGATTATATACGGCACTGCGTCTGTCCGACTAGAGCCTAAAACCTAACCTATACGCAGTCTGCTACCACTATAGCTTATAAAGGGAGCTATAGGGCCCTATATAATAACCTAACTTAATAACTACAACCACCCACAAACCCAAGGGTCACTTACCAAACTTAATCTTCTGCTCTTCGGATCCAATCTTGAGTGTCTTCGGAAAGGGGGAATGCGGTCCCTAAACACCAAACCTACCCCGAGATCTCAATTCCCCAGAACAAACAAATAGATTTCTTCCCGAAGTTGGCTCGGCAACAGATGTCGGCGTCCCCAGGCAGCCACGTTTCGCATCTCACAAGAAACAGTCACAATAACAGGGTTTTTCACCAACACGAACGTTCAATAGTTATTTAACAAAAGGAAGCTCACAATTATAACTCAAATCAGTTATTACAAACAAAATTAACGCCACGCCGCGCGACTTCAAAATGCAACAACCCAAGATGGTGGCTATATCACCGCGATATTTCCTGCGACACGGCCTCGTGTGCGCGCGTTCAAAGGACCACTGAATGTCGACGGCCGGAAGCCGTCTGCGCAATGTTGCCAGGAGGCAAACGCAATGGCTATACGTAAAGCCAGCTATACACGGCGCTGCTACCATGCGACAGTGCACAGAGTTTATAAGCATCAACAATTTTTATTACAAACATCCCCCCGTCCCGGTCTGAGAAGCAGACCGCTAGCTTACTCTACGGGAAGGCGGGCGAGAGAGGTCACAGCTCTCCTTAAAATCGAACCGTCGACCAACACCTCAGCCACACGCGGAGTGCCATCTCCGCCAAGAATCAAACGTAATATGCGAGCTCGTCGCCAAAGCAATGAGGGCAAATTTGCCTCTTTTAACAATACTAAATCACCCTCCCTGGGAGGCTCAGTCCTGTCTGTCCACTTCACTCTTTGCTGCAGCAAATGCAAATATTCAAGCGACCAGCGACGCCAAAAGTCCTGGCTCATTTGCTGCAACATTTGAAAACGCGACAACCGATATACGCGTTCGTCCTTCCACGGGTATTCGGGCAGGGCATTCAAAGGCCCTCCCACCAAAAAATGACCAGGGGTGAGAGCTTCCAAGTCATTTGGATCTGGAGATAGCGGACAGAGAGGACGAGAGTTGAGGACCGCCTCAACTTTACAAAACACTGTGGCCAGCTCTTCAAAAGTTAGAGCCGTTTCTCCGATAATGCGGCGGAGGTGGGTCTTTGCGGATTTCACAGCCGCTTCAAAAATCCCTCCCCAATGGGGGCAACTTGGGGGACTAAACTTCCAGGTTATTCCCCTTTGAGCAGCAATTTGACTTAAACTAGTACAATTCTTATCAATAAACACAGAAACATCCTTAAGATAATTTACAGTTCCCTTATAGTTTGTGCCATTATCAGACCTAATAAGGGAAGGTAGACCTCGACGCGAAACAAAGCGATCCAACGCGGCGACGAAGGCCTCCGTAGTCAGAGCCGACACCACCTCCAAATGGACAGCCTTGGTGGCCAAACAAACAAATACACACAAATAGCCCTTCACAATACGGGCATTACGAAAGGGAGAAGCCTTGATCGAAAAGGGACCGGCAAAATCGGTTCCAACGCCGTCAAACGGTCTCGAAGGTCGGATTCGATCAGCGGGCAAATCACCCATCTGTGGTTGCATCGTGGATGCCTTCAACCTATAACATGCAATACATCGAAACAGAACACTACGGATTGCTCTTCGGGCAGACAAAATCCAAAATTCGCGTTGCAAAATAGCCAGCAAAGCATTGCACCCAGCATGGGCGTTACGAATGTGTCGATCAGACACCAAAAGCTGCACCAAGGGTCCGCCCTTGGGCAACAACAGAGGATGGCGAGTCTCATATGGAAGATCCGCCTTCCGGAGCCTGCCTCCAACCCGAAGAAGCCCATCCGAGTCGATGTACGGGTTCAAACGAGCGACCGCGCCCTTCAACTTAGCGCGTGCGTCGCGCAAAATATGAAGCTCTGACTCAAACCGTCCGGTCTGCACGACACGGACCCAATGCAACAATGCGCTCCGGCGCTCTTCTGCACCTGCAATCGGCTCCAACCGCTTTGCCTGTGGGTTTCTACAATTATGTATGAAACGCTTAATCCAACTGGTAACACCCAGAAGCTTATCCAAACTGCTATACCGAGCAAGTAGCCAATCCGGCTCCGACGTCGTCTCAGCGACTACAGCATGTACACGAAGCCCAGTCAAACTCAAAGAAGTAACATCTGTCTGACAGACAGGCCAAGATGTTTCTGATCCCACCAGCCACTCTGGACCCCACCAGAGCGGGTGTGACACCAATTCTGGTGCCGTACAACCTCGGGAAGCACAGTCCGCTGGGTTAAGCTCTCCCGGCACATGTCTCCATGTTATATCAATTCCGATATTCTGGATTTGGGAAACCCGATTTCCCACAAAAACCTCCAAGGTATGTGGGGCCGCGCGCAACCATGCAAGCGCGACCTGGCCTATCCGACCAGGCGAAGATGTCCCGTATCTCGACCGTGGCCGCCAGCTCACATGCAACGTGATGCAACAATTTAGAGAGAAGGTGAGCTCCACTCAACTCAAGCTTGGGAATAGTCAGCCTAGTCCTGATGGGGGCGACCTTGCTCTTCCCTAACAAAAGCGAGACATTGACCCGGCCATCGGCGTCAACTGTCCGCATATAGACTGACGCGGCGTAGCCTCGCTCCGACGCGTCACAAAAGCCATGCAGGCTGGCTCGATATTTCCCGGGGGCAATATTCGACGAGGCAAGGCAATCCGATTGACTTCCTTAATCGATGAAAACAACTCGAGCCAATCATCCAATGGAGGACCAAACAGCGGCTCGTCCCACGAGACGCCCAAAGTCCAAAGTCTCTGAAGAAGACACTTCGCAGAGAATATCACTGGACTGATCCAACCGCTTGGATCAAACATACGGGCTATTACGGACAACACCGTTCTCTTAGTCCAGACCTTTGGTATTTCCAAGTCCACTTGGAATGTAAAAATATCGGTTAGCGGCTGGTACTGCATGCCCAGCACCGCTATCCTGTTGGGATCATCCACATCCTCAAACAGGTGAGGGTTCTGTTGGTGATCCTCCGGGATCCCTTCTAGAACTTTAGGCTCATTAGACAACCACTTACGTAGCTCGTAGCCACCTGTCTTCAATATTTCAATCAATTCATCCCGCAGTAGGAGGGCCTCCTCAATACTTTGGGCTCCGGTGCACACGTCATCAACATACAAGTCACGTGACAGCACGGAAGCCCCACGGGGAAAGCGGATCCGTTCCCGCTCTGCCAATTCAAGCAATGATCTGATGGCGATATAGGGACTAGATTTCAAACCATACGTGTTTGTGTTGAGTTCATACACCGTCACAGGATCCTCAGGGCGCTCACGCCAGAGTATCAACTGGAATCGCCTGTCCTCAGGATGTATGACTGTCTGGCGGAACATCATCCGGATGTCCGCACCAAAAACCACTTGATGTCTTCTAAAGTTCAAGATGATGTCAATTATGTCCCTATGCAATTTGGGACCCGAATGCAAACACAGATTCAACGAAACCCCGTTCGAAGTGGGTGCGGACCCATCAAAGACAGTCCGCAACTTGCCCGTTGAGGCCTTCACCACCGCGTGGTGGGGCAAAAAATAATGCTCAGTTGAGCTCCAATCAACTCGAGCCGGAGACATGTGACCCAAATCCTCGTACTCGCGCATAAATTCAATATATTTATCGCGAAGTACGTGGTCACGCTGCATGCGTCGCTCCATGGACAGCAGTCGTTTCTCCGCAAGCGCCCTACTTTTGCCCTAGGCTAGGACGAGAGGCAACAAAGGGTAACCTAGTTACAAACCGACCGGAGGGCAACCTCTCCGTGGTCGATCGAAAAAGGGCTTCGCACTCAGCGTGTTCCGGATCCATCCTGGAACTCATAGGTGGCTCCTCCACCTCCCAAAACCTTTGCATGGTCTTGGCCAAGGACGCAGATGCGACAACCGGTGGCTCCTCCGCGGTGCCATTATCAAACACAGGGCCCATCAGGGCAAAACCAAAAATCGTAGACACTGCAATCAGTGAAGACGAACCCAGAGCCTTCTGTGTACCCAACAAAATCCAACCCAATACGTCCGAGCCCAGGAGCAAGTCCACTGGGCCGGGATGAAAGACAAAGGGGTCGGCCAAATCCAGACCCGAAACCAAAGACAACACACCCGGCGGTATGTCTGTCGAGGGGTGCCAACCCGCAATGGTATCCATTACCATAGCCGAAGTCGTGATCCTCATTGTGGAGGACTTCAGCGAAGAAAAGGTGACAAGTGTCTGGCCCGTCAGACACTTCACTTGTATGCCACCAACTCCAAGAAGTGGCACAGGCGAGTCCTCCACGACTAAACCTAACTGGTGTGCCACTCGAGTGGTAACCAAACTGCTTTGAGCCCCTGAGTCCAACAGAGCTCTCAAATTAATGGCTTCCCCCCCACGACCCCATACGCGGACCACCGCGGTAGGGAGCAGAACCGTCCGCGGCTCTGTCCCAGCAAGGGAGCAAGCTAGTTACGGGCTCCCCACTCTCTCCAAACCAGGGGCGCGCCACTGACCCGAATAATATGGCGGGCGAGTGCACATCCCCATCTGAGGGGGGGCATAACCCGCGGCCCGGCCATACATATGGTACGGCGGGTGGTACTCCAGCCGTGGGTACTCGTGCAGCGGCGGAGAAAACCGCTGCGGCTGCATGTGTTGGGCATTGGTAACCCGCGTGGAGGGGGGTGTCCCCACTCTCACGTCCGATCTAGGGCCCCCGCCCATGGGGGCCCTATCCGGGGCCTGGCCAGCCACATACTGGCCACGACCTTGGGGCGCGTGGTCCCGGTCCGCCAAGACCCGCGCCGGTACGCGACCCCCCTCCCGAGGGGGGGTGCGACGAGCGAAGCCGCGTCCTCCGTCCGATGGTGGAGGGCTTCGCGCAGGAGCGCCCCCGCCCATAGGGGACCCCTGCCTCAACAACCGGGGGCCATCCCCGTTCCGGTTCATGCAGAGCATCACGTGGTGCAGCCCACGGCATGCACTGCATGGTATGGCTCTGGGACAGTCACGTGCATAGTGACTGCCCAAACAGTAAAAGCAAAGTTCATGCCGCCTTGCCATGCGGCGCCGATCTTGTACTGGCAGTCTCTGCCAGTCCCTGCATTGCAGCAGGCTGTGGCCCATCCGGCCACATTGCAGGCAGTCCGCGTCCCCCGCGACTGCTGCCGTGTGTGCAACCCGCACACCAGCTCCACGCGGTGGCGGTTGCCGTCCCTGTTGGGGCCTACGTTCAGGCGCTCTGGATGGCGCTGAGTCCGTCATGGTATTCTCAGCCGCCCGTGCCTCAAACTCCAAAAACTTCACCAAGTCAGTGAATGTTGGTAGGGTGGTGCTATCCCGTTCCGCATTCTCGCGCTCAAATCGCGAGCGGATGTCATTGGGTAATTTGCCCAATACAATGTGCACCAGCAAAAAGGACCATTGGTCCACCGGCAGCCCCAGTGTGCGGAGCGCGTTACAGGCCACTGTAACGGGCGTGAGCAACTGCAGGCGCAACTGTGCCCTGTTGGCCACCTTGGGCAGGGCCATCAACTGTGCGGCGTGCGCATCCGCTAACAAACGTAAGTTTTGGTAGCGGGAGTTCAATAACTCCCAAGCCGTGTCGTACTGGTCGTCCTCCACCCGGAGGTGCTGGATGAGCGACCGCGCTTCACCCTCCAGAGTGGAGAGGAGGTAGGCCATCTTCTGGGCCTTCGACAAATCCTGTCGTGCTACGACCAGGGACTCAAACATATTTTTATATGCCACCCACTCCTCCATCCTACCCCCAAAGTGGGACAGCTGAAGGGTGGGGAGCCGACCAGTAACCGCTGGTCCTTCCTGTCTAACAGGTGTGCGAGGGGCTGGTCCGCCAGCCTGTTTCGCCCTTATTGCGGCCGCCGCCTCCACGATGTCATCGTGCAGACTCAGGATCTGGTCCAGGTCCGCCACGTGACCTGCGTAGACCTCCGGGGTAAGGTCGGCCTCGGTAAGCGCCGCCATGGCCGCTTCCGCGTTGTTCAATCGTGAGCGGAGCTGATCCGCTCTTTCCAGTATAGCGGCCTCCCTGTCCTTCCGGGACAGGAGTCCACCGGCCGTCACAAACCATCTCAATTCGTTGGCGAGTGTCGCCTTAGCATTGGGGACCTTCGCCATCGCGTCAAGTCACAAACAAAAAATAACAAAAGGTAAATAAAAAACAACAAAATCAAACAACTACACGAAGAACCGCGGTAGGTATGAGAATGGCACAAACCCGGAACGCACGGTACAAACCGCAAACAAATACAAAAAAGGTTACAAATATTCTTATACAAACAAACTAAGAAAAATGTAATAATTTTTACAAACAATTAATTATTTTTTACAAACGAACAAATAGAGGGTAGATAAACTACGCTCTGCTACCAGAAAATGTGCAGAACAACTACGCTCTGCTGCCAGAAAATGTGCGCAGAGAATCCGGACAAACGAAGCGCCGTGAACCTCTTCACCGAAAAAGACCAGATTTTAAGTGGAGACCTATAGGTCCCCAAAAAAGCCCGATGATACCCGACGGTAAAGATTATATACGGCACTGCGTCTGTCCGACTAGAGCCTAAAACCTAACCTATACGCAGTCTGCTACCACTATAGCTTATAAAGGGAGCTATAGGGCCCTATATAATAACCTAACTTAATAACTACAACCACCCACAAACCCAAGGGTCACTTACCAAACTTAATCTTCTGCTCTTCGGATCCAATCTTGAGTGTCTTCGGAAAGGGGGAATGCGGTCCCTAAACACCAAACCTACCCCGAGATCTCAATTCCCCAGAACAAACAAATAGATTTCTTCCCGAAGTTGGCTCGGCAACAGATGTCGGCGTCCCCAGGCAGCCACGTTTCGCATCTCACAAGAAACAGTCACAATAACAGGGTTTTTCACCAACACGAACGTTCAATAGTTATTTAACAAAAGGAAGCTCACAATTATAACTCAAATCAGTTATTACAAACAAAATTAACGCCACGCCGCGCGACTTCAAAATGCAACAACCCAAGATGGTGGCTATATCACCGCGATATTTCCTGCGACACGGCCTCGTGTGCGCGCGTTCAAAGGACCACTGAATGTCGACGGCCGGAAGCCGTCTGCGCAATGTTGCCAGGAGGCAAACGCACGGCGCTGCTACCATGCGACAGTGCACAGAGTTTATAAGCATCAACAATTTTTATTACAAACAGTCATGATCCTTCAATTTTTATTATCTTATCTAATCTAATATTGTATGTAATGGATGGTGCCTCTTTAAATACATTTAATGAGAGCAGAAATGAAAAGTGAAAGTAGTTTTGAAATAACTTGTAAGTATAACATTTAATTTTTGTTTCCAAGTAAAAATACTTATAAACTTCATTAATGCTAAAACAAGTGAACTTAATGCTAAAACATTTTCTCTCACCCAACTATCCACAAGCTAGAGTAAATTCAGCTGTTTTTTATCCATTTAATAAGAAAACCTACAACATAAAACTCTAGCACAACAACAAAGTATCAATGTTGACTGACCTTCTGCCTCATCCAGCTGCCTCTGTAGTTCGGCGACCATCAGCTTCATGTAGTCGTAGCTCGCACATGCCAGAGCCTTCATCCAGGCTTCCATGGAGGACTGCGAGTTTGTGCAGAAGTAGTAGGTCCGACCCCCCTCGCATTGAAACACTATTTTGAAGCTGTATGTCTCTTCTTCTGTTAATTCTGTAATTTTTTCAAAATAATCATTTTTTTTTACTGTAAGTAGGTACTTAAAATAAGCATGATTTCAACTACATGCCACCCAAAAAAAATAACAAAGATATCAACATTGTTGGCAAAATGGACACAAAATGTTTGTCAGATTAAAAATTTAAAAAAATTGTTGGAAGCACTACTTCATTATAATCGGGCCGAAACCTAAACTCCCGTATGACAGGTGTCATCAGGGTCAAGCCCATGAAGTTCCGAATTTTTTGATTTTTAAATCTATGCGCGGAAATGTAGTATGCATCCGGCTACAATAAATCGATAGTGAAAATATAAAAAATCGCGATACATCGTTTAATTTGTCGATTTATTTAATAAGGTTTGTTATTGATTTTTAAATGCTGAATATAACAATTATAGCACCTAAAAATTTAAAAAAATTTACATTAAGGCAATACAAAAAAAATAGAAAGAAGGACTCACGCAATGTATAGAATCAATGTATAGAATCGTAAAATCAGAGTAGATAATATTATTCACTATGAATTTATTATCCATGTTAGTGACTATAACAGCTACTTTGATGGTTAAGACTTCTGATTAATGAAAATAATTATTTTATTTGGATCTGTTATTTTTACTTAAAATCAAATAATCGTAGCGACTCGTGTTTAGGTACATCACTATTATTGTCAAACTGACATACGTCATACGGGAATTTAGGTTTTAGCCCGATTATAATTTGGTATTTACATACATCGCCTACAAAAAAAGCTATTACATCTATCTATTACAATATTGTAAATTATAAAAGTAAGTCAAAGTCAAAAATTCTTTATTGAAACTTGGCCTTTAAAGAAGGCTCTTTTTCATGTCGAAAACTAATTATTTAATCATAATATATTATGTCTCAAAGCTAAAAACTACTAGCATTTCGGAACTAGCACTGCTGAGAAGAAATGGCGAAAGAATCTCATGAAACAGTCTTGGTGCCCGGTAGAACTGTAGCAGATCTGACGCACTAAAATAGGTTTTAGGGGGGAGAGAGGGGGAAAGGGAGAGGGTAACTCCCCTGGTACACTCGTGTGCAAATGAACTTTTTTTTAAATTGAATTTTTTTAGGATATCATCAACATAAACAAGCTATGACAGTGTTATTTCATGATACTCAATTTAAAAAATGGGGGAAATCACCCCTATTCTCTTCTTTTCCAACTTCTTTTCTGCCCTCAGTCTTTCCGGGTGCTCATAAAAAAAATAACCTGAACCTAACTTCTTTTCTGCCCTCAGTCTTTCCGGGTGGTCATAAGAAAAATAACCTGAACCTAACTACTTTTCTGCCCTCAACTCTTTCCGGGTGGTTATAAAAAAAAATAACCCTAACCTAACTTCTTTTCTATTCCCGGAAAAGTAACTTGTGATGCATAACGAAACGTTTTACCAAGTGACCTGTCACTATAATGGCGGTACCTGTCAAAATATACGTAAAAATTGGAACAAATTGTGGAAACTTTAACATTTTTTTTTTTCGAAACTATTGCGAATCGCAATTAAAAAATTTTGCAGAGGCTTATTTTGTGATTACCTATACACAAAAAATATGGAAGCCCAACTCACTGTCAGATGTGTTACAGTAGAGCCCTATTAAATGCCAGCAACGAAAAGATACCAGCATACAGGCAGTAGCAGTTGGTTCAGACACCTACCTATAGTGCATCCTTCCAATATGACGACACCGACAGGTTCCTTGTCGCCCTTTTTATCAAAGTAGAACAGGAGGTTTCCCTTCAGGGTGCACCAGCGTTTGTGGTAGCTCTTGCCAACTTCAGCCCGCATGTCCAACCAGCCATCGCGGTCCACGGGCGTCGCTGACGACGCAAATGCTGACAAATTCTTCTCATTTATCTTCATTGTGGCGATGAAGTATCATTCACAGTATCATTGCCAAATTATATTATGCAGTCACGTAACAAATATACACCAGTTTATGTTGATTCTACACTGTTAATTTTTTTCTTTGATTTCTATGATTTAAAATTATCTAAATACACAAGCACAACAAATAAGCCAAAAAAAAACAGAAAAAGCAAAAACTGAAAGCAAATGAAATAATTTGATACTAACTGACTGACACTACATGACATTGACAGCAGTAAAAAAATAAAAAAAATAAAAATAAAATCCGTTTCAGGTTACAATGACCCATAAAAATACATTAATTGAATACAGTCAGCAGTAAATATAGGCAATGGCAAAATTTATTGTGGTTAATGAAAGGAAGTAAAAAATCGGCCATGTGCGAGTCTAACTCGCTCACCAAGGATTCCGTACATGCAAAGCATCTCACATTATAGCTCTAACTAAAAGTCCAACTAGTTTCAAAAACAAACTTAACTTTGCAGTTCGATCCCTAAGACTCATACTGAATCCAGCGCAAAAATAAGTTTGTAACACTTTTTTTAGACTTCCAAAAACATATTCACAGTTTTCAGATTTATTCCTGTATTAATATTGTTAGACCTTGCTTTTTGCCGAATTTCATAATTTTAGGTCAACGGGAAGTACCCCATAGGTTTTGATATTGCTGCCTTATCGCAAAATATGCAAAAACTGCGGTGCGGTAATATCTCTTGATCGCGTTGACGTATAATTTTAATTATTTTTTTTTGTTGAAAGAGACCGTGGATCAGAGTATTCGATATTAATTTAAACTTGATACCTTCAGGCGTTCCTGAAAAAAAAAGTTTGACAGACAAACGGATAGACAGACAGACAGCCGGACAACAAAGTGATCTTATAAAGGTTCCGTTTTTACCTTTTGTGGTACGGAGCCCTAAAAACGGCCCACGCAAGCGTGTGTGTACATTTATTCTGAAAAGAGACTGTTGAAAAGAGATTTCTTTTTGTTAGGTATGTGTTAGCCACTTCTCAGTTAATGGCGATAGACGTATGGATTTGTATGAATACCAATATGAATATTTGGGGCCTTGGTGAAAGCGCCCACTTAGGTGCCTGGGCAGGGCACTGTATCTCACAGTGCTGATGCAGGGCACCCTTAGGTGCCGGGACAGAGCACTGTATCTGTCAGTGCTGTCGCAGGGCACCGCTAAGCTGGTACTAGGTGTTGGTGGTTGCCGTAGAGGCCAATTAAAGGCGGGGTACTTAGGTATTTGTTTAATGGGTTGGTTTTTCATATAAAATAAAACCCAATAGGTGGATATAACACCACCAGTACATAATATACAGAGGTACCACTTAACACTTGTGTGGGCCGGTTTAAAGCGCACTGATTAGGGCAGATCACAATCACGACCTGACGGCGATGCCGTTGTATATCACTAGTGCACCACACACTTAGGTAACTATCTGGTTTAATTATAAAACAATTGGTAAAACCAAAAACCATCTGCCGTTTTGGTTACAAATCTCAAATCTTCTGTCAGAAATTTTCACTCTCATTTCCTCATCCGGTGGCGGTGTTGCCAGCCTGGTGGCAGTGTTGCCAGCCGGATGAGAAAATGTTGTGCGACAAAAGCGCCACAAATACAATACACTTGCACCACTTGCACTGATAAAATTGGCAGAGACAAGGTAGGTTGTCTCATGCACATAAAAAAAAATTACGGAAACGATAAGTACAATAAGTAGTATCGAATTATCCTTCTAGGCAAACTTGTGTGTATACAACTTTGCCTACGACTTTGAGCTCTTGTAATTCAGAAAATTGGTGGAAATTAATAAGATTTGGTCTCAATAGCAAGCCATTATGTCTTTCTTCCATTTAAAATCATTTGAGAGTCAAAATTATGAATAGGTTTCGAGAAAATCGCAAAAAACGCCAAATTCCGTGTACTGTTATGGAATTTTCTCTCCACAGTAGGTACACAAAAAAAACAGTCTGCCCCCCCCCCCCCCTAAATCCGCTACTGACAATGAATGACATTGCAGAACTACAATGTGTAGGCAGGTACCTACAATGTAAAACTTCATCATAAAAAAGTGTATTAAAAACATTTGCATAAACATTGTAGAACTCAGGCAGGTACCTACAATATAAAACTTGATCATAAAAAGGCGTCTTAAAAAACATTTGCATAAATAGATGTAAGTTGAGTAAGTACCTACCTTCTTACATTAAACCGTCTCCATCCAGTCAACAGAAAACAGTTGCCGCATATTATCGGAGGACAACGTTTCTTTTAAATAATTAATTAAAAATGATATGTGGTTTTGGACTACAATACGGTTTTCTTTTGTTTTTGCCTGTCTATGTATTTTGTAGAATTTACCAAAAATCTTTGACAAAGAAACGAAAAGCTGAGTTAAGAAATAAGGTAAGAAAATTTTATTTTTTTCTTGTGAACTTATACTTACTTACAATAATAAAACCGTTTTTTAAGTACAGTTAGATGCAAAGAAACCTAAACCTGACCCCCTGTGATTAAGATTCGGTGAGATAGGGTCAAGGTTCTCTGCATGTGATTGTACATAGAGATATTGGAGAAAAATGCACCTATGTATTTTATAGGGCCTATACATACCTACAACCAAAATATTTTTTTCAAATTTTTGTCTGTCTGTCTGTAAGTCTGTTTGTTACGAGCATCACGCAAAACCTACTGAATCAAATTTGATGTGGTTTTCACAGACGTAATATTGAAGATTTAACTCGAAATCTGGCCCAGGTTTCTTCTAAATTAAAGAATTTAGAAGAATAAAGATTCTTTAAACTTAATTGTAGGGTTAAAATGAAATGAAAAAACAGTTTGTTAGAATAACCTTAATTAAAAAGAAAGTCCGTTCTCATATCTGGACCTGAAACCTGTTTCTTCTTGAAACCTGAGATTGAGGATATTCACAATAGTAAATTCCTTGCGGACAACGTTGCGAGCAAAGTTATAGTTAGATAAATAAGTAATTAAAATAAGTGTGGTGAGCTGATGACGACTCGGTACGTCACCGTCAGATGACATTGCGTGTTTTTTGTAAGTTTTATAGGTACCCCTCCTGTTACAAAGATGTTCTTGTGCATCTCAAAATTAGCAGAAGCCGTAATATATTTGAGATAAGTACTTAGTTGATTCTTAGGGGTGCGGCGATAGATGATCCGTCGTCCGTGGTATCGATTCAGAACTCCAACTAATAGTTTCCCAAACTTCAGGTGGTAGTGATCACTGGCGCCAGTTCAGGCATTGGTGAAGCATTGGCCCACGAGTTCTATGAGCATGGCTGCAAGGTGGTGCTGGCTGCGCGAAGGACCAACGAGCTGTTGAGAGTCAAACAGGACCTCATGTCCAAAAAGTTGGTGTGTATCCTCATATGTATACATACATACGTATATTATCACGCCTTTCCCCTTTGTTTTTTATTATATCATTGATGAAGTACTGCTTCCATGCTGGTTTGGGAGCGAAGAAAAACATAGAATGTGCCAGCTGCTTCTCT
The DNA here is from genome assembly GCA_018467065.1 of Ephestia elutella. NCBI lineage: Eukaryota > Metazoa > Arthropoda > Insecta > Lepidoptera > Pyralidae > Ephestia > Ephestia elutella. The sequence goes on along the minus strand of CM031573.1, from coordinate 2,430,292 downwards.
TCCCACGCAGATTGTAAAAGTCAATCGAGGGAAAGGGATTTAAACTGGGGATTCCTCCACTCATAGGCGATGGGCTAGCAACCTGTCACTACACCTGAATCTCCATTCCATCAGAGAGCCCACTATTCAGCTAAGCGTGGCGTCTACCCCGTAAGGGATAAAGACGTGATTCTATGTATGTATGTGTACCTACTCTCGAGAATTAGCAATAAGCAGGCATATACACTTTTTACTTTACTACCTACGCTAAATACCTAGATACTTTGTTGTTAATGGAAGGTTGAAAAGTATACTTTTGCCCTTCGAATACGAAAGTATGCCACATTTATCCCATAATTTTGTCCCTACATAAAGGTACTGAGCGTTACGTCGCAAAATGTCCCTTTCGCAAAATGTCCCCTGGTCGCAAAACGGCCCTTTCGCAAAATGGCCCTTTCTCAAAATGTCCCTTTCGCAAAATTGCCCTTTCTCAAAATGTCCCTTTCGCAAAATTGCCCTTTCGCAGAATGTCCCTTTCGCAAAATGGCCCTTTCGCAAAATGTCCCCCTCTTTCCAAAGTGACCCTACGACCCCCATAGCATTTTTTTTTACTTTGTATATAATGTTCTTTCAAATTACAGCGGCAATCTTTCATCATTTTTCCATGTCTATAGTGATCAATGAAAAAAAAATAAAAAGGAGGTATAAATTAAAGCAAATCACACTAATCATATCACACTTATAATAATATGTGAAAGTTTGGATGTGAGTTTTATTGAGTAAGTAAATCACGTAAAATGTACAGGAGGGATTTGGATGAAATTTTGTAGGTACATGGATAGAAAAACTTCGGGGATAGCACATAGGGCGACACACAAAGTAAAAAAAAATGCTAGGGGGTCGTAGGGTCATTTTGGAAAGAGGGGGACATTTTGCGAAAGGGCCATTTTGCGAAAGGGACATTCTGCGAAAGGGCCATTTTGCGAAAGGGACATTTTGAGAAAGGGACATTTTGAGGAAGGGCCATTTTGCGCAAGGGACAATTTGCGAAAGGGCCATTTTGCGACGTGCATCAGTGGCACAGAATTAATATGGCAGTGGGCAGAAAATGATCGAGATTATTATGATGATGGTGACGCGATAAAATACCTAATTGAGCTAAATATAAAGAGTTATGTTTTTAGCCACTAGAGTCTCCCGAGCCTGTGGTTGTTCAGCTGGACCTTGGCAATTTGGAGGAATGCCAAGGGTTCGTGAAAAAAGTGCTCGACATTTGTGGCCATGTCGACATTTTGATAAACAACGGAGGCCAGGCGCACAGTGGGTCGAATCTCAAGACCAAATTCGAAATTCACAAACAAATAATTTATGTTAATTACTTTGGGACTGTCATCATAACAAATGGTGAGTTGTGAATAATATATACATGTGTAGGTACATTGTTAGTGCCCCAATGTCAAGGTTTCCACACAGTGGCGTAGCGTGCCTTGTCGGGGCCCCGTATAAAAATTTTTTTGGAGGCCCTTATATGGAGGTAAAGATTTTTCACAAAAGAAAAAAAATATTGTGAGAAGAAATATTTATTTATCACATAATTTACCAATTTTACAAATAAAAATCGAATTTTAAATATTCACTCTCCCTGCCTTTTTTTCGGCAAACTAATTTATTAAATCATTTATGGCTGATGATGATTTTAGTTTTTCTAAAGTTTCTGCCTCTATGGACAATAGTGAGATGTCTGACAGCCGTTCTTGTCCCATCGAAGACTTTTGAACGCACGCTTAAGGCGGGAAAAAAAGGAATTGCTTTATAGAATTTTGTCATTTGTAAAATAAAATAAATTAGAAAGTTTTTATTCTTTTTCCTTACACACCTTGGGGGCCCCCGTGGCCCGGGGGCCCCGTATAATTGATACGGCAAATACGGCGGTAGCTACGCCCCTGTTTCCACAAGTCAGTTTATGACTAAATATAAAGATAGAATTACATAGGGGCTACATACAGCACGAAAATCACCTACCTGTGTGTGTAGTGCCTCTTCCAAAATTAAACATCTTGTACTTTGTATCCTAATTAAAAAATTCTGACGTTTCAGACGGAACCGAGGCTTGGCATTTTAATTTGGCCAACACCGAAACTGTTATCACTAAAGGCAATTTTTCACAATATTAATCTATATATAATAAGACAGTAAAAATATTTTGTCTGTACATTTTGTATTTTTGACTGAAATGGATAGAGGGACACGTAAAATGAATAATAGAAAGCAAAAAAAAATTTTTTTTAATTTTTTGTCTGTCTGTATGTATGATCACGCTAATCTCCGAAAGTACTGAACCGATTGAATGAAACTTTTTTTGTTGTATAGCTATTAAGCCTGGGCAACATTTAGGCTATAATTTATTTTGAGAACTGGAACACCTGATGAAGAACTTAACAGAACAGCTAAACCATAAGAAATATGGAAATGGTGCCTTAAAAAAGTCTTTAGTCATGAATATGTAAGATAACCTTAGTCATGAATATGTAAGACAAAGACAAGGCTGCCTGACCACTCCCTGAGTTTGAGAGCCTTTTTAGGGTTCCGAAGTAAACAAGGAACCCTTATAGTTTCGTCATGTCTGTCCATCTGTACGTTTGTCCGCAGTCTACTAGTACTAGAAAACTGTAATTTACAGATATAAATATTTATTACTGTACTGTAGAATAAAATTACGAAAAAAAAATTTTTGAGGGGGCCTCCCCTACACCTAAAGTGGGAAGGTTCTTTTTTCTCTCGATTATACCATCGTGTAGGGTATCATTTGATAGGTCTTTTAAAAATATTATGAGATCCTACCTATGTGAAGGAAGACCATTTTTTGTTTTAGGAATCCGTTTGCGAAATATTTAACTTTAAAGTGTAATGAGTACTTAATAGACGATAAACTTACAAAATTGATTTTAGTATGAAAAATATTCGTAGGAAAAATTTCCATTCTATATGATGGTATATACTTAGGTTATTTTCATTAGTTATATAAAACTGGAAGTAAATATAAGTTCAAGTGTCCGCATTTCTACAGGATAGGTACCTTCGGAACCCTACATTACGCGTGGCCCGACATGCACTTGACCAATTATTTTCAATGAATTTGCATTACATTTCCAGGTTTTCTTCCATCGATGCGAGAAAACAAGTCAGGCCACATTGTAATAATGAGTTCAGTGCTGGGCCGCATGGCAGTCCCGTTCCGGGCGCCCTACTGCGCGTCCAAGCATGCCCTGATCGCGTACGGAGACTCCCTAAGGGCTGAGGTCCGCAAGTTTAATATCGACGTCTCAGTCATCATCCCAGGGTTTGTCAAGACTGAGATATCGGTCAAAGCCATCAACGGTACCACTGGACAACCATTTGGAAGTAAGTGTTGTTTACCTGTGAATATCTCAGCCAAGGGAGGAGTCAGTCCTTTTTTGATATTCAATACAATACAAAGGTATTCTTCAGTTTTTTTTAAATTAATAATAAGATTTATTTATTAACATGTTGAAACAGAGGACAAATAGCTTCGAGCCAACTCATTATAAGCTTCTAACACCCTCTCACACTTTTCTTTCCTTCGACAAGCTTCTTAGCTTGTCGCATCACATTCATTGCCATGTATAAAAACATAAAACAATTGTAGAGCTAGAAGATGGCGCTGAGGACGGCTACTCAGCAGAATACGCAGCGAAGAAGTTCCTCGACATGATCGTGAACCGCGAGAAGGAAGCCTACCTCTGCCAGACTTGGCTCAGCCTTGGCATCATCATGAGACAGGCGATGCCTTCCCTCTACTTTTACTGGATGAGTAAGAGGACACATTGATGCCTCTAATATCCATTCTAAAATTTTGTAATATAATTTTTATTTGTATCTTGTATTTTATTCTATAATCACATTATCTGCCTTATCTTTTCCCATTTTCTGGGGTCGGCACAAAATAATCACTACTTATAACCCCTCACTCCCTCGGAAATATTTTTAATAGCTACCGCTCAAAACTAACGGCAAGCACCAATGGCAAGCCTTTCTATTGGACGAGCAGGCAGTGACGTTTCATTTGTCCCTCAAGTATCGTTTATGAATAGGTTTTTGAGCCCCTGTGAGCTGACAGGCACTATGAACCCAGAGTATATAATCACTACGTTTATGAACCTTCCAAGTAACGTTTACTTGTGAATACGGGTGTTTATGCTTTTTCTCCTACTTTAGTCGTATGAGGGTCATGGTCTATGATATGGAATGAAACACACACACGCCTATCTTGGCAATGGTAATGAAGTGGTTTGCCATTGATTTCTCCGTTTCATACACTAGCTGATAATCATCAACCAAAGTGCAGGTGTCTTCACGATGTTTTCCTTCATCAGAAGCAAATGTAGTTTTAACTTAAAGTACCCGTGTACCAAATGGCTATCCTGCGTTTTCTTTACGTAGCTCAACCACTACTAGAAGACGGCGCGGCGGACGGCTACCCAGTACAGTACACAGCCAAGCAGTTCCTGGAAATGATCGTGAACCGCGAGAAGGAAGCCTTCCTGTGCCAGCCCTGGCTTAGTCTAGGCCTCATCACGAGACGGGCACTGCCTTCCGTCTACTTCTATTTTATGAATAAGAGGACACATTAGGGCTCTAAATTTCACTATAGTCGATGGTATAATTTATTTTAGGCAAAAAGTTATAAAACCTTCAATATAATTTTTTTCTAAAATGTTATAGGTATGTGAATTTTAATGCAAGATGCATTAAATATTTTATTCTGAAATTCCTAATACAATGCAGGACAAAATGTCAACAAAAAAGATTTGATCTCTTATTTTCAAAATAAAACAATGCTCTTTAAATATGTAATATTTTATTCATAATTATTATTACCTATTTTCACAGTTATTTATAAAGTTATATTAATATCAAGTATTACTCTAATTTTGTTTTACGATATCTAATGATTGCTCTGCTTAGAAAATTTGATTTCCACACCAATCATCAGATTTGACGGCTTACAGCTAATATTTCACAAAATGGTGAGGTCTATGTACAGTACGATCCCAATTCCCTAAAAAAATTGACAATTCACAATAACAAAAAGAGGTCAAAAACGAAATCCTAAAAATAATTCATTCAACTATAATACGAATCTCGCTTAACAACTGTACAAATACATATTACGAGTGGTTTCTTTAAAACGAGCTCCAGCGTCAGGCAATGCGGCAGGAACGAGCGCGTATCGGGAACTACGTCTTCTATGTACAAATGTCGTTTACAAAACAAAACATAAACTATATACAACATCGTTAAATATTCTCAAATGTTGTAACACATTTAAAACATTTCATATTCAACTAGGCATAATTCAGTTAAGCGGCGACAGCCGCAGCAACTCTACAAATTGCCTACGTCAGCCACCGCTGACCACTCAAATTATACATAAACAACAAAATAATAACAAATTTCGATTTCACATCATTTGTTCAATAAATCGGATCTGTCTGTAACAACTCAGTCATGCGTTAAAATGATTTTTTTGTGTAAAATAAAATGACGTAAAACGGTCCACATCGCGCGTCGACGTATTTACAGCGTCATCTCACACGCCAGCTACTGCTTACGATTTAAATATATTAAAATAGAAAATTTCACATAGCTACTAAAATGTCGGAGATTCAGCGAAGCAACGTGCGTTGCTTCCGCGCTCCATTTATATTGTTATAAAACGACAGTGTCTAATTATACAAATGCTACTTTCGAACATGAACTAGGTCTCTCTTTATCACTATTTAACTAACCGTAAACTATTGGTGTTACTAATTAGTTTCCAATCGGAGGTTTTTTCATCATAAGAAGACATTATTTCTAGCAACTTCTGTATATATTACTTTAGAATGTTTTCTCCACGCCGCGCGACTGGTAATAACTTTAATATTAGACAAAATGTATGCTTTATACAGGGCGTTACGAAAAATTTATCTCAGATGGACTGGACAATATCTATACCTATTCATAAGTTTTAGTTTCTTGACATTTTAGTAACGGCCTGTATAATGTGCGCAGGCGCATCACGGCGGCGTGGGCAGTAACGGTTGAGCTTATTGTTCCCTCGTATAAAACTGTACAAGAGTAAATACTACCCATGTTCTGATACAATGGTCAATTCGCCTAATATAATTGCGTCTAAATCGTAAATACTATCGCGCTTATATAACGAGCTGAATAACTAATAGAATGATAGAAAATAATTTAAATTTACTCCAACGTAAAAAAGATTATAAAAATAATACATTTGAATTTCGCCGAGACCAAACGCGAATAGACACAGGTAAATGTCTAACATTAGGTAAGATTTTATTCGTTAACGATAGTCGTTTACCCATTTCTAAACGCGATTGAGTTTCAACAAGACAATTTATGGTATCTAACTTTACACATATCTAACTCCTTTGGTAATTCGTACCGGTTTATCATAACGTAAAAAATAAAATATTTCATTTACACAGAGCACAACAGATAATATTACTGCAATACATAACATGTGACGTCCTCTCCACTAACTATTTCACTATATTCATATGACAGTGTCTTTTATTACGTAAGGCCCTTTTTCACTGTTTATTTTAAGCAGCTTATACATAATGCTGTGATGTACCAACATTATAATATAGTATACTGGCAATGAAATTTCAAAAATGGCAAAAGCTTTGGCAATTAATAGTATTTTTATATATAAAAACACAAAGATGGCTCATTCACAGAATAATGGCTTAATATTCGAGTACTATTTCATAAAAAAAAAATATTTTATTTGTAATTTCTGTCTGATTTCAACCGATTCGATATTAATTCACTTACAATGTCTAAACAAAAGGACCTATATTAATAAATAACACACAAAAGAGACCATTTCACTGACAGAAGTCATCAAACGCGTTTTTATAGGTTAGAAATACATTACAATATATTCTCTTACATTAAAATGATTTAGCTATGGTAAAATTGACGATAAGCTACGCAAAATGAGGTTCATGGTACAATGTGGAGCGAGAGATCGGGAAGTATGAGAGTAGGTACAATGGAAGCTGGCCCTCCGGAGGCACGGAGGGTCATAAAGTGAGGTCATTCCTAGCTGACACAAAAAAAATTACTTCAAGTGTACCCAGTTACAAAATGTTACATAATATTTGTTGTCATTGTTACACTATGTTACAATTTGTTGAAAAAAAGAGACAAATGTTTTATAACATTTTGTAACATGTGTGTGGCACCTTTATATCAAAATGTCAGTTTACTCAATATTGGCATTTTTTCATGCTATTTAGCTGCCATCAAGCAATCAATCTTTATATAGCACATTGCCAATGTCTTTACAATAATAAAAAAGTAATATTCCATTTGTGCCGACTAACAATGACCCATAAATAGCCCACGAGATAATCTCACAGTATAAACTTTAGAAAACCATTCATATGCCAAATTGGACCTCCGTTATCGAACTAATAATCTAGATTCCCGGCTTATCTAGTTACGTCTAGATTTTATATAACATTTTTTGATATCTTTAGTAGTTTGTGCGTGGTAACATTTGTATCGGCTCGCGTTTGTTGCTATCTAACTGATGTGTAAAACCCTAGAAGGCACATAAGTTAGATCGCATCAAACACAGCCTCTAGCTAAACCACATTACTACGCATTCTATCTCGCTCTTTCTAACGATAATTTAGTGAGACAGAAAAGGACGAAGATATGAATGTGTGGTCAAATGTGGCGTAGCCTCACGTCGCCACGTGTCGCAGACGCTACGCAATCTTTGGAAACAGCACTCATGTCCGCGGACTGAGCGGCGAATGTTATTGCACGGAGCGACTTCACTAGTCACAATGAACTTAAAACACTTATAACAAGCAGTCAAAATCAATAAATGGAGCTAAAAAATAGATTTTATTTATTTACATGCTTGTTACCTTTCTTTAGCCTGTTATTTTTATTATTTTTGTCAAAATAAATTAAGATATAAATAAATCACAGACAATAAATAAATAAATACTAGTGTCGTTAATTCCTTGACAAATGATTTCGCTTCGTGCTATAACTTAACAATATTTTACCTGTCGTGTGGATCTCACGCATTCCGCTCTTTGTAATTACGAAAATTTTCTTGTTATAATATATATTTCATAATCATAGCACATAGTAATAAAAATAATATCAATATTTAGCAAACCGCATTTGAGAAGATTAGTTGTGTTAGAATAGTGATCTTGATATTCGTACATCAATTTCTAGGAGACTTGAAATAATCTTATTTTCAGTTAAATGCTGTACTGTTCTCACATAAAGTGGAATAAAAAGATGTCGTTCCAAAATTAGAGAAACGTCAAAAGGATTGGCTTGTAGTAAAGTATCGCATTTTAAGTGAAATGTAGCCTGAATACTACCTGACTGTTTAGTTATGTGTATGCGACCACTGCCGCGTGATAGCGGTGGCTGTCAAGGTATATCAAATTCGGCGACTTGAGAAAATTTTGACAGCAGTGTTATCTATAACACACTCTACAAGAAAGAAAGAAGTTAAATGTACATTTCATAGAAACCTAATTAAGTAAATAGTAGGCACACCCTGGACACTATACAACGCTCGAAAATTACTACTACATAGGCAAATGATGTTTGTACACGCGTAAATGTGTGCGTGAAATTAAGGGCTGCTTGCTTCGTCGTCGTGATTTTCAATGTCAGTGATGTCTACGGCGAAATGCGGGGTGGGATGCGGTATTTGAAATTACTGCGGGGCGGTGAGTGGCCGTTCTGTACTATTATTCTGTGTTATAGACTTAGTAAAAAAGAATAGACCCGGCATACAATATATAAACAAATAGTAGTTATGCGGCCGGTCGCTATATTTTGACACTATTATTAGTACGTGCAGGCATCTATGTGCCAAATCCTTTGACGGCGCCGGCTTTAGGTATGCAAGATTTTTTGTAGGTATTATTTATTTTATTTAAAACTTTATTGCACAAAATTTAAAAAAAAACATACAAATGGTGGACTTAAAGCCATATGGCATTCTCTACCAGTCAACCATTAGATAAGTATGTCATGTCTAGTCTTTTTTCCTTCGTCTGAGTTTGTGTAGTAGGTTAGGTACAAATACTGGTAAATAAACATTTTCTGTCGATCCATGAAGCCGACCATGAGGTTATAGAATATCCATTCTTACAACCCTTTCCGTGTTTGAATTGCTGCAATATACCATTCGCAAATAATAATAACATTTCAAAGAAACAAGCTAATTAATTAAAAATAAAAAACACGACTGACAACTTACATAGCCTATGTCATTCGGGCTTATGCAAGGAATCTAACAATACCTCTCACATCAAAATCTGTTAAGCCGTTATGGTGGAATAAAGAAATTACATACATACATGAACCCTGAAAACATAACACTCCTTTTTGGTCAGTCGTGTAAAAATTCGCGTCAGTATCATAAATGACCGTGAGATCCACACACACATCACAATACAAGCTAGTTACGCGAGCGCAGCGGCGGTGTGGTAGAGCTGCATGAGCACCTGCACGTGCAGCGGCAGGCACGACACGCGGTCGTGCGTGCGCGCGTCCAGCGACAGCCACGACAGCGCGTTGTAGCCCTCCAGCACGTATCTGCGGGAATTGATGCGTTATTGCAACGGTGGTAAGGTTCAAATTGGGTACTCGGGTAGTCACGATAATTTCTCTTAGGGTGGATTCGACCAAACTAGAGTAAATTTTATTCTTAGAATAAATCGTCAGTTATCCGAGAGTAAATGTTTTTCACATTTTACCATCTGCAATTCTAAGAATAGAGCCTATTTGGGGTAGTTCCATATACCACCGACTTGCATGGAATAGCAGAGTTAATCCTAGAATAAAAATGGCGTCTGCGCGTCATATATTCTGTCTGTCTGCTGTCACTGCTGACATTGACATAAAATAATACGACAAAAGACAGTTGCTATGACCTAAGCCTTTACATCTTTTGGCCGGGTATTATATTCATTCGTATTTTGTTCGTCGTTCATTCTGCTACACGCGTACATTCTGTTATTCCAAGATGGAAAAAAGACTATTGGTTTACTCAAAATAATAATCTAGGAATATTTATATACCTGGTATAGCCATTCGCGTATAAATATAAGTTTGGTCGAATCCACCCTTAGTGTTTGATTTTCCTTGAGATATAAGGTGGCCGTGCATTGCGGCTGTTGTAACTACGCGCGATCTATCGCAGGGACCAAGGTGACCATATTTAATAGTATGTCTTTTTTTATTAGGTTCACAAAACTGACATGACACAGTAAAAAACAAACATATAAAAGTGTCAAATCTTTATGAGGTGAGCACAACATGCACACAAAAATGTACACTTCTGTTAAAACATTAAAATTACAAAAAAAATGATTTGAAACTGTCAAATGTATTGTCATATTGGTCGCACACTGCAATCTACCGCGGGCGGTTGCGTTGGCCGCAATGCACGTATGGCCATTTCTGCCTGCCATCAAGTGAAATGAGAGAATGGAACAGTGGCCTTATTCTTGCATTAAAAGTCGCTGCGACATCGTGGCAACTTGTGTGTGAGCGATGCGACAATATTTAAAAGTATGGCAGTATATAGTTTGTTGCGCCGCCTCTTCTCCACTTGCGCTTTGGAGGCGGTGGTAAACTTAGCTTTAAGTAATTTTATGACGTCAACTAACTAAAAAACAAGAAAGTGACGATTTATAAGTGCTTTTAAGCCAATATGAATAAAAAAAATTGACTTTGACTTTGATAGTGCCTCACTGCTCACACACTGCTAGTCGCAAAGACGTCGCAGCGACTTTGAATACGAGAATTAGGCAACAGATCAAACTAGATTGACCCAGAATCATCTAGATTTTATTCATTGTAGTGCCCTACTAGGATCCATTAGATTTTAGATGCTTTATATTCTCTGTATTATGTGATCTATGTACTTAAAACCATGTAAGCAATCGAAATTGAATAGACCAAAATAAGAGGTGTACATACCTGAGCACATCGGTGGTGGTCTGCGAATCGAGCGGATGCGCATTATGGTCGCGGCGCTGCATGAGCGAGGTGTAATCATCAGCGCACTGCACATTGCCGGTGTGCAGATGCAACGCGTTCTTGAGGAAGGCGGGGCACGCGTCGCGCAGGTGCGAGCAGCCCGCCCACCACCACGCCGGCATGCCCGCCAGTGGGGCAGTGGACACCAGGTAGCCCAGCGCCAGGGGCTGCTGCAGCACTGTGCCCACTTGCTCCTGGAGAGGTGTCAACTTTGATATAAGTAGGTACATACATAGAATCACGTCTTTATCCCTTACGGGGTAGACAGAGCCAAGAGTTGCGAGACTTGAAGGCCACGCTTAGCTGAATAGTGAGCTTGTGTGATAAGAATTTGATTACACAGTTTTTGTGCAAAATAAAATTTTCATGCTATTGTAGCAGGAGCTCAGTGTGATGTTCAACCCCCTGTGGAAAGATATTTCCGCTAATCTGACTGTTATGCCTGTTTTGAACGATGACACGTCGGAGCAGGAGCTACTATTCTGTATCAATTATATGAGCCTCGAATCAGTGGATTAACAAAAGCCTGCCCAATATAGATTTATATTCGCATCAGATATTGGAGAACTTTTTTTCGTTTGGCATTAAGATACGGGGCCTACCCCGATGAGCTATGGACCCACGACAGTAGTTGTATCGAAAGTCGTATAAAAATATAAATATATACGGACAAATCACACAGATTGAATTAGCCCCAAAGTTCGAAACTTGTGTTATGGGATATTAACTCAACGATACTATATGTTATAACAAATACATATATATTAAACATCCAAGACCCAGGCCAATCTGAAAAAGATCATTTTCCATCTTGACCTGACCGGGGATCGAAACCGGGACCTCCGGTGTGACAGTCCGGCGTGATGACCGTTGGGCCACGGAGGTCGTATAATATACTGATTTAACTTATCATAGCGGCATCTATCATAAGCACTATGAACTTATCTTGATACTTATACAAGGACAATATAGCATCAAGAATCGAATACTCACAGCAGCCGCATCATCCTGATGCTGGAAGGCAGCCGCATGGTTCTGGTGTCCGGCGGGGCTGGCGGGGTCGTCGTCGTTGCGGCGCGGTGACCCCCGCGGGCTGTTCTGGGCCCACATGTTGGAGAACACGTCCCCGATGAACAGGTCGGAGATGTTGTCCTCGCCCATCTCCTCTTCTCCCATCATGTCCACGTTGAAGATCATGTCGTCGCCCTCGCCGTTCGCCATCGGAGGGTCGAATGGCTGGTTTGACTGTAACAGTATAGTCATGTTTTAAAAATGTAACGGTTTTAGAAGTGGTCACAAACTAAGAAAATTTAATCCTTCGACCACGAAGCCATTTTGCGAAAGGGCCATTTTGCGAAAAGGACATTTTGCGACGTAACGGAGATGTATTGTTAAACAATTATTATTGAAAAACCCCGTAAGTAAAGAATTAATAATTGCATATGCAGTAAATAAACCAAGCCATGGTGCACATGTCAATGTCATTTGTCATGCTTTGAAAGATTTGTCATTGAAAATGTCAAAATACTCTATTCACTCTTTATGCTAATGCTGCCCCCTGGCTAAATAACATCGCAATAATTCCTTATGAATAAAATACGAGACTGATTTTTAATACACACATAAAATGTTAAGAAAATATTATGACTTACCTGAGTGGTAGCCGAGGTGGGGAACACCAAGATATGCGTAGCGGTGACGTCACGAGGCGTGTGTAGGTGTGACTGTATGGACGCCTGCGAAAACCTGCAATGCAAAATCAACCGTTAATTTTTATCAGGAACTTCAAGTCCTGTGCAGCTCAACTAGCGGCACAGAATTAATATTAGTACTACGTACAGAAAGGAAACTCCCTGCCCCTCCCGCAATATGGCACCCCCCCGCTCCTTCCGCACTTCTCCCCCGTTCTTGTGTAACTGTGGGACGTTCGACTATGAAAACGCACACATTGACGTGTTACTGGTGTGTTCACGGATATACAGTTTCATTTGTAGTAGTAGTAGTAGGCATATTTGACGCGCCGTTTCTATGAAGCGCCTGCCCTGTGCTAGCGGCGTCAAAATAACGCGTCTATGCCTTTTGTATTGTAACTTGACCTTGTCCTATCGTTGGCCATTCAGATCTTCCAAGGTACAGGAGGAAGGGAACATGCCCCAACTGCATGTTAAAAGATGAGCAAGAGATTGGACGGCTCACAATCACATAGGCTATCAGACGAGTAAACCGGACTCGGTTCTCATGGCATCTCCCAACACCAGCCCGGAGTCCTCCAGACTGCCCAGGGGAGGTCACCACCCGGTGGGAGGCCCCTTTTCGGCTGGAGGGAGATCTGTAGATAGCGGAGGATACGTGTCCACTGTTCTAACCTGGCCTTTGAGGCCTCTTTGGCCTGTAAGCTGGTCCAAAACTGGGTTAAAACCCAGTTATCGCCCACATCAATGTATGGACTGAAATGAGTGATAGATAACATGGTTTTAACCCAATACGGAACCCTTCTCTAGACATGCCAGACCTCTCATCGGGCGTGAACCGGTCGGCCATGAGCCGCAGACAGCTGTCGGGCTCGGTGGACACCAGGCAGGCCGACAGGATGACCGGCGCGCCGCTGGGGTACAGCACTGAGCAGCTGCTGCACATCTCGCGTAGAGCTGTAGATGACCGGTACATCAACTGGTGATGGTGAACATGCCAGACCTCTCATCGGGCGTGAACCGGTCGGCCATGAGCCGCAGACAGCTGTCGGGCTCGGTGGACACCAGGCAGGCCGACAGGATGACCGGCGCGCCGCTGGGGTACAGCACTGAGCAGCTGCTGCACATCTCGCGTAGAGCTGTAGATGACCGGTACATCAACTGGTGATGGTGAACATGACAGACCTCTCATCGGGCGTGAACCGGTCGGCCATGAGCCGCAGACAGCTGTCGGGCTCGGTGGACACCAGGCAGGCCGACAGGATGACCGGCGCGCCGCTGGGGTACAGCACTGAGCAGCTGCTGCACATCTCGCGTAGAGCTGTAGATGACCGGTACATCAACTGGTGATGGTGAACATGCCAGACCTCTCATCGGGCGTGAACCGGTCGGCCATGAGCCGCAGACAGCTGTCGGGCTCGGTGGACACCAGGCAGGCCGACAGGATGACCGGCGCGCCGCTGGGGTACAGCACTGAGCAGCTGCTGCACATCTCGCGTAGAGCTGTAGATGACCGGTACATCAACTGGTGATGGTGAACATGACAGACCTCTCATCGGGCGTGAACCGGTCGGCCATGAGCCGCAGACAGCTGTCGGGCTCGGTGGACACCAGGCAGGCCGACAGGATGACCGGCGCGCCGCTGGGGTACAGCACTGAGCAGCTGCTGCACATCTCGCGTAGAGCTGTAGATGACCGGTACATCAACTGGTGATGGTGAACATGCCAGACCTCTCATCGGGCGTGAACCGGTCGGCCATGAGCCGCAGACAGCTGTCGGGCTCGGTGGACACCAGGCAGGCCGACAGGATGACCGGCGCGCCGCTGGGGTACAGCACTGAGCAGCTGCTGCACATCTCGCGTAGAGCTGTAGATGACCGGTACATCAACTGGTGATGGTGAACATGACAGACCTCTCATCGGGCGTGAACCGGTCGGCCATGAGCCGCAGACAGCTGTCGGGCTCGGTGGACACCAGGCAGGCCGACAGGATGACCGGCGCGCCGCTGGGGTACAGCACTGAGCAGCTGCTGCACATCTCGCGTAGAGCTGTAGATGACCGGTACATCAACTGGTGATGGTGAACATGCCAGACCTCTCATCGGGCGTGAACCGGTCGGCCATGAGCCGCAGACAGCTGTCGGGCTCGGTGGACACCAGGCAGGCCGACAGGATGACCGGCGCGCCGCTGGGGTACAGCACTGAGCAGCTGCTGCACATCTCGCGTAGGGCGGTGGAAGATCGGTACAGATTCTTGCGCGAGAGCAGCCAGCTCCAGCCTGGAACAATTTTATTTTTATATATTTGAAAGACCAACAACCTAGCATGCATAGACAACAATTAAAACACGGTCATTTCCAGGTCCTCACGGCTAGATACATAGGATACGGCTAGATTCCAACCGTAAAATAAACAAGCTAATTATAAAACGTAAAAAAACACGACTGACAGAAGTGCTATTTTTACACGACTGACCAAAAAAGCAGTGTTATGTTTTCAGGGTTCATGTATGTAAGTATGTAAGTTTCTTTATTCCACCATAAGTCCTGAACGGCTTAACAAATTTTGATGTGAGAGGTATTGTTAGTTTCCTTGCATTCCTCCGAGTGACATAGGCTATGTAAGTTGTCAGTTGTGTTTTTTAATTTAAATAATTAGCTTGTTAAGCCAATATATTATATTTATGAAACCGTCTTTGAAGCCCTTCATTTTGATACCCGTCGATAAGATTGATCAAATTTTATTTTTTCAGTCTGTTATTTATCGCGTTTATAATCCGCCATTTTGTTTTTATGATGACGTCACATAGCCTATGTCACTCGCAAGGAATCTAAAAATACCTCTCACATCAAAATCTGTTAACCCATTCAGAACTTATGGTGGAATAAAGAAACACATACAAACATAGATAAACCCTGAAAATATAACACTCCTTTTTCGTTTAAAGGTCAACAATCCAAAAAAATAATCTGAATCAGTTAGCGAGACCCACCTTTGAGTTCCCCGTGTCCGATGCGGCCCACTCGGCCGACAACTAGTCTCCAAGGTACAGCGGCTTGACTCATGACTCCTAGCGTAAAGTCCATCAACTTTTTCAGACCCATCCTCCGAGCCGGACCGGACCTTCTCCGTCGAGATCTATAATTAAAAAAAAACAAAAACAACATTACATTTTTTTCAACATTCAACATTAGTGTACGACATCCGGCAGCTAGATGGATCGATGATGTAAAGAATGTTGCTGGAGTGCGATGTCCCAAGATAGAGAAGGTTGGCGTAGACAAAAGGAGGCTTACATCTGATGATGATTCAACATTACGTCTTTTATTTCAATGAGAACACTTGATGATAGGCAGTAAGACACTCACACCCGTAGTTCTGTATATACAGACCTGTGAGGCACATCAATGTTGATAGCAGCAGTATCGAGCAGCTCCCCCCTGCCGTCCGTGGCCGCAGCCAGCAGCCAGAGCTGGTCGTGCGACAGACAGTAAGACACTCGCACCCGTAGTTCTGTATATACAGACCTGTGAGGCACATCAATGTTGATAGCAGCAGTATCGAGCAGCTCCCCCCTGCCGTCCGTGGCCGCAGCCAGCAGCCAGCGCTGGTCGTGCGACAGACAGTAAGACACTCACACCCGTAGTTCTGTATATACAGACCTGTGAGGCACATCAATGTTGATAGCAGCAGTATCGAGCAGCTCCCCCCTGCCGTCCGTGGCCGCAGCCAGCAGCCAGCGCTGGTCGTGCGACAGACAGTAAGACACTCACACCCGTAGTTCTGTATATACAGACCTGTGAGGCACATCAATGTTGATAGCAGCAGTATCGAGCAGCTCCCCCCTGCCGTCCGTGGCCGCAGCCAGCAGCCAGCGCTGGTCGTGCGACAGACAGTAAGACACGAAGAGGACGGCGCCCGTACACCCGTAGTTTTGTCCCCAACTCTCCGCGACATCTCGTAGGGCTCGAGGTGGGGCTAGCACCCACGCGGGCGAGAATAGCTTGTAAGGTGTGTTTTTCTCCTGAAATACAAAAAATTCGATAAGTTTTTAAGCATCGTAGTAAATGAGGTTTTTGTAGCAGAAGTAGGACCTATTAGCTTAATGTAGATGTATTTATCAATGCGAAAGTATGAATGCATGTGAGAATGTATGTGTGTTGCTCTGTGGCGACATCTGTCGTATAAATCTCGACTCACATCTTTGTTATTGGTGGCCCGGGCAGCGGTTCCGAATCCGGTGAGTGATCTCCCGTTAGTCTGGTGCTGCAGCATCCGCCGAGCGCCACTGAACACGCTGAACGCTAACGTTCGCAACTCTGATACGCAGCCGCCCATGCCCCACGTCTCGTATACGCCTTCTAATGATATTATCTGTGGGAGAAACATTGAAATGTTAATATTTTGGTGTTGATATGTAATTTATATTTTTTTTTTTTTTTATTTTTTTATTTATTGGTTCGCAAACTGGTTGCTACAAGGTACACAATAAACAAAGATACAATTTCAAACGATTATAACAACCTACTACGAGCGAACACGGCATGCACATAATATGTAGCTCGCAGAATACAATTAATATTAATAAGTTAATAAAATCACGTTCATTAAATTTGTTATAAACAAAAAAAGAAATTTAGAATAAAAGTAATTTTTACGATAACAAAGATCGTTTTATGGTTTTGGTCGATGCACTGAAGATGTCAATGTCATGGCAAATTTTGTTGCAGTTAGAGCACATGCGTATTATAGGTGAATGTTGGCGGTAATTTGTACGACAAAGAGCTTGTCTGAAAGTAACGCGATTGTGTAGTCGACTACCAGATCTAGGAATATAGAAACTAAGTTTATGTAGAATATCAGGACAATCAATTGAACCTATAATAATTTTATGTAGAAATATTACATCCAAAGCCAAACGACGCTGTTCAAGAGAGTTAATACAAAAATGTTCTAGCCTAGAATGGTAGGATGGCAAATCGTGACAGCTATTATTAAAGTATGTTAGATGATACAGAAATTTCTTCTGGATGCTTTCAATTCTGGAGACATGCACTGCGTAAGATGGATTCCATACAGGGCCGCAATATTCAAGGATACTTCGTACGTAACAGTTAAATAATACTATTGGGATTTCAGGTTCCTTAAAAACTTTTGTTTGACGAATAACGAAGCCAGCTAATTTCGAAGCCTTCTTGACTATGTTGTTAATGTGGTCCCTGAAGTCTAACTTTTTATCCATTATGATACCAAGATCACGAACGTTATCAAGTTCTTGGAGTGGAGTTCCATTGATTGTATACACTAGATTACGTGGGTATATTTTACGTGAGAAATTTATGAAAAAACATTTAGCAGCATTTAAGATCATATAGTTTTCTTGGCACCATTGACTGATTTTGTTAAGATCATTTTGTAACAAGGCAATATCTTGGTCAGACCGAATTTCACGATAGACTTTTAAATCGTCGGCAAAAAGTTTATGTTTTGAACTTATGCTAGAGCTTAAGTCGTTAATAAAAACTAAAAAGAAAAGAGGGCCAAGATGCGAGCCCTGTGGAACGCCAGAGGGGACATCCTTAGCTTGGGACCTAAAGCCACGAACAACAACCAACTGTGAGCGATTTCTCAAATATGCTTCGCACCATCTCAGCAGAGAACCACATATTCCAGCATGTGCAAGCTTCTGTATAAGTTTACCATGGTTGACCACGTCAAACGCTTTAGAAAAGTCGGTGTATACAGCATGGACCTCCTCATTATTTTCCAAAGCCTCAGTTATATCATCCACATATCCCACGAGGTTTGACGTTGTCGACCGGCCAGGAAGAAAGCCATGTTGCTGATTATTGAAAAGTGGTTTAAGATGAAAGAAAAGATGTCTCTGTACCAACGATTCAAACAACATGCCTATATAAGATAAAATTGAAATTGGCCTAAAATTTGCTACGTTAGCTAAGTCTCCCTTTTTGTGAACGGGTGTGACGTTAGCGATCTTCCACTTTGAGGGGAAAACTCCGGTTGTGAGAGAATGATTAAAGATCAGATATAGAGGTTCGACCACTTCCAAAGCGCAAATCTTAAAAAATACAGGTGGAATGCCGTCTGGGCCTGGACCTTTATTAACGTTAGCTGTTTTAAGAGACTCCAGAATATCAGATTTCGACAGGTAACAAGCACTAAGAGAAGCATGGCAAGTATCAGAACTGTTAATGCTGGATAACGATGGCGAGTTAACATAAGTCGAGTGAAAATATTCAGAAAAGAGGTCACAGATCTGCTGTCCACCCTGAACATTCTGGTTCTCCAGAAACATTTCATCAGGTATGTCTGTGCAATTTGATCTCAATGACTTGATGAACGTCCAGAAGTATCTGGGATTATTTTTAATATTGGTTTTAGCCTGAGACTTGAAATCAGAGAAGCAAGTATCAATCATTTGATCGCAGCGACTGCGTAACATTTTGTATGTGAGATGATCTCTGGGATTACCGTACTTTTTAAATCTTTTGTGAAATTTAGCTTTTTCTTTTAATGTCTTAATCAGAGAACGACTAAACCAACAAGGATATTTCTTATATTTAGTAATAGTGGTAGGCGTATGTTTAGATATTATAGGCAGAAGGAGGTCATAAAACTTATCAACCATATCATCAACGTTATGCAGACTGTTAAAGTGAGTGGACCAGACAATTTCTGACAAGTCCTCTTTAATATGTGTATAGTTCGCTTTACAAAAGTTTAAAAATGGGGTTCTGTTGTAAACGATGCGTTTGTTTAAGCTACACTTCATTTTAATATGTAGGGTAGGATGATGGCCGTCTATTTCGACAAGTGGAAATTGGTGCTCAGTTACATCAAAAACATTGAGTTCGTTAGAGAAGATTAAATCTAGTGAGCGGTCCTTGGTTTTATTAGTCACTGAACTCAACTGATGAAGATTGTTAAATGAGAGGGTGTCAACGAACAGGTTCTCTTCTGAAGACTGATTGCCTGAAGGCAGATATGCGCCGGTATTAGGGTCCTTGTGCCAGGATAATTTAGGAAAATTAAAATCGCCGGCTAGAGCAAAAGTGAATCTTGTGGAAGTTTATGCTGCAGTACATCGGTAAGATTATCTGAAATACGCTTTAACTGGTTGAATATTACGGGGGATGGAAGATAAATAGTACCAATGCAAAGATGCCCAACTGTGTTCCCGTGACTCAATTTTATAGAGACCCACAAATCTTCATCGATTGATTCCCATTGTCGTCTGCGAATAGGTTCATGTTTTTTTAAGACAGCAATGAGTACACCGCCCCCATCTAATTTAGTGCTATTGGTGGTATCACGATCTCTACGAAACACAACATATCTCTCATCAATAACTTCATGGTCGAACACATTATCTTTAAGCCATGTTTCAGTCAGGAGAATGACATCAGCATTTTGCTTCAGTGCATTGGCCAGAATTTCATGGGTTTTAGTCCTTAGACCTCTGACATTTTGATAAATAATATTAAAGTTATTAATAAATTTGCTATTGTTATTTGACAAAGGTACCATAAATACACTAACCTAAATGGAATTAATAATGTCCAAATTATTAACAATAAAACTTTTGGAGTTGACGTCCTTTCTCATAAAAAATCCTGCCGTTCCGCACCCAGACAAAATCAAATTTCTTCTCTTTGGCCACTCTACGGGCAGCCGCATGGAGTTGTTTGTTAGCTGGAGTAAGATGTTCGCAGACGTAAATGGGCGTTTTATCCTTGTCAGCAATACCCAGATGAGCAGAGTTTAACTTGTCGTTTTGATGAGTCCTGTTGTAAGATTTTACCGCTGCGATGAGAGAATCTCGAATCAACGGGCTCGAAAGCTTCACTATAATTGACCTAGGACGTTTAGATTCTTTGTTGATCTTAGCAACTCGGTGGTAGTTAAGGATCTCGTGTTCGCGAATAGGATGACCAATGGTGCCCGCGAGCTGATTTATAACAGTTTTCAGATTTTCCGCAGAGTGTTCAGGCACGCACTGAATTTCTAAGTTAGTGTCACGTGATTGTTGTTCAAACTGATTAAGTTTAGAACTTAGATCCCCAACTTGAGTCTGCAGAATACCCAAGTCCGACCTCAATGCCTTATTACCTTTAAATCCTCGTAGTCCTTGGTTTTCTGGTTTAAAGCTTCCTGGAGTTGATCGTATCTGTCCGACATATATTGTACACTAGTGGTCAGATCCTGTAACTTTGCGCGCGTGTCAGCACTATCAGCGGCAAAGTCGCTACTGATGTCCTTACGTAGACGAGACAAAGCTTCTTCGAGACTTCTATCAAAGTAGTTTTTAAGGTCTTCAATATTACTGATAGCCTGTGTATCACCAGTATGGCAGGGCGTCACAGTTGGAGAATAAGTATTTGTAATATCGCCTCGCCGATCAATTGACTTGCACTCAGTACACTTCCAGGAAGCTTTGTAGGCTTTTGACTCCTTGGCAAAATTTTCCGGCGGAATGTCCAAACACTGGTAGTGATATGCAGCAGCACATTTAGTACAGCCCTTGATATCGGTGGTTTTTATCTGTTTCTTACATTTCTTGCAAATTGACATATTTACGACTCCTGACAATATTGGGAAATTTTCTAACAATGGCAACACTAAGTAGATGTCAGATTCAATTTTGATATGTCAATAGAAGTTGACAGCTGTCAATTGAGTTTGGCAGGTCAGTTATATGAACAATAGAAGGTAGATTTGATAACATGCCAGTTTTGATAAGTTGAGGGTATAAAAATACAACTTATCTGGCGAGTTTTTTGTGGTATTCCGGTGTTGAATTTCTTGAATAACACTTGTACAGCTGGCAGATGAGTAAAACCAACTAGTGATAACACTTTTAATACGAAAAACTAACTTTTATACAAGTAAATCAAACAAAGTATCGGGAGCTAGATGTTAACAAGATTAGGCAGGGTTGCCATTGAACACATCACATATTGAAGTATCTATGCAGATACAGAATCACGTCGTTATCCCTACGGGGTAGGCAGAGCCGTAAGTCGTAAGACTCGAAGGTCACGCTTAGCAGAATAGTGGGCTTACTGATGGAATGCAAATGCAGATATCATTGTAAATGGGAAATTCCGCCAGTCAAACTCTTAGTGTACCTGTATGTAGGGGTTGTGGTGCCGCAGCAGCTGGTGCGCGCGCGCCGCCAGCCGCAGCAGCGCACGCAGCGCCCGCAGCCGCTGCGAGTGCGCGCAGGGCGGCTGCACCAGTACAGCCCCCGCTCTCAGTGTACCTGTATGTAGGGGTTGTGGTGCCGCAGCAGCTGGTGCGCGCGCGCCGCCAGCCGCAGCAGCGCACGCAGCGCCCGCAGCCGCTGCGAGTGCGCGCAGGGCGGCTGCACCAGTACAGCCCCGCTCTCAGTGTACCTGTATGTAGGGGTTGTGGTGCCGCAGCAGCTGGTGCGCGCGCGCCGCCAGCCGCAGCAGCGCACGCAGCGCCCGCAGCCGCTGCGAGTGCGCGCAGGGCGGCTGCACCAGTACAGCCCCCGCTCTCAGTGTACCTGTATGTAGGGGTTGTGGTGCCGCAGCAGCTGGTGCGCGCGCGCCGCCAGCCGCAGCAGCGCACGCAGCGCCCGCAGCCGCTGCGAGTGCGCGCAGGGCGGCTGCACCAGTACAGCCCCCGCTCTCAGTGTACCTGTATGTAGGGGTTGTGGTGCCGCAGCAGCTGGTGCGCGCGCGCCGCCAGCCGCAGCAGCGCACGCAGCGCCCGCAGCCGCTGCGAGTGCGCGCAGGGCGGCTGCACCAGTACAGCCCCCGCTCTCAGTGTACCTGTATGTAGGGGTTGTGGTGCCGCAGCAGCTGGTGCGCGCGCGCCGCCAGCCGCAGCAGCGCACGCAGCGCCCGCAGCCGCTGCGAGTGCGCGCAGGGCGGCTGCACCAGTACAGCCCCCGCTCTCAGTGTACCTGTATGTAGGGGTTGTGGTGCCGCAGCAGCTGGTGCGCGCGCGCCGCCAGCCGCAGCAGCGCACGCAGCGCCCGCAGCCGCTGCGAGTGCGCGCAGGGCGGCTCCACGAGGTACAGCACGAGCGCGGGCGCCCCGCTCTCCTCGCCGTCCGCCGCCCCGCGCGACGCCCCGCCGCACGCGCTGCCCGCCGCGGGAGGCTCCTCGGGCTCGCCTGCGGGGAAAAACCGATTTTGGATCATACATTTGCGACCAAATCCAAATCATTTAGCTATTTCTTTGAATTATTTTTTTTTATTAGGATTTATTTTTCTTTTTTTAGTTAGTTTTAGTTTATTTTTAATTAGTTAGTTTTAGTTTTTAATTTTCATTGTCATTAGTCTAAATTTAATTTTCTTTGAAAACAAACGTAGACTGTCAAAAAATTTCGAAAATTAACAAACAAAAATATACGTAAAGCATCACACACGATCATATGTGTAGCGACTCCTCCTAACGGCCACAACAAGCAACATAACTTCACAAGTTTCAACAAAGATGGCGCACAAAATAATATCGATCACAATTAGTTCGCAATATCAAGATAGATGGCAGTCAAATCCCATGAGTACAAAGTTCCCACACTACGAAAATCGATACTCCATACAATCACTATGAAAAAAACCCTTAATCGCGCTATCAGTATCCAAGACAAGTTTTAAATACAACCTCCTTTTTATTTTTTAAAAAATTTTACCTAAAATAAGTAACTAAATAAGCTATAGTAGACCCGTAAGACATACCTTGACTACTAGGCGTGGCGGGATGGTCAGGCGTCGACGGCGGCCTCATGGGCGACGGCGCCGGCCTGTCAGACTCTAACAAAGTCTTGTCCAGGTTCAACGCAGACAGCGCAGGCAGTAAGCTGGTCCGTAACGCATCTCCGTACGCTCGCACGTAGTCGCCGAGCCGTCCGGAAGGTAGGTCGGAGTGCCACTCGTGGTCCGAGTGGTCCGGGTCGCGGTCCGATGGTGATGCCCGGACTATGCCCTCGCGGGCTATCCGGTGCACCTGTGATAAATGTATATTGTGAGAACGGTGTATGGATATGATTTTATTTCTGAACAACAAATAAACCATTGAATCCATACTAATATTATAAATGCGAAAGTTTGGATGTGAGTTTGTGAATTTGTGAGGATGTTTGTTACTCAATCACGCAAAATCTACTGGACGGATTTCGATGAAATTTGGTACAGAGGTAGATAATGACCTGGAATAGCACATAGGCTACTTTTTATCCCGGGAAAAAGCACTGTTCCCGTGGGAAATTCACGCGGGCGAAGCCGCGGGCAAAAGCTAGTTATAAATAAATATGGAAGTGTAACTCTCATACAACGAGCGCTCAAATCTTGGTTCCATTTACACAAACAAATGTACTTAAATACAACAAAACACTTGCACAGTCTCATAGAAAAAGCTAGTAGACGATTGGGCGCGTCAAGGTCATGGGGCGGGGTCAACACACCGCGGCAGCCGGCTACCACTCAATCAAACAGCCCAGCCGCTTGGCGTTTGACAGTATCGGCAAAGGAAAGAAAGGTAATTCCGCTGTTCTTCATATCTGTGTGTTTTCTACACCACTGTACGACACACGATGGCATATTTTTGCTAATTAAACTTGCGAAATTAGTCGATGATACGTACAATTGACACTTATGCGTTAGGGCTCCCAATGTCAATACATCTCTAACTATACTCTAGTCCTCACCGGCTGATGCCTGCCCAGCCGACACGCCTCGTACGCGGTGGACAGCTCCCTGAAGAAGGTCCGCAGCGGCTCCGTCAGCACCGGGCCGTCGGCCGCCAGCACCACGTACGCCACGTCCCGTCCGTACGAGTACGGCTCAAGGGATAGCCTCTCCCAATGCCTGCAATGCAAATACAGAATCAAGTCTTTATCCCTACGGGGTAGACAGAGCCAAGGGTCGTGAGACTCGTAGGTCATGCTTAGCAGAATAGAGGGCTTACTGATGGAATAAAGATTCAGATATAGTGACAGGTTGCTAGCCCATCGCCTATGAGTGGAGGAATCCCCAAATGCAAATAGTTAATATAGTATTTGTCTTGAGTGTCTTATATTGTGTCATACCGGGTGGGGGACCTGGTGACCTGCAACGCAGGATCTTTGATACCTAGCGCGGGCACTAGACCTCCACAACGATACTGTCCTATATGATAACTTTAATTTATATATTTCACACACTTATGTAAAATAGTCTCAGGCCATTTGTTGTGAAGTAAATAATACTGCTTGTGCCAGAGAATCCTGAGCCTGTGCACTGTCCAGGTCAGACCCGTCACACCGTCCCACATAGCTGGGGTCCTATTGGGAAAAGTGCTACAATTTTAGGTAATGAGATACCACATAGCTTGGGATGTTATGTGACCTAAACTGACTTAATCGAGCTCGTTAGCCACTCGCGAACCCGCGTCAGGGGGGCGGGGGAGGGGGTCAAAGTTCCAAACTCCTTGCGCTCAAAAAAAAAATCTAGTGGCTACATTTGAGATACAAAGCCAAGTTTGGTGTCGTTTTCGGATAAATCGATGATGGCCAATTCATGGGGCATAATATTTTTGTAGGTATTCCTAGAAAAAAATGACGTAACGCCTAAACTTATGTAGAACCAGTGTTACAAAATTACAAACAAACCCGTATTTTTTAAGATTTTTATATTGAACATGAATTAAAAAAAAATTGTAACAAAAAGCCCAATTAATGTAAATTATAAAAATATAAATATCATTAAACTTATTGACCAATATGAATGTAAAAAAAAAATTAACGTACCCGCGGTCTATGCTGTTCCGCGCCTAACGAGATACGAGCGCGGGCTCTATAGTCGACTCAGTGGAGTTTTTTCTTCACCAAATTCTCAGTAACAGCTTCAATTTCGGTGATTCCATATTGTAACATGCTTTTCGCCTGCATGAGTTTCGTTTTTTACTCATTTTACCACCTTAGGGGTAGAATTTCTAAAATTCGTTTCATTTACCTGTACGTATAAAGAACCTGTCTACAGTATTTGAAATGTCTACATTCAGCGGTTGCGGTTTCATCTCTGAACTGATATACCAGTTATTCAATAGTCACCGTCCAATTTTACATATGTAATGTACATAGATAACGGGATAATATAATGATATCAAAATTACAAAACAATTAATAAAATCTGCAAAAATGACAATGTTGAGATAAATGATTACTTGCCCGCGGCTCCGCCCGCAGCTAAAAGTGTCTTTGTGTTTTTTATACAGACCTTCATCCCCTATTGCGGCCTTTTGCGGGTTTATTTTTGATTTGATTGACCTCGAGTCCTATAACTATTTCTACCATTATCTTTAATCAAAATCAACCAAGCGGTATATTCGTGCAATTTTAACAGAACTTGCTTCGGAAAGCCAGTCAGACAGATCATTGCATTTCATTGGGAGTTGATTTTTGGAAATAAGTGCCCTGTATTTGACCTCGTTTTTTCAATTATATCCACACCAAATTTAATCAAAATTGGTTCAGCGGTTTAACCGTGAAAGCGTAACAGATGTGTTTTCGACACTAACTTCTTTCCCCACTTCCGCCCATAGGGGTTTGTTTTTTAAAAAAAGTTACCTATGTTTGACCTCGGATCTTCAAATATATCCGTACTAAATTTCATCAAAATCGGTTCAGCGGTTTAGTCGTGAAAGCGTAACAGATGTGTTTTTGACACAAACTTTCTCTCCCCACTGATGACCATCAGGGAATGAATTTTGAAAAAAAAATTACCTATTTTTTGCCTCGAGTCCTTAACTATAGCGGTACTAAATTTCATCAAAATTGGTTCAGCAGATCAGTAGTAAAAACGTACCGGATGAGTTTTTGATACAACTCTTTGAGGGTTGATTTTTGAGAAAAGAAGTGCCTTATGTTTGATCTGGTGTCTTCAACTATATCCATACCAAATTTGCTCAAAATAGGTTCAGCGGTTTAGCCGTAAAAGAGTTTTTTTATATAAAAATTTACCTTCCATTGCACCCGCTTGGGGGTTGATTATTGAAAAAAAAGTAGCCTATTTTTGAGCTCGTGTCTTTAACTATATTCATACCAAATTTCATAACAAAGGGTCCAGTGGTTTAGCCATGAAAGCGTAACCGACAAACAGAATTTCGTCGTAGATTTCGGGCAAGGGAGTAACAAACATCCAACTGAACTTTGTGACTAAATTCCGCATTTGTACAACGGGGCACCACCTGTCCAGTCAGTACCTGTCGAAATTACAGTGTAACCATATGCTATCATTATTTAACTTTACCAAAATTCATCAAAATGAAGTGCTCAAAAAATAATTTTAGAAAATCAACCCCTATGGTGGTAAAATGAGTAAAAACTAAATTCATGCAGGCGAAACCAAAGGCAAAAGCTAGTTATCATATGGAATCACCGAAATTAAAACTGTTGCTGAGAATTTTATGAAGGAAAAACTCCACTGAGTCGTCTATAAAGCCCGCGCTATTATCTCATTCGGCGCAGAACAGCATGGACCGCGCGTACGTTAAATTTTTTTTACATTCATATCTATACATATAATAAAACGGAAAAAATATTTTGTCTGTACATTTAGTATTTTTGACTAAAATGGATAGAGGGACACTTAAAAAGAACAATAGAAAGCAAAAAATTTTTTTGGAATTTCTTGTCTGTCTGTCTGTCTGTCTGTCTGTCTGTCTGTCTGTATCTATGTATGTACGCGTTTCACGCAAAAACTACTGGACGGATTTGAATGAAACTTTTTTTGTTGTATAGCTATTAAGCCTGGGCAACATATAGGCTATAATTGATTTTGAAAACTGGAACACCTGATGAAGAACCATAACAGAACAGCTAAACCATAAGAAATATGGAAATGGTGCCTTAACAAAAGTCGTTCAACCTGATGAGCATTTTCTGCTGACGTATAAAAAGTGAAGATCTGGAACATCTGATGAAGAACTGCAAGAGACCAGCTACACTATAACATATATGGAAATGGCGCCTTAGCAAAAATCGTTCAACCTGATGAGCATTTTCTACTGACGTATAAATATTGAAGATTTAGAACATTTGTTCCCATTTATCAACATATATTCCCGTGGGACACGGGATAACCAAATGGCTGCAATGTTGAGTACTGGAGTTTAGGTTACTACAGTTTGGAACACAAAAAGATTTTTCATCTAAGCGAAACTCACGCGGGCGAAGCCGCGGGCGACAGCTAGTTAGTGAATAAGTTTAATGATATGTATGTTTTTATAATCTTCAATAATTGGGCTTTTTGGTACAATTTTTTTTTAATTCATGTTCAATATAAAAATCTTAAAAAATACGGGTTTGTTTGTAATTTTGTAACACTGGTTCTACATAAGTTTAGGCTTTACGTCAATTTTTTCTATGAATACCTACAAAAATATCATTCCCAATGAATTGGCCATCATCGATTTATCCGAAAACGACACCAAACTTGGCTTTGTATCTCAAATGTAGCCACTAGATTTTTTTTTCGAGCGCAGGGTGTTTGGAACTTTGACCCCCTCTTCCGACCCCCTGACGCGAGGTCGCGAGTGGCTAACGAGCTTGATCTGCTCAGTTTGACCCATATAACATCCCTAACCATGTGGCATTGCATTACCCAAAATTGTATTCGTCCCCATACATTGATGCCCAATAGGACCCCAGCTAACATGACAGACATACCTGAGCGCATACGGTGACAACGAGACCCAGTCCCGGTCGTGGCCGACCAGGAGCGGTGGCACGGGCTGCGGTTCGCAGAGGTCCTCGTTGCCTCTCCCGGCCAGCCTGTGGAACTGTCTCCAGGTCAGGGGACCCGTCACACCGTCCCACATGCGCGCGCCGCAGCAACGCTTCTGTATCGCGTCTTGGAGGAGGGGCCGTAAGCGGCGCATTAATCTAAAAAACCACGCATTTTATAAGTACACATTTAATTTACGAGTTAACAAAAATTACAGAAAAATATGCCGATATGCTAAAAACTACAATGCAGTATAGCGGACTGTAGAGATGTATGTAGATCTGGTTGCTAGTATGTACCAAATAAAAGACTATTTAGAAAATAATAGGATATTATTGGCAAAGACAAAGAGATCGTCAAAAGGCCTCAAAACTTCACATCACGACAATGGGCGAATTTCTGACAACTAAATGAAGAAAAAAAAACAGTATAAAAAAGTCTTAACAGGTGGAGTGGACCTATAGACTCGCCTTTGACTAAGCGCCATCAATGAAGTCATCTGGAACTATTTTTTTTTATTCGGGTTTCGGAAAATCCCCCAATACAAACAGAATTTTGTTTTTCTATAAGAATATGTGTTACCTGACGACGTCGCGGGTGGACCTTGGCGCGCGGGCCCCGATGAAGGGCCAGCGGTGCACCGCGCCCGCGCCCGCCGTCGCGCCGCCCGCCGCGCGCAGCGCACGCGTCGCCGCCGCGCCGCCGTCTGAATATCTGCGTACATTTACATAGGTTTCAAATCTATTTAAAGCAATTTAGTCATCATCTCAGTCAAGATTAAAACATGAGTTAAATCAATGAATGTCGGTTGTTTAAAGAGTTTGGAAGTGGCAGAGGGATGATTTTATTATTATAATAATTTTGGAAATGGAAATTTATTCGTAAATAAAATATTTGCGAATAAATTGGCCACGAATTTTTTTTTTCTTTTTAACTAGCCTGTAGGTTGTATGTCCAACTGCTGGACCTAAGTCTACCTCGTCCTCTGCGGCCGTCCAGTAACCAGAAGATAGCCGCCCCCCGCCGGGCCCGCGCACGGCCAGCACCAGGTACACATGAGATACTCACTCGAGCACGTTGAGCGCGAGCTGGTCCGGCGCGGGCAGGCTGGCGGCGCTGGCGGCGCGCGCGAGCGCCGAGGCCCCGCCCCCCGCCGGGCCCGCGCACGGCCAGCACCAGGTACACATGAGATACTCACTCGAGCACGTTGAGCGCGAGCTGGTCCGGCGCGGGCAGGCTGGCGGCGCTGGCGGCGCGCGCGAGCGCCGAGGCCCCGCCCCCCGCCGGGCCCGCGCACGGCCAGCACCAGGTACACATGAGATACTCACTCGAGCACGTTGAGCGCGAGCTGGTCCGGCGCGGGCAGGCTGGCGGCGCTGGCGGCGCGCGCGAGCGCCGAGGCCCCGCCCCCCGCCGGGCCCGCGCACGGCCAGCACCAGGTACACATGAGATACTCACTCGAGCACGTTGAGCGCGAGCTGGTCCGGCGCGGGCAGGCTGGCGGCGCTGGCGGCGCGCGCGAGCGCCGAGGCCCGCCCCCCGCCGGGCCCGCGCACGGCCAGCACCAGGTACACATGAGATACTCACTCGAGCACGTTGAGCGCGAGCTGGTCCGGCGCGGGCAGGCTGGCGGCGCTGGCGGCGCGCGCGAGCGCCGAGGCCCCGCCCCCCGCCGGGCCCGCGCACGGCCAGCACCAGGTACACATGAGATACTCACTCGAGCACGTTGAGCGCGAGCTGGTCCGGCGCGGGCAGGCTGGCGGCGCTGGCGGCGCGCGCGAGCGCCGAGGCCCCGCCCCCCGCCGGGCCCGCGCACGGCCAGCACCAGGTACACATGAGATACTCACTCGAGCACGTTGAGCGCGAGCTGGTCCGGCGCGGGCAGGCTGGCGGCGCTGGCGGCGCGCGCGAGCGCCGAGGCCCCGCCCCCCGCCGGCCCGCGCACGGCCAGCACCAGGTACACATGAGATACTCACTCGAGCACGTTGAGCGCGAGCTGGTCCGGCGCGGGCAGGCTGGCGGCGCTGGCGGCGCGCGCGAGCGCCGAGGCCCCGCCCCCCGCCGGGCCCGCGCACGGCCAGCACCAGGTACACATGAGATACTCACTCGAGCACGTTGAGCGCGAGCTGGTCCGGCGCGGGCAGGCTGGCGGCGCTGGCGGCGCGCGCGAGCGCCGAGGCCCCGCCCCCCGCCGGGCCCGCGCACGGCCAGCACCAGGTACACATGAGATACTCACTCGAGCACGTTGAGCGCGAGCTGGTCCGGCGCGGGCAGGCTGGCGGCGCTGGCGGCGCGCGCGAGCGCCGAGGCCCCGCCCCCCGCCGGGCCCGCGCACGGCCAGCACCAGGTACACATGAGATACTCACTCGAGCACGTTGAGCGCGAGCTGGTCCGGCGCGGGCAGGCTGGCGGCGCTGGCGGCGCGCGCGAGCGCCGAGGCCCCGCCCCCCGCCGGGCCCGCGCACGGCCAGCACCAGGTACACATGAGATACTCACTCGAGCACGTTGAGCGCGAGCTGGTCCGGCGCGGGCAGGCTGGCGGCGCTGGCGGCGCGCGCGAGCGCCGAGGCCCCGCCCCCCGCCGGGCCCGCGCACGCGGCCGCCACCAGCGCGGCCACGTCCAGCAGGCAGGCGCTGCTGCGCGCCGGCTCCGACGCCAGGCCCGTGATCTCCATCTCGTCCTGGACAGAGGATAAATATTATAAAGTCGCATGGGAACTCGAGGGCCAAGGGGCACAAGGTCAGGTACGGAAGTTGACAAAAGATCAAAGGAACGAAAACATTACAAAGCACGCCACGATCGCTCCGAGCGGTATTAAGTGTGCGGCCGAGCTGCAAAGGCGTCATTTCTATTGACATAAGTGAAATAGCATCAAAATCGTACCTACAGTCATATAAGTCTACCTGAGCGAGAAAGCTAATGATGACGAACAACATTGTAAATGAGCCATTACAAACCTCAAAACACAAATAAAACCTGTACAATCCGAAGATAAAGTAGGAAAATGGACCCTGGGAACAGAATAAGTAAGAGTACAAACGTACATAACGGCCACTCACCGCCCCGCACTTATTTCAAGCACCCCACCTAAACTTCGTTGTAGACACTGACACTTGAACGAGGGCTGGCGCGTAATCGGCACACTCTTGCTTGATAACCTCGATTCCCAAGCAACCCCACTAAATTTCACGCGCGTGTACGAACGTCATTTGCCTATGTAGTAGTAAATATGCGAGCGTTGTATGAAGTGTCTGGAGTGTGCCCTGCAGGGGCTAACATGCGCGTCACGACATATCTCTAAGACGACATGATATAATTTGTCGAATTCGACAATTTTGTCGTTTACCGTAACATGCGCGCCACGAAAGAGAGCTATTTCGACGTGACTTGGCTTTCTCTTCTCGATACGTCAAGTTTTTTGTACAATAGCACAACCTACCTATATGGTTCATACAGTCAGTCATCGAATGCCTTTACGCGGGCAATCGTGGGGGGTGTGAGGGGCGAGGGACGGAGGGGGGCGTACCGCACGGCCATACTAATTTCATTTTCGATTTAGTATGGCAGTGCGGTACTAATTTAAGGGTTGTATGTTTTATAAAAACTTGTGCGGAGCGACGTCGATTAGGCAGACCCTTCAATCCAACAAATCTACTTAGATGACATACTACATTTTACTCCTTTTTTTGGATCCAAGATGGCCGACATTTTTTTTTATAATATAGGTAGGTATCGTTAAAAACATTTATTTAGAAATCCAAGATGGCGGACAATTTTTTTCTTTAAATTTAACATATGGGTATCCTTTTTATAGGTTTTTGGGGACGCTAATGACGAAAATAACATTTATTAAGAAATCCAAGATGGCGGACAATTTACTTCTTAAATTTAACATATGGGTATCGTTTTATAGGTTTTTGGGGACGCTGATGATGAAAATAACATTTATTTTGAGATCCAAGATGGCAGACAATTTTTTTTTTTTATTTACAATATGTGTATCGTTTTATACTCGAGTGACTGTATATCAGAAACAAGTGCCAGAAAAAATTATGTCCGCCATCTTGGATCTCAAAATAAATGTTATTTTCGTCATCAGCGTCCCCAAAAACCTATAAAACGATACCCATATAATAAATAAAAAAAAAAAAATGTCCGCCATCTTGGATCTCAAAATATATGTTATTTTCGTCATCAGCGTCCCCAAAAACCTATAAAACGATACCCATATGTAAAATTAAAAAAAAATGTCCGCCATCTTGGATCTCAAAATAAATATTATTTTCGCCATCAGCGTCCCCAAAACCTGTAAAACGATACCCATATTGTAAAATAAAAATAAAATATTGTCCGCCATCTTGGATCCAAAAATATTATTTTTGTAAACCTCATCCCGAAAAATTGGCCTTCACGGGATGCCAGGCAGATGTATAACATCTTAACATCCTGGCACGACGGTCACGCTATTTTCTGTCACGGCATTCGAGTCGATTTTACTGTTGAGCCGCGCCTATAGAATTTACATAAAAAAATATCGGCCATCTTGAATAAAAATAAATCACAATCAACAACTTTAATTAGTACGCACGCTTCGAGTACAATTTTTTCTCGTCGCTTGTCGTCGAAAAAATATTTGACGACAAACTTATCATGTATCATGCATCAAAACATTTCAAAAATTGATTCAATTTGGCGCGCATTTTAGGGTTCGTAGACAAATTGTCACGAAGTCTTCATTTGACAGAAGGACATGATTTGACTGTGCTGCCATGTTAGCGACTGTAGACATATAGGGATATGTCGTCTCATATCGACAAAATGCCATGACAAAATTATGTCGTGGCGCGCATGTTAGCCCTACTGGGCTCCAACGCATACGCTGAGGATGCAACCGAGAACAGCTCAGATGAAAGAGAGAGAGAGAGAGAGAGACAAACCTCATAGAAGAGTCCGGCGCGGTGCGACAGCCGCCGGTTGACGATGGCGCTGAAGCCGCACGAGCAGCGGCCGGGGTCGTCGTCGGCCGCCGCCTCGGACGAGTCCGCGGGCAGGTACGTGGCTGCGTCGGCGCCGCGGATGTTGCCCACCACCTGGACGACAAACATTTCATTACAATCACTGCTAAAATGCCTGCATTACCGCCGCTTTAGCAGTGGTGGCCAAGTGGTAATGACACCCGCCTGAGGTCGACTAGGACCCGGGTTCATATCCTACCTGTGTCACATGAGTTTGTACACCAATCTGATTCACATATTTTATGTTTTCTCATAGACCACCACCTGCTTCCGGTGAAAGAAAACATCGTGTGGAAACTTGCACATTGGCTGACTGTTTAGTTAACTAGTCTGTATACGGCTACTGCCACTAGATGGCGGTAGTCGTAAGTCATGCCTGATGCCTTTAGGCGACTTGAATAAAATCTGACACCAATGTTATTAATAACACACTTGATAAGAAAGAATTGTTAAAATATCATTCTTAGCTACAAAATTATTGTTTTAACAGAGTTACAAATTAATGCTGGCGTTATTGAACAACCATTATTTATGTTCTATAAATATGTAGTCCTATGCTAGTTAAGCTAATTAAGGAAGGCCACGACACTGGACAATATGAGAAACGTGCAACTATTGAAGTTTAGGGACAGACGAAGATACCTATAATCCGAATCATGTAGAATGGCGCGCACGGGCATGACCAACTAAGTCTAGAACCGCCATCCTATATGATTCGTATTGTAGCTGAGAAACAAGGCGAGAAACTTACAACTATTGAGTTTCTCTGCACAAATAATAACTCACCCTAGGCCCAGCATTGCAGACGCAAAGCGTGCAGCTATCGAAGTTATGATCCCGAAACACATTCAACACCGTATCCGCTAACAGAACGTTAAGCAGTAGCGGGCAGGCGGCGTGAGTAGGTCGTGGGGACGCAGGTTCCGGTATGGACACGCGTGTCGCGGGTGAAGGCGCGGGCACGACGGGTTGCGAGGTGTCCGCCCCGCCCCCCGCGGGGGTGGACGAACACGCGCGGCGGTTGCGAGTCGCTTCTCGCGTTTCCGCTTGAGGTGACGCGCTTCGTTTTACGCCGGCTGCGGACAAAATTGTTGTTAATTGACGTGTGGCGTATCACTAGCTTCCGGCCGCGCCACAAAAAAAAATGAAAAATGAGTAAAATGAGTCGAACGTAATTAGGTTTTTGAACGCTCAAGTATGTAAAATATAGTAAAAAATATCTGGATTTTCCACCTATAAGCCACTATTCAGCTAAGCGTGGCCTTTGTGTCTCAAGACTCTTTCTTGGTTCTGTACTGTGACGTCAGCGGCGCGTATTTGGACGAGCACACGTATTTGAGATGTTTCCTTCCTAACAAAAGGATTTATCTGCTGCATAGTTCTACATCCTTACTAATCGAGTGTAACTTAAATGCGAAAGTGAGTTTGTTCATTTGTTTGTTATCTCTTCACACTTTATCTACTGAACCAATCTTCCTGAAATTTCGCATACACATAGAAGTACCTACTGAGAAAGACATAGGGTACATTTCATCCCGAGAAAAAAGACTGTTTCCGTGGGACATTTTTTATGAGCGAAGCCGCTGGTAATAATGATACCTACCTTGCCGGTTGTCTTCCCCCCGCTGCTTGTCTTGCTGCCAGCGGGGGCGGTACACGGCGGCGGGGGGCAGCGGCACGGGCGGCTGCTGCTGGCTCGGCAGTGACGTCAGCGGCGCGTACTTCGACGAGCCCACGTATTTGTATATCGTCGGCGGCTTGAACACGTACGACCAGTCCTGAGGAACAAACATTTCATTTCGTTTTCACCTCAAAGTGAAAATTAAACTAATCCCTGCAATAGTTATAGGTTCTTTCTGTCTTTTGAACCATCCTTGGTAGTCAGGCCCAAACCATATCATGTTACATACCATTACCTATTTGTTCCTTGACCAACTGGTTATATTGGTTATATTTGTTTTTTATTTTTTTTATTTATATTTTATTTTATTTTTGACTGTACACAATCTAGTGTACGTATAAAGTTAATAAATAGCCCCTCTGGCATGTTAGGCGACCAAGACTTTTTCATGAGTTTCTTTCGGCATTTCTTCTCAGCAGTGGTCGTTCCGAAATGCTAGTAGTTTGTAGCTTTGAGACATAATATATTATGATTAAATAATTACATTTTGACGTGAAAAAAGCCTTCTTTGAAGGCCTAGTTTCAATAAAAAAAAATGACTTTGGTCAAATTTTCAAACATTGGTACCGAACCGAACATGTGGCCTGAATGTACCACAAGGTACATTTGGGGCCTCAATTCGATTTGAACCTGTTGGACTTAGTATTGAGTGAACAAAAGAATTACCTCAATAGGATCAGGCGGCGGCGACCCTGCGAGTAAATGCCTCGAGTGCGAGTGAGTGACCACGTGCCCGGAGTGAGTGAACGAGTGAGTTTGCGTGGCGTCCTCGGGCAAGGAGAAGCCTGGCGAGGGCTGCGTGTGCGGCTCCATGCTGGGCGGCGTCGGGAACATCTTGCTGAGTTCCTCTGCGCGCACGCAGCCGCCGCGCATATAGCGGGACTCCTCGATTGATTTGTTCGAGTCGGGGGGCGTTTGCACGGCCAGCTGGGGACAAGTACATACATAGAATCACGTATCACCCTTACGGGGTAGACAGAGCCAAGAGTCGTGGGACTCGAAGGCCACGCTTAGCTGAATAGCAAATGACAATAATAATAATGAATGAATAGGGACAAGTGTTTTCGATTGTTAACCTATATAGGTAGGTTTTTTTTTAAATTTTAGTTGACTTTTCAAAAAAGGACATGCATTACTTGTACACGAGATAAATATTATGGTAGATCATGCAAGAAGATATGACAATAATTAAGAACAAACTAGAGTCGACTACGAACAACAACGACTCGATATAAATAATCGATAAAATTACTTCTATATAACAGAATATTATCTATTTATTTTTTGATTTGGAAAACTTTTTATGAAACACATTAACAAATAATGCCAAAAACAAAATCAATCAAGAATTATCAATGGTTACACGGAAATCATGCATTAAACTTACACAACACGTAATAACGATAAGTAATATAAAGAAGGGCGTACACTCACAAGTCTTACCGACTCATCGCCGCTGGCCGCGTCGTCGGAGTTATCGAAGATTTGGTCGAGATCCTTCAACGTCGGACAGAGCCCGTCCGATGTGAATAGGTTCTTGTACTCTTTTACGTCCTCCTAAAAAGAAAAGGCTATTTTTATATTGCCCTTGGAGACGTTTTAACCACCAATATGATCTTATTAACGAAATTCAAGTAACGAAATAATATTATGTAATTACGTTATTCGTAATAACGAAATTCTATTGGTTGCGCTACGAGGAGATATGTTTCAACCAGCAATAGGATTCACATATAACGATAGGATAGGATTTAATGAATTTAAATTAAGTGTAACGAATTTCTATAGTCCAGCCCTTACTGAAGTCGACAACACTAAAACCAACTGATAAATAAGGCGACCGTTTCTCGCGGTTTCTCGAAATTTCCATATTGGCGTCGCTCGCGCGCGTCAAAAAGATTATTTCTTATGAATTAGAGAAAAGGAAAATAAAAAATTGAGAATACGCTACACGCACATATGATGTTGTTTGCCGACTTAACTAATGGCGTATCTTCCGGCGGCGCGAAGGTCGGCCAACCCGTACCACACACTTTCCCCCGCTCATAGTGTCGGGGCGTAAGCACATTTAAAAGTCTTATTTCGATTTTGGACCAAGCAAATGTACTGTTATTCTTGTTTCTGCAAAATTATCATGAAAAAATTTAAAGTCCTAGGTCATAATTAATATTGTACGGTTTTCATATGACAATACACATTTTTATTCGCGACATTTTTCATTCCAGACTTTACCCTCGTAAAAAATGCTTTCCTGTGTGAGCCAATCAGATTTTCGAGCCAAAATATACTCACGTGCTCTTGCTTCTCCTGCTTGATGTCAACATCAGCAGTGGGCTGCAACGTGGCCATGGTGGTGTGCTCGTGTCCCGCGTACAGGTCCCCCCCGCGGGACCCCAGCGCTAGCTCCTCGCTCCAACTGTTCTCTTCGCTTTTGAAACGCTTTACTGGGTGCTCCAGCCTGCGTGAGAGAGATGGCACGTTAGTGAGGGAAAGGGTTGGCGCGTGGGCGTAATGTTATAGAAAAAATAGGATAAGACATGATTGTTTCATGTACTAATCCAAATAGCAATCTTATTAGTTTTGTTATATGTGGATAACTATGAAAAATACATCAATTTATTTGTTAAACTACGTCTTAAACATGTAAACGATTGTCGAGAATTTAAGGTGTAAAGTGTATAAAAAAGTCAGCTTTAGCATTTATTGATTAGGATGACAGTATATAAACTTATTGGCAAAATTATCGTTTGGCTGAATGATGGAGCCATAAAACTAAAAAGTGAAATGAAATAACAAATTAAATGTGGTCTGCCTGGCGAATATTGTTTTACGCCCACGCTTGGCAAATATTAAAGAATAAAAAATACATTTAAAAATACACTGGCTAGAATAAAATAAGATACTAATAGCGAATTAAATCAATGTGTAATTTCATGCTCAAATTAAAAAATGTCGCCTTTACATACATAACGTGATAAACGTTGGCTCGAACGTTTTCACTGCGCAAGTTGGCTTGCATTCTTCATATTATAATATAGCGAGATAAAGATTCACACCAGACTATCTTCTGTCCAAGTGTGACCGCGTAAATACTCGCAAATTGGGGGAAAAAATAGTTTATACTCGTAGCAGAGAATAACGGCAGTATAAAGACATTTTGCATCGACCCCATATCAAATAAGAGAATCTGTAAGCATGAGCAACTATCTACTGAAGTGTTATGTGAAAATTATAAAGCATTTCGAATAAATTAGTGAAATTTCGGAGATAAATGTGCAGTTACTTTTACAAGTTTATATTATGGATGTTGTACTCTAGAAGGTAATGTTCAATTTGCAAAATGTTGAATTCGCAAAAACATTGGATTCGCAAAATGTTTACTTTACAAACTGATACTGGCTTCACAACAAATTTCAAGCATAACGAAAACAATGGTTGTCCTTTGAGGCTCACAATTTTTAGAGCACTACATGAAAATTATCGTTTACCAACATCTATTTTTAATAAAATAATTTCAAAGCCAGCCACCTAAATTTCACAACGTTAACACACATAAAGTTATTATTTTTTTAGTACAACGGCGACCTAAAGGCAACCAAAAACTAAAACGAAAATAAAATCAAACTTTTCAGAAAATAATTCAAGTGTTCTGAGATAAATCAACATCTGCATACCTGTCGCAGCCAGAGTTGCGGTTAACACACAGATATTTCCAACATTATTTTTATGAGAAATATTGTTTTATGTAACAATTGAGTCCAAATTTGATATTACCTATCTACTATCTCAGACACATAAATTAGTTTACAAAATGTTTGGTTTTGGAAAGAAAATAGGCCAATTCGTTTCAGTTACTAATGGATAGTGATAGATTATATTCACAATTTATTTGTATTTAAGTAATAATTCGAAAAAATACACATTGCATAATATGGCATCAGTTTGAGGGTTGGCAAGTGTATACGGCCATATTGACCATGTTGCGGGATATATAATGAGACACAAAGTTGGTAGATATCTAACTTTTCTTTTTTGGTATGTGGAGATACGCCACAACCATATCACTGGGGTGATTATTGATATCGCTTCACTTGTTTGATACCCTAAATGTTATACTGAGTATTAATCTAACCTAGCCCGAGAGCCAGGGTTACTTGCAAATCATAGAAGACAAACTTTCATGAGGTGGTGCTTTAGTCTGTAGGCCCAACACGGACTTCCCAGATGCATGCAATCTGTTTGACTACTTTCACATCCGGTTCCTGTCCCGAACGCCAAGTTTTTTTTCTTTTTTTTTAAATGATAGAACAGTTGACTCACCAAGCATAGACGGTGGTGTAGTCGTAGAGCATGTGCAGGGAGTGCTCGTCCTCGAGCGGGTCCACCTTCAATCAATCAATCAATCAATCAATCAATCAATCGTTTATTTCGTCAGACATAGGTAGTACAAGGTGTATGGGATACAAGAATAAGTGCTCTATGCTGCGCCGTTTGGCATACAAAAGTTACATAAGAATAAAATTTAAATTGAATTCATGCAAAGTCAACTATTACAAAATTAAACATCAGAAGTAGTATAAGTTTAAAATAAATCCTAACTAATATTATAAATGCGAAAGTGAGTTTGTTCGTTTGTTTGTTACCTCTTCACGCTTTATCTACTGAACCAATCTTTCTGAAATTTTGCATACATATAGTTAGAAGTACTGAGAAGGATATAGGGTACCTTTCAGTCCGGGAAAAAGCACTGTTCCCGTGGGAAATTAACGCGGACGAAGCCTAGTAAATAATAATAATTAGGCAAGCTCATGGTTACCTTGCGCTCGGCGACGGGCAGCGTGGGCCGCTTCAGTAGCTCCACTGGCGCCGCCTCCACCTGACTGTGAGAGTTGTTCGCGGACCCGCTCGGTGGGGAATCGCCCTGGATAAGAGATAGATATTACTCGAGGAGTACAATACAAATCAAATAGGATGGCGGCTCTTGAACTTAACTGTAAACGCAGCAGGTCCGCGCAGCGTGCGGACCTCGCGAGGTGCGGGGGGGTGTTACTCTCCCGCGCGCCGTAACGCCCCGCTGATACCTAAAATTAGCTACTGCGACGCGACTAAATTCAGAACCGCTATTCTATATGATTCGGATTACATTTGACTAAGAAGATATTATTATAATAAAGTTATATGAATATTCTTGAATAATCACCATCGTTCCAGGATCAAGATCTACTATGATGACAAAAGACCCCTCTCAAAGATTCGCTTCAAACGCTAATTTTGGCAAAGGCCTTAAATATCGTCCTTTCTTTTTCAAAATCACCTCGATTTTCCAACAGATATCGGAACATTGTTTTCGTTTTAGAACCTTTTCTGAGCTTTTTAAAAATCATTTTAAACGTACCTGTGCAAAGAGCTTCGTTCCTGGTGCGGAAGGTGGTGCGGGGGTGGGGGGCGCCAGGGGGTCGGGGGTCGGCGCCGGAGTGTGCAGCGACGGCGGGACGCCGGTCACCGTCTGGGTAACACATCATATTTGTTCAAGTATTTATCAAGCTATTTCAGCAGATAGATCATACCCACTATGCCATGTAAAAAACATTACACCCTGTTATCCAATATACAAAAGTTAATTGGGATTTTTCCCATTATTCAAACCTATTTTGTCCCGCTAGCCAAAGGTCTCCCAACATAACTTTCCAAGTTTGAGTTCCACACTATGTAGGTTACACTTTTGAATGGATATATCCACTAATGGTTAAGCTTTCTTACATCGCGCGTCATCGCTGCAACACATCCTCAGTCTTCATGGTTTGCTACATCATCATTAAAGGCCCATTTAGACGGTGCAAGTGTTTTGCCTGTAGCATACAATTAAATCGAAGCAAGTAAATACTTGCATGGTCTAAACAACAGTTGCTTGCAATTATTCATAGTCAATTGATGGGCTGCAATTAATGCATGGAATTATTAAGGGCCATTTAGATGGTACAAGTTTTTTGCCTGTTGAATACGATTAAATTGAAGCAAAAATTGCATACTCTTGTATGCACAAGAAACTTGCATCTTCTAAATGGGCCTTAAAACGTACCTGCTGCGGCGGCTGGTGGTGGGGGGAGGCGGAGGGTGCGCCGGCGGAGGAGGGCGCGGAGGCGGGGGGCGCGGGGGAGCCGCCGTTGCAGCTGCCCGGCGAGCAGCCCGCACCAGCTGATAGGCACAGTGCACCGCCCGCCGCTCTGGACAGCCACAAACAACAGTGTTATAATAGTAGACTAGATACTGCCTGTCTTACTACATAACGATGTATAAAGTTAAATACTTGTTAAACACATTCCCCTTACAATTAAAATACACGTGCTTTATAATAACATTTTCTAGTTGTCAGTATCTTTTTCTTATGAACGGGTAATGTGTTTAGCAAGTATTTAACTTTAGACATCGTTTTGTAGTAAGACAGTGCATGTTTGTTCGGCAGTATGAAAACCGAGCGTGCCATTATTTTCTACCTACGCTGACGTCACGCCAGTCATTTTAGTGATGGGCGCAACATAAACGCGAATGAAGGCTAACTGAGTAGCAAACGCGTGATTGTTTGTCCATTGGACATACGCCGGGCACGCTTGGACATACTGCTTGCGGAATCTAGAGTATATCTGTGAACAGAATCCTATTTGGATTTGTCATATGAAGTACAGTACGACACAAAAGAGTACAAAACGGAGGACGAACTACATGTTTTATCATTGCAATACCAAATCAAATGATTGTTGCCTAACTTTATTGTAAGAAGGAAATACACAATACAAAAGAGAGGACAGAACACAATGGCGGACTTGTTCCAGTAAGGGATCTCTTCCAGTCAACCGGCGAATGAATGAAAGGAAAAACAAGAAGGGTAGTACTTGTGATTCAGTCAGAGAAACATCAAACTTTGCAACTGTTGGTTGTGATTGGTTATAAACTTTGCACGATCTTTGTGATTGGTTGATAAATACCCAGCTAGCTAATAAGTGAACACAGCACTCCCATTTATTTTATACTCTCTTACGTCACACTATCAATCAAAAACCTTCAGCCTTTAAGGTGGAAATTATTAGGTTTTTTTTACCACACTTTGTGGGTTCAAATGATTTCAATGAACGGAAAACAAGACAAATAAAATTATTGCAATGAATTTTCGAACAATGTATTTTGGATGAACATTTCGAATTGAATGGAAAATCGATTTCCAATAGGAGCCTTGAGATGAGAGGTAGATGTTATGGAATAATCGTGACATGGAGTGTCCTTACATATCTGTTAATTCTTCAAAACTTGAACATTTTGAATGAATTACCAGTTAAGTAAGGATTTAAAAAATGTGCTTTTTGTATCAAATCAGTATTTTTCTTGATACCAATGGAGTATGAAATGGAGAACTATTAATGACATCAAATTCAACATATAGGAATGTCATATAAATTTCAGTAATGAATGCAGTATATCAAATATATATATTAGTAGAAGACACAAAACATGCAATATATGGCAATCAGGCATTCGCTTATGTAATCATGCGCTATATCTACAAATGCAATAAAATTATAAATAAAATTTATGTATACTATAGAATAGGCATGCAAAATGAAGCATTGCATTATTTGTGGCTCGCTATGTAGTACGCTATAAGACTGTTCGAGAGTTTGCCTGTATAAGCATGGAAAAAATAAAATAATTTATTTAAAAAAACTTTTCGTCAA
This sequence comes from Ephestia elutella, assembly GCA_018467065.1. Taxonomy (NCBI): domain Eukaryota; kingdom Metazoa; phylum Arthropoda; class Insecta; order Lepidoptera; family Pyralidae; genus Ephestia; species Ephestia elutella. The sequence goes on along the minus strand of CM031573.1, from coordinate 2,387,308 downwards.
AATTATTTAAGTACGTATTGAGACTCTCGAAGAACCGTCATAGCAAATAGATTCGATGAACTTATTATTAGTCTTATTTTACCATTTATCTAACGAAGACGTAAGCCCCTTTTCACACAATTTAAAGCATTCTTCACTTCAGCTCATCATGACCAAAGCTAAAGCCAGAATTTGTGACAAGGGGCCTAATTTAGAACGGTACACCAGTATGGAACTTATCAGACATGACCAAGTAACTAGCAAATTTTTTGTTTAATTATTAAACGATTTAGTGTTTGAAAATAAATGAGTGCCATGTATTAGCGCCACACTGGCGTGTGAGTTGTCGCGAGTGGTAGGTATGCAGATATCAGCGAACTGAAACTGTAAGCGTCTAGCAAGTTGTGTTAAGGAAATAAGTATAATATAAGTATAATGGCCAAATCAAAGTAGCCATCCCGAATTTGTGATTTGTAAAATTTACAAAAGAATTTCATTAATTTGATTAAAACTAACGTGAGAAATAGACACGATTTTAACTACGGGTTAACTCACTTGGGTTTAATTTTAGTCAACGGTTCTGGGTAACAACCCAAGTGTACCAACCCATATTTTTTTTATTGAATACAGTTTCATATCGCTAACTGGCTTGCCACAAACCTGTGTTGAAAATTGTAAAATGTGGCTGAATTCTGACCGAGAATCTAACGTGGCAAGGCAGCCAAATGTGCATGGCTGAGAAAGTTCTCGGATCAGGTAAAATAAGTATATACAAACTATTCCTGTAACAAGTACTGTTATGTATTGTAGTGATTTAATAAAATATATTCATGTTATGGCTTTACCTAACCCGAGATCTTTCATTACACATGAATTCGTTTTTGAATAGTATCGATATGACCCCTATCTATTTCGATACGATTAGAACACGATTGTTATTTATTTTTTAGTTGTTTGCCAATTAAAATAATCTTATCTAGGGATAATTATTCTGCTGCTTTTGCTGTGTATCAGAGAATTCACGTGCTGCTGTCAAAGTTCAGCTAGTTTAGATAAAAATAAATTTATTTACAAAAAACATGAGTGCACAATTTTGTGCCAAGTCCCGTTAAAAACAGTTTTGCAATTTTTTTACCAGCAAGTCTTACCAGCTTGAGTAGTTTAAGCTCGTCTCGAAGTAATCCTCGAGACTGAATTCGACTCTTTTGTAATAATACAAAGATGAAAATACTTGCAAATTTGATATTTTTACTCAAAAAAGTTGCGATGTTTTGTCATTTATATTTCGCAATATGTTTTAATCTCGCAGTGTGCCGACAGGCAATATTGACGGGCAACAAATTATATTTTCTTCTACTGACTAAAGTGAAATAGGATATCGTGTTTTACGCTCACTGCGGACGAATATTTTTATTCTGCGAATATGGATTTATTTTCAAAGGTCCCACTGGCAGATGCGAACGCGGCAACTATTTTTTAAAGAATTAAAAAAAAAAAGGTTTATCGAGTCCGTAAAAGCTCTGCAATATTGATACGGAGCGTATACCCTATGTTGCTTGTGAATGATGCGCTTGTGTCATGTGTATAGATGGGTAACCACCCGGGGTACCCAGTTATCACCCACTTCAATGTATGGACTGAAATGGCTGATAACTGGGTTTTAACCATAGACATAAAAAAAAATATTTAATAGACTTCCAACCTTGATTGTCAAATGAACCCCCTCAGCTGTCTCTAAGGAAAAAAAAAATCTAACTCTATGGTTTAACTCAATCTCGGGTTTGAACCCAGGTGCAAACCCATATATAGTCATGTGTATGTGGTACTCACGTGGCGGTTTCCCGGACTCGCGCGCGGGCGGGGCGCGGGCGGCGGTGGAAGGGGTCGGGGCGGGGGGGGCGCGCGCGCCGCCGCCGCCACCTGCAGCAACATTACGCTAGCGCGGCCCCAAACCGGAATACGTCACACTTTCAATCCTAAACCGGTTCTTAGTTTATCGCGCGCGCAATATACTTAGGAAAACCGAGCGTCGTTTTCCGTTTTCAAGTTGGAAAAGAAAAAGCGAGACTTATGAAGCTTGTTCGACGTTGAACTTGAAAAAAATTTTCCTTGTGTGTCTCGATAAAACTAGACAAATCCTGCTTAGAATACAATCTGAATAGAAATATAACCTTATAACACAAAAGAAAAATTATGATATGTAGTTTCAGATCATGACACCACTCTTTTGGTAACTCTCTGATCAGAAACTCTAGGATTAATATTTTATTTTACCAATCTGAATCAGAAAAACGACAATCGCCAAGCTGTTTTCACAAAACAAAAAAAAATCTCCATTTTCCAAATGCATAAAAATATAATTAAAAAAAAAACGAGATCAAAAGTGTGACAGGAGCCTTTCCGCAATATTTCAGACGAAGAAATCGATTCTTAACTTTCTCTTAATTATTTCATTTAAAATAGCTGATATTTCAATATCAACCTTATCAATGTAACATAAAACTTATTTTTAATTGACATTTTAAACAGAAAGTTCGACCGATTTCTTCGTCATTTAGCAACGCACATGAACACAACGTGTTCGCGTGCAAAGCGGCATTATCCCTCTACAGCTTAAATTATATAATTCTACTTATTATAAACAGGGAATTATACTGCGAAGTTATCACGCCAGTAGGCAGCACAAGCATAAGGAGTAAACAGAAAATTTTGACATCGACAAGACTGTCAAAGCATGACAAATACATTGGCTTGAACACCATAGCACAGAGGAATAAACTAACAGTGGTCTCACGCCTTTGATGTTGAACGCATACCGCTGCCACTTCGCGCGTTGTCGTACGCAGCGTGCGCATACGCACTTCTACACTGCTGCCTACACACACAAGTAAGAGAACGCAAACTAAGCGAGACTGCGTTCTCCGAAACACCGCTCGCTTCATCGCGCAACTACATTGGTAAGACCACTGTAAGCTAACTTCACTGTGACCATAGCGAAGAGTCGTTTGTTTACTGCATGTAATTATGCCGCCATTTTCGTCGAACTTCGCGTAACATTCCCTATAGTATTGGCTATTAAAACATTCTCAAACATAACATCTACCTATCTATCTACACGGCAGCTGAACCCTTCCACGCTGTTCCGTCCGCGGCAAAACGCGCCTTATGTTCTAAGAAATAAGATTCGGTTTCGCCGGGCACGGACGGCGGAGTCACAAATGCATCTCAATACTAATAAATATACTCTCATACATAACATACGTAAATATTATAAATGCATAACACACAACGCTCGTACCACTACAGCTATATACTGCTCCTATCTACTGTATATTATATAGTTTATATAGTGGAATGTGCACTGTTACTATGCCGACTAAACCGACCCAGTTATAAAAAAAGTATTTATTAATAATCCATTTTTTTTGTCAGACAACAGATGGATCAGATTAATGGTTTTCTAACCAATCTTTTAGGTGTTAGTAAAATTTGATTCAAAACTAACGCATCATTGCCTCACCTACTCATTTGTTTATTTACGATTTGATCCAAATAATCAACCAAACTGTAATCGAAAAGAAATTACGCAAACTGATCCATGAATATCCAAACGTAATCCAATACTCAAAATTTGGTTCTATCTCTGTCTAGACATACGTCACGAGACAGTAACAGCACTACAGTTGAAGCCGACCTTGAAAATTACTTTCACATAAAAGTAACTTTTCCCGAAAATGTAAATAGTTAACCGACATAGTAACGTGCACATGCCACACCCACAAAATAAATAAAATAATAATATAAATAGCAAGTATAGTATAGTTGCAGCACACTAACTTGTTGCAAGTGCAGGCGGTCTTGCGCGTGGGGTCAACGAAGTCTTCGGACTTCTCCGGCGCAGACTCGCTGTAGCAGGACTCCGCCTGGACACAAATATTATTTTGTATTTATTTTGAGAAGATAAGGCGTTCATTAACGATATATAGCACAAAGTCTGACATACATAGGTCATCATATCAATCAATTGTAGTAATTTGTTCGGTTGAGATTTTTTGGCTGTGTCGTGGGAGGTAAAATCAACAGCACAATCAATGACAGCAAAATAAATTGAAGTAAATATAGATTAATTTGTTTCCAAAAATCATATCTTACTCTCTATGAAATTGTTTGCATTGTGTGTCAGAAGCCACAATCCACATAGAATTTTTAATAAATAGCCACATTAACTTAAATAATGGCTACGATAAATTGAGTCTTATAATTATGCTTCTTTTGATCTAGGAAGAGTACTCGGAACAGTCTATTACCTAAAGAAAGTTCCGTTTCCCATCCCTTCCAATGGAATCTACAATTCATCCCAATTAAAATTATAAATGCGAAAGTGATTTTATTTGTGTTCTCTTCATGCTTTATCACCTGAACCAATCTTTCGCATACACATACTTAGACATATTGAGAAAGACATAGGGCACCTTTTATCCCGAGAAAAGGCACTGTTCCCGTTAGAAAACCACGAGGGCGAGCCGTGGGCAAAAGCAAGTCTTCGATAAATGTTTTTTTGACATTTTAAGCCGATCCCAGATAATTAGAAAAGATAAGTGACTTAAGATCAAACTTTTCAACTTTATTATATTAGCAAGTATAAGTTGTTGCGTCTAATCGACATCTAAAATCGTGAGAAAACCTGCACATTGGCTGACCGTTAAGTTTACTTATGTGTAAACGGCTACTGCTACTAGATGGCGGTAGTCGTAAAAGTCACGTCAGATGCCTTTAGGTGACTTGAATAAAATCAGACACCAGCGTTAGTAATAACACTGGTGTCAAACTGGTGCCACTGGTGGTGGCGGCTCTTCTCAATCTGACATATTTAGTGCATCAGCCAATTCAATAAAAATATCTATGCTTTCATAATATTAAGACTTTTGAAAAAATATAAAAAAAATATTTTTTTCAAAAATCAAAATTTTCCAATTTTCAAAATTTTTGTAATTTTAATTTTTCAGAGTGCAGAAGTGTATATTTTTTTGTGTGCATGTTATGTTGTATTCACGTCAAGAAGATTTGACACTTCACCTGTTTATTTTTATGTCTTTTTAAGTGTGTTTGGTGTCAGTTCAGTTTTGTGGACCAAATAAAAAAATAACAGTCTATGTCCAGCAGTGGACAGTGTATCCACTCACGTGGTGCAGCTGCGGCGTGGGCGTGGTGAGCGCGGTGAGCGTGCGGCGCGCGCGCGCGGCGCAGTCGGCGGGCGGGGGCGGGCGCGACTCCAGTGACGTCACCAGCGCGTACGGCACCGGGTAGCGCATGCGGGCGCCGCCGCACACCACCTGCCAGAGGCAGCAATACATTATACATTATGAAGAGAAGAGAATTAAGTTGATATTGAAGTATGTAGTTCCTAAAACACTAATTCACAGACTAATTTTTCAGAGAAAAGTATTTTTTAAAGTTATTGCCCTTTGTAAGTAGTTGTTCCTTGTAAATAAAAAAACAAAATAAAAAAGAAAGCAATGGCTTGTTATATAAGTTGATATGTTGCCATTGCCCAATATCCAGATCAGTAAAAGGAAATGGAAGACTTGCAACCCTGCAGTTTAATGCCAGTTCCAATTTACATAATAACAAATTGTGTAAAATAACACTACTATCGAAATATCATTATAGACACAATTATGACATAGCTGAATCGATACCCCGATTAAAAACCAACCTCCACTGCGGCGCAGCCCATCTACAGCGTCCGTTAACCACGCAGGACAATGTCACTATCGCTCTCCACTCACTATCAGCACAGGAAGGGTGCTTCATAGAAACGAGGCGTCAAATATTCCTACTACTACTACAAATGAAACTGTACATCCGTGAACACGTCAGTAATACGTCAATGTGTGCGTTTTCATAATCATAGTGTCCTTATCAACATAAGAACGGGGGAGAAGTGCGCGGTTGTCATATTGCGGGAGGGGCAGGGAGTTTTCTTGCTGTATGTAGTACTTATATTAATTCTGTCTGTGCTATCAGTCAAAGCGCACTAACCTCCACGGCGCCGCAGCCCTGCTCCAGCGGGTACAGCTGCCTCCAAGCGTCCAGCAGCCGCGCAGTGCACGCGTCGCTGTCGCTCCACGACCGACCAGTCAGGGTGCCTTCCAGACCGAACGGCGCAAGGATCACTGCGAAAATTCAACGAAATTTCATTTCGCATCAAACAAAATTGTGTAGAATTTTGAGAAAGTATAATATGTTATAATAATATAATATGTTAGAATTTATAAAAATATTGGATGACGATCTCAGAGTCTATTGAATGCCTAGTCTTTACGCCTTGGCGCCTGACCAACTGATACAGTCAGCTGTGGAGCAACCTATCTGACTATCTCACCGAATCCTATCTCAGGGGGGTCCGGTTTCTCTGCAGCAGACTGTACACTATCCTCATTATGGCAGCACTACTACGGATACTACCACTAGATGGCGGTAGACGTAAGTCATATCAGATGCCTTTAGGCGACTTGAATAAAATCTGACACCAGTGTTAATAATATAATAACACACTCAATAAGAAGATTCGGTCAATTTGGTCGAAATTACCATACAATTACCTATTTGTAAAAAGAATAGGTAATTTTATGGTAATTTAGACCTGTTATGTTTGCTGGGTTATGGCAGCAGCAGGTAACTCACCCTTCTGATGGTGGTTGTTATGGTGGTTGCGGCGGGGGAGGGTGCGCACGGGCGGGTGTTGCCGCACGTCCACGGACGCGCACACCGTGCTCTCCCCGTGCAGGAAGAACGCGAACGAGAATGAGAGGTGCCACGGGCTGCAACATACATGGAAAACATTTATTACAATCTAGTTAATATTTGTACATAATTGTTGTTATTTTGTGCAATCCTACTACGAAATGCGAAAGTTTGGATGTGAGTTTGTGAGAATGTTTGTTACTCAATCACACAACATCTACTGGACGAATTTTGATGTTTCGTATACGGGTAGAAAAATACCGAGAATAGCACATAGGGTACTTTTTATCCCGGAATTCCCACGGGAACGAAGCCCCGGGGCGCAGTTAGTACAGTTATAAATAAATAATAAAAACTTCAAAAAGGACTACTTTAGAGATCTTGACTCATCTTTTGCCGCTAGATTGCGGTAGTTGTCAAGACATGTCAGATACCTTTAGAAGATTTGAGGAAAAACTGACACCAGTGTTATCCTAATCCTAACTAATATTATAAATGCGAAAGTGAGTTTGTTTGTTTGTTGGTTTGTTTATTTGTTTGTTACCTCTTCACGCTTTATCTACTGAACCAATCTTCCTGAAATTTCGCATACACATAGCTGGAAGTACGAAGAAGGACATAGAGTACCTTTCATCTCAGGAAAAAGCACTGTTCCCGTGGGAAATTCACGCGGGCGAAAGTTAGTCTACTATAACACAATAAGGAGAGTCGTCCTTTAGTTACAAAAGCAAAAGATCTTTAAATACAGAAAGCTAGGGTTGAAATTGCTTCAACTGTCGCGTGACTTAGGTCCGATATCACCAGATATTACACGAATAAATTTTCCGGTGAAGGAAAACATTGTGAGGAAACCTGCACTCTGGTTGATGATTATCAGCTAGTGTGTGAAATGGAGAAGGCAATGGCAAATCACTCCATTAAAATTGCCAAGATAGTCATTGTGTGTGTTTCATTCCATATAATGACCCCGACCCTCAGTCATGAGGAATACGACTAAAGAGAGAGAGAGAATTATACAAAAATGTATGAAGGGGAACGAAGTCGTACTCTGATGTCTTGAGGAGTAAAACACAGAGATCTTCATTTTGATATTGGAAGTGAAGGACCGGCGTTGCCACCAGGCTTCGTTTGAAAACAGCCCATTGAATAAAACTGTTCCAAAGTTAACTTCCATAATGCTGGCTGAATTTAATCAAAGGCTTTATTGCCAGGCATAATATTACAAGTATGATATTAACACAAAAATTATGGTACCCATCTTATTTAGAGCATACGGAAGCGAAAGTCTATGGTTTTTATGCAATTGTTCTACTCTGAAAGAGCATGTACCCATACTTTCACTGACCAAACAAGTTTTCAGGAGTCATTTGCCAAGCCATACAGAGCTTTCTGGCGCAGGAATAAGGTACTATTTACCTGTTGCCGACGTCCTCTTCGTCGCCATCGTACGGTTGCACAAACCACTTGCCTAGCCTCACGAAGTCCCTCGATAGGAGACATCTGAAAAGAAAAAAAACAATTATTTTGGTTATTATTCGAAACAGTTATGTATGTTATATAAAAGATAAAACATAAATGGTTTGACAACTTCAAATTAATTACAAATATTGTTCCCGAAATTTATTATCTATTAAATAACGTGAGGTTATCATGCTTTACATAGTTTTTTTTTCGGTATATTCACATTACGCATAAGAAGATTGAATCATAGTACTAAAACAAATGATGACGTAAAAATAAATGATGGAGATAAACGATATGAATAATATCGTAAAATTAATTTGTTGGCGAGACTATATGGCCTATTAAAACGGAGCCCCATAGTTCAGTAATAAGGCGTATGTAATCAAATGCACTGGCAATGCCTCGTGTCGTAAGTGGTTGCGTATCGGCTGCATTACTATTACCATAGCCAATTCATTGTGTGAATTGTAAAGCTGTGAATGATATACATTCACAAGATCCAAACGTTCGCAGACGCGTTACAGTCGTTTTGACGTGTAACATCTGATTCTACCACAGTGTGCGTTCATTGTTTGAAATTTTAAATCAAAAAGCGCGCGCATCCACACTTTCCTGCTACAGACTTCCATCCCAAATCACTGAACACATTGCAGGAAATAAATAAGTAAATAAATTCATCGCAAATTCGCCTTTATTGCAGCCGTATTACTTGCTTGCACTGGGCATACTTTTGATTGTGCTACTTTTGACAATTACAGCAAACTATTTAATTTACCATGGAGCACAGTTCACAATATAACTAGATTTTATATTAATTGATTGACTCATTCCCTGAACGCCTCTATGTGTCACTTCAATAATGTCAGAACAAATATGGAACTGCTAAGTTAATCGACAACTTGTACAATTTATTACGCCACCGTCCATTGTGACTACATATGAATTATGTGCCATAAAATGTACTGACAATTTGTCAAGTGCAATTTTATGCAGATATGCCGACAGTTGATTGCAATACCTTATGTATTCAAGCTTATACCTTAAAACACCGTCCATATAATTTATTTTTAGTATTCCCTTTCAGTTATATGTAGATAATACGAAAAGTACTAAACGCGCTCGTAACTTTTTTACTAGACGTTTCGACACGGGTTGCATCGGCCGTGATCCATCAAAAACAAAAAAGTACGTGTACGTTTATTACCAGCTTCGTATTATCTACGTACATATTAAAAGTTGGTACAGTCAAACTATTATATATTTTCTGTGGTGCACTCAAGTGTTGATTGTATACAGTGCTTTCAGAACCTCCTACTACCGACTATTTTGAAAATACTTATTGTATTTTTTACTAAAAAGGCTAAAACAAATCACTACACGGATATACAAAAGTATGCGAATCTATCATAATTATAATATTTCGAATGCTAAGTTCGTGACTTGTTTACCTACATATAACGCAACATTTATAACAATGTCAATAGGTTATCATATCATAGTTGTTTCACGTTTTAATTTAAAAAAAAAAAGAATTTCCTAATTGTTCGGTGGTGGGCTGACACATCATGGGCTCTTTTTAATAAAAAAATAATAATTTACTTCATTAAAAGTCAATTAGTAATAATAGATACGTTAAGTCAATTCACAAGATTAATATAGCTCTGACGTAACAGCGTCTGCGCACCATACAATGCATGGCTTACTTGCGCATAACTATATTTTGTGTTATATACTGTGCTGTGAGTAATTATATTGGTGCATGCAACCACTGTTTTACATTCGACATTTGCATTCGTGGGCTGTGTAAATTCACATCAAGAGGATCGCATTTGTGTTGTATTTTTATTGTTTTTACCTATCCACGTCCCACTCCTAAGCAAAAGTCTCACATATTTTCTTCCATGCATATGACTTTCTTTTCTTTCCAGTTTTGATCAAAATCTGTCCAATCAGCTGACCATCTCGCACTTGGTCTTTCGCTTTTCTCTAACCTTTTCTCGATGAGGTGGAATCAAGTTGGTGTCAGTAGATTTAAAAACAAAAAGTTATGTAAGTTTTCCTACACGGAATATATCCATAGAAATAGATTATCTATTATAATCATTTGATCTACCTATTTGATATCACCCACACTAGGTACATGTTTAACTGCACAATTTCTTGTCATCTTTATGCTCATGTTTTGCAAATAAATGAATTATGAATGATCTTTAATAGAAAATTCCTTCGATTCCTTTTACAATCGGCAAACTACAAAATATAACACAGCCTCCCGCCAAAGCGATGCCTTGGAAATTCCTAACGGGAGAAACCAGTAGACGGGCTCTCAGCGACTGCATAGCAAATTGTTTTACAGGAGAACAACTACTACAATTTATTTATTTTTTAGTAAAATAAATAAATTGTATTATAAATCCAATCCTATTGTAAATTATTGTTAATTCTAGTTCTCAGCGGAATTTTAACATGAAAACTGCGGCAGTTTAAAAAAAATAATAAAGGAAAAACCATTTTTGTGTTTATTCACATACATGTATGTGTGACACCGAATAAACACAAACTATGTATACATCATATAAATACACGATTATATAAGTGCGTAGGGTCGTAGCATGCAAACTGTCATCGTACAAGGTAGAGAGCGTGCGCGCAGTTAGCGACTTGCAATGCAATTTAATGCGGACGTACCCGGTATGATGCGCTTGCGCAGACTTGTGCCGCTCAGTTTGCGGCCACTTTGTCTTCAAACTTTATATTCTCAAAATTTTAGTCTTGCACTTTATTAATGTTTATTTAATTACACTCACACGCATACAGTAATTAATAAGATGTATGCGTAGAATAAGGCATTTTTTTACATAGTTAAATTATGAACTACTAGCGACTTTCCGCTGCTTCGCACGGGTAGTTATGATCTAAGCGGACAGACGCGGGAAGATAAAATTAATAAAATTCAAAGAACAAATATCGCTACACTTCTGAATAAACAATAAATTACCTGTCATTAAACAGAAAATTGATTTAAATACAATCAAATTTATTGAAACAGATGGACATGGGCAGATTACAGTACAATAGCGCGAGATTAAAAACGATATGATAACGATATCCAATTGGCACGAGACTTGTTAATATGCGCATACGCACACACATACAAGCAAAAAACGCTGTGAATATATTAGCCTCAGGGTACAGGTACCCTGAGGATCGACCGGCACTCTATTTGAATGGCTCCTGAGCCATGTTACGCGATATCGAATCACATAACAATATTATGTACTTAATTGATACATAAAACTTTGGTGTAACTATAGCAACTCCTAATAATATAGGTACCATCACAAATATTAATTTCATTATCTGCTTTCTATTTTTGGATGTTGGTAAGTTAAGAAGGGACAAATTATATAATCTCTTTTGCTTTCCACACAAATCATCTCGGTTTCTGATTTTTAAACATTATTTGCAGTTTTCAGTACTACAAAATTTATCTTGCCAAATTAGTGTCTTGAAATCACTTCATATGCATAAGTTTATTAATAGATTACTTAATGAAATGCGTTGTAAAATTAAACTTATTCTCTAGCTCTCAGCTACATTGCATATTCATAAGTTTGATTGTATTATTAACCTATGTTTTTGCTACAGTTAGCAAAAGAAAAGGTTTGATTCTCTCCAATAGTATTCCTAAAAACTAATAATAGTCTAAAAACTAATAGTAAAACGTAATAGTAGTCCTAAAAACTAGGTCACATAATATTTTGGTCTGCTAATATTTCCATTACGCTCATAGTCCTAGGATTATTCTTACTCATCAAAACAATTCCCGCAGTCCCGGGAAACCTCATCGTGAAGCAAGAAGAATACAACCAGCCGTGAGGTCAGGCGTAAAAACAACAATAAAAGCCTGGTCAGAGATCTAGTTCCGCGGGTAGGTGCTCAATTGCCCAACTTGCCCACTTAAACGTTTACTGCCCGTGCAATACGCAATCCGAGAGAAAAAGTTTGCTTGTTTACTGGGAGCCGTGAAATTGAGCAACAAAACTTATTAAAATTGTACTTTTTGTTCTGGGTAAAATATTTAGATACGGTTTAATTAGACCTAATAATGAGAAAGAATTGTCATATGAATAAGGAACACGACAATTTTGAAAATCTTTCTTGGCCTTTCCAAGCAGGATAATCCCTTATTGCTAAGGATCTTTTGTCACCGTAACTATGTAGTTTAAGGTAGAAAATGTTTCATACATAAGCAAATCTGAATATACATCTTCTTCTCTCAGCTAATAAGCATGAATTTAAGAAGATGTACACTATGCATGTCTCCGATATGTCACACAATCGCTTGCTCAACATTGAATCCGACACTCATGCTCCGCCATCTCTTCGGGGCACAAAAAAACATCGTCGGTTGATCGTTACAAGTGTGTATCGTAAAATGGTCGCGATCCCGCCCAGACGCATTGTTACTTTGACGTACCGCCGGGGTCAACGACTCCTCTGGATTTCGTTCATATCCGAGATGCGCGCCTCCATACTCCAAACTATTTACTTGGCTCCTGTGGACTTAATAACTGATACTGAGAAATTCCTGACTTCGTAAGACTTGTGGATACGTCTGCTAAGATTTACTAAACGTGGTATAATTCTAACTAAAGCAATCTTCAAAAACTTTGCATATTTTGGTTCACCGGATTGAACTTCTTATACTTGCATTAAATTCAAATACGACTTCAAATTATTGTGATATAAATGCTCCGACAATATAATGATTCAAATGACTTCAAAGTGCAGTCGACTCGACTGTCTAACAAGCGGTGGTTTTGTTGAACAAGAATGCCTCGCCCGGGGCTCGAACCGCGATATCCTCGCAAAAAACAGCGCGCGTCAGGCGATGCACCGACCTTCGTCCGTCCGTAATGATGCGCCCGCGCACACCCAGGTGCGGCTCTTTTGGCGTTTTGATTTCTTTAAATAAATATGGAGAATGTTGAGACTTGAGATGATACGGTTTCACCCGATGAAACATTTGTGTTGTAACGAATTTTAGATGATTTTATTTTGTAACATTTCGTAATCATTACTTTGCATTTTCTTCTGTTGTGTATTTAATGACATATAAAAGACCTAAAGGACCCCGACTTGAACTATTTGAGCATTATTTGTTAAACTATCGTTATTTATAAAGACACGATATTATTGACACCGCGGTAGAAACAGGTCCTACAATAGAGCCCTGAGGAGTACCGGCCTCTGCTCACTTCAACAATCACAAAGCTTAATAAAAACAGGTATTTGAAAACAAACGACAATTAATTAAAGCTAAGAAGGTACAAACGTGCTGCCACGCTCCGTCGGCAACAAATTGTACCGCTGGCAGTGACGGCAGCGGGCGACAACAACGGCTAGCCTGATTTATTTACTGCTTCTATAAGAATAGATTGTTTATTTACGAGTATTGCCGGCCCGATGCTGTGTGATACACTCAGCCAGAACCATCTTATTGTTCTACAGGTTAAGTAGCGACATTTCATTTTAGTACTCTAAAAGCACTGATGACATCTGGTCTTTAATTAGATTAATTTCATCTTAATCTACAGCGTAATCCATTAATAATACTTTGAAATCAAGATTATCTACAAATTCCGTCTTGTGAGATTATGGTCGTGCGTGAAACTACATAGTTTAAAATACTAATTTTGCTAATTGTTTCTCCGACACTAATTAAGTCCACGGCGACTTTAACGACGTCAAATATGTATAATGAATTCTTTATTTATATTTTCAATATAATACCTTTCAATGAGGTTATGAAGTGCCTTGAAGAGCAACGAACGACACTCATAGGACAGTCCGCTTTCCCACGATCCCTGGTCGCCTTCTGAAAACAAAAAAAATGCGTAATGTTAGCAAAAGAATAGAAAGAGACAATGACTGATAGTGTATGTAATTATGTGATTAAATTATTAGTACTCGAGTACTCGAATAGAATTATACTGCTATCTGATGTAGCTATACAATGCGAAGTGATTGCTCCTTTTAAAGCTGAACATGCTTGAAGATATAATGATGCTTAACTTTAATTCAAGTTGTTGGATTAAGATAATGATAGCTACCGCTATCTAACTCTATATATTGCTAACGAGATATAATGAAAACGTTTAAATGAACGAAAATTTCGGTCGTATTAATAGACTAAGGCGATACATTTTTCTGGAATTAGTTATGAGAATTTGAAGCATTCCATTCGGCCAGCATGACACATTTTCCTATTAATCTACGATGGCCAAGGTCGCGACGTGTATTTACAATGGTGCAACGTTGATGTGCAGGCAATAAAATCATGTCGCAGTTGCAGTATAGCTGGGAATAGCTGCTGGTGCATTCGCAATCGGAAGATAAACTCGGCCTATCACTGGTGCTATGCGAAAACAAAACGGCGCGCACGACGTTGCCGTTCTGTGCAGTTCATGCCGTCCTTGTCTAAAGAGGCGGGGCGGGGGCGACCCGCGTGACGTCACGGCCGCTCGAAGCGCACGTGCTTGTGTTTGTCGCACGACCGACACACATGCGAGCCAATGTTTAGCGTCCACTAACATTTTAATTGACATTGAAATTTCTTTGGACCCTAAGCGTAAAAGGAATGACTTTAGTTCAGGTGCAGTCACTTCATGCACTTTTAAAGCAGAACCGAAGACGTTGATATCAGTATTGGATTAAGAAATAAACTCATGGAAAAATAATCAAGCATGATGCCTTCTGTCTAGATAATGTTATCGTACATCGCACGAAATTGTCCGCGCAAAATATCCTCTGAATGATTTTAGTGTTTTTTTGCGCTTGCAGCCGCCATGCTGGAGCGGTTCCAACTGAGCAGCCTTGACATTCGTGCTCCAGGTGTGCGCGTGCCATCCATCTCCCACTAGTAGCTGAACTAGTTTTTCCAGTATCTAGCTCAAGCAATACACCGCGGTTATAATTGTTAAAGTCGCCTTATCGCGCTACAATCATAACAACGTGCTTTAAAATCAAACAAACTGTTCGAGTATTGTTAGCTAATCACGTACAGTCGTTGTTTATCATTCTGAGATGTGTATTTATCGCCGTATACGGTCCAGTTCTGTGTTTCTTCATATTTTAACTAGATCAGGAACACTTCATACACCATTGTGACTTTTTGAAATAGAACAAAAAGTAATGAAGTCAAGCAATGACGTTATCAAACTATAGCTTCGATCGACCGCTGCCGGGAGCCGAGGGGCGAGGCCCGAGTCTGCAATGTCATGTCGGTGACGTTAACACTTAACACGATCGTTGCGTGTCAAAGGTTCCGCCTATTCACCATCAGCGTAATGTTTTACTCTGGATTGAGACGACTCTCTGTCTTGTCAGACGTAAATGCATGGTGGATATAATAACTAGGTTTTAAATGAGCCTTTATTTACTTAAAAATATTTTCATAGATACAAATATACAATGTTATGATGCCACGAATCTAAACATTTTAGATGTATCCATATAGACTTAGACACAAGTTTCTAACAGATTCCCGCAGAACTCTCTTGCATAGATGACATAATCATTTTATCAATAATCTCTATTGAACCGCTATTGCCAGACGAATGATCTGAGAGTCAATTACTACCTCGCCGGCCCGTTTGGCACCATCATCTCCCAAGGCCGTTATCACGAAACCGTATGCTTACTGTATCCGATAGCAATAAGCTCGAATACCGGAGCGAGTCACGATTTCAGCGTTAGAGAGCTTCGAGGACTGCCACATCGATCGATGGGGTAACAGCCTTGGGAATCGCAGTCCTCACTTGTGAAGACGTAATGGATGATAGATGATAGGCTTTTACTCGAGTGGTTCATTGTGCGCGTCGAATAGCACGAATTGAAGTGCGGTTACGCGGCGAGATGAAGAGATTTCGACATAGCTCCAATTTGAATCATTAAAAAGTCTTTTGCGAATACTTCGTCTGTGACAGATTTGGTAGTTTGGACAGGATTTCGTTTTAGCAAAACTTTTATGTATGTGTGTATTTTAAAATACGATAAATATAACAAGTTTCCAAAAGTAAAACATATATTTAACACCACCATACCACATAACCGTTCAAAATCTATGTACAGCATCAAAGTTTATCCTCTTACTTCATCTTGCTTAAAGGCGGCAAGATTCCCAAACATACTTAGGGTAACTTCAATTTATTTAATGGGCCAAAAATAAGCTCATTCAGGTTGCATTCTTAAAGTGCAATAATGAGTCTGGCTTAAGGTTCAAGGTCGCGTATTTCGCAGCAGCCCCGGTGGTGTTTGGCACCACCTTGCGCCGGATCGATAGCGGGCAGCGCGACGACGCGCGCCGCCGCGACCGCCTCCTCGCGGCAACAAGCGCAACCCAACGATTATCATGCGCTTGTGTTTGTCAATTGTTTGTATGCACGCTGATGATAATGAGATAACGATATCATAACAGCTTGTGATGCGCGGAAATGCTTGTGTCGCGTGGATAGGGAGATGCATGTATTTATTTTTACCATACTTTAAGTCATCTCGTTTAAAAATCTATGATAAATGATATTTTTTTATTCGATTGACATTTCTTTTAGTACATAAATCGACATATCAATATAAAAATCAAGAACTTTAAAATATTAACCATATAGATTTATCCAGTGGATTCCATCAGATTCCCGTATGTATATTTCAAAGGTTATATTAGTCATATAAACACCTGGTGCATGTAATGTATGATTTACTGAGTTAGGTCGGATTGAAACGTCGGAAATAATTTCTACTTGACGACAGACAGCGTAGTGGCAAGATTTATATTGCAAGTCGCGACAGTCAGCGGTTACGCAAAAAAAAAAACTGTACATACGACACGTGGGTTGAGCGGTCTCGCGTTCTCATTTCACAAAAACCTTTTGCGATTTGAGTGAAGGTTTATATTCCTTTTCAAAAGCTTAATAAAACAGAGCCGATTCTAGTAGTCGTTGAAGCGGCAATTAACAGATAAAGATAATATCGCTGTGGATATTACCAACATAATTCAATTAAAAGACTGGGTAATAAGGAACTAATTTAAATCAACAAGACCTTAAAAATAAGGTGCTGCATTCAAGTATGAGAACGTGATATCCAATAGGATATCAAATTATTTTGATACTATATCTCTTACTTAAAATTTTAGCTTCGGTTTTTGTAAGATCAAATATATAATGGCAATGGCCCTGATGTTCTTAGTTAACCAGTTACCAACTGGGAATTTCCAACCATGGCAAGTGCGGCAACGTCGTCGTCGTGGAAATTCTGCGCGCGTTTTGTTTACAAGCTGAAAGATACAATACAATGCGACATGAGGGCTCCATCTTGGTCCGCCAGTGTAGCAATGTGTAGCTTTAAGAAACCAACCAGAAAACCGGTTGTTACGGAATCCGGTAAGGATTTCTCGTAATAAAACAAGACAATAGAGCGAAGGAAACGGGGTTCGGAGGCTGAAAATCGTGGCACTTGGGACAATCGGTAAGGCGGATACGGCATTTAACCCGGTTCGGCGCCGCCTGATAATGTAATTCAAGATCGTATCGAGCGTGTGGAAATCTGTCAATTCGCGCGCCCTCTGCGTGGATGGGTTAACTCGGGCTCCGTCCCTCTTGCTCGGACCAGTATATTGTCGTCCCTTTCGCGCGCGCCCACGTGCTTGTGACGTCACGATCGCGTCGTCCCGCCGACGTCATGGACCGCCCGCGAGCCTTGCTACCCGATATGGCCTGATGCGAAGCCCTACCCCGTTGCTGGGCCAGCAACTCCGAATATGTAAAATGTATTTTGGTTTTATGAGACGATTACGGCAATAAGACACTGGTTACTTCGTTCGCAATGCTGTCATTTTTTATTATCTGTCATCTAAGTTTGAACTTATTCATAGTTTGATAATTACTTAGACTGGACAAATAAATGCTGAAGAAAAACTAAACACACGAAGAAACAGAAAGGATAAAATATAAATCAAGCGACAAACACATTACTAGAAGCCGAGACGATATCTCAGCAGCCGGCACGACGAACAGCGTATAAATCTCGATAGTGTTGTAATTGTATTGATTTACTGTTGTTCGCTGCTGAGTGTACTGTTACTCTAGTTTAACTGAGCAACATACATTCACGTATTAAGCCATTACTGTCTGTTGGTAGACTGGTTCTTAGAAAAGGTTTGTTCTGAATGGCCAACTTTGTCTCTGTGCAAACCTTTGGCCAACACAGCAGAGCCAAACTACACCTTTGCTTTTCATCTATTGAAAGATTGTTAGGAACTCTAAATGTGCGAGAGATGTCACAGAAGAACTTTTCGAAATCTGTTTATTGTCTCAAAATAATAATGGAAATATAGTTTAAGAATTTAGGCAACAGATGATGGAAAGGGACATTTTGGAAAAGGGATGTTTTGAAACCAATGGGGTCAGAGAAGTTGCTATGTGATGTTAAATTTTATCGCTTAGGAAATTTAAATCCCAAGGTTTATTAAAACTCGATCACTCGTTCATATATATTATCATGACCGGCTATTCTTTCTCGACAGGAACTAGTCCTGCCTGTAGGGTAGCGAGGAGCCCCGGCGGGCGTGTGTCGGATCTCGACGAACATCTGCGCGGGCGCAGCTGTTTGTCTCGCCCTCCCTCATGGGCTTTTGTTTTAACTCGTGCCGTAGTGTTAGACAACATTGCGCGCCGCTTCATCGACGTTGATGACTGGCTTCATATTTTCTTTAATGATTGTCTAAGTACTCTGCAAGCGACAAACCAGGCGTTGTTGTCGGACAAACGTAAAGGTGGAAAAATTAGCTATTTAGTATTAGTAAATTATTTAGGTCAATAAGCGATGTTGTACATCTAATGTAGAGAATTTTATATGCACTTATGGCATGTATGGATGAAAATGTTGATAAATGGAAATAATAAAAAAAACACAAGATCCTGACAAAATTCTTTCAAATGTTGTTCATCAACAAAATGTTGTACAGAAGTTTGCCACCCCAAAAACCAAACGATCCAATCCTTGATTATATGCAATCGATTCGTGTCCGGCGATCGATACGGTGCGTGCGCGCATCGATAAATAGCACGGCGGCGGCGGCGGCGCGTCGATACATCAGTCGGATTTTATTAATAAAGCGCCGAACAACGCGCCCGCGCTCCACCAACGTTCAACAACCCCGTGCGCAAGAGGCTCATTCTTACGCACACTCGCACAATTACATCACTAGCTTGATCCACATTCCAACCGTTACAATTTGCACATATTGTACATAAAACCTCAGTTAGATTAAAGATTTCAGATGTATACTGATATAAATCTGTAGAATCAAAGACTAGAATATTCCAAGCAACATGGGCACCGTTATGAACGATGACAAGTCTGAAGCTCAAGCACCGAATAGGAAACAACACCTTTCCCACGGCCTCGTCGCCGCTCTAAGCGAATTAGTAGCTTCGTGCTCACTGAAGAGTGTGTTATAAACAAACGTAGAGGATTACTCTGGGAAGCATAATGTACGAGAAATATTGTCGACAGCAAATGACATCATCGCTTATGTTCGACTCCACGAACGCATCATATTAATAAGAAATCAATATTTTCTGTAGCTGATATAAAAATAGAAAATATTTAAATGGTGCACTGAGCGAAATAAGAAGTTAAAATCCAGTGCGGTATGTAGAAAGTAGTGTGCATGCATTTCTCGGGCGGTCGTGCACTTGAATCGATTCCCACAATAACTGCGGCGCGGCCGCGCGCGCGCATTCAACCCACGCAGCCCTAACTACTAATTAATAAACCTAACGGGTTGTTTCCACACTCTCTTGACTCATTTGGCCAAGCAGAACGACAGAATTACCATGAAATTTGTGTTTATGGTGAAAGTTGGCAATCACTTGGTATTAATTGCCCGAGAAAATGTAAAAACTTGTGTGTTATATAACAAAATAAGCACACGAATAGTTTTTATATGTGTATATTATACAGACAACGCCCCTATGTCAGAGGAAGCATCGTTATCTCCAGTCACATCACAAACAGATCGTGTGCGATGAGATAATGCCGGATTAGATAACAATGCCGAAAAGACACCAGTTACATGGAAACTGTAACTTATGAATACACAAATTAAAGACATCGATGACATAACATTGAATGACGAAACATCAAGACATTTTAATATAAAAATAGGCGTAGATGTATATATGAATATTAAAGAAAGTATAAACATTTATGCAGTCTGATGTAGAAAATGGGAACTTTAACGATACAGGCAGAAGTAATGGCATATTTATTCGATCGAGTAAAACCGAATCGGTGATCGCAATTTATGTTAACGTTGACGTAAATTTTAAGGCCAACGACGTCGTGAAGTAAGCGAGGAAGGCTAGGGAAATATCGTTAACCACTTCCGATTTACGAAGACATGATAAAAATACGGAATTTAATCTGTCTCGTTGGACTGGGTTCACTAGGTTGAAGTGGAATTTCGATGGAAGGATTTGTGAGAGAACCCTTCGAGGGCGTGTGACGGGCATGGAGCAGGCGCGACGAGCGTGGGTCAACGACTGCGTCCGCCTGAGGCCGCGGACGGTGCGCAGTCAAATAATTCATCTAGTTCTAGTTCAACATTCGACACGGGGAAAGAAATTGTTGCTTGATGCTGGATACGGCGTTAGTCACACATACCAATGGTACGGCTGACAAATTGCGCCTTTGGTTGGACTCGTGTGATATATTTGAATGCATTATACCTCCGTATTACATGCATATATTAACTTCGTATTAAGAAATAAGTAAGGATTTAATGTAAAATCCTATATGCCATTTATTATTAGTAAACAGAAACAAACTTTGAAAATCATAGGAAAAAAGCAAATGCTATGACGATAAACCAGACGACGACGGTTAAAATTTAAAACAGTAGAGTTCAGTGACAGGCCGACAACACGTAAACGGCCATCAACGAAGCCATTGTAAGGAATTCGGGCTGCGCACGCGCGCTACAGCAATTTATTACACGGTCAAATTGCTTTTCGATTCTGAACACTGCAGCTATAGTTCTAAACACATCGTAAAATTAAACTTAGGCAGAGTGGGGCCAAAACCTGCTTGGAGTTGGAGCAGTCCTTGAACATCTGTCGACATAATACAGGCGCGTATGGAGACATGTGCAGAAGGATCAGGTGTCGCACTGACCGCGGGCAAACCCGCCGGAACGGGTTATCGAACCAGTCGCCAAGCTGGCCCAGCAACATGAGAAAGTAAAAACTAATTTTGTTGGTGCTACCGATCGTCCAAATACCATACATTCTAAACTAACGACCGAAGTAATGCCTTCGGGTTTGGTGGAATCGAAGTTAATGTTCTAAAAAAGTAACAGATAACACAAATCTTAAAATTGAAATTGTTCCGTCTGTTAAATTTTCGTATTTCTCAATATAGTTGCATTAGAAAACACACCCACAAGTGGAGTAGTGGAGAAGAAAGAAGTAAACAATAGAGTTTAAATTTGAGCATGAACCACTGAACAGATTTCAGCTACGGTGTAATAGAAACGTCATTAACTTAAAAAAGCATGATAAATAAATAAATATATACGGACAAATCACACAGATTGAGTTAGCCCCAAAGTAAGTTCGAGACTTGTGTTATGGGATACTAACTCAACGATACTATATTTTATGACAAATACATATATAGATAAACATCCAAGACCCAGGCCAATCTGAAAAAGATCATTTTCCATCTTGACCTGACCGGGGATCAAAAATGATGATTTCGAATAACAAATCGTTCTCAGACACGACAGCGAAAAACGATTTAATTTCAACCATAATTAACCTACAAAGCGACCTGTTGCGCCCGTATTACTGAAACGATTCAATGGACAAGACTTACTTGGATTGCAGATCACTCCGGTTTTATTTCTGTTTTATTGGTAGCTGTGTGAAATACCGAAATAGAATGGAAGCATTCGAGCGAATGCAATGCACTCGCGTTTATAATGATCTTCTCAGTGTCGCAATCCCGTTAGGACATGTTTAATAATGAGTAATATATGAACTAATGCTCTGCAGAACCTTGGTAATATTAAAGAAAGTATTTTGGAAAATTTTGTATTTTGTCAATAGATTTAGTTAAACCGTCCTGTTAGATTTCTTCGGGGTAAAATATAAGTTTCCCTAAGGACTGGGCTTCATGGCATGGCATGTATAGTTAAATGGGGATAACGAACATGGAAAAGACATTGAGAACAAGTTCTAACCAATAGAAAAAAAATCTATTCAAAATTCTAGTCTTGTTAATGGAAGTTGTCGTTCTCAGCTTGAGGGTAAATAAGATCGACCAGAATAATGGAGATATCAGAATTGGGATCTGCGTTTTGAATCAAGAGCAGACACAAGGTGTACGTAGTCAAGACAAGAGCGGTACAGCGAACATTAATTGCCTAATTATCTGACTACGGCGATGCGACGTCTAGACGATTCCCGGCTTTGTAGCAGGCACGAAGATTAGGGAGGGAATGATAAAGCTCTTAGCAAATACGAAGGGCCCTCCAAATACCGGGATAATGCCGCATTGTGAATTGTTATGCCTACAAACATCAACATTATCTCGAGATTACGCAAATTGTTTACAGTCGATCAATGTTTACATTTAGTAGTCGGCTAAAGGTTGTAACGACAACAAAATGAGGTATTAAGTTTTCTATTGATGTTGTTACTAGCCACGCGTATAGCTGATACACAAAACTTTCCAAAAACAACACTACAAGTAACATTTCATTGGTCTCCTCAATGAACTTGGGAAATTTCAGTGAATTCTGGCACCGTTTCAAAAAACAGGTGTCGATGAATTGATTTTAGGCAACACGCGCATCCAGACGCAATACTAGTCAATAGTTTTTAATGATACAGATGTAAAACCACCTCGACACATTCATTGAAAAGCAGGGAGGCACTTGGGAGGCTTAGCATGATTGCGGGGTTGCGGTCGCTTGGCGTTTCGTTAACCAACACATGTGTAATTATGCTGGGTCGCTACGGTCATTTTGAAACCCTCTGCGATAAAATAAATACTGCAATTAGAGGTCTGCGTAGATGTCACGACAATTTTTTGTACTTTCGAGATGGGTGCGATTAATTTGGCGTGGAAATAAGATTGACCCCATTACCTGGCGCGTGTTGTGTACTATCAAAGGACTATAAGATAGCTCGTATCTGCTGCAGTTATTGAGAGATGTAATCTCGCTGTGGATGCATGTATTCGTGTATAGAATAGACGGCATGGTGCGGCATAGCGACGACGCGTATCGATCAGCGGGGCGGGTAGCGGACGGCGCCGGGACGGGCGGCCGCCGCCGCGCGCCGGTAGGTACCACTTATCGCCGTCTTCACACCTAATTTATCGCGCGCCGCAATGTTTGTACACACTGTTATGATGCCCCTTTTACTTTACGTGCAATATTACGTGTTTTATGCTTGCTCGTTAAAAATAGCCGCAGAGTTTAAAGAAACTTTATTATTTAATTGCATGCTTACGGCGCGATTGTAATTGTTTCGTAAAAAGTGTGAAATGAAGCACAATAGTTAGTGTAACCTGTTGAGAGTTATGAATATGATTTTTCTACCACATAAATAAAAAAATGTAAATTTCTCATTAGAAATAGTAACTATACAAACATATTGCAATAAATTATCTACAACTAGAAAAAAAACAAATATGAATGCAAATTACACCCTTGCCCCTAACTCGAATGCAAACAATATGTAGCATTTATATTCCACCGTGAAGGTCGTAGGACACGTGGTCGTCGCGTAAATTAGAGCGAAGTGGGGGCAGTGAGCGGGGGTTGGTTGTGTTGCGGCCTCCCCGCGACGACGCGGTCTGATCGATATGCGCTGTCCGCCTTCGCTTCCGCACTAAGTGCATGCCCATAGTGGGATAGCATGCGGTACCAGGGTGGGATGCACCAATACTTCGATAATATGTAAATGTTAAATTTCATTTTAGAATGTATAGTTATCATCACATATTTAAAGCGATAAATTCATAGAACGAAGTACCGTACCGTCTTGCAATAGGAAAAAGGAGGTGAAACACCGAGAGACTTATGAAAATTATAAGTTTAGTAATCTGAGCCTATTCTCAACATGCAGTGTGCAACAGCCTTAACCAACCGCTCGCGGCTCCGCCCTCTACACCTGACATTTCTGTTCCAAGACAGTCTTTCAGGCGGGCGAAACCCTAACAAGCGGCCCAAGAATTTTCTTTATTATCCTTGGTATTGGACTTCGGTCCTTCCACTTCATTAAATAAGGCTCTTTTACAAACTTTATTACGAGCTTCTTTATCTACGTGAAACAATCTTTTCAACTTTTAGTGTTTGACATTCCATTTCACGGCTGTCTGAACAAATAAGTTATTAACTGGCAGATAACCAACTTTGAAAAGGGTTATTCATCAAGTTGTCAACATCAGTCCACGAAGAACATGAAATATCTTCCTCTTTATAATATTAGTGTCATGAATAAAGCAAGGAGTGAAGATGATATGCCGATTCCTGCGGCTGCGATCTTATTAGTCGGAGTCGATGTCGTATACTCTTTGTAAACAGGCCACGACGACAGTACGAGAGAGTTTTACTCGTAAAATTTTGGCGCAGTTCGTAGGAATATTGAACTCGTAACGACTGCGCCAAAATCATCAGATACTCCACATGAAACCTGTCCCACTTTAGCACCAACAATTCGTCTCTAGGGCACTATCGGTGGCTTCAGCTCGATTTAATATCCATTAGAGCAGCCGGTTGGCAGCCGCGGTATTAATAATTAACACGACCAAGCCACCTTGACACCCCGTGAACTCTTCCCCCGACCCCCGCCCGGCTATTTGCATACGCCAGGTGTCGACTACAGTAATTGGACGGTCAATTTGATCCAATTGAAAAAGGTAAGCGATCGGGTGGATCGGTTCGAATTCATGTCCCATTTGTTGTGTCCGATTACGAAGTCATCGAGTTAAAATATTGATGTAGTAGTGAAATTTTGAATAAAAGGAAAATGCAAAATTTCGTTTCATCAGTGCAGCTTCACATTCCAAACTGTTGAACTTTTGAGGCAATACAAGCAAAAAATCTTGCAATAAAAAAGTTTGTCTAGTGCGAAAAGCGAAAAGTTTCAAGGGCCGGTAATTAGTTAAATCTAGAAGTTGGGCAGGCGTCTATTAGTTCCATTAGAGTGTCGTGCCGGTTTCAGCGGGAAGCCGCCCACGGATGGACGGGTACAGTTGGCTACGCGAAAGGTCAACAAGAGGTGCATAATGTGTATGTAGGCGATGCGGCAGTGAAGAATGTTATGGACAAATATAATATCTACAATGAGTAAAACATGGAGGCTGATTTATCATCAAAAATGTATATTTAAAATTCCAGCAATCTTTGCAAATGTCAACTAAGGATTTTTCCTAATGATAGGAAATAAATTATTTTTCTCTTAGCTGGCTATAATACTTTGATTGCAGACATAACAGGCTAACAGTAGATAACTTTTTCAAATAAAAGGTTGGTTAATTAACATCAACCCGCCACTATAAAGCTTCCAAACAGTCTGAGGCTTTGTTATAAAGTTTATGTATGTAAGAAGATAAAACTAAATATTTCAGGCCCGAATAATCCCAACTTCGCCTGCGGCCATCCAGACACCCAGTTTGGCGCGCACTGTACCGTGACATTTACCCCACCCCCTCACCCGCCCCGGGAACCTCCCGCCCCGCCCCCGCCGGCCCACGTGCCCGTTCCAACCACCGTGTAATGCTCATAGTAAACAATGAGTACTAAAAGAGCTGCCTATTTGTTTTGCGGCGGGTTATTTACGTTTCAATTAGATTTTAATATTATTCTGTGAGACGTTTAGTGATCGTGATAGCTTTCTAATCAAATTGTGTACATATGAAGTAAATTAATTAAAAAATCTTAACCAAAGTTTAGAGACAGATTTCAATTAAAAAGCTTTAAAAATCTGAGCCTTCAAAATTTCAATTAAGTTTAATAAAATCACAAAAATAGTAAATATAAATAGTATTTATTAAATACACTCAATTTATGAAAATCGAAATTTATAAGAATAATAATTTAATAAAAGAATTTATAAATTGACATAGGACAGGGAGTCTGCCCAAACTTTCGTAGCTTCGTAGCCCGCTCGTAGCGCCTGCGTAGCTTAGCTACGTGTTCCGGTAAATCGTAGCGCCCGCCCTAGGGTATACGAAATTCACGCCGCTAGGAAGAATCTATGTAAAGTACGGAGACGAGACGGTATAATTGTATAATACTAAATACCATAGAAGAAATTTACAAAAGACATTATACGAAGTAACTGTAATCCACTATTTCTTGATTCGTAGCAGCTGCGTAGCTCGTAGCTGGAAACTACGAGTTATGTAGCTAATTTTCTACGGTCATCGAAATTGCATGCTCTTTAACATTTTCAGTATTCTCGGAAAAGGTTTCTACTCATCTTGCTTACTGACCCTTAAAGTCCGGGCATGTAAGCATTATTGTGTGACAAAACGAAGATGTAAAAAAAACGATGTAATAAAACTTAGTAACAAAAGACAGTAGCAAGTCCATGTAACACAAGTAATACTCAGTATATTCACACGCCCCTCCCCCACAATGTGCCCCGCAGTCCTAAACAGATTATCCGGCGTCACGGCGCTAATCTCCGCGCAAATAGCCCCACGTACCGTATACTGCGGCATTATAAACAAGAGTGGCATTATACAGTTAAATAAAATTTTGTAATAAATGTCAGTGGCAGTCAACTGCATGTCAAATGCCTTGCAATGAATTTAGGATAGGTAGACCACAGCATACTCTTTATACTGTGGTCTAGCATGTTGCTCAATTATAAACATGACGCTAATCGAAGGAGCATCTTTTTCTTTGTCAAGTTTAGTATTAATAAGCTGCTTACGTGACCTAATGCAGTGCAGGGCACAGACAGAATGCGCTGAAAGAGGGTAATTTTTGGTCAAAAAAATAAGGTAGTTAGCAATTGGTCTGATCGAGATGACGACTTAGAAGATAGCGGCTTAAAGAGCTGAAGGTCATTCAAATATTTGGGATCCGTGGTCTGCCTCGGTACATCGAAGGGGAAATTGCTGTCCGTCCGTCGGGTCCGGCCACATCCGTCGATGCAGCGCGGCCTTCGATCGGTCGGTGCGCGCAACACTGCGTTTGACATGCGAGAATAAATGGCGCCGTACATTCTAATAGGTTTGAATGTTATGCCTTATTTTTGCTGTGACACACTAAATCGTTAATCAGCATCAGTTTGTATACCGGATTCTTAGTCGAAATAGCAGTCAAATTATAGTTTTTGACCAATAAGTAGGCACAGCAATCGCTCTGACATTGGCCTCGTCGAGATTCTCTACTGCAGGAGGATAGGAAGGGAGACATTGACTAAGACCTGCCCAGGCAATTCTTTTTTAAATACAAGTGATGCGCCACAAAAGGCCTAAAAATACAACAAGTAGATTTTTTTTGCTAGCTATTTATGTCCCACTGCTGGGCGAAAGCCTCCCCTAATACTCTCCACTCATCTCTGTCCTTCGTCTTTTCCTTCCAGTTTCTATTGAATCCCTTTAAATCATCAGACCATCTCGTTCTTGGTCTCCCTTTCTTCCTATACCTCTCGACTGGAATCCAGTGTGTTAGGTTTTGAGTCGTCAAAACCTAACACAACAAGTAGATATCATAATATAATTCTAGAAACGCAAAGGTCGCTAGCCGTTGCGTGCGGTTCACGCGGCGGGCGTGGGAAGGCCGCCTTATCAATATTGCAACCGTGCTGTCTCGGTAGCCACTCACACAATCGATACGACCGTATCTACCTGACTTCATATCGTTGTAATTATTGTAATTTATGAAACGAACCGTTGAATACATTTTATCGGAACAATTAGCTGAACTATTAACGAAGCCAGCGGCGGTTTTTGATAAGAATATTTTGTTTGGTTCTCAAGCTTTCTTGGTCCAGAGAAATCAATAATTCATTCAACCGCTATTCATAAAATAAACTTGGTAAAAGATTAAAACATATCCTCGTCCAGCAGGATCCGTATGCAGATCGTACTTAGGAGAATTTGAGACACTAAAGAGCGTCTTGAGCATTTCCGTTCTTAGAACGCCAAAAAAAATCATTAGTTATTGGTATACAAGTTATAACGAATAACAATAACTTACAAATACCGAAATAAATACATATGATGTTCCAAGTACAAAACATATTTTTTTGCGAAAAGTTGAATAGTCTAGTCGTTGAGTCGAGTCAAGGCCTCAAATGTAAACATATATTGCGATGCGGCTCAAATGCGGCTATTTCTGACGGTATTCGCAAGACAGCGGCTAAAAATAAACACCAGTTACCAATATAATCTGTGACGTTATGGCGGCAAATCCTTTTCATTTATCCAATTTCCGCTTGAGGAAGCGGAGGCTGCGACAGGCTGTCTCCCGCATTTCTTGAGTGTTGACAATTAAATATAGAACTTTGTTTTTATTGTTTTTCGTCTACTGCTACTGGCACACTATTTCGTTCCAAATTATACTATCCAACCATTCTTTCTTGAACTTGAATTTATTAGCTATGTAAAATAATTCACCACACTTACATAACACTAACAACATGGTATAAAGATTGTTTACTTGATCACCTAGTTTCCACTTATGTAGAGTCTGTGGAAGACCGAGTTATGTACGAGTTAAAATATTTTATTAAAATTTCTTGAATTTATTGGTCAAACTAAAACTACAAAAAATAGGCGGAATTTAGATTTGATGATTTTGAAGAAGAGTTTCTTAGAAGATACACAGAATACAGGTTTAACCACAGTATAAATTGATCTTTATTCTGTGGTTTAACTAGATAATAGGCATCTCACCTGACGGTAATATAAATTAGATGATCTCCATAACTACTGTGATATAATAAATTGAGGAGTTCATTCAATAAGGACTAACAGACAAGCCCATTCAACTCTAGCTGCCGAACACTTAGCAGCTAGGTGCGAGATTGCGCAACTGCTACTACGTACAAAACAATGAATATTTCCCAGATGAACTGACGTAAAAGTCATGGCAGAAAAAATAAGGGACTGGAACTGGAATCACCAGCATTGAACAGATAAGAGAGAGATTTAGGTACATGCTCAAGCGGTTCTAGTAACTTGACATAACGCTAATCATAACACACACATCCAAACTCAACAAAGCTATGTAGTTGTTGCAACGCCACCAGCTCTGCCGATTGAAATATATTTATAAGTAGTAGATAGGCAAAAACCAGAGAATATTATACGGAGAATGAAGAAGGAAATTCTAAACATGTAAAGGTACTTTCAGTGATAGAAATATAAGAATACCGAAAGAAACTATCCTTCAGACAAAATTCACAGCAATGAGTGCACTTTTCCAAGTAAACATATAACTAATACGTTTTACGATAATAAGCTCCTTTTTCCTGACCTTGGAAATATCAATGAATACAAATGAATGAAAATAAAAATATCAACAAACCTGAATTCTACTAAAAAAGACATAGTAAGGCTGTCTCTTGAATGTACAATAGAACTTTCTTGTGTGGAGTTGGACAAATATATTATTATTTGTGCTTATAGACCGCCTTCAGCTAGTTATGACACCCTTTTAAATGTTTTGGAAGAAGCCCTTAGGCGGGTTAGTTCTAGTAGTAAACATATAATTTTATGCGGTGATTTTAACGTTGATATTTTAGTTTCATGTTCGGAAAGCAATGGATTTAGAAATTTGCTTGATTCATTTAATTTGAAAAACACATTCTTTGAACCCACTAGAATTACCCCAACCTCTGCCAAATGTATAGATAACATTTTCTGTGATTGCTCGGTCTCTGATGAAAAGCTTTTTGCCTGTCTGGGGTCTGACCACCTGGGTCAACAGGTGTCACTGACACGTGACGAAGAGTCTAACCTTAGCTCCGCTCCTGTAACCTGTAGGCCGCTGACTAAGTACCGGAAAATGCGTTTTCGCGAATCTATAAATAAAAAATTGCCTGAAATAGACCCAAATAAAAATCCGAATGACCATTATGATGAGGTTTTTAATACAGTGAAACAAGAATTTAACAAATCTTTTCCTCTTAAAACATTTGATAAGAAAACAAAACTAAATTTCTGCGATTGGGCCACAAATGGCATTTATATTAGTAGAAATAAGCTATATGAACTGTATGGCCAAAAACAATATAATTTTAAACCGGAATTTGTATCATATGTTAGATGTTATTCAAAAACTTTTAAAAAGGTATGTGCTGCTGCAAAATCTTTATATCTGACTAATAAAATAAAAAACTCTAATGATAAGATCAAAGCTGCTTGGTCTATTATCAATAACGAGACAGGCAAATCGAAATCGCGCGACATTAATATTTCTTTAAAAATTGGTGATAAAACCATAACTTCTAACGACGAAGTAGCCAACGAATTCAATAATTTTTTTGCCAATATTTCTAAGAATATCACAGGATCCCTCTCCTCTTGTCCCAGTGCTGCAGATGACTTATTAAAAAGAAATGCCTCCGATCCTAAGTCCATTTTTAGATTTAGAAGTATCACATCGGATGAACTCTTATCTGCGTATAAGGCACTCAACATGAAAAATACTGAGGATCTCTGGGGTATATCTGTCGCAGTTCTGAGCAGTATTATTGATTTGATTGCTCCTCATCTAACTGTGATTTTCAATAAGTGCATTTCCGAGGGTGTTTTCCCTGACCTCATGAAAATAAGTAAAATTATTCCTTTATTCAAACAGGGTACAAAAAATGATCCCACTAATTACAGACCCATTTCTATATTACCCGCTTTAAGTAAAATATTTGAAAAATTAATTTTAACGCAATTAGTCTCTTATTTTAACGTAAATAAAATCTTACATAATCGTCAGTACGGTTTCACTAAAGGTCGTTCCACTACTGATGCAACATCTACTTTAGTTCAAATAATCTATGAAGCGTGGGAATCCAGCCAAGATGTCATAGGTATTTTTTGCGACCTTTCAAAAGCCTTTGACTGCGTGGATCATAATATACTAAAAAACAAGCTTAAATTTTATGGTGTTACTGGGACGGCCCTTGAGGTACTAGCTTCTTACCTGGACAACAGAACTCAGAAAGTAGAAGTTAACAGAGCTGCTTCTAGCAGCGCGGCGGTACACATGGGCGTGCCTCAAGGCTCCATAATCGGTCCTTTTCTATTCCTTGTTTACATAAATGACCTTCCATGTCTTGCCCAACAATTGTGTGATGTTGTTTTATTTGCGGACGACACATCATTGCTATTTAAAGTCAACAGAAATAGTCAAAATTATGACGATGTAAGTAATACTATGACACTTGTGCTTGACTGGTTTACAACCAACAACCTGGCTTTAAACACGGACAAGACCAAGTGTATAAAGTTTTCTCTCTCGAACGCACCTCATAATGATATACCTTTAATAGTTAATGGCAAAGTATTAGAGTGGGTACACAGTGTCAAATTCTTAGGCGTTACCGTTGACTGTAAGTTAAAGTGGGATAAACACATTGAACTCACGGCCAAAAAACTTAGCTCGGCGGCTTATGCAGTGAGAAGGATAAGACAGTGCACAAACATTGAAACAGCTAGACTCGTGTATTTCAGCTACTTTCATAGCATAATGTCATACGGATTATTGATATGGGGAAATGCAGCCGAGATGGGGAAAATATTTGTATTACAGAAAAGAGCAATTCGTTTTATGTACGGGCTAAAACGACGCGATTCTCTACGAGAGCTCTTTAAATCAATAAAAATTCTTACTGTTGCATCTCAATACATCTTCAATGTACTTATTTTTGTTAAATCCAATTTAAACCTCTTTAAAAAAATCTGCGATGTACATAGTATAAACACCCGCAATAAGAATAAACTTTATACGCCCTGCTTTAGGCTTAAAAAGGTTCGGCGGTCTTTCGTGGGTCAAAGTGTAAAAATGTTTAACAAGCTCCCTGACGAGGCTATAAATTTACCGATGCAAAAATTTAAAACATATCTTAAAAATACTTTGATGAATAAAGCGTATTACACAATAAGTGATTATTTGAACGATAAAAAAGTTTGGTCTCTCCCTACAACTTCGCCACTCCACACTTGATTACATTCTTTTGATATTGTGAAAAAATAACCTTACCTTTTTTATTTTATTTAATTACATTGACATTTAATTGTTAAACATGTACGTGTATTGTGATCTTCAAGTGACTGAAAGTATTTATTTTTCTAAAATGTTCAAACTTGTGAACGGGTGTTGCCAGGGGATCCTGCTTCGATCCTGATTCGAATTTTATTTTTATTTTTTGTTCTTAACCAATTCATTGTGGTTACTTGATCACAAACATAACATGTATTATTATATTATTATTATTTTTTTACTTATATTTTATTTTATTTTTGACTGTACACAATCTAGTGTATGTATAAAGTTAATGAATAGCCCCTCTGGCATGCTAGGCGACCAAGACTGTTTCATGAGTTTCTTTCGGCATTTCTTCTCAGCAGTGGTCGTTCCGAAATGCTAGTAGTTTGTAGCTTTGAGACATAAAATATTATGATTAAATAATTAGTTATCGACGTGAAAAAGAGCCTTCTTTGAAGGCCAAGTTTCAATAAAAAATTTTGACTTTGACTTTGACTTTGACTAAAAGATGAAGCAACCATACATTTATGGCCCAAAACCACGAAGGTGGTGAATTTGCTTTGGCACCTCATAAAAAAATAAATCTGTATGAATTTTAGTAAATAAGCATTTGAAACTATTGTAATTAGTCGGATATACCTATACTTTAAAAAATATACTTCAAAAATAACTAATTGTCAATAATTTAACAAAAAACAAGGTCAAAAAGTCATTTCGGGAACGCGTCCAAAATCACAACTTGTAGCTTCATCTTACTCAAAAATGTAGTAAAATCCAACTTTAAACATTTTCAATAATCATTATGAGTATATTGGTTCCTAAAAATTAAGCTTTTTAATCTTAATTAGACAAAATAAATATATTTTAAATGCAGGATTCGTCAAAAACATGTCCAACAAAGTATACGTCATATTTGTGAACGAAGCAATAAAAAGGCGAAAGTTTGATTTCTGAACGTAACTTTTGGCGCTAGTGTGCTGCAGTAGTGAACAAGTGTTTTGTGAGTCAGGCGTCATTTGTTTTGTTGGCAAATATATATTAATTTAATGCTAAGTACATTTCCAATCAGCTTATATTAATCGTACCTTTATTATATATCATTACGGGAACGCGTGTAACTGATTGTTAAATCAAAAAGCCAGTTATTTCATATCTAATTCTTAAAAATATTCTTGTTACATTGACGCTAACCTCTAAATATGGCATCTAAGATGGCGGGCGCAGGAATAAAGCGCGCGAATGTTTGAAAACGTCATTCCGGGAACAGTCATTATGGTAACGTTCCCGAATATGACAGGGCGTTTCCGGAATGACTTTGACGTTCCCGGTTTTGTAGAAATACGAGCCTATTTGGGGAAATAGGCTCGTATTTCTACAAAATTTTCTTTTGCACTTAGTTTACTGTAATAAGATACTGTAAAAAATAAATAATGTTTTTAAGACAGCTTTGATTTATAAAAAGAAAAATAATATCGTTCCCGGTATGACGAATTTTACTGAGGAGTTTGCTAAAAAAAAAAAAAAAACTGTGCGCGCGCCTTTTAAATTCTTTTAGGATCAATAATGAAGCAATTACTTTCAGTGTTTAATTTTGCTATTTCTTTTATAATTTTACGTGCAAATTACCAACACAGAATTCGCCACCTTCGTGGTTTTGGGCCTTATATATTCCATCAAATACAAGTCGTTTCATTGGGGGGCGCCACTATCACGTTAAAAACCAAATTTTAATAGTTTTAAAATTAGTTCACTGCACTGCCCCGCGCCAACTTTATGAATATGTTGGCTTTATGAAGAAATTCGTGTGAGCAAAACAATGGCGGACAAAAATAAAGACCGTTTATGCAGATTTATGTCACGATCTATTTCGGGATCGGCCGTTGGGAGTGAACTTGCGCCGGCGACGGCTGAGGACGTAAGCACACCTATCCAATAGGAAGCGTACAGGAGAGAAACATTTTGCATCACATTCAACATAATTGTTATTTTTGTTTTTTTTTTTTGAAGAAACAAACTTATTGATATTGCAATTTATTTGATACCACCAAACACAATAGACAGACCTAAATACCAGTTAAAATTGGAACTATTTGATTCAGAAAAAAAAATAAAAGCATCTTTCAACACTATAAAGTAGTTCCAAAGGACGATTCCTTAGACACGGATCAAATGCAACGGCTTCTAACTACCGACAACACGGCCACTTGTTGATCCGGGAACGAAATCAACCCGATAAGACTTTAGATGGTTGAGGATGAGGATCAATTAAGGATGGACAATCACAATAGAGACTTTATTTTCTGTAAAACTTTTTCAAACAAGTTAGAGAAGAGTTATTTAAGATTGTTCTCTCAGAGAACGGATCAATATTTTAGTAAATACAAATCCACTTATGTCGTAATATTCTGAATCTCTTGACAAAGAAAATAAGTATAGGTCTACAACAAGTAATACAATTCCAAAATAGGCAACAATTGTACTTATAAATTGTGTTGAAAACGATATTCCGAAGAATCCCTGACCTATCTACCAGGCTTCCTATTGAAACACATTTTTCTGCGAAATCGAGATTTACTATTCAATCGAGTACATATTATGAACGGCTGTCGAAGTTCGTTGAACTTGTAGTAGCAGATTTTTTTACCACATAAATCAGCCAAGTAATACCAGTCTTTACGATACATTAATTTTGTATCTAAATATTACAAGTTGTAATACGTATTTGTGCATCAATTTATGAGTTAAAAATACTCTCCTTACTGAATTCTTTACGCCTATTTCACAATATTAAGGTATCAACACTTCAGATCACATGATTATATAAAGCTGCAAACTAATTAGATCTATCGGAAGAACTGTATACAAAAATACTTTGAACTCGAACACCACCGCCCACGCGAAACGGTAAAGCTAAAATAACCAAAACAAACAATCTAATACAAGGAAATGCGGACGAACTCGAGACCACAGCCCGATGCTGTAAAAAATGGCCACTGCAGTGTAATAATTTAACAAAGCAATAAATTGAAGAAGAGTATAAAAAAAGCATACAGTGTCGAGATAATCACAATAAAGCTGTGTATGAAACTGCCATTAAACGGCGATGCATTACAGAACGGCACATTAAAGGGGCGAGAGCAATATAAGCTGGGAAATAAATGGCGATAAAAACCCAAAAGTACTGTGGTAATAAATTTATCTGAATTGTTGAAGTGGCGGAGGCTGTATAATACAACATTTAGAAGCCAGTCGCGGTGATCTCAGAGCATCTCAGAGGCTTTTGCAATGAATGCATGTCCACCTACTAGCATTTTAGATTCAGAAGCATGGGAATTTTAGTAGTTCAATATTTTAGAATCAGTTTGATGTGAATTTGTAATCTATTGATGACAAGAATTCCTACCACTTCTACGAGTTTGTTTGAATAAGCTAAGGCCGTAAGAGCCAAAATTCCTACTGGAGCGAAGTCACCAAAAGGCATATTGCTGTTTTTCTGTTGTGATATCCATTCTTTAGTAACATGAATCGGTTGTTAGAAATAGCCCATTTATAACCTTGGAAGTTTTCACTGATTTTCCTAAAGTCTTCGCCCAATAACGCGTAATGCAGAATTCTTTATCTATCTACATTTGTATATCTATAACCTGAAGCACGAATGATACCTACAACAAGTACAGAGTCACGGCACAAATTACCAGTGAGATTCCGTTGTTTTGGGTACAATCCACCCAGCTCATTGTGGAGACATGACGCGGCGAGATCTTAATCTTAAGTTAATTGTTAGAAGACTGCACCGTCGCCATTTGCTTAACGAGCTGTTAACTTGAGGTATTATGCTGTCGCCGCCAAGCGTTGACAAATTAACCAGCGATGTGCTTAGAACATGCTCGTGTCATGTCGAGGATTATGCTGTTAGCTTGTCTATTGGGTACCGTTATGATCAGGTCTAATAGATTTAGTAGTAGTTCAATATTACGCCACGGTTCTACCTAGTTTGTCCTATCCTGAACTAATTTTTTTAAGTACGCTCAAATATAGATCATCATATACTATGTCATTGGCCCTGTGATCTCTCAAAGTGACCTTTACAATATTTACAAGCATCAGTCAGAACAAAAGATTACATTTTCAAAGAGTTTGCTGGATGATGTCATGTGTAAAAAGAATCGTTACTCACGGCTGGCAATGAGCTCCGGTGCGACGAGCCCGTTCAAGTCGGGCTCCTCGCCGTACCAGAAGATCCAGAGCTCCTTGGCGGCTTTGAGCGATAGCGGCGGCGGCGCCGGCGCAGACATCTCGTAGATGTCGGCGGGCTGCGGCGCCGGCACCCTTCGCCACACGCACAGGATGTCCCCGGCGAGGCATCGCGCATAGCTGCTGATAACGGGATCGGCGAGAGGCGCGGAGCCTTCGTCGGTGCCATCGCCGCCGCTCGTCTCCCCATACGAGCTTACGCCATTTTATGCCATACAGCTCCGTCTGGAAAATAAACAATATACAGATTAGATAATGTTTGATGATTTGTAAAATAACAGATTAACGATAAGAAATCTCAAAGTCTATTGTAGAAAAAAATCGCATACAAGAGAACATTTAGCTACACGAAATAGCTAGAAAACCTTAGCGTCGCAAATAGCTTGTTGATAGGACGAGAAAACGTTGAACGCAAATAAAATCCACGTTCGGTTGATGACCTTGTTGCGTTACATTGCGTTGTATGACTGTATGCATCTGTACAAAGGATGGACAGGAGAATGCAAGACCTCGAATTTGTTCTATAAGTGGAATTGGCGAGCTTCCAGAGGTACGGAGGTGCAACGATGGGTTCCGTTAATATTTCCCGGAAGAATGTTTTGTTACGAATAAACAAGACAACATTACCGTAAGCAACTGTGCCACGTCGGCCACCCGTTGCTTTTAATTTATTTGCACTACGTACATCTCTATGCATCTACGAGCATAATAAACTTGCAGTTCTACTGGTTTGGGTCAGCATTCAACAGTAATTAGTTACAATTGTTTAGCTAATAAACAAGAGTACAACCAGCAATAAAGTTGGATGTTATCTCAGGTCGTAAACATCTTCCACATTTAAATACCAACAAACTGTGGGGCGAGAGGTTATCAAATTTTCGTTTGCAGATGGTTTTGTGTAGTTTTCAGCGTTGCCGGGTCTTCCCCCTGTTGTATAAATATATGAGCATTATGAATTAGCCGGCAGGTGCTGCGTCGACCTTGAATATGCAAATATACGAGTAGCGGGTCAAAAACCCGACGGCTGTCTGGAATTCTGGACGCAGTATTCATGTTCTGTATAGTGATGTGCCGTTTCCGAAATTTTCAAAGAAACAGCGGAAAGTTTCTTGGAAATTTTTCGAGAACGGAAAATTTTCCTAAAAAACCGAGACATTTCTGAGAACTTTTGGAAATTTTCAAGGAAAGAAATTTTCGGGAACAGGAAATTTCTCGGTGGCACATCGCTAGTCCTGTAAGTGTTGCCAGGGTCATACATTATATGTCCATGTTAATTATTAAAATTGAACGTCTTCCTGAACATGTTATTATTTATTTATTTATACACACTACCAAGTTCTTCAGTGTTGTCGCCTTTTATATCTGTCTTTGCTTTAAATATGTAGATCTTCTTTTTGTCCCTGGACTATCATCGTTCTACTTCTTCCTTACCATTTCTCAATTGGGTCGGCTAAAAATCTCAACATACTAATAAACCACTAATAAATCTTTTAGAATGCAACGAATATAATCATAAATTTTATGCGTCAGCGCTGCAGACGGATTGGCCATCATTGCAAGACTAGCACCGCTATTAATCAGAGTGGTATGTGGTGGGCTGAATAGTCGTCACCCTTAAGCACGTACCTGCTGGCGCGGCGGGAGTAACTGACACCTGGCAAAGATCTCGTGCCGATTGATAACACGTCATATGTCTTGTGGAATGATATGACTAATATTACGGAAGCATCGCAATAACTTTGCATACCAAAAATCTAGATAAGATAGTCAGGATGTTAATTATCAGCGAAAATGTGAAAACAGTAACAATTTTTTCATGAATCAAATGTTAAACTCGCTACCTACCTACAAATAAATATCCATTGAGCATCAATGAAAACTAAATGCCGATGATGTTTATTTCCTTTACGCCATCGATATTTAATACCCCATTAAGTCCTGGGCATTTCAGAGTGGCATATTTGTCAGTGGCACTTAAAGGGTTAACATGAAGACATTCTAATGACAATGTTTGAGCGCGGCCGAGGTCAATAAAACCATCTCTGTAGGGTTAAGCTC
This sequence comes from Ephestia elutella, assembly GCA_018467065.1. NCBI lineage: Eukaryota > Metazoa > Arthropoda > Insecta > Lepidoptera > Pyralidae > Ephestia > Ephestia elutella. Next base: position 2,348,499 of record CM031573.1, on the reverse strand, counting down.
GCACCTGGCCGAGGGGCGACCGGTAATTATAGATAGAATTGTCGTTTCTGCTGCGGTATTCGTAATGGCCTTAATGTGTCTGTTAAGAGGTTTCCTATCCAAAACAATGCGCGATGATATGTGGTTAATTGTCTGTTGTTGGTAGTTAAAATTGAAGAAATAGCTCTCAAAGTAGTGTTGATAGGGGCAGTAATGAGTGGCATAAATAATACAATACCTTGATCATTGTTTATATCGCAGAGTGATTGCACTAGCTATTTGATATATGGCAGTGACAGAACAATACTTTGGGTACTTGTGTTGCAAGATGACCTCTGAATTCGCATATGAATCAACGTTCAATCGATGTCTACCTTACAACATCTAGTATAGGGTTGAACGAAGCCGTTTCAAGCTGAACTGTATCATATTTCCACTGTTATCCTGCTCGCGTTGCAAGAATGCACCGTATCCATCCTAATCTAGCCTCTTTGTGTATAGGAGCGCCTGAGAGAAGCACTGGCAACATTTTAGCGGCTTATCGCTGTATACGACGACGCTTTATCCACTTTCTGAGGTGTGGTAACATAAGGCTAACGGTTACTTGCACCTCATTCTTGGGTCTGACAAGATTTTGACCTACACCTATTTATTTTCATGGTAGTCTTATCTAAACGATTACTTCTGCTTTTAGTCTTCAGTATTTCTAGCAATCGTAGTTCGTACTATTTAGTCTTCGAGTTAGATACGAGTATTACAACAATGGTTCCACAGGCTTGGTCATTTTCAGGATAACTGATTGATTGATTCCGCCATTTAAGTTCGTTAAATATCCTTAAATTCATGGTGTCGAAAGCCAGTTTCTTTTACGTATCACTTCTTATTAAGTTTGCCACTACTTCCACTTGGAATAGGAGATAGGTAAATCACGATAATGATATGCCTTCAGAGCTGGGAACTAGTATCAAGTTTGCTGATGTATCTAGCAGATTTACTTTAGCAGTAGTTGGGTCTTTTTTTCGTCAAAATTCCTGGTGGAAAGCCGCCGTAGCTCTAGAAATTCACCATGAAAACGAGACACTTTCGCACCACCGATACATTTTCGTATGTGCGTGTTGTTTCAACTGGTCGTCGCACAATAGAAAGTGATGCAGCGTCGGGCGCCGCTTTCTAGCGATGCCGCCGCCGACTCGGAGCGCCGTGCGAGCCGCATTCCTCGTCTCTAGGGTTGCTATGACAGAGTCTTGGCACTGTGAGACTCTAACAAAGAGATACTTGTATGATACGTATACATTATTCCTCTTCAAACATAAACAAGATGCAGACTTTTGCAAATTTGCTCTCGCATCAACGTCTCGTGTTGCTCTAAGAGCAGCTTGATCGCATTTGAAATATATTTTTCCGTTTCAATGTACGTGACGTAAATACATTTGACTGAAGATATCACACTACACTAATTAAATATGAGTATGTCCTAATATGGAAATTATCTTGCTTTTCCTATTTTGAAATGGCATTGATTCGCAAGTTGAATGATACACTTTTAAATACAGCAGGTATTTTATTTAGTTTACTTTGATCTTCCAAAGATATTCCTGGTTGGCATCTATCTGATATCGAGGAACATTTCCCAAATGTTTGCGCTAATTGGCCAGATAGCTGCCAAGGGAACCGACATAGATTCCGCTCGAATCCCAAATACAGATGTTTTGGTGGAGGGGGAAATCATTGTGCGTGCGACATATATTACTAGAATTACTATAATTTTATATGCAGACTATGTAGAATTTTATATACACAGTTACAGGCTGATGTGGCTATTGGCAGACTAAAGAAATCTGTCAGTATTTTACGGTTTAGAGAACCCAATGTAGTACACTTCTTCAGGACAGTCATAATATGGGTTTTGACAATTTATCGGATTGTTTGTTTTAGCTAAAACCCATGTTTTCCGAGCGCTAATCATAGAGCTGATTTTATGTTTAGTAATAAAAACAACCATTTTCGTTGGGAAACCACTTTCACTACAATAACTGATGAGTACGATTTGATAGCGTAACAGTCCGCTTAGCTAAACATAACAGCAATTATGCATTTCAGCCCGCTCTCACATTGGGCCATCGTTGCGGCAAATCGACGCGACGTACAGTCACGAGCATTAGTTTGTGAACCCGATGTGTTCACAAACTAATGCTCGTCCTTAAGACAATGAAATAAGGTCTAAAATTGGTGACAGTACATTGATTCGTTTTACGACATTGCGTTACCATAGTTACTTATCGAGTGTGTTAAAGGTAATACTGATGTCAGATTTTGTTCAAGTCGTTTAAACTCCTAAAGGCATCTGCCATGACTACCGCCATCTAGCGACACAAGTGGTGGTCTATGAAAACTATTATACATGAGTCAGGTTATATGCAAACTCATGTGGCACGAGCAGGACAACACAAGATAAACTAAAGCAATGAGTGAAGCTGGCTATAGAGGCAAAAATTGAGTGTTAAATTTAAACGCGCGACGGATGGGCTCACGGGCCGAGATAAGACCCGGATGAAGGCCGCGAAAGCCGGGCCTTTTCCGGATAACCCGGGTATAACGGCTGGCGGCACCGGGTTACATCACTTAGCGCGCCCAATGAGAAGTTCGCAAAATGAGGGTAGGTCGAGCCCGCGCTTCGCCCCAGTTGTGTCTATATTTTTGTTAATAAGCTCTGCATTATTGAGGTCAGCTTTTTTACCTACATTTTGTGCTCATTTTGAATTTATAGGCGAATACATTTCATTATTCCCATAAGTCAACATTGAACTATTTTAAATGCTAATTATTAAATAAGTACTAGCTGTTGCTCGCGCCAAAATGTATTTGTGTGTTTTTCATACAAATGTTCACCCAACCCTTGTTGGCATTCTCAAGTGCGCGCGTTGTGAATGTCAAGATGACGGGACCCCGCACGGTTTTACGAATATCATTGTACTAGGATTTAGTACAATATTAGTACCATTTTATACTAACATAGTTTAATTCTACCCTCGTAAGATTTCAAAATATTCTACAAAGAAAGTGGTCCCGCCATTTTGATATCAAAATGACGGGACCACTACTCAATATTAAAAACAAATGGCAAGATCGTAAACCGAACTTGCCAACTTTTAATACGAAATAATACGACTTCGTTTCAAATTATCCCTATATTTTTAAAGATATGATTCCAATTTTATAAATTATTATTACTTTTTTAAAAAAGCTCCTGAAGAAAATGTGAAACTATATCCCAAGCACAAAAATATTGCTATTAAAATTTGTTCAGGCTTCAAATTCGTGGACCACCGGCCACCTAAATTTTGAAATAGTTTATCCTGTTTACAAAGACATTTGAATTAAATACAGTTATGTTTGTTCTACTGACACACTCAGTTTTACAATAAACACAATTTAAGTTATCTTGGATGACCCTACATTATGAATATTTTAATGAGAACTGCAGTGGGTATGTAAAAAAAAATCTGACAAATACTAAGTTGCATTTTATCATTATCAGGAAGTGTGCGCAATATTTGTTTTCTTTACATAGTGTCGTTGTTATGTTAAATATTTATCTTAGCTACATATTAATAATAAATTAGTGTGTGTTACAAAATAATGAAGAGAGGAAGAAAACCCGTGGTTCCACTAGAACAACAAAAAACTGTTTTTCTAAAATACAAAGATGTGTTTAAAAATCGTCAATATCCTTCTAGCAGTGATAAAATTTTTCGTCAAATAAGTGAAGAATTAAACTATCGTATGACGCCAAAAAGTTTGTATTTAACACTAAAACAAAATTATGACTATTTTTATAAGGGTGATTCTGATACATCGGAAGATATTGAAGAGATTGCCGCGAAGAACGAGACAAGTTCTTCTTCGTCTTCCTTAAAATCAAACCACGAGTATATTACTTTTCATTTGGATATTTACGCTTGGCAAAAAATTCAGCCTATTGTTACTTATGTCAAAAGAAACGACCCTAAAAAACCATCGAGTAAGTATCGTAAAAAATGGAGTTTACCGAAACATACATGGGCTGAATTATTGCGGGAAGAATTGTGGAAGGTTACAAGAAAACCATGCACTTGGCGCTTTAGAACAGTTACCATAAAACCTAATGAATCCATAAAGTGTTGTGGCAGTTGTAAAGAATGCAGTGCCAATATAGAAATAAATATAAATTTTCCAACAGAAAAAATTGTAACCTGTAGATGCACAATAACACATAACGATGTTTCTTTTACGTACAAGCATAAGCGACCAAGAAAAATCAAAATGTCGCCTTTAAAACGTATAAATCTTAGTGAAGAATTAAAACACAACTCTGCAGTATCTGTACATCATTCGCTGGCAGAATCTTTAATGGATGATAATGACGTTGAACCTACTCATTTGCCAAAAAAAGGAACACTGCGCCAAATAAAGCATGAAAGTAAGGACTCTTCATTTTTCGACTCTAATCCTACAATCGGATTGTGGATTATGGCGCAAACACCACCTTACACTGATATGATAAAATACATCTCATTGCATCCCCATTTTATTGTATATTACTGGCTAACAGCTCAAGAGACTTATTATAATGATTATCTAAAAAAGAAACACAGAGTGATCATGAGTCTAGATGCAACTGGAAGCATTTTAAAAGAATTTGGACCACGATCTAATATTATAAGTACTAAGCATTTATTTTTATATGTAGGTATGATTCAGACATTTGAGAATGAAAGTAGCTTACCGGTGTTGCAAATGATTTCAGAGAGCCAAACTATGGACAGTATTGCGAAATGGCTTGAAGCTTGGTCAAAAAAGAATACACCACCTAATGAAGTTGTGTGTGATGATTCGTCTGCACTAATTGGGGCGGCAATACGTGCATTCACAAAATTTCATACGACTAAAGAATATTTAGATGAATCTTTTAAATTACTGAGCGCACCTGATCACACATCCTTACAGTGTTACATTAGGATCGATACAAGCCATTTCATAAAAATTTTATATAACCTTTCGTGTTTCAAAAATGCAGATCCTAGAGTGAAATTTTTTTATTTCAGTTGCCTAAAAGAACTTAAACTTTGTCAAGATTATGAGTCGGCTAAGCAAATTATCAGAGATTTGGTTACTTTATGTTTAGCAAAATTCGTTGGATATGAACAAGGCAAGGCAAGAAGAAGCGAGGAAGCAAGGATGCGTCTCAAAAATTTACCTGTATTTAAAAAAAAGATTCTGCTAATAAATCTCTTGACACCGATGAAATTGAGTCTGAAAAAGACTTTGCTGATCAAAAATTCGAAGAAGTAATAAAATTAGAAGAAGAAGACTTTCAAGAAGATGACTTTCAAGAAAACAAAATTAATTCTAGGGTAAAGTGGTTAATGGATCACATCAGTTCCGAAAAACTAATATGGGAACTTGAAGATGAAAATTTGAACAATACCGAAAATTTGTATTACTTTCCGTCTTTAATTGAACCGTTGATAAGATACGCCAATCAACTTCCATTGTGGTCAAATATTATGATGAAAATTTATAATAGCCATATTGAAATCCCTACTTCGTCAAATGTGGAAAGTTATTTCAAAAGTATTAAAAGATTCCTTTGCCATCTCACAACAAAATCACATCGATTACGCATTGACGATTTTATAATGCAACATCATACATTTATTTCTGGACAAACCAAAACGGCTCTAAGTAATTTGCAATCAAATGAATGTGTCGAGTCAAAGGAACTTAAAAAAGTAAAAATTACAGCCAAAAAAAATAAACGAATAAAACTTGGTAATTCCGCTAACACAGATAGTGATTCAATTTTTTCTATTGATCCTTCATTTATTGAGAATTGGCGTGGCAAAGGAAGCGTAAAAAAACCTGTTCCAAAAATTCGAAAGGTGAAAGTTCCAATTTTATCTAATGGGTCCATTGTAAACTCAAATGATAATATATATTCAACAAATACATGTGCATTTGACTCTTTATTTCAAGCATTGGCTATTGCATACGCTGATAATTATAAAGTAAAAAATATAGTAAATGACTCTGACAACATTTATTTTAGATTCATAAAAGCTCTTGTAAGTGATAACAAAAGTAATAAGGAATCATTTTATAAATTAAGAAACGAAATCTTAATAAAACATTTTAAAACAGAAGCTACCGATTCAAAAAAAAATGTAAGCTGTGATTGCAATATTGCTTATATTGTTGAAAATGTTTTGTTAGATATTCTATACAGCGCGGAAGTTATAAAGTCTTGTTCTGAAAATTGTATTTACAATAACACCAAAAGAAAATGTGGATTTCTGCCTCTTGACCTAAATATTATACAAAAAAAAGGTATACATGCTCTCAACGAGTCAGCTGAGATAATGATGGTAGATAATATATCAACTTGCATGCAATGTAATAGTGTTCAAACGACTACCTATGCCTTATCAAATTTACAATTTTTTGAACTATGTGATAATGAAAAAGTAAATATAAACGAAATTCCAAGAACAATTAAGTTAAGCAACAAATATTATCATTTAATATCAGTAATTGAATTCATACCGCCAATTTCAGAACAAGGCATAGGACATTATAGGTCTAACTGTATCAGATTTCCAGGAAAGTGGGAATGTTACGATGACTTAAAAAGTAGAATCGCTAAAAGTCAAACTTTTTTAATTCCACACTGTATTATGTACGCTGAGAAATGATTGTTTTCACAATAATTATAGTTTTGTTTGTAACTATTTAGAAATTGTAATAAAAGCTTACTTTTATTATTATGTACATTTTATTATGCTCAAAATATCCTTTTAGTAAAATAGCCTACTATTACATGTGTTATTTATTGAACACAGAAAACATATTACTATTTAAAAATCTGGTATCTACGGCATAATGAAGTATCCCATCCCTTAACTTTGTAACAATCACATAATTATATACAAACTCATTGTCCATTAGTAAGATCTAGTTCATCGCTTTCCCTGAAATTAGAAGATTTTATTTACTTTTTAGTCAAATAAGTTTTTGTTGTTTTAAATACAAAACCAAATCACTTATTCATTTTAAAAGCAATACATAGACACCTTTTCAATTTTTGATAATAATAAACTAAAACAATGCAACACTGAATAACCCTCCCAAAACTGTCAAACAAACCCCTAAACAAATTTTAATAGCAATATTTTTGTGCTTGGGATATAGTTTCACATTTTCTTCAGGAGCTTTTTTAAAAAAGTAATAATCAAAACACATTATAAAACAAAGTCCCCCGCGGCGTCTGTCTGTCTGTCTGTCTGTCTGTCTGTCTGTCTGTTCGCGATAAACTCAAAAACTACTGAACGGATTTTCATGCGGTTTTCACTAATAGATAGGGTGATTCATGAGGAAGGTTTTAGTGTATAATTTGTTTATGTTTTGTGTATATTAGTTGAAATATGACGATAATTGTTAAGGAAGTCGGAAAAAAATTAGCCGCCCGGCAGCTTTCATCGAAAACGCTGTCCAATCCGTAAGAGATGTATCAAAATCATGTATGGAGGAATTGTGTATCTACAATAGGTCTACAAAAAAGTCCGCGATAGCATATATCTAGCTTTTATATTTCAGCCACAATAACTACTTTTATGTTTTAAAAATAATTAAAATCGTTAGGTGTTTTTTAACTGGTGATATTAACCACAATTTATTAATCCTTATCAAATTAAACAAGTCTATCGTCACAAGTACTTAATATATTTAATGTTTGCCTTTTACTGCATGTAATTTGGATCAATAGTTTCCGAAATACTACGAGTTATCTAAAGAATGACAACGCGCCGCGAAACCACCTAGCGAAGACTCAAGGCGCAGTATAGGTAGGTACCTACTTATCTCTGAGCGGGCGCGTTTTCGTATGTTTTTATCAGTATTTATTTTAGTAGGATGTACGAGATTAACGTAAATATCATTAAAAAAAACCGGGCAAGTGCGAGTCAAACTCGCGCACCGAGGGTTCCGTACACGCAAAGCATCTCACGTTATAGTTCTCACTAAAAGACCTACTAATTTAAAAAACAAACTTAACTTTGCAGTTCGATTCCTAGGAATCGTACTGCATCGAGCGCAAAAATAAGTTTGTAACACTTTTTTTTTAAACTTCCAACAACATATTTACAACTTTCAGATTAATTCCTGTGTGTGTACTATTAGATCTTGCTTATTGACAAATTTCATAATTTTAGGTCAACGGGAAGTACCCCGTAGGTTATGATTGCTGCCTGAAATCGCAAAATATACGAAAATTCGCTACATTTACGGTACCTAATATCTCTTGATCGCGTTGACGTATTTTTGATTATTTTCTGCTGCAAGAGACCATGGATCCGAGTATTCGATATTCATTTCAAATTGATACCTTAAAGCTTTCCTGAAAAAAAAGTTTGACAGACAGACGGATAGACGGGCAAAAAGTGATCTTATAAGGGTTCCGCTTTTTACTTTTGAGGTACGGAACCTTAAAAACTGGCCAAGTGCGATTCAAACTCGCGCACCGGGTTCCGTACACGCAAAACAAACTTAACTTTGCAGTTCGCTCCCTAGGATTCATACTGCATCGAGCGCAAAAAATAGTTTGTAACACTTTTTTTTACTTCCAACAACTTTCAGATTTATTTCTGTATAAGTACTGTTAGACCTTGATTTTTGACAAATTTCATAATTTTAGGTCAACGGGAAGTACCCTATAGGTTTTGATTGCTGTCTGAAATCGCTGTATTCGATATTAATTTCAAATTGATAGGTACCTTAAAGCTTTCCTGAGAAAAAAAAGTTTGACAGACAGACGGGCAAAAAAGTGATCTTATGAGGGTTCCGTTTTTGCTTTTTGAGGTACGGAACCCTAAAAACAAATATATTGTCCACCCGAGCGAAGCCGGGGCGGGCCGCTAGTAATTTATAAAATGGGAATCATATCTTTAAAAATATAGGGATAATTTGAAACGAAGTCGTATTATTTCGTATTAAAAGTTGGCAAGTTCGGTTTACGATCCTGCCATTTGTTTTTAATATTGAGCAGTGGTCCCGTCATTTTGATATCAAAATGGCGGGACCACTTTCTTAGTAGAATATTTTGAAATCCTACGAGGGTAGAATTAAACTATGTTAGTATAAAATGGTACTAATATTGTACTAAATCCTAGTCCAATAATATTCGTAAAACCGTGCGGGGTCCCGTCATCTTGACATTCACGCGTTCTCGCGTTGATGTCTTTTGCATTGCGCTCGCGCATTATTCTAATTTTTTTAGCTAAGTTAATAACTCCGATGATGGGTAGGGTACGAACTAAAAATAAACATACATATACATGTATTTATAAGTAAAACAAAAAAGTAACAAAGTAAAAGTTAAAGTAAGTATATATACATTAAGTTAAAACGTCAAATTTATAATTTCTTCTTTCAGACTTCAAGCCTTGATCGTTTAAAGTATAATATTTTATCTGTTAGCTCGATCAACTACTGGAAGAACGCGGACGACCAATAAAGCAACACCCTTTTGGTTGAATGTCCTAGATAAAAAAAATCATATACCACTTCCGCGTAAAAACGGCTAATTACAGTTGGCCCGTAAACAATAATAACCCCGTAAAGTGATCATAACTGAGAATGGAAAAAACTGCACGTCCAAAAAGTCGTGCACCGCTAGTCGAGAGAGCGAGACGGAGCTAGAGCGTGCGAGCGGGATGGGGAGTATCGCGAAAGTGAGAGGAGGCGAGCGCGCACGAAACGGCAACGTGGCGCGTTACGTTACTCACGGGGTAAACAATCGCGGGTTGCGCGTGCGACCGCCCCGGCCGTGCACTTCGCTACTGCATTTCTGAGCTGTGACGTCACGCCTAGGGGTTGACGTTGCGCAAGGGGAAGCGATACCAGATCAATAAGTTAATAGTCTTTAAAACGTCGCTTTTGATGTTGAACACCCACGCATTTTTATAGATTTTGAAGCGAATTACACAATTATTTATAGGATATTTGTTCCGCAGATTTTCAAGGACATTACAAACTGAAACCGAAGCAATTCGTTAGTGTAGTGCCAGTAAACACTAAATTCCGCTGTTACAAAACATCGACCTCCGCGGCGACTACTCATCCGTGGCCTGGCTAAACGGTGGCAATTTAAAATTCAAATCAAAGCACTGGACAGACTGTATGCACTCAGCTAGGTTCAATAAAGATAACTACTTGTTGCATTTCAAGTTTAAATACTGCGCCTATAGATAAAACTGCACGATTTTCCAGCATAATAACTAGTGGTTCTGTCAGAACAGTAGACCTCGCGAGCCCTTCCACGAAATAACCGATATTTTACCGTGTCCCTGGCTAAAAAGAGTTTTGAAACCAACCTACCAATGCTGGAAAGAAAGTAAAAAGTTCTCATATTTTACCCATAAGCCCAAACATGTTCTTGTGGTTGGTCAATACCACAAACCTGCCTTTTTTGCCTTAAAAAATATATAAATAATAATATAATAATAAATATAGACGGACAAATCACACAGATTGAGTTAGCCCCAACGTAAGTTCAAGACTTTACGGGATGCTAATTTAACAATACTATATTTTATAACAAATACATATAGATAAATATCCAAAACCCACGTCAATCTGAAAAAGATTATTTTCCATCTTGACCCGACCGGGGATCGAACCCATTAGGCCACGGAGGTCGTCAGTCGTCAGAAATGCATGGTACCTATGGGTTATATGTATGTATATGTTATTTGCGCAACAAAATTTAAGTTCAAAAAAGAAAGTTCAATTTGAAATCGAATCTCTCTGATTAGTAGGTATGTAGGTAATATATTTTTAGCAATCAGAGTGGAATTAATTTAAAAAAAAAACGTTATCACAAAACCAAAGATCGTTATATTTTCAAAACAAAAATTACTAACAAAATAATTACACAACAAATTATTAGTGACTTGCAAAAATAAAGAAAATCGATATCACCAAGCTCGGAGACGCTTATCGCAAGACCGTCGGGCAGCAAATGGGACTGTTGACGGTTGCGACGCGGTATTTATAACATTGTGTTTTAAAAAAAAACTTGATACAGCTTATACGGCCTCTCCTGACAGAATGTCGCCCTCGACATCCAGGCTTCCATTGGTTCCAATGGAGGGAACCGTATTCAGGACCGACGTGTCATCCTCCAAGTCTACGTCCAGTGATGGCATCGAGGGTCCAGCTATGGATGCCGGTGCTGCAGGAGAAGTTTGGTCATTATTGTCTCCTTCGTCTGAAAATACACATTTTATTACAAATAGTTCAAACTATTAGTAAAAGCATTCATCCTTACACATGATTCATCACTCTCCACTCATATACATTCAGTCAGTTTATACTTCGTCTTACAAGTCCATATCACACAAAGTACATAGCAACATAAATTTAACCTCGTATACATCATCACATTAAATAGAACAGGAGACGTCTCATAAGTATACAAACCAGTGTTGGCCATTTAAATAACTTTTAGAAAGTTATTTTTTCATCTGTTATCATCCAGCGCTATTAACATATCTTCGACTCGAGTTAATGCGACACACGCATTGCGACACACGCTTTGCGACACACGCACTGCGACACACGCATTCTGCCCGCCTGACGACACACGTTACAGGCCATAGGTATTTCATTCAGAACTACCTATGTGGCAACACAAGCTTGGGGCGACGAACGCAGGGTGCAGCGACACACGCCAAGGGCGACGAACGCCAGAGTGACTAGGGATACTAGCACCCGCACCCTTACCTTAAAGACGACGAACGTCAATAGGTACCCAGCCAACTTACTATCAAAAAATGCGGCACATGTCTCAGGGCACCACTCGCCTCGCCACGGCACCATGTATTGCGCCGCAGCCTGCGTAGTCTTGCCATAGCCACCGCTCAGCAAGCGGAGCTCGTACCGCCCACTCGGCAGCGCCTTGACCACTTTATATGGCCCGCGCATACCGGAATCCAATTTTCCTGTCGACTGAGAAAATTTTATTACGAACACATGATCATCCACATTGAAGGACCGAGGTTCACGGCGGTGTTTATTGACATAAGCGTCCTGCTTGGCCTGGTTATCTTTTAACAGCTGGCGTGCTCGGCCTCTGGTGATTTCACGCAAGGCCTCTCGATTAGGCGAGGAACCTTCTACTGCGACGTCACGTACCAACGCGCGAATAATAGGAGTAGTAGCCTCTGCCCCTACGAGTAGAGCCAGCGGAGACACCTGTGTAGTTTTCTGCTTTGTGATGTTCAACACCAGTTGCAACTTCCACAGCGTGCTTGGCCAAGATGCACCCTTATGGTTCACCTGTATGCGTAACATATTAAGAACCGTTCTCACGTACCGCTCCACTTGTCCATTAGCGTGGTGCATCTCTGGAGTTATGTAATGCAGCTCACAGCCCAAGTCATTAATCCAGTTTACAAAATCTCTGGATTCAAACATACGCCCTTTGTCAGTAACCACAAGCTTGGGTACGCCAAATAGTGAGACCGCTCCCGTAACCACGCGTTTTAGTTCCACAGCATCTTGTCTGGCCATCGGGTAAAGTAGGCAAAATTTAGAAAAGGCGTCTACGATCAAAAGTACAAACTTGTATCCCTCCGATGCTGGAAGAGGACCCAGAGCATCCATATGCACGGTGTTGAATGGAACATCTGGTTTATTCCACGAAGTGATGTTCTGAAGTGGGGCCCGTGGGACTCGTTTATAAGAAATGCATACTAAACAGTGAGCCACATATTTACTTACAAATTGTTTGAGCCCGGGAAACCAAAAGTGCTTCAATATCAAGTCCAGTGTCTTCTCAGAGCCAATGTGTTCGTGCTCATCATGAAAGATCCTTAAGAGACTAAGGCGATGACCCTTTGGAACATAGCACAATAGCCTTGACTGCTCACCCACCGGCGTGTACTTATAATACAGGACGTCAGCTTGAACTACATATTGAGTTGGGTCGAGTCTACCATCTTGGAGCTTCTGGACTAAATCTTGGGTTTCGTTGTCAGCTGCTTGCGCAATTTGGGCCCAGTTACGAGGTCTACTTATCTGATTGACGTTGGGGACTGGATTGCGGCTCAAATAGTCGGCATGTGGCATCAGAACTCCCTTTCTGTATTCGATGGTGAACTCGAAGTCTTGTAGGTAGATCCACCACCGTGCAACTCGAGGTAGTAAGTCTTTTTTTCGCTCCGTTGACTTAAGAGCGTTGCAGTCCGTAACAATAAGAAACTTTATACCCACCAAGTAATGTCGAAAGTTCTGAAGCGCTTTCACCACTGCGAGTGTCTCGAGCTCGTATGAGTGATATTTACACTCAGCACCTTGAGTTACTCGACTGAAATACGCCACGACGTGTTTCTTTCCACCGGGGTGCACTTGCAACAGGATTCCACCATAGCCTGCGCTACTTGCATCTGTGTGGACCTCGGTTGGAAGCCGAGGGTCGAAGATAGCGAGGATTGGCTCGTTCGTCAGTTGTTTAATTAGATCTTGACGAATAGCCTCGCATTCTTCCGACCAATAGAAGCTGACATTTTTGCGAGTTAAATGTGCAATAGGAGCAGTTTTTCTAGCGTAATCTCTAATATACCGTCTGAAGTAGCCAGCCAAGCCGAGAAATTGGCGGACTTGCTTCACGTTTTCAGGTGGTGAAGTAAGAGCCAAGGCTTCCACCTTCCGAGGACTCGGCCTGACCTGACCTCTACTTACCAACCTGCCCAAATACTCAACTTCGGTAACAAGAAACGAGCATTTCCGGAGGTTTATAGAGAAACCAGCTTGGGTTAGAGTAGCCAGCACTCTGCGCAATAACACAATCCCGTCACTAACTGAATTACTAAGAATCAACACGTCATCAACGTACACCAGTACATTTCCTTCATTGATGTGATCACGCAAAGTGTCATTGATTATACGCTGGTAGACAATCGGCGAATTGGCCAGACCATAGGGCATTTTTACGTACTCAAAATGATCTTCGGGTGTTACGAACCCAGTAAGATGAATACTACTCTCCTTAAGGGGAATCTGGTGAAAACCAGTAGCCATGTCAAGGCTTGAGAAGTACTTATAACCGCCTAGTCTATCTATTTGGTCGTCGATAAGTGGGAGAGGGTATCGATCCTTAACAGTCAACCGATTTAAACCACGAAAGTCAACACAAAGTCTATCGGACCCATCGCGTTTCTTAACAAGTATTATAGGACTGGCATATTCAGACTTAGACCGCCTAATAACCCCTTTCTCTAAAAGATCATTAGTAATTTCTCTGACTTTAAGCTTTTCTTGATAAGAGAGCTTGTACGGACGATAAACGACCGGGGTATCACTGGTTAGTTTTATTTCCATCTCACCGGTTTTAACAGTAGTTGCAGCTGTACCCGCAATCAAAAAATCCGCAAACTCTCGTATCACAGACATAAGCGCCTCTAACTCATCTCCCATAAGCGGTGTGTTGACCCTCAGGTCATCATCGGACCATACAGAATTAACTTGGACTAAGACTTTTGAGGAATGAGCAAGATACTGCCTATCTTTCGTTCGCACGTAAGTTATCCCATCACGATTTAGTACATCTGTGCCTATTACAATTGGCCAATTCATAAACTTAGTTGGGACCACTACCAAGTCAGCCTCGATTGATATTCCGCAAAATTCTATCGTAAGAGTAACGTACGAGGTGGCAACTATTTCCTTATCGCTAATGCCCTTCAACACACAACGCCTCAGCTTAGGTTGACATGAAATATGCTTAAGTACATCGGACGAAATGAGAGACACACCGAGGGCACCGCTATCAATCAAAACATCAACCGGTATACCATTTACAACTGCCGTAACAATGTCCTTGTTTACTGCAACATCTGAAGGATGGGAGCAGAAGTTAACGTTCCGAGGGTTACGATTCTCAGAACGTGCCTTCGCGAAGCACTTTTCCTCGGTATGTCCCGCCTTTTTGCAAAATGTACAAGTGATTGTACTGCTGTTTGTACCGCTAGTAGATGGTTGTGTGTTGGAGGTAGATTTAGTTTTAGGAAATTTACACTCACGACTAAGGTGCCCACGTCGGCCGCAATTAAAACATTTCGTGTCAAATCGTGACTTATTCGACAGCTGTTTATTATTGATACTAGAAGCAGTGCTCGCATGTTTTCCACTGCTGGGCTGCGTATATATGGATAAGAACGACACAAGATTATCAGGAGTCAGATCTGCATTAGCGGCAGCTGCCCGTACCTGGGCGTTATCTATACCGCGAATGACTATAAGCGTTCGCAACTCATCACTAATACCTTGGACTACTCTGAGACGTAATAAAGTTCGGCGAGCATATTCCGCGAATGTTGAGTACTTGTTCGAAGTAGCGTTCATGGCGTCAAACAAAATATTTGCGTAGTCCAATTTATTAGGACAGAGTGATTTGAACTCCTTTTTAAAGTTCGACCACGTTCTATCATTCGTCACCCATTCACTCAGCCAAATCTTTGCGTCTCCCTTGAGGCACGAGGCAACGCGTGACAAACATTCTTGGTCATTCCAACCATTTAAGTCTCTGGCGCGATCCACTTCCTCACACCATGCTTCGATGTTGTGCAACGACGGATCAAAATTAGACACGTAATAATGTTGCGATTTTATAGGCTGCACACTCTTAATAGCCTCCATCAAAGCATGCGCGAGAGTAGATACCTCAGAAACCGGAGCCGCTAACTCACTAGACTGCGCGCGAGCAGGTACAAAATATGAGGACAACGGCGGGGTACACGATCTATCCGCGGGTAGTTGTTCTCGTAGCGTATTTCCCGATTTTCGAGCCGCGGCAGGCGAACGAGATCGCGACCTACCTTCATCACGTTTATGTTGCGATCTCACACGTGAAACACTACGTGATACGCGGCTTTTCCTATTACGCGATCGATAACGCAGCCTATCGCGTCGGCTAACTCGAGTTTCATCACGCGAGGCGCTTCTATAACGTTCCCGACTAGAAACACGCGAAATACTCCGCCTATCACGATCTCGATAATACAGATCACGTTCACTCGAATGACGCGAAATACTGCGCGAATTTCGACGACGACGTCGACTACGCCTATCATATCGAGATGAATCGCTGCTATCCCGCGAATCCTGCGAGAAGCGTCTTTTATAACCCCGTTTGCGGGTACGCGATTTTGTTCGCACCATTTTAAACACACAAAACAAAGTAACCAAAAAAAAACAAAACACCGTCAAAATATTCAAGATGAAAAATAAAAAAAAAAATATGCAAGCCAGAAATAACAAGTTAGTGGGCAAATGCGTTCTTTATCCCACTTCTGATTTTAGCAATCAGAGTGGAATTAATTTAAAAAAAAAACGTTATCACAAAACCAAAGATCGTTATATTTTCAAAACAAAAATTACTAACAAAATAATTACACAACAAATTATTAGTGACTTGCAAAAATAAAGAAAATCGATATCACCAAGCTCGGAGACGCTTATCGCAAGACCGTCGGGCAGCAAATGGGACTGTTGACGGTTGCGACGCGGTATTTATAACATTGTGTTTTAAAAAAAAACTTGATACAGCTTATAATATATATTACTTTTTTTATAATAGGATTCTAATCATACAATGAAGTTTTTTGATATCAGATTTATTTCAAGCGTTCAAGATAATTCTACCATGCAAAGCAATCCACAATACAATACCATTAACCAAATAAATACACACAATTCAAAGCCAAGCAAGACAAAAAAAGCCATATGATTTTTAAGAACCATTTAATTTTATTTAATAAATAAATCAAGTCACTCTTGTAAACGTATTAGGGATTTTGCGAGTATTAAAAGCTTTGCTGCGCCATCTATTTATTTTTTTGTAAACTATCGTATGAGAATTTATAACATATGGATTTATAGCGGTTTTATTGAATTTTACTATGTTGTTCAAACAAAAAAAATGCGTCTTAATAAGAATAACAAAAATGTCTAATGACATTTTTGAATTATTTTTTAAATAGCTGAGATATGAAGTTTTTTTTATATATTTCGGCCATTTTTTAAAATTTCGAAAAACTGGCTCGACTAAAAAATTCTATAAAATTACCGAACCTGCTTACAAAATTTCATGAGAATCGGTTCAGAAATGCGACCTGTAGGCGATAACATCCGGACAGACAAAAGAATTTTCGGCTAGTGGAAACTGAGACGCTTCGCTCGCTGCGCTCGCTCGGTCGATTATTTATACAGAATGCTGTAAACACCATGTTGTCATTTCATCGACACAACAAGTACAGTCAAGTTGCTTGAACCTCTATTTATTTATACAATACCACCTTAGATTAATATAGGGAATTAAACAAGTCCTTGACAATTCCTGTACAATTTTGATCCAAGCGGTAAAAGAAGCACACAGAAATTTGAAATATCAATTTGATCCAAACCAACTTATGGAATAAAAAAATAAAAAAACTTATGGAATACGGATTTTAATCAAGACGCGATTCAATCTAACTGCGCTTGCGTCGCATGCAGGTCACTTCCGCAAACGTCAACATCATGTGCCTCTTGTCACGTATAGCGTTGTGCGCGACTGTACAAGTACACTTAACTGCAATGTCGTTGCATGAAGTTATGAGCGGCCTGGTGGGAAGGTTGAAATGCTGTTGACTGTACTCGTAAGGAACTTCTTTGTCTATGGCGAGTGAGCGTGCCACATCATGCATACGTATGTAATTGTACCAGTTACTACGTTGCACTAACTGGCTACGCTATAAAATGTACTGCTTTATCTCCATAGGGGATAAGGCAAAGCGAAGTTAGTGGACTTATGTAGTCTTTCTTTCTTATCGAATGAACACTGTCAGAATTTATTAAAGTCGCTTAAAGGCATCTGATAATGACTACTACCATCTAGAGGCAGTAGTCGTATACACGCTAGAGACTGATGTGCAGGTTTCCTCACGATGTGTCCTTCACCGGAAGCATGCGGTGGTTGATGAAAATGATCGCACATGCATGAGTCAGATTGATTATTTATTAGCCATCTATGTTCTAGTACTGAACAAAGGACTTTCCCTTCTTCCAAGACTCTCGATCCAAGGCTACAGTCAGATTCAGTTACAACGTAGCAATTCAGGAAGATAATCGGTTTCTGTCCTTGCAGACAGATAGCCCTACATCTATTAAGATATTTGTTGCATGTAAATAACAACAATTTCTTATAACCTTCTTTCCATAATGATCAAATTCTTTGCTGATAAAAAAAGCAAGTAACTTGAATCTACGAACTTGCTTCTATTGTAGCAGTATCAGGTATTGAATATCGACATAAAATATTCGAAACGATTTGTCGGCTGAAATATTGATCTATTTGCAGCAAAGAACGTAGGTCGAAAGGTCAGTCGGGGTAACCTTTACATTCAACCCTTTCTTAGTAAGACCCATTCAAAATAACCAATAGTTGGGACCGCAGTACGTGACCTTTAATTTTCATTACCATGACCAGGTTTGCAAGTTTGTTTGTCCAATAACAATTTGTCCAATCGATTAACAGTCGCAATTAGACACAGAAAAACAATAACCGGATACAAAGAGTTACCTTGCTTACCACAAATGTTCCTCAGATGTAATACACTCCGACATAAAACAACCCATATAACTTTTGAGTGGGCGGCGGCAAACGAATAGACATTGATGCTTATTCGCTCCCACGTAGCGGTTCAAGGGCGGTGAGAGCGAGACAGCAGACTGCCAGGCGCGTAACCAGATTGTATGAACGGTAGTTACTGTGTTGTGATGATAAAATGATTACCTCTGACCTCAGGGACTCAGATTATACGACTGTGACATTAACAAACTTTTGTTTCTGCTAAGACAGATGCAAACGAAATAGGACAGTTGGGCGAAAAATTTTTTATTCCCCACCAAAATATTAAATACCTTGATAAAAATCTGGATTTTTTAATAATAATTTAGAATTTTAAAACACACATCGGTCAAGAGAATCCGCTTCACAGATGTGATTTAACTAAGTTTGTACGAACCAATTAAGCTTAAATATATCACACAAATTGAGGTCATGATGTGAATACTATATTGGATAGGTATTTGTATTATTCACAACGTACCAAGAAAAAAGTAATATTTGTATTCGGAGAAACTATTTCCTGCAGCTAACTGATAACACGCACGGAGATGGAAATTAACCGACAACTCCATCTGCGCGCGCGACCTTATCTCATTGCGCAAGGTTTCTTCTATTTAAGTGCAAACCCCTGATTATTTCACACTTATTTTTTTTTATACTACTTAACAGGCATGCGGCCCACCTGATGGTAAGCGGTTACTGCAGCCTATGGACAACGGAGTCAATCAACACAACAGTGAGAATGTTATTGAGAGTGTCTTTTTGTAAAAAGCATTTTGCATCCAAACAGAACACTAGACGATCTAGCTGAGCGAGTCTAGTCATCATAGAAAGTTGATCTCTAAAAATAGAGGCAGATAATATTAAATGTACAAATGATTAGGACATGAAAAGAAAGCTGTCTTACAGCACAGGATTCGTTTAGTTTTAAAACAGCTGCAATTTTTTTTGCAGATAAATAAAATTTTGGTTGGAATGGAACGCATTTGAAGTCCTTGTCGCGCTCCATTCTGAATCTCTGATCGGGACAGATATTTCTGACATTTGTGAGGTTCTGACAGCTGTCTGTTACAGTCACGTATCGGTATTGGAATCTATCGATACCCAAAATTTGATGTTTATGTTGTGGTTAAAAATATATATTTTTTTTATTAAATATGGGTTTGCTCTTGACCACAATCTTGTCCGAGGACAGAGATGAGTTCTACGATGAAGCGAGCTCACCCAGAAGCAGCCTATTCACTCTGGTTTTGAAGAGAGTCAGGTTGTATGTGCTCGGAAACACAGACGCAGGTAGGGAGTTCCAGT
Organism: Ephestia elutella; assembly: GCA_018467065.1. Lineage (NCBI taxonomy): Eukaryota > Metazoa > Arthropoda > Insecta > Lepidoptera > Pyralidae > Ephestia > Ephestia elutella. Next base: position 2,328,509 of record CM031573.1, on the reverse strand, counting down.
CCTTTGCTGTGCGCATCAAGAATGATGACAAAAAGCGCTTGGTGCGTGCGGGGGGAATAAAGAAGAAACAAGCTAATTATTAAAAATAAAAAACACGACTGACAAGTTTTTACTCAAAAAGTACCGTAAAACGGGGTGGATAGACACGATTTTTGACTTTAGATAAGATTTAAACTATGTTCCTAACTACCTACAGCTAAGAAAATGTAATTTTTATATGAGTCTAGGTTTATACTATTTTTTAATACCCCGCTTAACCCAGTTTCCCTGCTTATTTTTGTAAAAAATACCAAAACATGTGTGTTTTCTATTCGCCTCGAAGTGTGGGTGATTAGACACGGCATAAGAGGTGAATAGAAAAATTGCGTAGGGTTGGCGTCATCTTAAATTATATGTACCGAGGTAGGTACCTACCTAAGTATTATTTAAACTGTGCTTATTAACTGCATAAAAATCTTAAGCAAAGTTCAATACATTGAATAAGTAATTCATCTTAAACAAGTTATTTGAAATAAAAACACTCAGTTTTCATACAAAATTTGAACATTTATTTATTTATTGATTTTACTAAAAGTAACAATTTGTGCCAACCCTGACTGTAAAATCTTTCTTGTATTTATTGACCCCATATGCCGTATCTATTTACCCAGTATGCCGTGTTTATTCACCCCATACTGCGTGTCTATTTAGTTCTTTCCCGTGTCTATTAACCTCAACTTCAAAATAAAATGGCAAAGTTTCTAATTTTTTTAAATAAACTTCTAAATTACAAATAATGTACTTATTTTTATACAAAATGTATTCCAGAAGGACCACAGATACGTATAAAAATAGCTTTATCACCAACAGGTAATGTTTTATAACTGAAATTTAAAAGTTTTGGTGACTTAAAATTCACGCAGTTCAACCGGTACTTTTTAAAACGTTAGAATTAGCACTTTTTTCCATTATCTTTGAAAACAGGTGTTGCCGTTCTATAAAAAATATATTACTCTATTGAAAACAAAAAGTTTAGTAACTTTTGTCCAACCGTTTCCATAGAGTTATAGTTGAAAAAACTTTTCGCAATTTTTTTCTATTGCCCCCGCACTTTCTATTCACCCCGTTTTACGGTACATACAAACATATAAGTTATATACATTTTTGAAATCGCCTTTTAAAGCCCTTCAATTTGATACCCCACTCGATAAGATTGATCAAATTTTATTTTTTTGGTCTGTTATTTATCGGATATATAATCCGCCATTTTGTTTTTATGATAACGTTATATAGCCTATGTCACTCGGAGGAATGCAAGGAATCTAAAAATACCTCTCACATCAAAATCTGTTAAGCCGTTCAGGACTTATGGTGGAATAAAGAAACTTACATACATACATACTTACATACATGAACCCTGAAAACATAACACTCCTTTTTTGTCAGTCGTGTAAAAAGAAGAAGAAATTAAAAAGAAATTCAAAAAAGAAGACATTTTTTGCTGTCTGGCGGAATATCCTACTTCTAGTAGGTACTAATACATCCTACTATGTACTAATTTTATGGTACCGAAGTGCTTACGTCGTTGAAAAGGGTTAATAAAGAGAGACCTTTACTTCATAACGAGAAAAAAAAACACACGAAAGATCGACAACGCTGATAACTATTTACAACAACACAATAAAATTACAACAAACGAAGACGACTTAGATGATTATGCTAATTGACAATGCGACCTGTCAAGGAACGGTGACGTCAAAACATCAGTAAACAATCTCGCGTCAGTCGTATATCAGTCTGTAAAATACGAGTCATGCAGTGGGAAAACAACGTTTAAAATCATTATTTACATTCTGGCGCACTACCAGTTGCAACCGGTAGTTCCTAAGGCGTTAGGTACCATAAACCTTCTTTGGTGTGGTGCCTTACTTGAGGGTCGGCCCTTTTCATAAGTAGGGAAGACAGCCTATCTTAGGTTGCAAGAGTATTCAGTTGAATCTGTTCTATGGTACAGTCAACAATTATTTGACATTCCTTACGACACACAATTACATTTAGTCTGCGTAACACTGTGCAGCTGAATGGCCTTTTTCTATCAACATTTACTTTTATCTGTGTAGATCATTTTGAGAGGACAATGATCATTCAGCGACAGTACCATTTTAAAGATTAGAAATATAGATTTGCGACCTGGATACCTAATTATATTGTTAAATGCACGAATGTATATATCATCAACCGACCTACGTACGATATTGTTGCAAGTTCATAGTAAGGCGCCTAGTGTGACCACAGCGGCGTGCGTCAAGGGCGAGGCCAGACTTGCAAATACAAATCTTTGTTTTTACCTACATGTTATTATGCAGTTTCACTCACTGTATCAACAAGTTCAAGGATACGATCATTCGCTTTATTATGTTTATCCGAAGTTAGACCTAGCAATAAAAATGAATTCGTAAATTTTGCCAGAGGAAACTTAAAGAAATTGAATGCAGCAACGCCTACTTATAGCAGAGATCTTTCCTCTAATGTGATTGGAAAGTGGTGGTAAATGTCAGTGAGTGTGATAATAAAATCTCCACAAATAAATTGCCAATTAATTATAGCAGGTTTAGTACAAACAAAACTTAAATCATTAAAATTATATAATTAACAAATTCTAGAAACATCTGTGTCAACGAGATTCCAACGTGTGTCACGTGTCATTTATCTGAATTTTTGTTTATTATTTTTTCAACTGATTTGATCAATGCTGTTATTCGAACCAGTATCTAGCAGGAAAATCTTACACTTGTGGAAGCTACGATAAGTTGTTTTTAAACTTAAAGCCTCACATCAAATTGTTTATTCGGAAATCAGACATTTTTTACACGGTTTTAGAATTTTGATTCGCGAGAATTTTGGAAAAGCCGTTTCTGATATATGACACAGTTTCCCTGTCTATCTAGGGCCACCGTCTTATTTTTGGATATGCCTTAAATTAGGACCATGAGGCCCATGTAGCTTTCGCATGGCATTATTGTAAAATGAAAATCCGATCTGGATGCAATGATGGGTGAACGATGTTGAATCTCACAATCAAAGATGCCGAATATGCAACCGGGAAAACGCTCACATGAGAAAGATGTTGACAATGGGTGATCGATGTTGTGTCTCTCCCCAAACGATGGAGCACCTGTTGCCCTGGCCCCTGTGCCCTATCACCTACACTCGGGAGGACCTGATGGCGGCCACCGGCAAAGATGTGAAAATGGTAGGACACCTTTCGGGAAAAACTTTGGAATTCGTTGGAATGACATCGACACGCCAAGAAGATAGGGACGGGGTCTACATACTCTAGTCACATGAGCTAAATGGAAGAGGGCCTTGAGGAGAGGACCTCTAGGTCCTTTCAGTGCAGTTTGACAACCATGTCAGTGGTTTTTGGTTGCTGTTCAACATTTTCTCAAAAGGTTTGACATTTAGCGAGGGATATGTGATGGTATTGTTAATATTATTATGCGGCAAGCGAGGCAGGCACGCGCCATAAACGCCGAAGGTCGCCCAGACAAACACACGCAAACGCTCACTACTCTTATTATCATCGCAATTTACTACGAATCTGATATGACTAATAAATTATAATAAAATAGCATCGTTAATTGTTTTGTTAGAGGCATAGAATAAGTAATAAAATACTTAGAGGTTCGGCAAAAAACCGTAACGTAATGCTTGCAACTTCACACCAAGTTTACTGCTTTTGCCTGAATCATCTCAGCCACAAGAAATTTACTGCTGGACATAATTTGTAATCTCTACACACGACATGCATGAAAAACATTATTAATTTAATTGTTACTATGATTCATTTTCATATCCAGTGACGCAAACGCTCCTAAATTCAGAATTAAATTAATTGTAGGTTTAAATGTAATGTTAACTATGTTGTTATTTCTATATGAGAGTACTTAAGTAATGTAAACTGCCTTTCAAATTACCTTGCATGGATCTATAAGCGGAGGTAATAGAGATGAATTTGGGTAGGTTAAAGTGCTGTTTACTGTACGAAAAGTCGAAAATTAGCCGAGGACAGCGGGACGATGGAGGTCGGGCGTGGCTCGATTGGGCACAAGATCGTCTGGTCGCCGCGCGAGAGGAAACTTCCCAAGACCCCAAGACAATATTTATAGTATGTATACGCAGGTGCAGAGTGGACGAATTTAGTAATACCACTAGTGCACCTTATCTTGGTAGATGTGAAATCGAGACAGATGAACTAATAAGAGAGCGAAGGTCCGAGTAAAGTAGATCCCACCAAAAACATTCTGTAAAAAACTTGCCAAGTCTCGATGGAGCTGTTTGTTTATCTCTAAAAAGTAATGAAATCTAGACAAAGTCGTTCCAAGTCTAAGGTTACTTACTGCGATTTCTTTATTATTATATTTAATGTTGTGTGACTTGGCCGTTGAAGGGTACACAAGGGTACAGAACCAGGTGCTCCATGACACCATTGCACTAATCTGTCGCCATAACCGCTACCCATTGACGATGGAAAATTGCCACTTGGAAAACGTTGATTCAATAACCAGTCAATTGTAGGCTTGATAAAGCCACTAATGTATAAAGAATGTTCAACGGCCAAGTCACACAACATTAAATATAATAATAAAGAAATCGCAGTAAGTAACCTTAGACTTGGAACGACTTTGTCTAGATTTCATTACTTTTTAGAGATAAACAAACAGCTCCATCGAGACTTGGCAAGTTTTTTACAGAATGTTTTTGGTGGGATTTCACTTCTTTTTGTAGAAACGTGGACATATTGATTTATTTTATTAAATTTTCTTATTTGACACAGTTTTTTTCTTTTTAGGAGTAGTTTTATTATTATTACAAATCTTTCTTTTCTTTTTTTCCGGTTCTGATTCTTGTACAGTAAGCAACAGTTTTTCGTATTGCCCATTCGCGTTCATTATTTAATCTTTTAGACGGTTTAGACCGTTTAATTTCTGTAAGATCGGCGCGGTATTTACGCCTAAGCCGGTTGTATTCGGTGATCGCTGAAGCTTGAGCTTTTATACTCTTGAAGTCAACATTTATGAGATGAACCATACCATACCCATGAAGATTGGTTACTATAATTTTAGACCATAATAGAGCTAGCAAAAAAATGTTTAATTGATTTTTTTTCCTATGTCTATGTTCTAGAAATTTATTCCACAGAATATTGCATGGAAGTAGTAAGTACTTTGTTGTACAAGTACTTATTACTTCCATGGAATATTGTAAAGAATAACTGAAAATTAGCTCGATTCCAAGGAAAAAATAAGAACTTCATCGAAGTTTTATTTTTTCCATGCAATAATACAGCCAGTGTTCTAAAAACCAGAGACCAAATAAATAAAATAAAAAAATGGTTATTGTCTGTCATTCTTGGCCTATCACGAGCAGGGTTTCCAACTTGTGGCTTACCCCAAACAAAAGTAAATAATTATTTCGTTTGTTAATTTGATATGTAGGGATTTTTTTATTTGACACTTGATCAGTGTTATCAAATTGAGGGTTTTAGCCCTAAAATTAAGGGACAAAATATACTTGATGAGTATTTTTTATTCATTCCTCAGCACTTTGACAATTTAAATGTAACAATATCATTTAAACCACCATAATCATTACCAATTTTCGACATAATTGGTGCCTCATGCAAGTTGATAACCTTATTTTCGTTATGAAGCATTAGGACTATTAGAAGGCATAATATTTTCAATTTTTCATACTGAACTTAGGGTAATTTTTGAAGAAGCGGGCAACTATTAAAAGCAAAATGAAAACAGACAACAACGAAAAATGTTCATTTAAGTACAATTGAAATACAACTTGGTACAATATCCCGATGAATATGTACGGTTATAACGTATTATAGAGGTAACGCGTATGGCAAATACTTGGCATTATAACGTATTATAGAGGTAACGCGTATGGCAAATACTTGGCATTTTCTGGCCAGAGATCATCTCCAAGCGTGAGCTCTGGGAAATGTGCAACGCTATAGATCGGCCACACGCTTCGAAGAGACCCATATACTAGGCAAGTTCTCGAGTGGATACCACAGGACAAGAGAAAAGTTGGTCGACCCATGCAAACCTGGCGGCGGCGTACCGTTGCAGCGGAAAGGCAGTTGTTCTCTCCTGGTCGGAAGCAAAGTGCATTGCCCAGGACAGAATCCGATGGAGAAGCACTAAAACTAATACTTAGATGAAGAAGCACTAAAAATAAAAATGTAATTATTATGGTAGGAAGTAGTAATAAAACTAATAAAAATGTAATTACTCTTTTATTATGATTAAGCAGAAGGGGAGACATTCGCTCAAAAGTGGGACGCTATAGGCTAGATTAAATAAGAAGATGTGTCCCTCTACGCTGGACTTTTGCAATGACAGTCGATTGTTCTATGTAGCAATAGAAGGGGGCGTTGCCATAGAGATATGGTAATCTCTAATACAGCTGAGACCAGCTGAGGGTTCTTCATGAGATCCTTCTGACCTTCGATTTTCGACATCAAATGAAGCGGCCCACCAAGTTGAATATTTTTTGTAAAGGTATCTCTAATAGTTTGGTTGGGCTCTTGTGTTTTCTAATCAGGGTCACCAGGTACTCTAGATCTTCGATTATCCTAGTTTTTATAGTTTTCCCTTTATGTGGCCATTAAAACCTAACTCTGTACCAAATTTCAGCTCTCTGAGTTTATGGGAAGTACTAGTTCTATTTTGATGATCATGAGTGAGTGAGTGTCGAAAATGCGAAACTTTGCTTTCGCTTAACTTCGGAACTAAATGACCTACAGACTTGAAATTTTGGATTTTAAGTATGTGATTATAGCTTACTGGATGACGAAAATTTCTTCGTTCTGGTCTTATCCAGAGGTTCTCAAATAGGGGCCTGAAAATGCGGCGAAATGGTTCCAGTAAAGGATGGTACGGCAGTGTTTGCTTCGCGCTCGACTTGGCGGGAGCACTGCCGTGCCCCCTGATATTAAAAATGCAAAAAGAAAATTATTCAGACCAAGGGCAAATGAGGAATGTACCATGAGCAAGAGATATTTAGCCGTCAGAGAAATAAGATATAATCAAAGATTTAGCCATGTTGAATAAAGTCAAAGTACTTATGTAAAAATGTTGAGAATATGGCCTAAATCTTAGAATATTCACCCTTAAGGGGCAAAGCAAGGGTACCCGAGTAGGCGGGCGTCAGTACGCGAGGTAACGGCGCGCCGGGTCGACGACCCGCGGGCGACCTTAGCGGCTAGAATTTTGAGGAATTTTGACCTACTTCGCAGCTTTCAACGCAAATTCGCCACTATCAAACTTTACGCTCCATTTTTACGAGCAAATTATCATATTCTTAAGTCATACGGTCGGAATTTGCATAAAAAAACAAAACGTGCATTCGACCTTCCACATGAGACGCTTTGAAGTAGCTTTCAAACAGGATTCCTCTGCGAACTTGCACAAACATTCAAATCGCGAGATAACACCGCCGAGCTCGGATGATACTTAGAGCAAACGTACAATGCAGCTTTAGTCAAAGCTTTCATGCAAACAGAGATGTTCTGAGTTCCAATACTCATGACATGGAGGGTATTTGATAGGATTAAAAAGCGGCGAATAAAAGGCGTATCAATGCAGAGACAACGGTTCCTAGCGTTCTCTTTCCCGCTCTGACGTGCGTTGTCGTCTCGCTCAATCTGTTGCAAGTAGACCTCGGAGCTCAAGAGGCCGCAGCAGCTTCCACTGTGACACGTAAACACCACTCCATGCACCATTTAGCAAGTAGCACAGTAAAGTACCAGCACGAAAACCAACTTCGCAAAACGGTTGTTAAGTTAAATCTATACTCTTGTTTCTGAGCTCAGATTTATGAATGTGTACGACTACTGCCGCTAGATGGCGATAGTCGTAAAAACCATTAATACCTGACACCAGTGTTTTTAAGTATAACACACCCACCCCATTAAAAACAAAGTTTTATGAATTATAAGACTTCAGACACGAAGAAGATGGTTTTTTCTTAGCACTCTTAGGTGATTATTATTTCTATGCTTACTAAAACATAGATACTAGTTTTGGCTGAGATTAATAATAATCCAACCGGTTAAAAGACTTTTAAATAGAGTAAGAGTTCTATTGAGATCTCGTCTTTCTCAAGTTAAAATACATCTGAAAGTTGAGTACTTAATTAACGTAATTAAACGTGTAATCAGACTTTTAAGGCCAGTAAAAAATGAAAAATTAAAATTAAGGCTTGCAAAGTCAACACTAATAAAATAATGAATGTTAATTGACATTTAACAAAACAAAAAACTTGCAACAAGTTATCGACAGTCTAACTACCAGAGACATTGATTTACGATGCATTGTTCGAACAATAAATAGTAGATTTTGTCAGTGACCTAAGTAGTTGACTAACAAAATAATATTGCCGCTAGAGTGCGTCACCGAGCTGATTTGAAATTCAATCTAACATATAACTTATAGCCAATGAATACGATTTGAATGAGACGAATACTCCAAGTAACAACTGGTGTTTTCATTTGGGTATACATATTTCTTATCAGATTTATTTACACATGAAGAAGCTGTGACTGTGACGAACTTTGGAAGTTAAAAGACGGGGCTAGCTTCATTTTCATTTAAATTTAAGAACATTGTTCTTGTCGGTGGAGTTTTTTCCATGTCTCCCTATCCTCAGCCATCGTTTTGACCTCCTTGTACGACACAACTTTTGCCTTCTCCTTTATTTGGTCTACAGAAGCCCTTCTTGGCTTGCCTCTTCCTCTTCTAGCTTCTAGCTAGCTGGAGTATATAACATAAAACAGGACCAGGTATTAACTGGGTATTTACCAAATATATCGAGAGTATACTCTCGATATATTTGGTAAATACCCAGTTAGGTAAATACCTACTACCCACGTCAGAAATCGTTGCCTAAAAACGCACATAGACAGACAGCGAGCTACTAGATTTATTAAGGCGACCTCTCCGCACACATTTTCAACCAAATTTAAACTGGATTTCTGAATCCATCGGTTCTATTACATACATTGCTCTAGTTGATCGACATAACTCAGGTATATTTTAAGCCCAGTACATAGCAAAGTAATGCTGTTGTTGGAAGAAAATAATTACACTTCTCGTCGCTTATGAGGTCAAGTAAGTAGGTACTCCGTACGCTCGCTCTACCGGCGACTAATAAGAACATTAACATGGCGTCCACCATCAGCTTTATGACACAGCGCATGCACACACGACGAGCCGAGCAGTGATCGGATCGCACAAACGAGTTCGCACGTTCGCTGCGCCCGCGCACACAGGGTGCCGAGGGGGGGACTAGGAGGCCCAAGAGTGAAAGCGTTTCAAATTGAATCGCATGCCCTCTGTTACTTTCGGCCGAGATTCCGCCGACCATGGAGCCCTACTACTGCACAATACTATGACGTTGCGCAAGTTAACGACAACTGCGTTTACAATCAACCCAAATACATTATCAGAAGCAAATTGCTTGGATATTGCATACAAAGCAAATCGACTTGCTTAGCTGCAAATGAGGTCGAAGATGTAAAACGAGCTATTGTGTAAATAATGTTATGTAATATTCGTCTGTTACAATTTTATAGGCATTAGAAGTGGAAATGTCCGAAATAGGAGTTATTTATAGGTCTCATTTGAGCATAGATTTTGAAGCAAGTTTTAGATTTGTAGAACGAGCTATCCGACACGTCGTCGTGCCGTTCATTCTAAACATCTTAGACAGTACTTTCGGAGGTACGAAAGAGATCGCCATTCACTACAGCATTCTTCTTGAGACTTCGGCTCGGCGATTAAGGTCGCAAAGTACGTCCGTCTACTTATGTATTACGTTAGAGTGAAACTTGTTTTCCGTGACTATACGAACAAGAATGTAATAAAAAATCAGACTTATAGTAGTACAGTTGTATTATAGTAAGTAATTAATTCATAAAATAAAATTAAAAAAGAAAATAACACAATGGAAATAACAATCGCATTAGCAACATGAAACATATTTTAGGAAAAAGGGAGAAAATGAGCTGAAAATACGAAAAACATTGTGAAAATTTTCCTTTGAGATGCATAAAAGGCAGGCGCGACAGTGCGCGATGCACCGAAGCGCTCTGACGAGTACATGTGCATTGTGCAACCACAAACTAAAGATACTAGAGATATGACAGACAGACATACAATGCGTAACGAACTTGCTGTTACCGACTCTGATCACAAACCTGCAGAATCCCAAATCAAAGCCAAAACACCGCAAAGACCATAAAACCTTCATTCGTGGTGTGACAACAGTAACCAAAAAAAAACACGCCACACAAGTTACAAGTACTCTTCTGGACTTTTCTTATTTTGCAGTGCGACGAACCATTGCGTTCGCCTGTTTACCAAACAAAATATAGACCAGAAACTCTGCATGCGTTTCAACGCTGCTTCGTCCTAGTTATTACTCTGACACCGAGAAACAATTTTATTGTTGCAATGAATAAGATTATTTGGCGCGCAAACTAGACCATGATATTGTACCGCCGCGACTGCATTGTGAAATATTCACGACGGAATAATGGACAAAAAACATGACATTCAAATTGAGAAAAAAATATGTGCATTTGGATCATTGGTGTAGCAAAAACAGATAACAATGCGGTTTCCTTGTATGTTAGGACGTCATAAACTTCGAATACAGTGGATACAGGCGGAGTGGACACTGCGGAGGGTAAGCTTCATACAAGCGCTTCAAATAAGTACACTACTACAAGCTTGATACCGCGAGGTGCTTACGCACACACGCGCTGTCACAGGGCTGCGGTGCTTATCGGCGACGTTGAATCTAGACCGGCAAGCGGCGACCGCTCTTCAGTTGTCTTGACCCACATAGCGCGACCGCGGCAGCACCGGACCGCGCACCGTCGTCGCTAATCTTGCGGAAGACCTTAATTACTGCCTAATTGAGTCGTGAAAACATCCACACGCCTAACCACAAACAACACCTCCGAAGCGAGAAGGAAAATAACGAAATGAGACAACGAAACTTTCAATATTTTCCTCCAGACGCTCTCATCAAAACAGAACCTTGACCTAGAATGAGTGTAATAAAAACAAGAGGAAAAGGACTCGCGCGACGGTCACGGTTTAAAATAATGATGTCGTAAGTGCATCATGCACTTCCATTATGTGGAGATGCATTGCCAAATTGGAATACAAAAATAATTCGTTGAAACTCCGTTAAAATAATTGGGTTAAATTATATTAAAACCTAATTACTCTCAGTAGAAATGAACAGTTTGCGTAATAAGTTAAATAAAGTGGAATTTCTGAGTAATTTGCGGGGAAGGGCGTGGGCGAAGGACACGAGCAACCTTCCTCTCAAGGACTGGAGGGCCTTGGTAAGTACAGACTACAGTCGTTGGTGAAATGAATACGATAACATTTTCACCCGTATTTTACCAACGAACGTTGCTTATCAGTATTGCCAGTTGATTTGATTGTGTCGAAGTAAATAACATGTTTGATTGTTGCAATATATTGATAAATTGGCACACGTTTTTTACTATCTTATTCAAACGATTAGCTTCGCAGGAAACTGGATTTTAATTTACTTGATACGATAAGAAGTCATTTTGGGCACTCATGCCATACTTATTTCTGTTTATCCCGAAGGTTGAATGGTAAAGAATGCTATTAACGTTAAGTCCGCCTTTATACCATTGTGTTATTTTGGTCTAATAAAGTTTTAAATAAATAAATAAGAAATTTTTATCAAAGAGAAACTGTGGGTGAATCTGTTAGCTCTGGTTGTTATCGCTGACCGTTGTTGTATTATACAGCTGTTTTGATCACTACATTATACAAGCTGTAATAAATAACAGCCACAATTTGATTACGAGTGGTAAAATAAAAATCCAACGACATGCAGTTGTTATCTTCAAAGGCCGAATTCAAATTGCAATCTAATTCAGTTACAATCGGTTGAAACCAATTTATCTGCAATATTCGGAAGGTCTTGCTATCTGGCGGACGTCACAGCTGGTTAGACAGAGCCTTTTTATTGGCCGGCCGCCGATAAACGGCTGTACGTTTGTACATAAACAGAAGACGCTGATAAGGGACGTATCGCAGTGATAACACCACCGCGCAATTAACGTCAATTTTGACTGCTTATAATATGTTTTGGGTAAACTATGGAATATTTACAATGCACTTTTGCAAAGTTCAGCAGGTGTGTTATCAACAGACGTAATATGTAATAATTAATGAACTACAGACATTGGTCAGACATATTGCTCACTACATCGTAGACCTCATCTCTGTCCTCGGGCAAGATTGTAGTCAAGAGCAAACCCATCTTTGAATAAAAAAATATATATATATTGTGGACAGAGAAGCAATAGATGAGACTGGCACAAGGCCGTAGAAAATGGAGCGAAAAAAGGGAACTAAACCGATGGACAGCTGAGAATGGTGATGATGATGTGTATGAAACAAAAATCATTTTTAAAAATTAATCATCTTGACTTATAGAAGCCTCAGATTTGCATCACTGTGATGACGTTAAGAAAATGCAAGTCATACGTAGGTACGAGACATTTGAAATGTTAATTTGGTCCTAAGCTCTTTGCAAGAGAATTTCGTATCTTTTATATAGTTTGGAATGTCGAGTGGAGAAAATAATAACCTGCGAGAACAGTAAGGAATCGTGCCGCGAATTGTTGCTGATAAGGATAGCGGTCCGAGGGCCTTGGCTATTGCCGCTGGTGCCCGATACGTTATCATTATCAGCGTAGACAGAGACCGCGAAACAACACGATTTATTGTCTTACATGCTCATTATGTTTTGCCAGTTAGGTGTCGGGTATTGTTTTTCTTTTGTCGATAAACTTGTTTCGAAAATTGACTAAGGGATTTTTTATGATGCATAAAGCAATGTTAAATTCTTATAGATATTCAGGATATTTATTATTTGCTTAGGATACAACTACTACAACTATGTGCAACAAATTTTCCCATTGAATGTATGTGTTTTCCAGTATAATGTAAAGTAAATTATGTACAGGTCAAATGCTAATAGTCGTATCAATATAAAAAAAATACATAAACAAACATCAAGTGTTGTTTTCTTTCGGCGGCCATTTTTCTGTTGAATTACTTAATTCGCTGTTGCTAACTAAGATACACTTGTTATATAAGATAAAACTCGAAAACAACTAACGTAAGAGGCCAATTTTTTTCTTCTTCTGGGCTTTGGATTAAAACATGGATTAATAATGGGATGATGGAAATTAAGGCAACTGTTGTTTTGGCTATAAAGGCGAAAATTTCTTCATCGTGTACGTTTTTTGCCAGGGGAGGCTGACAGGACTCATAACGGCGGGGAAATGAGCACATTCAGAGCTAAATTGAAGTCGTGCTCCGTATGCATAGAGGGTGATAAGGGCTTGCCAGAGGTCGGCAGATACCATGAATAAGTTAGCGGCGTGTTTCGACAGTCAATGGACAATGTACAAGAGGAATTAGTGATGAAATTTTAAAGGATATGATGTTGAGAGCACATCTTTATACATAGTACCTTCCTACACTTGCATTACCTAGTTAGAGAAAGAAATCGGTTTAAATTCATGATTTTTCTGACAGTAATCAGAGACAAATCTGGATATGGATGACGTTATATTGTATGTAACGTCGTAGAATGACGAAGGGAACTTGGCAATCTAGCTACTCGTCGGGCATTGGGCGGAGGCCCGCTTATGGGAAAGTTACAATCATTACGACCATTCATAAACGGTTGAATGAGCGCAAGACGCCTGCGCAGCCGAGCGACATGCGCACGCGCAGGCCCCGCGACATCTGTACCTTCGCCGACGTACCTCACGGGGAAAAACGGTTTGTGATTTCTGAACGTTCACGGTCAGAAGCGACTGGCATAGCCTTCAACTCTGGAATGATCCCAATTTTATGTAAAACTGTTGTCAACGTATTCAGAATGTAAACTAGAGAACGTCCAAAGACACGAGTGTATTGAACCCGTGCAGCGACAACCTAGTAGCGCTTGATGCGTCACCGCTATGCGGACGACGAGAATGAAAAATTCCACACGACAAAAGCCGCGGTGTCCGCAAACGACGCATAAATAATTAGACAATAAGCAGGCAGGGCAAGAAATCGGTAATTTGTATCGCGGCGAGATAGGCGGAGCGCAGAGGGAGACGGGTGCAGGCAGGCGCGCGCCGCCGCGGCGCGGAGATGTGGCAACGCGTCAGGTGGAAGTGGCGCCGTGCTGTTCTCGGTCTCGTCGAGGACGACCGACCCCCCTCCCCCTCCGCACCCCACACACCCGCTAATCCTCACCCGAACACAATCTGATAAAATTCGCGCCAGCTATGAACTGTATGAACAATATTACGCAAAGCCGTTTCCATACTACACAACACGGCGATAATGAATGACCCCGACGGTTTCTTCGCCGTATCCACGTATAAACATGATGCCGTAGCACTTCCTAGTTCGGAAGTCACGGCGTAAAACAGACCTAACTTCAAAAAACGTAGCAAGAAAGTTATTTCCTCAACCAGGCGAAACTAGTCTTGCGAACGCATTACGGTCCGCGTTACGGCCAGGTGAATTCAAAATGACCTCTATGGGCCGGTGGCTTCTAGTGGCCTCGCTCGCCGAAAGCGTTGACATTTTGTGGGTTAGCAACGCAGTATGACTCTGTATTGTGACGAGAATGATGCCAGGATGACTAACGGGCGGGCGTCATAAGCCGCCTAAACATAAATTTATCCCATACAAATACTTTTAACGCAATAGATCGATTTGATTGCCGTATCGCATTATGGTGAATTTTGAATACCAGCGTCTGCTAACGAGAATCAGATCATCTATATAGTGAACTCTTTATTTTGGAATATCTAACAATACAATTCAACGAAACAATAGCAAATGATAATGGTATCGCGTAAATTGTAATGATTTCGAAAGAAAAGTACATACTAGTTCTTTCATCAATGTAAAAGTGACTTACCAAGGCGAAGAAGTTTGTGTGGCAATCCTCGAGACTTGCACCGTTTGTTTGATGCGTCATGGTAGTCCAGGGCACTTCATTTTCATTTCACAACACTAAAAACAGGTTCAATCTTAAAGAAACCACTCAAAATCTTAAAATTATCACCGACATTTAACGTAGTTTTCACCTCTCAATGGCGACTAAAGGAAAATGGCGGATGAAACAACAACCCAAGCCGATAGTGCTGCTCGTAGCGGAGAATATTGGAACTACAACAAACATGAACGTTCAGAAACATGAAACGTTCCGTTATCCTAATAGCCCAAAAGTAATTTGTTAATTAGTGTTAATCTCAGAGAGATCTCAGAGTATTTAACACATTAAATTGGTTTGGTTCTGCCTTACAAAGTTATAAAAAGTTAAAACTTTCCTTTCAAATAAAATTTTCTAGAAGATCTTACTTACTCTCTGAGCTTAATCTAGATCTAGAAGATTGATTTTCTATAAAAATATTAAAATCAAACTCTCTCTCTCTCTCAGCCGAAAGACTTCCACTGCTGGACAAAGGCCTCCCCCAAGGATTTCCATAACGACCGGTCCTGCGCTGCCCGCATCCATGCGCATCCCAAAATAAAAAAAATCAAACTATTTAAATTAAACTTCATTAACTTTGCATAGAGTACGTGAAAAAGAGTTTATCTTGAAAGAAATGGCAGGGAGGGAGGGAGGGGATCAATCAATGTCAAACAAATGTCAGTCACAGTCAGTCACACACAATTTATACATTTTAAAATTAATTAAAAATTAATTAATTGTATTTCTTGCTACCATAGTATTAAAAGTACAAAGTAGTAAAATACAGCTTTTATCCCTAAACATGTTAAGGAACGTCTTGATACCAGTTTCACACACAAATTTTCAGGTTATCTATTATGTATTTACTCTCCTTTTATTTTAATAAAATTGCATCTTATAAGCATAAACTATAATATTTTGAATGGTTTCAGGTTATTTCTGTCAGACATAAACAAATAAAGGTACCTAAAGTCGATAAAAAGCTTAAAGCAGCTGCTGAATCTTTAGCCGCCAGAGGGTATGATTTTACATAATAAACACGTATTTTTATGTTTCTTTTGTTATTATCATTGAATGTTTTGAATTGATTATGCTTAAATTACCTAAAACAGATTTCTTCGGCCAACCAAAGCTTGGGACCCACCAGTCAACATTGAGGATACTGTTCTCAAAATATGTGCACAAAAAGGTCTCAAATCAGACTCCCAATTTCAAGGATTGGACACCAAGTTTGACATCCTTAATGCCTGCTACAAAGAAACTGGCCACTCTGTCCCAAACTCCTTATTACATACAATAGAATGTGTTGGTGAGTTAATTTTTTATTTCAATAAATGTGATAAATATATATACAGGGCTGTCTTTTTCCTCCTTGCTTATTTTAAAGCTTTATCTATCTTATATTAAACTTGGATGCTGCTATTGATCACATGTCTTGCTAGGCAGAGATAGAAACGAGAACTTTCAGTAGTTCCATTCAGTAGTTTGTTGAGATTAATTTATTAATAAGAATTTTGATAAATTATGACACATTAATATCTTTCTGAAAACAATGAAAAATTGTATATTTTTAATTAGATTTTGATTATATGAAAGTAACTTTGTTTCAACACTTCTGCTATCCAATTTCAGATGATCTGAAGGAGTTCTATAAGACTCCAGTAGACACCGCTACTCCATATGATGCCTTGCGCAAAATGGAGCTGCCAAAGAATCTTCATGTTCAAGAGAATTATGTTCGCTTCCATCCTGGTTAGTGATGAATAGTTTATTTTAATATGACTGATAAATTTTTTATATTTTTAGAAATGTCCACAAAAATGTGATTTAGAAATGTCCAAATTTTGGTAAACAATAAATTGTTTAGTGAAAATTAAGACATGTCAACCACATAAACCATTGATCACATAAATAATTTATTTTAAATATGAAGTTTGTACCAAATTTTTTTTTAGACCTTCAGCAATTAACTCTAAAAGCCACTCACCTTTTTTTTTTACACGACTGACCAAAAAAGGAGTGTTATGTTTTCAGGGTTCATGTAAGTTTCTTTATTCCACCATAAGTTCTGAACGGCTTAACAGATTTTGATGAAAGAGGTATTGCTGGATTCCTTGCATTGCCCCGAGTGACATAGGCTATGTTAGTTGTCAGTCGTGTTTTTTATTTTTTTAATAATTAGCTTTTGTGTCGCATACAGACAGACAGCAAAAATTAAAAATATATATTTTGGCTTTTATTGGACCTCATACATTTATTTCTCAATATCATATGTAAAATACAGACAAATACCAGTTTAGTTTTATTAATATGTATAGATCATTGATCAAAAACCTCCAAGGTTTTTTGACTGTTTCTCATATTAAAAATTTATTCGTAGAATGTATTAGTTTAGTTTTTACTATAAACTCGTATTTTTTCTTAATTGTCCTATTATTTAAACAATCTTCACAGTACTTTTTGTGGAATTTTGTTGAAAATAAATCAAATATTAGTCAAACCTAAACATTCTAAAGTAAAACATTTATTAAGCACGGAAGTAATTTCTTAAAAAGTCAATTTTAATATGTATTGTTGTAAAATCTAAAAAAGACATGGTAAGATTGTTTACATAATTGGACAATTATGAAAAAACGGACTTTAGGTAGTATGGTACTATGCTTGGTTGTAGAACATGCTTTTTTTTTCAGAAAAAGACACAATGTTCAATGGAGTGTCAGCCTACCCCAAGAGTTCCACCATTGTGACCGGCCTGAGATGGAAGAAGAAATATGAGGGATATACAGCAAAGAGATCCTGGCCTTAAATATATAAAAATACAAATACTTCATGTAAAATATAGCTTAGAGTTAAATAAATGTTTTTATCCTACGAGTTTTATTGTTTTGACACTATGTGTATTGACATCCACACTGTGTAGTCAATCTACATGTAATGAATCTTTAATTAAGTATTGGACTTGCTTGAACTAAAGCCATAGATTCAGACCTACAGCTAACAGTATGTTATGTTTGTGTGACCTACAGTCTACAGTGTGTTCTGGTGAAGGAAAACATCACGAGGAAACCTGTATTCTGGTTGATGATTACCAACCAGTGTGTGAAAAGGAGAAGGCAATGGCAAACCACTCAATTGCCAAGATAATCGTGTGTTTCATTCCATATAATGACCACGACCCTCAGTCATGAGAAATACAACTAAAAGAGGAGGATGTTCAACTGCTTTGAGAAACATGAACAAAGATAAGACGAGAAAATGGAGAACAATAAACTCGTTTTCATTTAATTACAACTACTAATTTGGTATCGCCGCCGCTACTCGTGTGATGCTTGCTGTAGCGGTCAGATCTTAGTTATGAGATACCTATAAAACATAATGAACGTTTATAGCAAGTAGAGATCCATAGGTCCTCGTTAGTTGGTTTTCAGAGTGAAAAGTCTTAACGCCAGCAGCGGATGTTAATTTTTATCCGACTAGGACAAAGCGAAAAGGAGAGTTATAATTTTGTTTTGACCAGACGTATGTTCATCTGTTACTCGTAACTTTTAAACTACATGTATTTATCACTAGCTTTTGCCCGCGGCTTCGCCCGCGTGATTTTCCCACGGGAACAGTGCTTTTTCCCGGGATAAAAAGTAGCCTATGTGCTATTCCAGGTCATTATCTACCTCTGTACCAAATTTCATCGAAATCCGTCCAGTAGATTTTGCGTGATTGAGTAACAAACATCCTCACAAACTCACAAATTCACAAACTCACATCCAAACTTTCGCATTTATAATATTAGTATGGATAATTGGACAAATGAAGTATCGTTAGGCGTCTTGGTCGTCCGTCTCCTATATAACCTGTTTGTTAAATTCTCAGTTCCTTATTTTCTTTGAAGTTCCCTCCTCTGGGCCAAGTTCCCATGGGTTCCTATCCCAGTTCCCAGTACGTATATTCTTATTGGTCAGTGTTGCCATGCCAGGTATATGATTTCCCATTTCCCCTCAGAGCGAGAAGATTTCCCCCCACAGTTTCTCCCCTAGCCTTCCCCAAAATGTATGACGATTTTAAAATTTTGGACAAATACGAAGATTTATAAATGATTCGTCTTTTGTCATGAGTTTGTCATCATCGTAGCGTCAGGTCTATAGAAATTACATGGAAGTAATAAGTACTTCGTACAACAAGTACTTATTACTTCCATGAAAAAATATTCTCAAGTTTTTGAACGCAAGCTATTTGTCTGTCTTGACCGTCTTGACATTGACACTCCCTTGACTTGACAGAAAGAAAGTAAGGTTATGGTCATGTTATGGTGACGAAAGTTTCGTAGAACAATTCGATCGAAGTTTTGTCTGCTAATTAATAAATAATAAGCAGAAATGGTGTAGAAATATCAAGATGAACGCATTCCTGATATTACTGTTCATTTTTGTAGTTATCCATGCATGCCTTTCATGGTGAGTCGATGTTGAAATGGCGACAAAGTGGTTTTCTATTATTGTTTTTGTTTTGCTTTCTATTTATAATTTACAATTTTATTTTTAGGCTTTTGCCCGCTGTTTTGTCATGGTTATTCAAAAGGAAATACCATATCAAGTTAAAGATAGGCAAAATAGCTGTTTTGAAGTTAATACTAAAAGATGTAAGTCTATCAAAGGACAGATATTATGTGGTAAGTTAATGATTTTTTTGTTATCTAGGTATCTTTACATTTCTTTACTAAGAGATAAAGACGAATTTATTAGTGCATTATCACTTATTTTACTGAGTACCTATGTAAAACAAGTGCAAATACACTATTATTAGTGCTTCTGTGAACAGTAGACTTTACGGACAGAGCTCAGTCTCCTCACCGTAATGCTACAACAAACTTCCCCCTTTTTCTTCATTTCCCCCTTCTGATTTTATTTACAACAACATCTGGAGAATCTGATTACAATGTTTCCACCAGATATAATTGAAATCTGTTTACCAATAATGCAACTGCAAACTTTCCTCCTTTTTGCCCCTCCTTTTTTCCTCCCAATAAAAAACTCGAAAAAAAATTTCAAATAAATCAAGAAGCACATGTGCCAAGTTTTGTAAGGATCAGTTGAGAAATGAGATCACTAGCCCGGAGCAAACAAACCAACCCACACACATTTTGATAAAACCAAAATCTCTTGCTCCTTTCACCTTATTATTTACTATATGGGGACGCCAGCGTGAGCACCAGACAAGTGATCAGTCCACTTATGCTGGGACCATTTCACCCAATTCCCCGAGACCTGTATAGGGTTTTGAGTTACCTCGTAACTCACTTTGGTGGCAACCCACTGAATCTACCTGTTACTTTGCAGAATTTTAACAACTGCCCTATTGTAATGTTCCCTTCACCTTGCCTGGTCAATTAATAATAAATTGAGTATGTAGAAATAATATTTTTTTAATTTCCAGCATATTGATGAAATATCATTCCGTAGCAGTTTTTTCAACTCGGAAATAAACAAGCTTGTGTCTTTAGTTATAAAGGGTGTAGAGTTAACCAACCATGTTGAAGAAAAGAGGAGTGTTGTTGTTGAAACAATCCTCAAGCCGCTGTTATCAAAACAGAACTCAGTTTCAAAGAATGATGCAGATAATCCAACCATCAACCTAGATGCTCTGAATCCAAGCTTGAACAGGACAGCTCAGGAGAAAATTCTAGATTTCAGAGATAAAAAATTGCCTCACAGTTTGATAATGTTTGCCCAGGTACTATTTTTTTATGAAAACAAACCCATTCAAAAATTCTATTCAAATGTGACTAATTGGGCTGGGTTCATATTTGGAATTTTCTTTTTGTTAACTAATTTTAATTTTATTAAGTCTACTATGAACTTGCTTGTGGTCCAATTAAATAACTGAAATAAAAAACTACCTATATTGTCTTGATAATGCAGTGTTGATATTTTAGTTTTTATTTGATGAAGATGCGGCGCCACTGTGCGTCGTAAACATCAGCTCTGTATAGAAAAATGTTTAAAAAATACTTTTATACGTAATTTCCCAAGTAGTGGTGTTTAAAAACTTATGTCAGTTTATTTGCCATTGGAAGATTATATTGGTTGGAGCTACGATCTATTTGATCTAAGGAATTCCAGTGTTTTGTAATGGAGATTGCTAAAGTTGTTGACTAGTGAATTTCACCGTCGCATCTCCGTCGTTTGGCAGCAATTCGCCTTCACCCGAGAATTGGATTATAGAAACATAATCAAGGTGGTTTCTGTTTAAAAGTGAAAGTGTTGGTGATAATAAGTGATAAGTGGTATTTATAAGCGGCATAGTTGCTTATAAATATAAGCGAGAAATATCACCTTCCTACCTACAATCGAAATTATTAATTGGTTTATTTGTACTACAATTTCGCCGCCGCCGACCGGTTCGTAGCAGCCTAGTGGATAAGGCGAGTGACTGACGAGATGTATATTGTGGTTTCGAGCCCGGACTGCCGAACATAAGACTATCTACGACTAATTACGTTGAATATCTTTAATGTAATTAATAATAATTTAAGTAGGTACATTTTGAATGTAGATTTAATAATTTTTATTTTTTGTTAATTAATTATTTATTTCTATACAAGTACTTGTACATACATTCAATAGATAAAATTACATAATTGTTCACATCAACTAAAATACTTACATAACATTTTTTTAAAAATTTCACTAAATTAATAAATTAAATATTAGGTACCAATTAAAATTATAATTAAAAAATCTAATATGATACTTATGAATATAAGTGTTTGTTTTTTGACTGAATTATATGCATAGTGCATATATATTTTAATAGTTAGCTTGTATTGTCTTAGTTATATTAAGTACCGACTTATTTGTAATTCTAATTTTATTTTTATTTTCACTTGCATATTAATGAATATTAATTTACTTTACTTATTTAATTATCATTATTTAATTTTTTTTTTTCTAATCTTTCTTACGTTTATTGCGTCCTTTTTTATTTTTGTTTGTATTCCTTTATTTATTATTATCACTTAAAATTTGTTTACTATGGACGCAGTCATAGGCGCCTCCTTAGCCTGTCCGCACTGCCCGCTTGAATCTCAACGCCGTTTCACTAAACGCGGATTGGCTATTCATTTTACCCGCAAGCACCGATCAGACTTGACGGCGCCAACGTCGTCGCAGTCACGAAGCGAACACCTGGCTTCGCCAGCCGTGTCAGATGGGCATTCGGGGGTGTTATATCCTCCCCCCTTATTAGATAGGATAGGTACGTACAGAACTGATATACGCGTTTTAAAACATATACCCAAAGGGGCTAGAAACATGGCCGCTGGCAAATTATGTAGCATTATTGACAAATGTCTCCGGACTAACGCAGTTGAAGACTGGTATAGCTTGCTGTCATTTTCCTATGTAGCTTTTAGGGTTCCGGAGTCAAATGCGGATACTAGGTCCCTAACAACTAAAGTAAAGAAAAATTTGGAGGACAACTCCTTTAACTTTTTTCCCAGCGATAGACCTAAAAAGCCTTTGTCAGTGTGTAGAGCTATTGAGACAAAGGTTTATGACGGAGACCTGCGAGGAGCTGTTAGACTCCTCACCTCGGATTGTAGCCTGGCACCCGCGAATCCCGTTACTCTGACGAGCCTTTGCGATAAGCATCCGGCCCCATTGCGGCCTCTTGCCGGCCCCGCGGAGGGGAAAGCCACTACCCAGAGTCTAACAGTTACTTTGGAGGATGTTGCGAGTGCCATCGGTTCTTTCCACGCCAGTTCGGCAGCAGGTTTGGACGGTTTGCGTCCGCAGCACCTAAAAGAACTGACTTCCGTTACCGCTGGAGATAATGGTCGACTTTTATTGGCATCTCTGACCAAATTATGTAACTTTCTCCTAGAGGGCAGATTGTGCGCTGCTGTTTGCCCTTTTCTCTATGGGGCGTCCCTTTGCGCGCTTACTAAAAAGGATGGTGGCATAAGGCCCATAGCGGTCGGCAGCGTCCTGCGCCGCCTAGTGGCAAAATTAGGGTGCCGTGCTGTGACGAATCAGATGGCAGAACTCCTGCGCCCTCATCAGCTCGGTTTTGGCACGCCACTTGGATGCGAAGCCGCGATACACTCCGTTCGCGCCTTTGCGTTGGACCCGAAACATGCTAACGATGTCATACTTAAAATTGACATCAAGAACGCTTTCAATTGTGTTGAGAGGGACGTGATGCTGGCTGAGGTAAGGGATAAAATTCCATTATTATGCCCTTTTCTTAGCCAGTGCTATGCCCTTCCCACCAATCTATATTATAATGGCAATAAAATAACGTCACAGGTTGGCGCGCAGCAGGGAGATCCGCTGGGCCCTTTGTTGTTTAGTTTAGCCATAAATAGGTTAATTGCTTCACTGGAGGCACCACTTAACTTGTGGTATTTGGATGATGGCACTATCGGTGGTGCGCCGGATGTTGTCGCTAAGGACTTACGCATTTTGGTTCCGGGACTACGTGATATGGGACTAATTATTCACAGTTCGAAGTGCGAGCTGTATCCATGTGGGGAGGAAGCTGAACATGGTGTTGAGACGTTACGAGAGCTCCTACCCGATGTTAAGATCTTGAATAGGCAGACATTTTCTCTCCTCGGAACCCCCGTGTTTGAGGATGCTATTTCGGTGGCATTGCAAAATAAGCGGGAGCTACTTGCTCAGGCGCGTCAAAACTTGCGGCAGTTATCAGCACATGTGGCTCTGACACTCTTGCGCGGTTGTTTGTCTATACCAAAGTTGACGTACATTATGAGAACTTCTCCAACGTGGCTATTTCCTAACGAAATTGCACAGTTAGACAACGACTTGAAAATAACGTTGGAGACAGTTCTCAATGTGCACCTTAATGAGACACAATGGCTGCAGGCATCGCTCCCAATCCGCCATGGCGGACTCGGTATCAGACGAATGCAGGACACCAATGTATCGGCTTTCCTGGCATCCTCCCATGGGGTTCGTGGATTGGTCGCTAACATTCTCCATGTGCATGGCGACAATGTCTGCGTCCCTTATACGGAGGAAGCCTTGAGCGCCTGGTCATTGGTTTGTCCTGTTACTGAGCTCCCCAAGGACAAAGGCGTCCAGCGCGGTTGGGACGACCAGTTGTGTCGGGCCAGGTATGAGCAGTTGCTCGGGGCTGCCGTAGGAGTTGATGTTGCCCGACTCAGAGCAGTAGTATCTCCGGAGTCTGGAGCTTGGCTCCATGCGCTTCCATCGCCCCATGTGGGTACCGCTCTGGATGACGGATCGTTAAGGGTGGCCGTAGCCCTCAGACTTGGGTGCGACGTGTGTGAACCCCACTCGTGCGTATGCGGTGTTTCGGTGGACTCCAGAGGTCATCATGGGTTGAGCTGTAGTAAATCGGCTGGCCGATTTCCCCGTCACTACATGCTTAACGAGGTGATCCGGAGAGCTTTGGTGTCCGCTGGTGTCCCTTGTACACTCGAGCCCCCAGGTTTAAGCCGCTCTGATGGCAAGAGGCCAGACGGCTTAACTCTGATACCATGGGAGAGGGGTCGTAGCTTAGTTTGGGACGCGACATGTGTCAGCACTTTCGCGGCCTCCCATCTTACGCGTACTACACGTGCAGCTGGTGCGGCCGCCGAATGGGCAGCCACCCAGAAGCATGCAAAATATGCGCCCCTGACATCGTATATGTTTGTCCCCTTTGCGGTGGAGGTGAGCGGGGTATGGTGTGCCGAGGCCAGAGGTTTTGTGCGGGAGCTGGGAAGGCGCCTTAGAAGTAGTAGCGCTGAGCCCCGCGCCGAGTCATACCTGGTGCAACGCATTTCCCTTGCTATACAGCGAGGGAACGCTGCAAGCGTCATGGGCACTTTTGCACCAGGTATGACCCGGGGCGGTCTCTTTGACTAATGTTTTCTTTTTAAACTTTTTAAATTGTATTTGACTTGACATGTAGTTATGAATAAATGGACCGTTTTTATTTTCAAAATAGATAAATTAACTAAAACTAAAAGTCACAATGTCCATAAGTAAATTAAAGGATAATGGTGTTTTAAAGAATATTTTTTTACAGTTCATGGGAGTACATGTGTTCAATGCATCAGTCACTATACAAAATGCACTTGCGAACAACACATCATTAACCGTCACAGCGTCTGAGGTCCACGCCGATGGGGCAGCAGGTGGGCCGGCCAGGGCGTTGGTCTTCTCAGCCAACGTAGTGCAGGTCAAAGCTCAAATCTTGAAGGAAGATGGGAAGTTGGCCGAGGCTGGCTGCAGCTTGTTGATTGAAGGCACTGTGAAGGCTGAGGGCCCTCTCAATGTGGAAGTGAGCATACTTTATCTCCTGATTAGATGCTTATATGTGCTGTATATGATTTGCTGAGTTTAATAAAAAAGTTTTTGACACTTTTTGGAAATGAGTTTTTAGAAACTATAGAATCATTTTGTTATAATAATCATTATCATCATCATGGGGTGCCATTTTCAAAATAAAGCTTGGAGATCAGCATACACGTATTTTAACTATACTTTTTTTTTATAAAATTTATATTAAGCAAATATGCTATGCATGTAAGTATAGAAGGAAAATTAATTAAGCTTATACAAAATTTAGCAATTTGGCTCCATGTTGATTTAAGTTATCCAGCTTATAATTTTGCTTCAGAAAATCCATGCAGTAGTGACCAACACAACAATATCATTCCAAGATGAGCTGTTCCAATACATGAGCAGGCACAACTTGCCCAAACAGAGGTCACGGCATGAATTAGTGGCTGAGGATCATACAGGCACGCTGATTCCACGCTTGTCACCCGTCATACCAAAGGTAGCTTATTAGTTAGGTTTTAGTATAAGCACAGAATTAATATAAGTACTACGTACAGAAAGGAAGCTCCCGCCACTCACGCAATATGGCGTACCCCGCACTTCTCCCCGGTTCTTTTGCGGATTGGGATGCTATGACTGAAAACGCACACATTGACGTGTACACGGGCGTACAGTTTCATTTGTAGTAGTAGTAGGTATATATGACGCCCCGTTTCTATGAAGTTTCCACCTTGTGGTATAAGGTAAAGCAAGTAACATTTTCTTAACTTCACTAGCTAGCTGTGCCACCCGTCATCGCTCACATGAGAATTTTTGAAGTCAGGATCAGGGCTTTTTACTTATTGGTACCGGTACCAAATTCTTTATTCTTTATTCGATACATATACTATCATTACAGAGCTCATCAGCTCATTTTCATGTAAAGTACTAGAGAGTACCGGTACTTTCCAGGAGTTTATATGGAAAATTTGGTACAAGTAACATTCCCTGGTCAGGATAGCCTATAACCATTGTCATGAATGTGGCTAGCATATACTAATTTTTCAAATAAACAAACCATCATGAGGCCTAATAATGTAGGTTTTAAGTAAAAAGTTATTGTGTTTTACTAAGGTAGTTGCCAAATTCTGTGCTGATAGATAACACACTATCAGATTAAAAAAAACACTGATCTTGAAAACAATGATGTGTTTGTTTACAAACCATAAACTCAAGGTACTCACTCAATGTTTGCTCAAGAATTAAACTCCATTAGAAGATTTCAGGGCTGCGGGAACATTTGCTTTGTCTATCTTGATGATAAATTTAAATAGGATGAGAAGAGACCTTAAGGTGCATTTCCACTTGGCAACAATTGACGCATAACAAACTAGCCTTGTTCAACGTTGCAGAACATGTTGAGCATCACGTGATGTGCGAAAAGATGTACGTACCTATAGGTACAGAATTAATATAATTACTACGTAAAAAAAGGAAGCTCCCTGCCCCTCCCGCAATATGGCTTACCCCGCACTTCTCCCCCGTTCGTTTGCGGGGATTGGGACGCTATGACTATGAAAACGCACACATTGACGTGTTATTGACGTGTTCACGGATGAACAGTTTCATTTTAGTAGTAGTAGGTATATATGACGCCCCGTTTCTATGAAGTGGCCTCCCTGTGCTGTAGGCCCCGCCACGAGATCGCAGAATATAAGTACATCGTGATCTTATTTTCTTCACCTTCGTGGCTGCTACTTTAGGTAGGTAAAAGATATACTTATTACTTACATGAGTGTGGGTACCAAGAATGAACGATACGAATTCTTATTAGATGTATAAAATCAATAAACCTTTACATCATGTATGAAAAATATGTACTTATTTCCACGGTCTCGTGGCGGGGCCTTTTTTATAAACATTAAAGATATAGAATATAATGTTTTCAATGTGTTTCAGATATTTAGTTTAAGGATAGACACAACACAAGTGAAATGCGTGGACAATTTCACAAAGACCAATGCGGAGCTGTCACTGCAAAGTTTACAAGTAAGTACTTATTTTGCTTTTGATACGTATGTATGTCTGAAATGTGTACCTCTCTCTATTGTCCTTACAGTCACTGAATAAATAAATAAATAGAAATCGGTGTGTCTTAGGTATTTGGTTACTACGTGACTAAACAGCTTATCAATTAAAAATAAACCAAGAAATATTCTGTTCTAGATTTTCTATACTTACCATGCGTTTTTTTTAACTAGCCTGTAAGTGTTGTGTCCCACTGCTGGACAAAGGCCTCCCCCTTTTTCTTCCACTCGTCTCTCTCTATTGCAAGTTGTGGCTACACAGGTAATAATTTGTCTATGTCGTCCAGCCATCTCCTAGGTCTACCTCGTCCTCTGTGGCCGTCCGGTAACCAAAAGGTGGCCAATCTCGCCTATCTTTTTACATACAAAGGGTAAATGCGTTTAGTGTGAGAGGTTGCACAGACATGAATGTTTTGTAAATCAATTAATTAATTTTATTTATTTAACCTTTATTGCGAATACAAAGTATGGCACAATAGGTGGACTCAGAGCAAAAGCATTATCTAACAGTCGACCTTTGGGGTAAGTAGAGAACTTAAATGGGTCTAATAAAGGCATTGTTGGAAACGAGACAGGGAGACAAAAATAAGTGTGTAATGTTGTAAGAGTATTTTTTGAACTAATAATTTCAGATAAATTCCCGGTTCAGCGCGGCTTCAGTGATTGTGACGAACGCAGGCGCAGTGGTGGCGGGCGTGCCGCAGGTGTACGTGGCCTTCCAGCTGGAGCAGCTGCAGCTGTGTGCGTGCGAGCGTCTGCTGCTCCTGCACAAACTGAAGCTGGACGCCAAGGTATTGTTGTTACCTTGTTATACCGCTCACATTGTGATGGTGACGGACGCAGGAGTACGTGGCCTTCCAGCTGGAGCAGCTGCAGCTGTGTGCGTGCGAGCGTCTGCTGCTGCTACACAAACTGAAGCTGGACGCCAAGGTATTGTTGTTACCTTGTTGTACCGCTCACATTGTGATGGTGACGGATGCAGGTGTACGTGGCCTTCCAGCTGGAGCAGCTGCAGCTGTGTGCGTGCGAGCGTCTGCTGCTCCTGCACAAACTGAAGCTGGACGCCAAGGTATTGTTGTTACCTTGTTATACCGCTCACATTGTGATGGTGACGGACGCAGGAGTACGTGGCCTTCCAGCTGGAGCAGCTGCAGCTGTGTGCGTGCGAGCGTCTGCTGCTGCTACACAAACTGAAGCTGGACGCCAAGGTATTGTTGTTACCTTGTTGTACCGCTCACATTGTGATGGTGACGGATGCAGGTGTACGTGGCCTTCCAGCTGGAGCAGCTGCAGCTGTGTGCGTGCGAGCGTCTGCTGCTCCTGCACAAACTGAAGCTGGACGCCAAGGTATTGTTGTTACCTTGTTATACCGCTCACATTGTGATGGTGACGGACGCAGGAGTACGTGGCCTTCCAGCGGGAGCAGCTGCAGCTGTGTGCGTGCGAGCGTCTGCTGGTGCTACACAAACTGAAGCTGGACGCCAAGGTATTGTTGTTACCTTGTTATACCGCTCACATTGTGATGGTGACGGACGCAGGAGTACGTGGCCTTCCAGCTGGAGCAGCTGCAGCTGTGTGCGTGCGAGCGTCTGCTGCTGCTACACAAACTGAAGCTGGACGCCAAGGTATTGTTGTTACCTTGTTGTACCGCTCACATTGTGATGGTGACGGATGCAGGTGTACGTGGCCTTCCAGCTGGAGCAGCTGCAGCTGTGTGCGTGCGAGCGTCTGCTGCTGCTACACAAACTGAAGCTGGACGCCAAGGTATTGTTGTTACCTTGTTGTACCGCTCACATTGTGATGGTGACGGATGCAGGTGTACGTGGCCTTCCAGCTGGAGCAGCTGCAGCTGTGTGCGTGCGAGCGTCTGCTGCTCCTGCACAAACTGAAGCTGGACGCCAAGGTATTGTTGTTACCTTGTTATACCGCTCACATTGTGATGGTGACGGACGCAGGAGTACGTGGCCTTCCAGCTGGAGCAGCTGCAGCTGTGTGCGTGCGAGCGTCTGCTGCTGCTACACAAACTGAAGCTGGACGCCAAGGTATTGTTGTTACCTTGTTGTACCGCTCACATTGTGATGGTGACGGATGCAGGTGTACGTGGCCTTCCAGCTGGAGCAGCTGCAGCTGTGTGCGTGCGAGCGTCTGCTGCTCCTGCACAAACTGAAGCTGGACGCCAAGGTATTGTTGTTACCTTGTTATACCGCTCACATTGTGATGGTGACGGACGCAGGAGTACGTGGCCTTCCAGCTGGAGCAGCTGCAGCTGTGTGCGTGCGAGCGTCTGCTGCTGCTACACAAACTGAAGCTGGACGCCAAGGTATTGTTGTTACCTTGTTGTACCGCTCACATTGTGATGGTGACGGACGCAGGAGTACGTGGCCTTCCAGCTGGAGCAGCTGCAGCTGTGTGCGTGCGAGCGTCTGCTGCTGCTACACAAACTGAAGCTGGACGCCAAGGTATTGTTGTTACCTTGTTGTACCGCTCACATTGTGATGGTGACGGATGCAGGTGTACGTGGCCTTCCAGCTGGAGCAGCTGCAGCTGTGTGCGTGCGAGCGTCTGCTGCTGCTACACAAACTGAAGCTGGACGCCAAGGTATTGTTGTTACCTTGTTGTACCGCTCACATTGTGATGGTGACGGATGCAGGTGTACGTGGCCTTCCAGCTGGAGCAGCTGCAGCTGTGTGCGTGCGAGCGTCTGCTGCTGCTACACAAACTGAAGCTGGACGCCAAGGTATTGTTGTTACCTTGTTGTACCGCTCACATTGTGATGGTGACGGATGCAGGTGTACGTGGCCTTCCAGCTGGAGCAGCTGCAGCTGTGTGCGTGCGAGCGTCTGCTGCTCCTGCACAAACTGAAGCTGGACGCCAAGGTATTGTTGTTACCTTGTTATACCGCTCACATTGTGATGGTGACGGACGCAGGAGTACGTGGCCTTCCAGCTGGAGCAGCTGCAGCTGTGTGCGTGCGAGCGTCTGCTGCTGCTACACAAACTGAAGCTGGACGCCAAGGTATTGTTGTTACCTTGTTGTACCGCTCACATTGTGATGGTGACGGATGCAGGTGTACGTGGCCTTCCAGCTGGAGCAGCTGCAGCTGTGTGCGTGCGAGCGTCTGCTGCTCCTGCACAAACTGAAGCTGGACGCCAAGGTATTGTTGTTACCTTGTTATACCGCTCACATTGTGATGGTGACGGACGCAGGAGTACGTGGCCTTCCAGCTGGAGCAGCTGCAGCTGTGTGCGTGCGAGCGTCTGCTGCTGCTACACAAACTGAAGCTGGACGCCAAGGTATTGTTGTTACCTTGTTGTACCGCTCACATTGTGATGGTGACGGACGCAGGAGTACGTGGCCTTCCAGCTGGAGCAGCTGCAGCTGTGTGCGTGCGAGCGTCTGCTGCTGCTACACAAACTGAAGCTGGACGCCAAGGTATTGTTGTTACCTTGTTGTACCGCTCACATTGTGATGGTGACGGATGCAGGTGTACGTGGCCTTCCAGCTGGAGCAGCTGCAGCTGTGTGCGTGCGAGCGTCTGCTGCTGCTACACAAACTGAAGCTGGACGCCAAGGTATTGTTGTTACCTTGTTGTACCGCTCACATTGTGATGGTGACGGATGCAGGTGTACGTGGCCTTCCAGCTGGAGCAGCTGCAGCTGTGTGCGTGCGAGCGTCTGCTGCTCCTGCACAAACTGAAGCTGGACGCCAAGGTATTGTTGTTACCTTGTTATACCGCTCACATTGTGATGGTGACGGACGCAGGAGTACGTGGCCTTCCAGCTGGAGCAGCTGCAGCTGTGTGCGTGCGAGCGTCTGCTGCTGCTACACAAACTGAAGCTGGACGCCAAGGTATTGTTGTTACCTTGTTGTACCGCTCACATTGTGATGGTGACGGACGCAGGAGTACGTGGCCTTCCAGCTGGAGCAGCTGCAGCTGTGTGCGTGCGAGCGTCTGCTGCTGCTACACAAACTGAAGCTGGACGCCAAGGTATTGTTGTTACCTTGTTGTACCGCTCACATTGTGATGGTGACGGATGCAGGTGTACGTGGCCTTCCAGCTGGAGCAGCTGCAGCTGTGTGCGTGCGAGCGTCTGCTGCTGCTACACAAACTGAAGCTGGACGCCAAGGTATTGTTGTTACCTTGTTGTACCGCTCACATTGTGATGGTGACGGATGCAGGTGTACGTGGCCTTCCAGCTGGAGCAGCTGCAGCTGTGTGCGTGCGAGCGTCTGCTGCTCCTGCACAAACTGAAGCTGGACGCCAAGGTATTGTTGTTACAGGTATCGGCAGGAAACAAGACCCAATATGGCGTCGACTGCGCATGTAAGTCTCGCGGGGGGAATGCGCGGGGAAGCGCGGGTGCACGCTTCCATTCATTCCCGTTTCCCCCGCAAACCGCACCTCCAAGGACATATATTTTTCGTTTCTGCGCAGAGTCTTGTTTCGTGCCGAATACTGTACCTTGTTAAACCGCTCACATTGTGATGGTATGCTTCATAGGCGAGTCTGAATCTACAAGCAATATGATCTTTAAGGTAAGGCAATAAGATCTTTAGGGTATGACTGTGTAACGTCACCGTTACATATTTGCAGCGGTGCAAAATCGCACATAAAGGCTACTGCAGGCTGTAGCCCTTGCACCGCGGACCATATAGATAGGCCATGTATAATAAGTGTCCTCAATTTTAGTATTGTATTTTGATATCGAACATTTAGTGAATCTAAATAAATTAAATAGTACCTTTATCTGACTTTCTTATACTCCTGTACACTCCCTCGCGACCACTGCAAGGGCTACTCAACAACTTCACTAATGATTCTTGACTGACGTTCTCTTTTTTTACATCTTGAAATTTAAAATATTACATTGTGAATGTTGTTACAGCTGGAGAAGGGAGTACTGAACCTGTACCTGATAATAAGTACCCTGAACGTGACATACGACCACGGTCGGGTGTTCAGCTGGTACTCGGCCGCCATGGAGCGGCTCAGGAAGGCCCGGGCGATGCAAGTCAGGAGTTTTACTCCGCAAGGTATTGTAATGTTACAGCTAGAGAACAGTATTGAATCTGTACCTGATAATAAGCACCCTGAACGTGACGTACAAAGCATGCTAACCTACGTATTTTTTTTTAAATTTTACTGACATATTAATAAGTTAACTTATTTTCAAGCTTCAATAAAAAAAAAATGGTCCGGGAGCGAAAAA
The DNA here is from genome assembly GCA_018467065.1 of Ephestia elutella. NCBI lineage: Eukaryota > Metazoa > Arthropoda > Insecta > Lepidoptera > Pyralidae > Ephestia > Ephestia elutella. The sequence goes on along the minus strand of CM031573.1, from coordinate 2,295,818 downwards.
AACATAGAATGTGAACCGAGGGAAAGGGCTTTAAACTGGGTATTCCTCTTATAGACGATAGGCTAGCAACCTCTCATTATTATAGAATGTGAACCGAGGGAAAGGGCTTTAAACTGGGTATTCCTTTTATAGACGATAGGCTAGCAACCTCTCATTATTATCTAAATCTCCATTCCATCAATAAGCCACTATCCAGCTAAGCGTGGCCTTCAGGTCTCCCGACTCTTTCTACACCGTAAGAGATAGACGTGAGATTGTAATTAATGTTCTTTCAGCTTCACCAACGCCCTTGTGGGTTTCCCGCGTGTTCTCGATGTGCGTAGTGCAGGGCTGCGCGGAGCTGCGCACAGTGCGCATACTTGCGCGATTGACCGACTCCCGCGCATTGTCCTTCGGCTGTGCCGGACTCAAGGTCAAGTTGGAGCAGCTGAGAGATATCAGAGGTAGGATTGTATGATTTATTCTTCTCTTTCTTAAAGTTTTCATTGTATTTTTCTCATAGATAGATGATAGATGGCAGCACCAGTTCATGCAGTAAACAAATAACCCTTCGCAATTGTGCACAAGTCAATGTCATTTGTCATATTTTGAAAGACTCATCATTGTCAATGTCAAAATACTCTGTTTACTCCACTAGTGTTGTCCACTGGCGTGATAACATCGCAGTATTATTTCCTACTTTTCGGCGTCTCGGGGCTCCGCTCTTGTGAGAATTTCGAGATAAAAAGTACCTTACATGCTATTCCAGGTATTTTTCTACCTTTGAAGCAAGTTTCATCGAAATCCATCAGGAATATTTTGCGTGATTGAGTAACAAAATTACTCACATAATACATACCTAAACTTTTTGTTATACATGATTTTGTTACTGGTTGTTGTTCCTTAAATAAATAAAAAATATTTTGAATGATATCAAAAGACTCGACCTATATTGTACGAAGTATAGTAGGATGCATTTTCGATGTTTTTTTCCACAGAAGAGTCGTACAGCTGGCGCGTGGCCCAGCTGGTGGTGGGTCCGCGGCACTGGAGCGCTGAGCTGCTGGTGGACGGGGGCTGGGTGTGCGGGGGCGGGGGCGGGGGTGCGGGCGCGGGCGGGGGAGGGGACGGCCCCCCGCCGCGCAGGAGGCACGCGTGGGGCTCCGCGTTGCTGGCAGTGGCGCTTGTCAAGTGGGGCAGCCATGGGCCGCGCGATGAGAAGGTGGGTGGGCGGTAGTAAACTTAGCTTCAAGTAATTTTCTGACGTCAAATTTGTTTCTTTTTAGTATCTTTATTGTACTAAGGATACATAGTGAATGGCGAACTTATCCCATGAAGGGATCTCTTCGTAGTTTATTAGTATACGACGATTTAAAAGTACTATTTTTAACCCAATTTAAATAAAAACAATTGGTAGACTAGGTGAATCGATTAGAATTGGAGGTGAATCGACCATTCACCTCCAATTCAGGATAGGAGGTGGGTTACCATTAGCATGTTTGTATATCGACTGCCAAATTGCTCGGGACCCAATTTTTTTTGCAAAATCGATCAATGTAGACTCCGATGTGGGTCTCAAACGCTCTTAGTCGATTTAATATAAATGAAAACTTACCTGAAATTTCTAAAAACTATATTTAGGTACATAAATCAGCAAATATTCCTTACTTTCAGGTGGAGGCAATGATAGACTCGCTCCGTCTCGAATGGAGCAAGACCATCGCCGAAGCAATAATATCCCTCGCCGATTGCGTGAACCAGTACAGATCTGCCAAACCCCCTTCCCCCTCACCCCCTTCCGAATCCCCCCCAAATATCACCATGAATGTAGCGTTGTCACATATCAATTTGTTCCTGATAATAAATGAGGATATGTGCATGATGACCAGAGTAGATGCAGTGACTTTGGAGAAGACTGTGGTGAAGGCTGGCGCGGTGGTGTCTGGGTTGAAGGTCGTGGATATGGTGCCTTATAAAGGTAGGAATTGTGGACCAGCTTTTGTCCGCGACTTCTTGTGTGCGGAATTTGCTATTGTTTATATTTTAGGTTCTAGGCGGTATGTCAAGATTATTGATGTGCCGCTTAGAAATACCTTGTTCTCGAAAGTTTCTTCCTTTGAAAATTTCCGATAATTCTCAGGAATTTTTCGGTTTTTTAGGAAATTTTCCGTTCTCGAGAATATTTCCGAGAAATTTCCAAGAACGTTTCCGCTTGTTCTCCATAATTTCGCCAACGGCACATCGCTAGTCAAAATAAAACCTGCACCAGATTAAAAAAAAAAAGTTTTTTTCAATATCAACTGTCTTATAAGACTGTGGTTTTAATTCCATCCACAGGTACAGTCCCCTGCCAAAGATCAGACGAGATCTTATCAGCATTTTTCCACGTCAGGATGGCCAGGATCGAACACATACCTTCCACAGACAAAACCTCTGCTTTACTGGATATCCAGTTCCTAGAAAATGTTGACTTAGAGTGGAGTGCCAATTTGCACCTCAAAATATTCACTTTCGTCAAAGCCTTGAAGGCTTTCAAGCAAGATTTTAAGGCGATGAGGGAAAGAGACGGAGATATACACGTGCAGGAAAGGAGGAAAGGGACAGCGTTAGATTGGAAAGTGGCGTTCAAAGGAGAGACTAACTTGGGACTGATTCTTTCTAAAGATAATAATATGTTGTTTGCAACAGGTAAGTTAATTTTAATATATGAAAAAAAAAAAGTGTTTTTGACTGACCCAAAAAGGAGTGTTATGTTTTCAGGGTTCATGTATGTATGTATCTTTATTCCAACATAATTTCTGAACGGCTTAACAGAGTTTTATTTTAGATTCATTGTGATTGCATTCCTCCAGTGACATAGGCTATCGACGTCACCATAAAAACAAAATGGCAGATTATATATGCGATAAATAGCAGACTTAAAAAAGATTGAATTACCAATCTTATCGAGTGGGGATCAAAATGAAGGGCTTTAAAAGGCGATTTCCAAAATGTATATAACTTATAAGTTTGTATGTACTTTTTGAGTAAAAAGTTGTCAGTCGTGTTTTTAATTTTTTAAATACAGGTTTTTATTTAGTGTTATTTGTCTCGGTTAGTGCCTGTCTATCAAAACTAGTTAAATTTGACCCTCTATTCTACGCTCCCGACCCGTGGTCCAACCTGATTTAGCAAAAATATTGTATGTTATGTAATTACTAGTTATTCACCCCCTTAGAGGCTAAAATTTTAAGTACTTGCTTCGCATTATTGAAGTTGAACGTTTACTATGGCCGTAGGTTCACGCCCAATTTTAAATCTTTATATGAAATCGTATGCGTTTGCGGCTCCTATAGCGCACAATAGTGCGCATTCACATTATTATTAGATTGTACGCAAAATAATAAAAAAAAAACTTGTTCTCAGATGACATGACGATAGCTTACGACCACGAAATGGGTTTATCAATAGTGTGGAGCGCTTTGAAGATGATTCTCAATGGAGATGAGATGATGACTGTGGAGGGTTTCTCCATGGAGAGGGTTTCTGATGATCATGACGTCAGGGTCGAGAGGAAGGCTAATGAGGGTTTTATGATGGTGTGGAACAAAGTCTGGTGAGTAACATTAGCGATTATAATCACCAAATGATGACGAAGGTTTTTCTATGCAGAAGGTCTATCTTGATGTCAAGTCGAGAGAACGTAAACTCCATTTTTTCTTAATTGTGCTATTATGTAAACAATCTTCACAGTACTTTTTGTTGAATTTTGTTGAAAATTAATCAGTTATTAGTTCAAACCTAAACATTCTAAAGTAAAATAATTTCCTAAAAAGTCTATTTTAATTTATATTGTTGTAAAATCATAAAAAGACGTAGTAAGATTGTTACATGATAGGACAATTATGCAGAAATGGACTTTACAATAGATACAAGATTCCATGTGAACTAAAGAGACACCTATATGTCAGTGTGACGACGGTGTGAACAGGCTGCGCTGTATATGCCTCCTTGGTTCACATAGAATCTTTTGTAAGTTTTTTGAGCGAGAAAATCGTCGATAGATAGTGTGGGTATTGGCGCTGCTGGCAAGTATGGTCGGTTGAACACTGTCATTTGAATTTGACACATCGACATTGACAGCGTTGTACCATCTGACAGATGTCCTTATTCGCCCTCATTGCTGTCGATCGGCCAAGTGCCTGATCATAAAGCATCGTATCCACTAGTCAACAATAGGGGACCGGACAACGTTTTTTTTGATGCTTCTTTGAAATATCTCACATTAACAGAATCATCCGTAAAATAATCACATCCATAACCAAAGTATTTCCCAATATATAGTAAAAAACAATTCACATTTTTAAGCGATGTTTGGACGATTCCAAAACGCCCATAACTCAACGTACATTCATATGACGTAACGCGTAGAAAATTGACTTTACCTAAAAGTTTGAACTGGAATAAATTAGTTCTGGAGAATAAACTCGTGCTGAAAAGTTGCAAAATGTGTTTAATTATATGTATTCTATCATAAAATTACATATTTTTAACAATTGTTATACCTTGTCCGGTCCCCTATTGACGCGGATCATGTCGTTCTTTCTCGCTCCGTACAATTTACATGAGTGAGAAACCCGATGTGCTATTTCACTTTAGTAGAAGTGAGTGAGATTAATATGTTGCGCGTCAATTGTTGCCTAGTACATAAGAGGCTTACAAAAAATGTATCATAATGTATGTAATGTTAATCATAGATAGTCATTTAGTTGTAAGACATATGTTGTAAAGTGACGTCTTTGGAGAAAATGCAGCAGTGGAGTTTGTTGCGCCGCCTCTTCTCCACTTGCGCTTTGGAGGCGGTGGTAACCTTAGCTTTAAGCCTGCATCACACGTTTTTAGCCAAAACAGGCGTTACTGAATTGACCCTGGTGGCAAAACTAGATCAGTATTGATAATAAAAATAGTACTATAGGCTTCTCAAATAACTGCTACTACTTATACGAGACAGATAAAAATATTTTGCCTTTTATTTTTGCGTAAATACCTTCCAGAAAACACGAAAAATACGAAAAACAAGGTTCACGGCTTTAACGAAATCATTATGTAAAACACAAATTATAATTTCTACATAATGTTAAATCGCGAGTTTATTAAACTAGCTACAAGTTGCTCGTTTTAGATTTTTGAAAAATAACTCGAAAAAAGTATTATATATCGTAACAATTCACTAAGAAATTCCCCATACATTTTTTGTATGGCAATGCCATCGCTCAATATATACGAGTTCCAAGCCCACGAAAAATTAGTCTGCCGGTAAGAGTCAAGGGGAATCCACGTCGCTCTGCTGCTCGGGAGGCATTTAATTTTCGCGTGTTCATGTATTCACAGACAGCAGAGAGTAATGTAGATCAGAGTTACATATTTATTACTTTTAATCTTTTTAAAATGTATATAGGTACCATTTTCATACTCATGAATGATGGCCGACAATTTTTGATGAAATAGAAATCGTAATAAATCGCAATCATAGAAATCGTAATAAATCGAAATCATAGAAATCGAAATCATAAAAATCAAAATAAATCTAAATCAAGATCCAAGATGGCGGACAACTTTTTTTTTTTAATTTTACAATATGGGTATGTTTTTATAGGGTTTTCGGTGCGCTCATGACAAAAATAACATTTATTTTGAGATCCAAGATGGCGGGCAGTTTTTTTTTTCAAGTTTACAATATGGGTATGGTTATATGGGTTTTTGGGGACGCTGATGACGAAAATAACATTTATTTTGAGATCCAAGATGGAGGACAGTTTTTTATTTTATTTTACAATATGGGTATCGTTTTCTAGGTTTTTGGGGACGCTGATGACGAAAATAACATTTATTTTGAGATCCAAGATGGAGGACAGTTTTTTATTTTATTTTACAATATGGGTATCGTTTTTTAGGTTTTTGGGGACGCTGATGACGAAAATAACATTTATTTTGAGATCCAAGATGGCGGACAATTTTTTATTTTATTTTACAATATGGGTATAATTTTATAGGTTTTTGGGGACGCTGATGACGAAAATAACATTTATTTTGAGATCCAAGATGGCTGACAGTTTTTTTATTATTTTACAATATGGGTATCGTTTAATAGGTTTTCGGGGACGCTGATCTTAAAATAAATGTTATTTTGGTCATCAGCGTCCCCAAAAACCCATAAAACAATACCCATATTGTAAAATAAAATAAAAAAACTGTCCTCCATCTTGGATCTCAAAATAAATGTTATTTTCGTCATCAGCGTCCCCAAAAACCTATATAACCATACCCATATTGTAAAATTTAAAAAAAAGTTGTCCGCCATCTTGGATCTCAAAATAAATGTTATTTTCGTCATCAGCGTCCCCAAAAACCTATATAACCATACCCATATTGTAAAATTAAAAAAAAAGTTGTCCGCCATCTTGGATCTCAAAATAAATGTTATTTTCGTCATCAGCGTCCCCAAAAACCTACAAAATGTTAACCATATTGCAAAATTTAAAAAAAAAAGTTGTCCGCCATCTTGGATCTCAAAATAAATGTTATTTTTGTCATTAGCGCACCGAAATACCTATATAACCATACCCATATTGTAAACTTGAAAAAAAAGTTGTCCGCCATCTTGGATCTCAAAATAAATGTTATTTTTGTCATCAGCGCACTTAAAAACCCTTATAACCATACCCATATTGTAAACGTGAAAAAAAAGTTGTCCGCCATCTTGGATTCCTAAATAAATGTTATTGTCGTAATCAGCGCACTGAAACACTTATAAAACGATACCCATATTGCAAAATTAAAAAAAAGTTGTCCGCCATCTTGGATCCAAAAATACTATTTTTGTAAACCTCATCCCGAAAAATTGGCCTTCATGGGATGCCAGGCAGATGTTTAACATCTTAGCATCCTGGCACGACGGTCATGCTATTTTCTGTCGCGGCATTCGTGTCCATTTTACTGCCAAGTCGCGCCAAGTGTGTTTTACATAAGAAAATGGTCGTAATTTTATTTTTAGTATGAATTCATTACCGCAAAGCAAGAAAAAAATATATATATAGGTACCAACAAATCCTTTGCCGGATCCCTGTCACTTATTACTTCGGGTTGGCGGCAATCTCACGTCGATGTGTGCGTGTGACTTGCACACAGCCAGCTGCGGTCTATCAAATACCTAAACTCGGTCGGGCGCGCGGACGTGATACACTCTTCGTCAACTAACTAAAAAACAAGAATTCGACGATTTAAAAGTGCTATTTTTAAGCCTATTTAAATAAAAACGATTGACTTTGATCTCTCTAGGTCTGTGAACGTGGACTCAGTCCGGCTCGTGTTCCCATACAAGCACCGGTTTGCGGACGCGGTGCAAGGCGACCTTGTCTCGTTGTTCAAGTGGCTAAAGCTCGTCCATGACATCCAGAAGAAACCCTTCACTTCCGACAGCCCGCTGCCCAGCGATCTCAACATCAAGGTAAGGGAATCAAATTCTTACATGTGTCATACTAAAAACATCATCCCACTCTTAATCATACTTCACAAATACAAAAATAGTGACCCATATGGATTTTTAACCTAGCCATTCGAAAGAAATTATAGTGAAAAAGCATCAAAACAGTAACTTATCTTTAAAAGATCTAAGCGTACAGACAATAGAATATTGATATTGATTGAAGATCTCAAGCCCACATTACTCCAGGGCCGTTAAGCCAGGCGACGGAATCCCGTTTCCGCCACCCAACCAGCCTTCAATTTTTTGGGACCTGACAAGGTAAGGGGTCGTCACTTCCGGGCCATGGGTTCCTATTAGCTTCCCAGCGGTCCCGCTTCCCGCTGGTACTGAGCCCCCCCCATCGCTACAAGACCATTGGAAGGAGCCCACATTACTCCCTAACTCAACTCGGACCAGCTTGACCAGACTGGCTTGCTTCGGAGCGATTTTTTTTTATATAGAATAGCTGGCAAACGAGCATGCGGGTTACCTGATGGTAAGCAATCACCGCAGTCCATAGACACCAACGAACCTAAAAAGGTCACTGATGCGTTGCCGACTTTTTGAGAAAGTGATAGGCTAGGCTTGATTGACCTCGTCATAGTTTTATACTTCAGCAAGTATTAATTTACAGATCGAAGAAATCCTGATCGAGATGAGCGACGACCCGTTCGAGGTGAAGCTACGGGACAATTACGAGCTACTGGAAGACGAACACAAGGAGAGCCAGAAGCGACGCACTATGCTTGATGCTAAGGTCATTTACTATCTAGAATCCCAAATGTGTATCTAGTGTCCAAAATGCCCCACCTCCTGCACAATAGAGGACTTAAACGAGGCAACGACAGAGCGATCAGTGTGGCCAAATACTGGCCCAAACTAATTTAATAGCCATTCTGACTCGACAAGAAGAAGATGGGAGCGAATCCCCGTGGCACAGCTAGTTTCTTTATATTTAACTAGTATGGGCTCGGGACTTTTGGGAATTTCAGGAAATCCTCTCTTAGTGCTCCCCTAGACTCCCTAAGGAACCTATATCTCGTCCTACGCCCAGTAGTTTTGGCTGTGCGTTGTCTGTCAGTCACTCAGTAACGCAAGAATTTTATAATGATAAAATTTATATTATACTAGCTTTTGCCCGCGGCTTCGCCCGCGTGAATTTCCCACGGGAATAGTGCTTTTTCCCGGGATGAAAGGTACCCTATGTCCTTCTCCGTACTTCCAGCTATGTGTATGCAAAATTTCAGGAAGATTGGTTCAGTAGATAAAGCGTGAAGAGGTAATAAACAAACAAACCAGCAAACAAACAAACAAACTCACTTTCGCATTTATAATATTAGTTAGGATTAGGATTGTACGCAAGAAATACTATTCAGCCGTTTCTCACCCGCATTTATTGTTTTTTTTTCCTATTAAAACTTGTATTAAACTTTGTCTTTTGTGTTTTTTTCACGTCGTTGTTTATTTACCTAGAAAATAATTTTGAAAAAAAATTACCAGGTCCAAGAGCTCTGCAAGTCCCACTTGTTCCTGCCCTCCGGTAAAGTTGAGGAGTTATACGCGACCCTGCAACAGAAAGACGCACAGATCTACGTACAGCGTTGCCGCGCCGCCCCTCCCCCGCGGACCAGATTGGTGGCTTGTTGTCTGTCAAAATTGCATCTTATTGCTTTGGCTGACCCAAGTATACACGGGACGAGAAACGTGGTCGAAGGTCTGAGAAATGTGGACTTTGATTCGTAAGTATTTAGGTTGAAATTTGCTTGTAGAGCTTAAGATAATAACGCACAGATCTACGTACAGCGTTGCCGCGACGCCCTTTCCCCTCGGATCAGATTGGTGGCCTGTTGTCTGTCGAAATTGCATCTTATTGCTTTGTCTGACCCAAGTATACACGGGACGAGAAACGTGGTCGAGGGTCTGAGAAATGTAGACTTTGATTCGTTAGTATTAAGGTTGAAAGTTGCTTGTAGAGCTTAAGATAAAGACGTACAGATCTACGTACAACGTTGCCGCGCCGCCTCTCCCCCTCAGACCAGTTTGGTGGCCTGTTGTTTATCGAAATTGCATCTTAATTGCTTTGGCTAACCCAAGTATACACGGGACGAGAAACGTGGTCGAGGGTTTGAGAAATGTGGACTTTGATTCGTTAGTATTAAGGTTGAAATTTGCTTGTAGAGTATAAGAGAAAGACACATGGATCTACGTACAGCGTTGTCTCGCCGCACCGCCCCTTTAAAATAGATCGCCTCTTATATGTCGAAACTTCATAAATGATAGTTTAAGTCAACATGAGATGAGAAATGCCGTCGAAGTAAAGAGAAATCTAACAGTCTTTATTATTTTTAAACTGTACTAAATCTTTCTAAATTATTATTTGTTTAAATAAAATAAAATTGCTACTATGAAATTAAAATTATTTGACAGCCCGTGGCCAGAAGATGGCATAGAGTTCACGACTCTATGGTGCCGCGCGGTGTCCGTGCGTTGTGCGCAATGGCAACTATTACTGCGGGATTTCCCCCAACCACTGCTGCATATGAGCGCTTTGAGGCTATGGGGCACTATACGAGCTGCCGAGGAAAAACCTCCACCAAGAGGTGAGAAACTTACGACTTTATGCCTTTCGAATTAGAGTTCATTGTGGAATGACAGGTTTTGCTGCATAAGATTTGGATTTTGAAACAACATAGGATCGAACGTGACCATTCAAAAATAAGACGAAGAGTTTGCAATTCCAGTATGTCTTTAGAGTTCATTATGCAATAACTATGGCTGCTATTCAGAATATGTCAGTATAAATTGTTACGACCCTCAGGCATAACAATACCGTCTAAGTAGTAGGAATTAATTTAGTCCTTATTATATTTTCTCTAATCTTCCATCTCTTCTTTAGCGGTGAGAACAGTGGAAATCGACCAAGGCGAACCTTGGGGCAAGATGGAGCTAGAACGAAGCATGATGCCTCTCAAATGGTACTACGATTTGTGCTGTGAAATGGCGCAGTTTAGTTACGCGTTCGGGCCGTGTTGGGAGCCTGTCATCGCGCATTGTAATTTGTGTAAGTGCTCTGTAATTTGTCTGAAATGAAATAGTATGATAATCGAAAATTAAGGGAACTGTAAATCAAAAATTCTTTTTCACTAGGCCTTCAAAGAAGGCACTTTATCAAGTCGATAATTAATTATATAATCATAAGTCTCAAAGCTAAAATAGCGTTTTGGAACGACCACTGCTGAGAAGAAATGCCGAAAGAAACTTATGAGTCAGTCTTCTCTAAAGGGGAAAATCGACGAATAATTTTCCTTTTTTTACACATGTCTACACTATGTATCAAAAACCCTGTTGTTCCTCTTAGGTACGTGTACATAAGCCTATATGCTGTTCATTCAAGAAAACAATATTTAAAAAAAAGTAATAATAAAGTAGTTAAATAAAAATTTAGTTAAAATCAATAAATCCTAATTATACCCAAATGTTTAAAACATCTGATTAGAAAAATGACAGGTTGCCACACCGGGCATCGGCGCTGTCGCCAAAAGCGATGCTACCTTTGTCGGCGCCCGCGGCTCCTTTGACATGCCGCCGGCCGCACGCAAAATCCGGAAATTACTTCCTGTGTCTTCAGTCTTCCGCGCCGATTACTACCGTTCGCACGTACGAGTAATTGTGTTTCAGTTTTCGGATATTTTTTGTCGTCGCGGGTGACTTGACAAAATGTCTTATTCTAACGAAGAATATTACAAGGTACGAGGTACAAGGTGGACATTTTGAACAGCATCTCCATCGCCGACAACGACAGGTGGACATAATAATCAGTTAAGTGCGGTTCCTAACCACGCGTTTATGTGGAGTGTTATCAGACCGACTAATATCGAATTGTTCACTTGTGAATCAACAGATCTGTCGTTTGTTAAATTCATTGATGTGTTAAACTGATAACAGTGATAAGAGAACATATGAAAGTTCATGACCTTTTGGAGAAAGACGCGCGCCGCACGCGCTGTGTTGCCACGCCGCCGCGGGCTGTTTACGCTAGCTATCTCTTTCTGGCCGCGCTATGCAGATTTCAGGGGTAAGTAAACAGTTGATATCGTAAATTTTTCATGATTTAATATTTATTCTTAATAATTTGATAGACGAGTTTCATAATTTAAATTGCATGAATACTTTCGTATACCGATTCTTTATACACCCCTAACAGGAACAACAGGGTTTTTGATACATATTGTATATAACTTGTATGTCTTTTATTTCTTGTATAAAAGTCTATTGTATTTGTTGCGTTGAATGTTAAAATAGTAATTAACAATTTGGCCCATTACTGAATAAAATTTTCCGCTCCGTAAATTTAATTCATCTGAGCTAATCCACGGTGAATTTTCTATTATTTTTTAACACTTTCTTTTTCAAAATGCATAATGAAAATCATTACATCATCAATCTTTACTTCTAGCATTTGATCAAGTGTCCCGGCCATCTCTCGACCCCTCCGCCCCTCTGTCGTGGTGGGACAAAGTCCGGTTACTCATGCACGGACGATTGACAGCCAACTGCGCACGTTTCACGTGCTTGTTACACGTGTCGCTGGATCCTTACAACACGACCGAGGAGATGGAGGTCACGTGGACCGATTTAGTGTTGGACTGGACCAATGGTAAGCGAAATATCTAGTCCATCTTCTTCTTGTCTCATGCGTTAATTCCAGTTTATATTTTCATCTCCACTGGTATATTGTGCTTGAATATATGCAAACTTAAAAAAACATAAATGATTTCATTACAAGGAAATATCAATAGTCAATACAATAATTTTTAATAAAAATACCATAAATGAAAAAAATATTGGACCTAAGTGACAACCTTGTGTGACACCAATGAAAAATTTATTTTATTAGCTTAAGAGGCTTAGTATCATCAAACATATTAACATTACTTTCAATTTATTGACACATTTGACGTATTATTAGATAAATTTTGTAAATTTTATCCTTATTTGCATCGTAATTACTTTAAAAAGAGATGATCTATGCAATCAAAAGCGTCACTGAATTCCAGGCAGGCTAGGTTTCATGGGCGAGCTGAACGTGTTCGTGCGCACGGCCAGCAAGTACGACGACTGCCGCGTGTTGCGCGTGCCGGCCTTGCGGCTCGCCGTCAAGCTCGGCTGGCAATGTGTAGGGGATCCGAGGGACCACCACGCGGTGGCGCCTTGTGCACCCACTAGGAAGCCGGAGTATTCTAGCAATCAGGTAGGAGCAACTTTTTAAAAGAAAAATTGTGCAAATAGACAAATATTAAATTGACAAATATTATGTATCTGTTTTGTATAAGATTTATATTATTGTTCTCTTTGTTTGTGAAATGTCAAATGAACGAATTTTCTTTCTTTCTTTCTTTCTTTCTAGAATGTAAAGAAAATTTGTGCAAATAGAATGTAAATTGTGCATATAGAATGTCATCAATCACCGATTTTCCGATTTTCTTGTAACTAAGTAATTTAGGGATATACAACTGACTTTTGACGAGAAAAATTGTAACAATAGAATGTCATTAGTCATCGTAATGAGGTAGGTCAAATATCGATAATTTGCGTAGAACCATGATTTGCTTGACTTAAACGAAGTAGAGTATTTCGTTACCTCGTTCTGCTGATATGATAAGGATTTCTGATTTGAAATGTTTGAGACTGTAACTTTCAAGCTGTTTCTCGTCATGGATTCTGTTTGAGACTTTCTGTAATTTGTGTTTTGTGAAATTTAAAAACTTTATTGCATGAATTACAAAAATTATATACAAATGGTGGTCTTAACGCCATATGGCATTCTCCACCCGTCAACTATTAGACCAAACAGAGAGTAGTAAGGTGGTAAATTTCTTTTTTTTTTCCAACTTGTAGGAACACGATTCATACAGAGCATTCCGATCTCAAGGACTGGACCTGCATCTGAGTATGGATACAAAACCTATTGATAAAGACGGACCTTGTTTATTGCTGTATGGGAGTACTCTCAGGTAAATTTCAATCTTGAGTATTTCTACTAAGCTTTATTTGAAGCTTCTAGACGTTATCTATTTCTGGTTATAATATAGATCGTTTGCTATTTTTTTAATGTAAAGCCTGACCAGGAATATAAAAACCCTCGCCATGTTGCGGAAAAGCAATAGAACTAATTTCTTATACTAGCAACAAATTTTAAAACCCATCTGTCATTTCTCCTGTCAAAGTTTGACTTTCAATCAAGGGCGGATCCAGTATTTTTATTTCTGGGAAGGGCACCGTTTTCCGTTCTCGAGAATATTTCCGAGAAATTTTTAAGGAAGTTTCCGCTTGTTCCTTGAAAATTTCGAGAACGGCGCATTACTAATGGTGGAGGATTATTTTGCACGTGCCCCCGTGCTCCCATCCTGTAAATCCGCTACTTCTTTCAATAATGTTGCAATATAAAACGCATAAGTGCTGCCTCTAATTCACGGTTTTTATATTTCTGGTCAGGCTTTAATCTGTTTTGTGTTCTAATAATTAAGTATGTCAGGTCAAGTACATTCTATTTGCATCTTTTTGTGACGTGTTCAATTTTCAAGGTATTATTTTTTCATTTGATTTGTCTGCTAATTGTTTATCAGTCTCATGGTTGTTTAACTTAGTGTTTTATTGTTATTCGTAGATGGTTTGAGAGCCTAAAACTGATCTTGTCCGGTGTAACCCGACCAACCAGGAGAGGCCGCGTGTTCGGGAATGTTCGGCCACGGAAGCCGCAGCTCAGCAGGCATTATAGGAATTTGAGCGTGTCGTTAACGCTACATAATTTACAGGTTTGTGTCAGATTATTTTAAAATCATATTTATCGTCATCTGGTCCTTGCTCTTCTTCTTTTTCTATAAGATCTATGTCCATCTTAATATTCTCAGTATCTATTTCATTCAAATAAATAATCCTTCCTTTCAGGTCTTCTACTGGCAATCCTCATCCATGCAGCGCGGTATAGAAATGCTCGGCGTTCGAGTGACTTGCGGCTCCAAACACCACTTGTCTCTGGTTCCTTCTAACGATGGCCTTGTCAGGAGGCCTAGGGCTAACTGGACTACAGTGTACATGAACTGTGACCTCAATGATGCGGAAATATGGCTTAAGACCAGGCAGGCTTCTGATGAGAGGGAAGACGAGGTAATCGTCACACCTAGTTTTGATTTTGCCTATATCTGGTTCAGCAATTACTATGTCGCCATAGATTGGATTTTCATTATCTTTTTCTATTGACATAACCTGCGTTTGTGACAGATGTTTCATGCCACTTTCCTGTCAATTCCTATCTAGGTTACCCACTATAACAGTGACAGTTCGGTGCCGTTTATTATCTCTTTACATTGCAGCGTTATAATAAAATGAAAATTATTTTCAGAAATCATTAGTACTTACCCAAATGCCGATGGAGAAATGCTATTGTCTGTCCGTGCGGCGCGTCTCATACGGCCGGGAGGCTGGAGGGGTGGGGGTGGGGGGCGCGGCGGCGGTGGGGGCCGCACCCACACATAGGCTGGCGGTGCATGACCTGAGGGGGGCGTGGACTAAACTCAATAGAGATTTGGCCTTCGCTCTTATTGATACTTACATCAAGACTCAGGTGAGTCACTTATCACATGCTAGGTTTCTCAGTCAGGATTGGATGCGACTCTTGCCCATTGATATTTATGTGAAGGCTCCGGCGTTGTGGCGGTATAAAACGATTAAGTTTGTTTTGAGGCCTTAAAGATATGTCGTCTAAAAGAAGCGCTATACTAACTTATTGTCTTTTTTTTTTTTAATGCGTGCCTCAGTGCTCCTTTCCCGTGGGAATTTTGAAGTAAGAAGTAGCCCGTGTTCTACCCGTGTAGCAAACTTCATCAATATTCGTCTGATTTTGCATGATTGAGTAACATGCACATCCGAAGTGGGATATAGCGCAATCAATATTTCAAAATATAATATTATTTGCAGCAACTGAAGAAGAACTTGTCCACAAAAGCTTTGAAAGAGGAGGAAACGCCTGCCACTTCCCCGAAGCACCAACGAGAGGCGGATGTGGTTTCACCGCCACCTACTGCTTCTTCCCAGGTATCTATGTACCTCAGCCTGATTACTACTACAAATTATATTTAAAAAAAATACAGTTTTGACTGAAAAAAGAAATCTCAATTCAATACATCATATTATTATTTATTTCTGCCATATTGGTTGTACATAGTTCGGTATTAGAAGATAATAACGTTTCAAATTTTGTACCCTGCTTAGGTAGCAGGGTACAAAATTTGAAACTTTTTTTTTTAATTTATGCACAACGATGTATGATAACTGTATGGTCCAAACCACACATTTCTCTATTTTTATTTTGTATAGTCAGCAAATCGCCGCGCCGCGCATATTATCATTCTTTTAATTGTAAAACTATTTTTATTTTGTATAGTCAGCAAATCGCCGCGCCGCGCATATTATCATTCTTTTAATTGTAAAACTATTTTTATTTTGTATAGTCAGCAAATCGCCGCGCCGCGCATATTATCATTCTTTTAATTGTAAAATTAGTTTACGTTTTTCGCCACATCAACGCGGACGCGTACTCAATATCACTATCATTTATCATTTCTAAATCTAAGTTTCCAGACGTGCAATAAATATCATTCCTATCAATATCATCTTTCTCTTATCAAGCAGTTAAAGGTGTCCCGTACATCTTTATGGTCCTTCGAGCATTTTGAACAGCTCAGGGTCATTTTCGCGTGGACTATTAAATTCAGACAGTTTTCGTGTGAGTGATTCTGTGCAAGCAATACCTTGGATTCAATGCCATTTTATCAAAGGATTATCAAGGGTCTTAGCAAGCAGCTGAGGCCACTAGCAGGTTATCAGGTTACCAGTTCACAGCAGAACAAGTAAGAACTTTCCATTTCACTAGTATCCTATCAATTACTAGCTATCAACATGGAAGATCTTTTGGCAACCCAGAATCAAATTATGGGAGCTATGAATCAGCTCCTCATCAATTTCAAAAAAGATGGGGCAGATCGCAAGACTGTTCCATATATAAAAGCGTCTGGAGACATTGGAAGCATACTGGATTGAGTTCCAGACCAATCACAATAAGTTATGTGAGTCCGAAGATCAGTCTCATGTATACTTTTCTGAAAATCATTATCAAAAAGCTTATCAATTTTGCAATGAAATTCGTGCAGTCTTTCAAAAGTACATTCCACAAGATCCTAAGCCGCTGGTCAGGCCGGCGACTCCTTTAGCATTGCCTAAATTTTTAGACAACCCTTCTGATCAATTATCACCCAATGCCACTCCCTCCGGGACACCCCCGGGGACCTCTCAATCAATAGAACTTCCATCATTCACATTCTCCAAACAACCATCCAAACTAGTTTCGGACGGAAATAATAGTAGGTTAGAGGAGATGTTGCATAAGCAAAAGAGCAACTTTAGGGCATTTTCTCGCACAGTATCAAAAACCAATCTAGACTCTTTAACGGCTAGGTGGGAATTAGAAGATTTTCTCAAGTCGGTCAACTCACGATGGTCCACTATTGACGAGCTCCACTGGGAGATTGATAGTGAATTGTTTGAGGACAACCCCGACTACGATCAAGCCTACAGCATGTATGAAGAGAAATTCAATCAAATCAAGAAAGAAGTTAACAACAAGATGTGGTCTACCTGCCATCGGGAGAAATCAACCCCTCAAATTGAGATTCCTACTTTCAATGGGTCTTACCATCAATGGACTTCCTTCAAAGATCTTTTTTGCGAAGCCATCCACAACAACAGATCAATCTCAAATGCGCAAAAATTACAATATCTTAAAGGTAAACTTCGGGGAGAAGCCGAAAAAATTGTACAACATCTGAAAATTACTTCTGACAATTATCAAGTCTGTTGGGACATTTTGAACCACAGATATAATCACAGCAAATTAATTTTTGGCTCTCACATCAATATCATTCTCAATTTACCTACTTCTCAGCAGCAAACATCTGCACATATCAAGAAAATTCATGACAGTACCATCGAAAGTTTAAACGCAATCAAGAACTTAGGTATCGACATATCAACATGGGATCCTCTATTGGTACATCTCATTTCTCAAAAACTCGATCCTGAAAGTCATAAGGAATATATCGAGTCCCTAAAAAATCCCAGAGATTTACCCAGTTTAAAGGATTTCACCGATTTTCTGGAAAGCAAATTTACATCTTTAGAAGTATCAAAACGTAAGCAGGAAATATGGTTCCAAAATCATCAAATCAGCCTGAAAATTCAAATTCCAAAAAACATCATAATTTGAAATCATTTAATAATCAAACTAAAAACCATATTTCGAACAAAAAGGCACAAACAGGATGCCCACTATGCAAAAAATCGCATGGAATTTTTCATTGCGACACGTTTCTCGGATTACAACCTACGGAACGTCGCAATATCATTACGAAATTCAAACTTTGCATAAATTGCCTTTACGATCATCACGGTAATGCGTGCATGTCCGAAAAAAGGTGTCGTGAATGTAATGAACAGCACAATACTCTCATCCACGATGGTTTCATCAAACAACAGCAATCGGATCCCCGAAAAAATGTAAATCACGTATCCCAAAATGATATCAATGAAACTCTCCTAGCAACAGCCTACGTGAAGGTGCAAGCAGTAGACGGGACTCTTATCAATCTACGGGCTCTCATCGATCCCGGCTCTCAGGTTTCTCTTATCTCTCTTAGGGCCGCGGAGGTGTTAGGGCTTCCCCGTCAACATTGCAAGGGTACTATTTTCGGTATAGGTTCTAGCGCAAACTCAAGTAAAGGTGTTATGACAATAACATGTCACTCTAATCACAGCGACTATTCATTTTCCACTGACGTTCTCGTCATGTGTAATCTCATATCTAGTTTACCCAATTATTCATTCCCCAAACCATCCTGGCAATTCTTAGAAGGCATACAGTTAGCAGACCCCGATTTCTATATCAGTCGTCCGATCGATTTGTTATTGGGAGCTGACATATACGCCTCTATCATCATGAACGGTATCATCAGAGAAAACGAATCATTACCAATAGCACAGCAAACACGGCTCGGCTGGATTCTTTGCGGTAACTTCAAATCATTCCACTGCAACGTCGTCGTAAACAACGTCGATGAACTCAAGCAATTTTGGACAATTGAAGACATTCAACCGGAATCATCATTATCACAGGAAGATTATAAGTGTATACAGCATTATAAATCAACCACAACCAGAAACGAAGAAGGCCGGTACGTCGTACGGTTACCAATGCATGAAGATGCCAAAGAAAAGCTAGGGAACTCAAAATCCAAATCTGTCGCTCAATTTCTGCAAATCGAAAAGAAATTTCAGAAAAATTCCAAATTAGCAGCCGATTATAGAGCATTTTTGTCGGAATATATCAAATTAGGTCATATGCACATTTCAGACAATAGTAGATTATTCAGCAATTTTCTCCCACACCATGGTGTTCACCGTCCTGACTCGTCGAGTACCCCACTACGCGTCGTGTTCAATGGCGCCTCGAAGACATCGAGTGGATACAGCTTAAACGATGTCATGTACTGTGGCCCAAATTTGCAACAAGATTTGTTAAAATTAATACTAAAATGGCGTAAATATCAATATGCATTTTCAGCAGATATACAAATGATGTATAGGATGATTCTTATCAATATTGAAGATCAGCATTATCAAAAAATCATCTGGAGAGAATCTCCACGAGACAAATTACAAGAATATCAGCTAGCAACTGTCACATATGGCACTAAGGCAGCACCTTTCCTAGCCATGATGACCCTTAAGCAATTAGCAGCGGATGAGGGTCATAAATTCAGCAGTCCAGCAGCCAAAGTTCTGGAAGAACAATTCTACATGGACGACGTCCTGAGCGGAGGTCATGACCTCACTTCTACGAAGCAGCTGCAAACAGATCTGATAGCACTTCTCAAATCAGGAGGATTCAACTTGCGAAAGTGGTCATCTAATAAACAAGAACTCTTAGATGGGATGAGTACAGTGCAAAAAACACAAGATGCCTACTCTTTCAAACACCAAGAGTCAACAAAAACCTTAGGCCTGCGCTGGTGTCCTGAAAGTGATCAATTTGAATTCAAATTAAACATCGACACGTCAGCAAATCAAACAACATCAAAAAGAAAATTACTATCAGAGATATCCAAGCTATTTGATCCTGCCGGCTGGCTTTCTCCAATATCAATCAAGCTCAAAATGTTATTCCAAAAAGTGTGGGTCTATGACAACCTAACCTGGGATGATAACCTACCAGAAACTATCAATCAAGAGTGGAATAAAATAAAATCAGATTAAGAAAATATCAACACTATCAAGGTACCAAGATGGCTTCAAACGGGTAAAGGCCAACAGTTGGAACTTCATGGTTTTTGTGACGCATCAAATAAGGCATATGCATGCGTCATATACTGTAAAGTTATCAAATCAAATCAAGAACCCTCTATTGTTATAGTTGCAGCAAAATCACAGCTCGTATCACCTAACAGAGATACGTCACTACCTCGGCTCGAGTTATGTATTTATTTATTCCATTTCATTAGAAAACAATATTCATTGTGTTGGAATTAAAATTACAAATAAAAACTTATATCTAAAAAAATACAATTTAAAATAATATTGAGGAGATAGATTAACAAGATTACAATTAATTTATTTAATTCAATTTAATTTAATTCGTCCACACTATAAAAACATTTCTCCAACAAATAAGTCCTCAATTGCTTCTTAAATACTTTCACATTTGTAATTGTTTTTAAATTACGAGGTAGTTTGTTGAATAGATTTGTCGCTTGGAATTGTACGCTTTGCTTAGTTATTTTTAAGTGTGGTTGTAGTAAATTTACAATATCTTTTCGTCTAGAACTTAAACGCTTCTCTCTTTCTTGCTCTGTTTCATACTCATTTAAGTGTTTAACTAGATTTGTAAGTATTATTTGAATATACAAGCATGGTACAGTCAGGATCTCCAATTTCACGAAATAACTTCTGCACGACTCCGTCTGGTGTAAATGGAGCATTGTTCTTAGTGCCCTTTTTTGCAACACGAATGCTTTGTTTATGTTATAATCATAGCTTTTCCCCCAAAATTTAATACTATATCTCAAGTGAGACTCAACTAGTGCGTGGTAGATCATTTTTAATTGTTTTAAAGTCAATTCCTCTCTTAAGCTTCTTAGAGCATAACAAGCAGAACTTACTTTGCTTTCAATGTACTTTAGCTCTTCTTTCCAATTCAGATACCTATCAATATGTATACCAAGAAACTTCACAGCATCTGCAATATCCACACGATCATTATTCAAGCTCACCTCTAAGGTGTCCTTGTTCCTAGCAGTAGTTCCAAACAGAATGGCTTTGGTCTTTTGCAGATTTAGTTTGAGGTTATTGGCATTGAACCATTCAGAGAAGGCCAAAACTGCCTTATTCACTGCTATATTAAGTTCCTCAATATCTTGTGCTGCTATGACTGCATTCGTATCGTCTGCAAATACCACCAGCCCGATATCTGGCATGACGTTATACATAAAAGGTATCAAGTCATTCATAAAAATTAAGAAAAATAATGGCCCTAAAATTGATCCCTGTGGTACGCCTTTAGTAATCTTAGTCAACTTTGATTTATAAATTTTTACATATTTATTTTCTGTACATTTAAGCTCCACAAATTGGTATCTGTTTGTTAAGTAAGACTTCAAAAGTTTTAGAACATTATGTTTAATGCCATAAAATTCTAGCTTATTCAGTAAGATCTCATGATCAACCGTATCAAAAGCTGAGCTCAAGTCCAAAAACAGTCCAGCAACTTTCATTTTCCTGTTTAAATATTGGATAACCTCTTGAACCAAGGTCTCTATCGCTTCACTAGTTCCAATATCCGTCCGATATCCAAATTGCCTTGGGCTCAGAATGTTGTTAATATTGAGATGTTTTGTAAGACGCTTTTTAATTAATTTCTCAAAGATTTTTGAAAGGGTCGGCAATAAAGAAATGGGCCTGTAGTTGCTTGGTTCAGTCTTTGATCCCTTTTTATGCACAGGCAAAACTTTTGCTATCTTTAACTGATCCGGAAATATTCCCTGTTCATAACACTTGTTAAAGAAAATGGCAAGCGGTTCAGCCAATAGGTCTTAAATTTCGCTTAAATACTGAGATAGGTATTCCATCCCACCCGCATGATCTTTTATCTTCCATTTTCGATACTATGCTGGTAATTTCTTCAGGAGTCACAATGTCCCAAGTCATATCATGTTTGCATTTCTGACTGTTGTGCTTAAGTAATCTCATTGATAGTTGTAAATTTCCTGTGATGGAAGACCGACTATGATCAAATTTTTCAGCAAAGATATCCACTATAGTATCTTTACTATCTATGTATTTATTGTTATCTTTCAACAATATTTTCTCCTTATCTAAATTTGAAACTTTCTTTCTGTGTTTGTTCACCACACTCCATATAGCTTTAGTTGAACCTTTTGATTTCCTTATCTCTGATTGTATTGCTAACTTTTTGGCGCATCTTACCACTTTTCTAAATATTCTAATGTAATTTTGTCTATAATGTATTAAATTTTCGTCATTTACTGATCCATGTGCAGGCACTAGAAAGCGTTTCATTGTGCTAGATACCTTTATTCCCTTTGTTATCCAGTTTAGGTTCTGTGATTGTCCAGATCTAAAATGTTTCACTTTCTTTTTAAAACTCTTATCAAAAATTTCATTTATATACTTTAGAAAAGTATTTATCCCATAATCGTTCCAATTATGTTCAACAATGTGTTTTCGGAACGTATTATTATTTGCCTCATTAAATATTCTTTGTTCTTTCTTAATTGTTTCAGTTTTCTTCTTTATTGCACCTATTAATGGTAGTTCCAACTTACACAGAAGCGCTGCATGACCATCTGAAATACCATTGTGGTCTATCTCAGTACTAAGTATGCATTCGTCCGAAAGATTCGTTATGAAATTATCCAGACAGGATTGTCTATTACCTTGTATATAAGTGACCGACGAAATAAGAGGTCTAAAGCTGTAGCATTTCAATAAAGATAGAAATTCCGACCTTTGGTCATCATCAGTGAGAAGATCCACATTGAAATCCCCACAAATTATACACTTTTTATTGAAGAAGTTTTGAAGCAACAATTCTAATTGAGTTATAAAGGCCTTAAAGTATTTCTCCAGCGTATTTCTATAGACACAGATTAAATTGACACCAGTATCTAATACTTTAATGCCACAAACTTCAAAGTACTCCATTTTATATAATTTCTTACAAACCAATAAGTCTTCAACATCGCAATCCTTTGGTCCCAATATAAGGCTACCGCCCCTAATTTTAGTAGCTCTACTATTATGCGATAAGATATCATAATTAGTTAGGTGAAACAGTTCAACTTTTTTGCTATTTAAAAAATGTTCAGTAATACAAAGAAATTGAGGCCTTGATTTGTTTAGTGATTCTATATACATGTCCAATTCATTCTTTTTTGTCGTCAAACCACACACATTTTGGTGATATATGTAAAAATCACTCAATACAGTATTATTATCTATTACTAAATCACAAGTTACATCATTATCATTAACTGTTATGGTTGTGAGTACACTACCATTGTCAATATTTACTTTGTCTTTATCAGTATCATAAACAGGATAATAATAATTTGTGTCAACGAAAAAAGGTCCTAGCTAGATGTTCAAAAATGGTTTTGATTCCCAAGTTACTTACTTTACCGGTACGATGGGAAAACATGTCAAATGTTAAATTATAATTGCAGTCAAAAGCATGTATATTATCGAACAACTGTAAACTATTTTGTACTTTAATGTTAAACATCTCGACTCTATAATTATACAAAGGTGCTCCACATATATACGTAGGTAAAGCAATAATTATATTGGTATGCGTTATAGTCTCTATCATCTCTCTTAAATCTTTTACAATATCAGTATAGTTTTTAGATATTTTAAAATCCTCTTCCCCAACCAAGAGTATGCAATAATCGTTTAAAGTGAAATCCCTTATTTTTGTTTCTAAACCCCTCAAAAGTTCCTTAGTTGTAGCGTAAGGTTTTATATAATGACAATATTCTAGACCTATAATATTTAGTTTTTCTACAGCTTGTACCACTTTGTTTTTATTATTGCTACTTATAACGCACAATTTGAAATCTTTATGTTTTGCTTGTTCATTCGTTTTTGTCGAGTTATGTGCGGCCGAGTTATTATCAAAGCTTATGGAAAAAGTGCAAGCTTGCCTTAATGACTACGAAATCACTCAATACTGTTGGTCAGACTCGACTGCAGTCCTAGGATGGTTACAAGCAGATCCCAAACGTTGGCGTCCATTTGTAGCCAACCGAGTCGCCAAAATAACAGCAATCATTCCCGCAAAATGTTGGCGTTACGTCAAATCAGGCGATAACCCAGCTGATTGTGCATCCCGGGGCATCTCTACCGAACAACTTAAACAGCATCCAATTTGGTGGAGCGGACCGTCGTGGCTATCATCATTCTCAGATCAAGGAGAAACCCCAATCTTCAGTACAAACGAAGAGCTGAAAAATTCAAAACAAACACACGTCACTACAACTACGTCCGAACACGTCATAAGTCCCACGGATGACATAATAGGCGGTCTTATCAATAAACATAGCAGCTGGACGCGCGTAACCCGAGTACTCGCTTGGATATTACGTGTAGGAAATCAAAACAATCGTTCGTGTCCTTATCTTACTATTAGTGAGTTACGGAAATCTAAATTATTAATTATCAGATACGTACAGCAACTGGAATTCACGCAGGAAATTCAGGATCTGAAAAATAATAAATCAATTAATACAAAAAGCAAACTACTCCCTCTAAATCCATTCTTAGACAAAGATGGTTTGCTTAGAGTAGGAGGCAGACTGAAAAACGCTCACATTCATCCAGACATGATTCATCCATACATCCTTCCTCACGACAATATAGTAACTAACTTATTAATAGATCATGCACACATACTTACCTATCATGGAGGAGCTAGGTTGACACAGGCTTGGCTCCGCCACCAGTTCTGGATCCTAGGTGGAAATAGAGCTGTAAAGAAACGTTTACGTACCTGTATCAATTGTAGGAGACACAATCCAATCCAGCAATCCCAAATCATGGGGGACTTACCTGAAGCAAGGGTTAATCATGCACGTCCATTCGAAAATGTTGGAATCGACTACACCGGTTTCGTTCTCGTTAAATCTAGCAAAGGTCGAGGAATATTATCATCAAAAGGATACATAGCAGTATTCGTGTGTATGGTTACTAAGGCCGTACACCTCGAGTTAGTATCAGATCTAACTTCATCAGCATTTTTGGCGGCCCTTCGTCGCATGTCGGCGAGGCGTGGAGCACCGCGTCACGTTTACAGCGACAACGGGACAAATTTCGTCGGAGCAAACAACACACTGCAACGAGAATACCTAGATCTCACCACCATTGTAGACAACGAGTTTTTAGCAGAGTTAAGCAGCATGAAAATCAGCTGGCACTTCAATGCTGGAACCTGGGCTAGCGCCGGAGGGCTCTGGGAAAGTGCAGTGAAAAGTCTCAAATATCACATGAAACGCGTTATTGGAGAGCAAAAATTAACGTTCGAAGAGTTTACTACACTTTTAACGCAACTGGAAGCATGTCTAAACACTAGACCCCTCTTAGCATTGACGGAAGATCCAAATGACTTGGACTACCTTACTCCATCACACTTTCTAGCAAGCGGTCCAGTTTTGAACATCATTGAGACTGAGACTGACCAACGCACTCGTTGGTGCACTTCTCTCTTCTTCTCTCTCAGCCGAAAGACGTCCACTGCTGGACAAAGGCCTCCCCCAAGGATTGATCGTTGGTGCACTACTCAAAAAATATTCTCCGACATATGGAAACGTTGGAAGACAGAATATTTAACACAATTATCAACCCGTACAATATGGCTGAAACAGCAACGCAATATGCAAGTAGGCGATATTGTACTTATTCATGACGCTAACTTACCTTCCGGCAAGTGGGCAATGAGCAGGGTCATTGACCTTCATCCGGGTGCAGACGGGTTGGTTAGGGTAGTGACTCTCAAAACAAAGTCAGGCACTCTCAAAAGGCCCATAACAAAATTATCACCATTATTATGTGACGAAGAAAACAAGTCCATTCAGCAAAAAGTTGAGAAATCATCTCATGTTATCACTACGCCAACATCAAGTAACGTATCGTCGTCGAAACAGAACTTTAGTTTTTATACCTTATGCTTATTATTGATGAGTATGTTCGTATCAACAGCGAAAGCCTCATTCAATAATACTGCAATCAACAATCAAAGCATTTATTTCGACAAAATCTCCAACATGTATTTAGTACGCGATGACTGGAAGCTTATAGTATACTACAATATGGATCCCTATTGGCTTAGTACTGATCTATTTACTAAATACATGGATCATCTTGACAGCATATGCACAAACCAAACAGAAAAGAATCTGTGTGACGTAGTTCTCATGCAGCTACATAACAGTTATATGGAGCTCAAGTACTACAACGATATGTTGATTAATCAGCGTTTTGGCGCGGCCGGCGCCGGCGCCGCCTCGTCTCGATCACGCCGAGGGCTTATCAATGGCATAGGACATCTTGCAAATAGTCTATTCGGCATTTTAGATCAAGATTTTGCGGAGCAATATAGCAAGGACATCAAGTTAATTCAGGAAAACCAAAAACATGTCATGCACTTGTGGAAAAATCAAACTTCAGTAGTAGAAGCAGAATACAACCTTTTGAAAAGAGTGGAAGACAATATGCAAAAGCAATACAAAATCGTCAATCATCACATCAACAATTTAGAATCAATCGTCACGACGCTAAGATCACACATGGAATTTACTACTTCAGCAATTTTAGCCAATGGATTAATCACTCACTTGAAAAACATTCAAAATTGTTTCCTGGACACTATTGCTGATATCTACCATGGTAAATTCGACATTCATCTTATCACCCCTGATCAATTGAGAGAAGAACTGAATACCATTTCGGGACAATTGTCAACAGACTTATCTCTCCCCATCGACAACATACACAACGATTTATCCAAAATTTATCATTTATTGAAAGTCAAGGCCAGAGTTACTACAGACTACTTGATCTTTGAAATAAAAATCCCTCTCGTCAGCAGAGACAGTTTCGAAATTTTCAGTATGTTGTCTATCCCTCATCAAGACAATAACAGCAAGATTGAAATCGTTCCCATCTCAACTCACCTAGCCATCAATATTCGGAAGGATACTTACCTACCGATGTCTATTAATGATCTTCATAACTGTGCTCATTTCGATACGAATAGATACTTGTGCGAATTATCTATCCCTATCTATAAATTGACCTCTGAAAACAATTTATGTCTAAAGGAGCAAGAAACAAAGCAATGCAAATATAACAGGCAGGAATGTACTAACGTATGGAATCAGCTGACTGCTATCAATCACTACCTATACTTCTGTTGCGGCCACTGCACTTTGCGTATCATATGTGGATCTCAAGTTACTTCTCAACAAGTGAGTGCCGCCGGTATAATAAGTCTCGGTGATAATTGTATTATCAAAACTGATACATTCACGGTTTATCCTCACCAACAACGATCAAATGAACTCCATATTCAATCTGATTACGTAAAGTTAGAAATCCCTCCTCTAAACAATATCATAAAATTACCGATTCCTATCAATGAGACTCGATCAAACTTCACTATGGAGCTTCAACAAATTGGTGATCGTATTCAAGAAATCAAAAAGGAAGAACCTGTCATTGACTCCATTTCGTATCATGACGTCCATCACTACGTCGTCATCTATCTCCTCCTGGGAGCAGCAGCGGCGGGAGCAGCGCTCGCCTGGCGGGCGCGCCGCCGCCGCCGGGCCGCCTCGGCGACCGAGCCGCGCGCTGACACGGTCGGTGCCGGCCCTCTCCCCGGTATCAATATCAGTGAAAGTGTACAGTGCGGGAGTGTAAAAGCAGAGCATCCGAATGTGTGTCCCAGTGTTAGTTTTTCAAAGGACCCTCCTCGCGTTGTCATTAACAAAGCAACCTCCCCCATTTTTACAAAATTAGACTTTAGTGAAATTAAGGACGATTAGTCATTTAATTTTAAATCATTTGACAAATCAATTCAATATCATTTTATTTTAAGCAAATTGTTCTTCACCTTGTATTAGCGTTTAGCTCATCTTTACATCATCATCTCTCTGGGCCCGCAGCATGTATGGTCCAAACCACACATTTCTCTATTTTTATTTTGTATAGTCAGCAAATCGCCGCGCCGCGCATATTATCATTCTTTTAATTGTAAAACTATTTTTATTTTGTATAGTCAGCAAATCGCCGCGCCGCGCATATTATCATTCTTTTAATTGTAAAACTATTTTTATTTTGTATAGTCAGCAAATCGCCGCGCCGCGCATATTATCATTCTTTTAATTGTAAAACTATTTTTATTTTGTATAGTCAGCAAATCGCCGCGCCGCGCATATTATCATTCTTTTAATTGTAAAATTAGTTTACGTTTTTCGCCACATCAACGCGGACGCGTACTCAATATCACTATCATTTATCATTTCTAAATCTAAGTTTCCAGACGTGCAATAAATATCATTCCTATCAATATCATCTTTTAATTAGAATCAGTTAAAGGTGTCCCGTACAATAACCGTTGTTGTTTTAAAAAATTGAATTAAAAATGTGTTTTTCAACCGACTTCCCAAAAAAGGAGGAGGTTATATGTTTCGATGTATGTATGTTTTTTTTTATGTATGTTCGCCGATTTCTCCGCCTATGGTGGACTGATTTCCGAAATTATTGTTTTATTCGAAAGAGTTTATTCCCAAGTTGGTCCCATTTTAACCACAACAGAATCTGTTCGGTAATTTTAAAGATACCTAACAAAATTTACAAATTCAAACATTGCATTATAGAGCAAAAGCCCGCGACTGCATGCCCTTCCGTATTTTATTAAAAGTCAAGATTTTCTGTGTATATCCCCAAGTTCCCCAACATAGAAATAGCGATTAGCGACTACAAAAGTTGGATCATGATTACTTAGGCAGATAATTTGTAGCAATAGCATATAGAGTGGTAGCTCAATTTCCTCAAAGTAAAGTTTTTTAAAGATTTTATTCCGAATAATATTAGAAATCACACCATCCATTACCAGGCAATTGGTGCAGATATAAGCCCCTGCCAGCCATTGTAACTTTACTAAATAATAGTTATATTTGTTTTATTACTCAAAATCTGAATTTTATGTTACTTTGGGAGGCCCCAAGGGTGCTTTTTATACCTATAAAAATCATCCTTGCTAGCCACAATACCTGCATAAGCAACTAAGATCCAAACTTCATACCTAGTCGCTAATATTTTTTACCGGTATATACCACGCAGAGAAGCATTCAGCATTTTTAAAATAAGGAGGGTTTGGTCGTCGAGAGCTCTCGGTCTATTTATGTGCCAAAAATAATAGACAATTTGACATGTTCTGACATTTCAAATCAAACTGACATAAAAAGTTTCGAATTCTTAATTCTTTATTTTTGGCCAGAAGAAAAGTTTAAGTTTTTATTAAAGAAAATAAGTGTAGAAGCACCAAAAATTATAAAATAAAACTTTTTTTCAAAAAAAAATGAACCGACTTCCATCATAAAACTTAAAATCATGAAATAACAATAAAGAAAAATGTATTGGCATGCTACCTACTGAATGAGGTGAAGTCGGTGCCGAAAAAATTCAATAATCTAAATTTACATTAGAATCGTGTATACATATATATAAAATGCCTAGCTAAACAATTACATAACACCCTTAATCCTGCACTTGGCACCGACTTCACCTCATTCAGTAGGTAGCATGCCAATACATTTTTCTTTATTGTTATTTCATGATTTTAAGTTTTATGATGGAAGTCGGTTCATTTTTTTTTGAAAAAAAGTTTTCTACAAGACTATTTTATCGTAACAGAACACAAGTGCGGGCAACGTAAGCGCAGGCGCAGGGATGCTGGCAGCACTGGTAGCAGAAGCCGGCGGTGACGCTCCGGTGGTGTTCAGCGACGAGTTGTCCGGCGCGGACGGGGACGCTCCAGCGACGCACGCGCCGCCGCGACTCGCGCTTGACGAGGACACTGCGCACACTGCCTGCCTCAGTTAGTGTTACTATGTTGTACTAGCTGGGCACAGGGATGCTGGCAGCACTGGTAGCGGAAGCTGGCGGTGACGCTCCGGTGGTGTTCAGCGACGAGTTGTCCGGCGCGGACGGGGACGCTCCAGCGACGCACGCGCCGCCGCGACTCGCGCTTGACGAGGACACTGCGCACACTGCCTGCCTTAGTTAGTGTTACTATGTTGTACTAGCTGGGCACAGGGATGCTGGCAGCACTGGTAGCAGAAGCTGGCGGCGACGCTCCGGTGGTGTTCAGCGACGAGTTGTCCGGCGCGGACGGGGACGCTCCAGCGACGCACGCGCCGCCGCGACTCGCGCTTGACGAGGACACTGCGCACACTGCCTGCCTTAGTTAGTGTTATTTATGTAGTTCTAGCTGCGCCCCGGGGCTTCGCTCCTGTGGGAATTTCAAGATAAAAAGTACCCTATGTGCTATTCCCGGTATTTTTCTACCCGTATACAAAATTTCATCGAAATTCGTTCAGTAGATTTTGCGTGATTGAGTAACAAACATCCTCACAAAATCACAAACTCACATCCAAACTTTCGCATTTATAATATTAGTACGATTTTGTCAGGCCAGGTAATTTTTTGTTTGACATTATTTGTCCCATTGATTTTTAAAAAATATCTAAATATTATGAAGTAATTTTGTTCATTTGTAAAAAAAAAAAATATTGCACAAATTCCAAAAAATATGTACGAATGGTGGACTTAACGCCATATGGCATGAAAAAATTTATTTTTAATCAACCGATGTCACTGAAGTTACAGAATTACATAAAATTTTTGTAATTTTTTATTCCGCAGTCGAACTAGTGAACTCGCAAGTGGTTCTCAAAGGCTGCGAGACGCGCGGCTACGTGATCCTGTGCGCCGCCCGCGCTGAGGTGCGGCAGCGCGTGCGCCGCCAGCCCGCCGCGTCCTCGTGGAGCGGCGCGCTGTCCGCTATGCAGTACTATGCGACTGTCTCTGCTGGGGACCGGGACCAGCTGGACGGTGAGTGACGTCATGACTCCAGTAGATCCTGTGCGCCGCCAGCCCGCCGCGTCCTCGTGGAGCGGCGCGCTGTCCGCTATGCAGTACTATGCGACTGTCTCTGCTGGGGACCGGGACCAGCTGGACGGTGAGTGACGTCATGACTCCAGTAGATCCTGTGCGCCGCCAGCCCGCCGCGTCCTCGTGGAGCGGCGCGCTGTCCGCTATGCAGTACTATGCGACTGTCTCTGCTGGGGACCGGGACCAGCTGGACGGTGAGTGACGTCATGACTCCAGTAGATCCTGTGCGCCGCCAGCCCGCCGCGTCCTCGTGGAGCGGCGCGCTGTCCGCTATGCAGTACTATGCGACTGTCTCTGCTGGGGACCGGGACCAGCTGGACGGTGAGTGACGTCATGACTCCAGTAGATCCTGTGCGCCGCCAGCCCGCCGCGTCCTCGTGGAGCGGCGCGCTGTCCGCTATGCAGTACTATGCGACTGTCTCTGCTGGGGACCGGGACCAGCTGGACGGTGAGTGACGTCATGACTCCAGTAGATCCTGTGCGCCGCCAGCCCGCCGCGTCCTCGTGGAGCGGCGCGCTGTCCGCTATGCAGTACTATGCGACTGTCTCTGCTGGGGACCGGGACCAGCTGGACGGTGAGTGACGTCATGACTCCAGTAGATCCTGTGCGCCGCCAGCCCGCCGCGTCCTCGTGGAGCGGCGCGCTGTCCGCTATGCAGTACTATGCGACTGTCTCTGCTGGGGACCGGGACCAGCTGGACGGTGAGTGACGTCATGACTCCAGTAGATCCTGTGCGCCGCCAGCCCGCCGCGTCCTCGTGGAGCGGCGCGCTGTCCGCTATGCAGTACTATGCGACTGTCTCTGCTGGGGACCGGGACCAGCTGGACGGTGAGTGACGTCATGACTCCAGTAGATCCTGTGCGCCGCCAGCCCGCCGCGTCCTCGTGGAGCGGCGCGCTGTCCGCTATGCAGTACTATGCGACTGTCTCTGCTGGGGACCGGGACCAGCTGGACGGTGAGTGACGTCATGACTCCAGTAGATCCTGTGCGCCGCCAGCCCGCCGCGTCCTCGTGGAGCGGCGCGCTGTCCGCTATGCAGTACTATGCGACTGTCTCTGCTGGGGACCGGGACCAGCTGGACGGTGAGTGACGTCATGACTCCAGTAGATCCTGTGCGCCGCCAGCCCGCCGCGTCCTCGTGGAGCGGCGCGCTGTCCGCTATGCAGTACTATGCGACTGTCTCTGCTGGGGACCGGGACCAGCTGGACGGTGAGTGACGTCATGACTCCAGTAGATCCTGTGCGCCGCCAGCCCGCCGCGTCCTCGTGGAGCGGCGCGCTGTCCGCTATGCAGTACTATGCGACTGTCTCTGCTGGGGACCGGGACCAGCTGGACGGTGAGTGACGTCATGACTCCAGTAGATCCTGTGCGCCGCCAGCCCGCCGCGTCCTCGTGGAGCGGCGCGCTGTCCGCTATGCAGTACTATGCGACTGTCTCTGCTGGGGACCGGGACCAGCTGGACGGTGAGTGACGTCATGACTCCAGTAGATCCTGTGCGCCGCCAGCCCGCCGCGTCCTCGTGGAGCGGCGCGCTGTCCGCTATGCAGTACTATGCGACTGTCTCTGCTGGGGACCGGGACCAGCTGGACGGTGAGTGACGTCATGACTCCAGTAGATCCTGTGCGCCGCCAGCCCGCCGCGTCCTCGTGGAGCGGCGCGCTGTCCGCTATGCAGTACTATGCGACTGTCTCTGCTGGGGACCGGGACCAGCTGGACGGTGAGTGACGTCATGACTCCAGTAGATCCTGTGCGCCGCCAGCCCGCCGCGTCCTCGTGGAGCGGCGCGCTGTCCGCTATGCAGTACTATGCGACTGTCTCTGCTGGGGACCGGGACCAGCTGGACGGTGAGTGACGTCATGACTCCAGTAGATCCTGTGCGCCGCCAGCCCGCCGCGTCCTCGTGGAGCGGCGCGCTGTCCGCTATGCAGTACTATGCGACTGTCTCTGCTGGGGACCGGGACCAGCTGGACGGTGAGTGACGTCATGACTCCAGTAGATCCTGTGCGCCGCCAGCCCGCCGCGTCCTCGTGGAGCGGCGCGCTGTCCGCTATGCAGTACTATGCGACTGTCTCTGCTGGGGACCGGGACCAGCTGGACGGTGAGTGACGTCATGACTCCAGTAGATCCTGTGCGCCGCCAGCCCGCCGCGTCCTCGTGGAGCGGCGCGCTGTCCGCTATGCAGTACTATGCGACTGTCTCTGCTGGGGACCGGGACCAGCTGGACGGTGAGTGACGTCATGACTCCAGTAGATCCTGTGCGCCGCCAGCCCGCCGCGTCCTCGTGGAGCGGCGCGCTGTCCGCTATGCAGTACTATGCGACTGTCTCTGCTGGGGACCGGGACCAGCTGGACGGTGAGTGACGTCATGACTCCAGTAGATCCTGTGCGCCGCCAGCCCGCCGCGTCCTCGTGGAGCGGCGCGCTGTCCGCTATGCAGTACTATGCGACTGTCTCTGCTGGGGACCGGGACCAGCTGGACGGTGAGTGACGTCATGACTCCAGTAGATCCTGTGCGCCGCCAGCCCGCCGCGTCCTCGTGGAGCGGCGCGCTGTCCGCTATGCAGTACTATGCGACTGTCTCTGCTGGGGACCGGGACCAGCTGGACGGTGAGTGACGTCATGACTCCAGTAGATCCTGTGCGCCGCCAGCCCGCCGCGTCCTCGTGGAGCGGCGCGCTGTCCGCTATGCAGTACTATGCGACTGTCTCTGCTGGGGACCGGGACCAGCTGGACGGTGAGTGACGTCATGACTCCAGTAGATGGATGGTAAGAGGAAATAATAAAGTTGACACATACAAGATTCTGTAGCTCCAATATTATTCGTTTAAAAAAATGACATATTTTTTCATTAAGTCGCAATTTCTCATTATTTGAACAAAATGCATATTAAAAATGTTAAAGGCACTATCTCATCAGATTTGCCCATTATTTAATAAACTACAATATTAAAACTATAAATACAATATTTAATATATTCTCTTTCCTTCCAGAGAACATCCAATGGGTATCGGTAGAAGAGATAGAAGAGCGTTGGTCCGGCGCGGACATCAGTACCCTGCCGGACGTGCCGCGGCTGGTGGGCAGCGGCCACTCGGCCGGCGGGGTCATCGGCCGCACCGTCGGACCCGGCGCCGACGCCGGCCTGGCTCAGGTATCTGCGAAATATATATAAACTAGATGTCGCTTGCTGCACGAGGTGCAAGCACCTCGCGTGCTGTGCAGGGCAATTTTACTTTTGCAGTTGCGATTGCACGATTTTTTTTTGGGAAAATAGCAAAAAGTCATCTACATAGATTGGTTGCCGGTTGGGGGGATTAGGTGAAGAGCCGAAGGGTTATTATGGCTTTTGCTCTTTGCTATGAAAAGAAAGTTCGGCCTGCGGCCTCGCTTGCCCCGGATATAAAAGGGGCTCGGCCTTCGACCTCGCCTCGCCTCTCGGATTCATGCACGCAGTTCTGCCTTCGACATCGCGGGCCCAAGTACCCTTACTGGCGCCCGAAATATTTTTTTAAAATAAGGGTCATTTTCGGGGGACAAATTAGGAATAGAAAAAAATAAAATTTACCAACCTTGCTGTGTTATACCTTTATCAAATGAAAGGGCTCGTTATGAAGATCTCAAATATTTTTTGTTATTATTGTAAAATAAATAGTTTTTCATGAAAGAGGACGATTTCCGAAAAAGCTAAAATTTTGAAAAATATACAAAATATAGTTTATTGCATGTAGATTACAATCATTGGCATTGTACGGAACCTTATCCACACGAGTTCAACTCGCACTTGACCGGTTTTTTAATAATTTCAATATTTTTTTTATTTACCTAGATATGAAACTTTGTTTGTCCTCAGTTACAACGCATCGTCTCACGTTGCGCCTGCGAATTCTACTACATGTCTGTAGAAGAGGCAGAACGTACTAACACTGGGACCGGGTGGCTCAGCGCTGCGCAGCCCTACGACTCCTTCACCCTGATGCATCATGATTTGGATGTGTGCACCAACTCTTTGCAGGTCTGTACCGATAGTCGACAATAGATGGCGCTGTGAAGAATGGTGCTCACTCACTGCGTGTTTGTGTCCATATCAGACGACAGATGGCGCTGTGCAGAATTTTACTAACTCAATTTGTACCTTATTCTGACGTTAGATGGCGCTGTAAAATATTTTATTTGTTTAGTTTATTTTATCAGGCATCATAATCAGTGTGTATCTGGATTGAGGGCCCAATTTTTAAATTGTCCCGGAACGAAATAAGATTCACAGGGCAATTAGTTAAAAATAGTAAAAACTTAATGCAAATGCCCAAAAATTTCTAAAAGTAGAATTATGCCTGTAATCATTATCTAACGTGGGCCCTCAATCCAGACGCCTGCAAAAAAAATCTCAGAAAGTACTATTTCTGGGTTAATCATTTTTATTTCAGAATTTAGTAAAGAATTTCTTAAATATTTTAACAAATTCCCATTTTTGTAGAATATGCCATTACAGATTTATAGCGGTCTATATTGGGCCCTCAGAACACTAAAATGGGTATCTGCAAAATGTGACTTATCGTAAGGAATTCATAAAAACTACGTCAATATACACTACTTAGATACCTCAGTGAATTATTAAAAAAGAAATAATGGCCCAAAAGTTAATTGTCAAAAAGTTATTAAATTTCTAATTTCTGATCTGAGGGCCCAATACTATCGGTTTTATTGACTAGACTCAACCTCGTATACTAATTCAAATTAGAATATATATTTTTTTACTATTTTTTAACTAAAATTTAACATATGATCCGTTCTTCTAAATGCTATACTTTATGAGAAAATTGAATTTCAAGTTTTTATATGAAAAAAATTTGTAGGGTGACCACAAATTTTCATCATCAGCGGGACATTGAAAATCTGTACAGATGAAAAGGTTTGTTTTAGAGTACTGTAATGACTTTACGATACAGCTAGCGGTACTATAATTAGTTTTATTTTAATGTTATGTATGTGCGTTTATAAAATACGTCTTTATAAAACCATTCTTCAAAATCAGTAGCTATGTGATTGCCACCACCTTAATATATATTACAACAATGAAGTAAAAAAAATCATAACCCATTGTGTTTCATTCCTAGAATTAGAAAATTTAAAAATAATTTTCCTTAGAGACACAGACAGCTGAGGAAGCGGGATGTTAGATATGGTTTTTGCCTATGTTGGTGAAGGACAGGTTATATCTTCTGTGAGGTTCATTTTTGTCAAGTTTGACATTTTTGGTGTGTTTTGGTTCCTTATTAATAACAATTTGTAAAAAAAAAATTGAATTTGGAGCACACTATTATGAACGTTTTTGGGCTTTATTTGACAATCAAGTTTGTAAGTCTGTTAAAGAATGATTTTTTCTTTCTATGTCTATGGTTTCATTAATCGTAACGAATTTGATTGGTTTGTGGATTGCGTTGTCTCTGGTGAATTGTACACAGATACAATGACTACTTAGAGACATCATACTGGTCGGTAAGTTAAATAAAAGTTCTTTGTTTATTTGCTACGAGCAACTACGCCCGTATGATAAACATAAATACAATTTAAAATAACATAAATATAACAATAACTGTATTTTTAATTCATTCACCTGCAATTTAATTACTTTCCATCTGCACAGATTTTAATAAATATACCTACGGACAAAGCACACAGATTGATTTAGCCCCAAAGTAAGTTCGAGACTTGTTGTGGAATACTAACTTAATGATACCATATTTTGTAACAAGTACCTACATAATAGACAGATAAGACGTTTATTTGCATCAACTGACAAATACAAACATAACAGAAATTACATGCATATAGAAAAACATCCAAGACCCAAGCAAAACTGAAAAAGATCATTTTCATTTTAACCCGACCAGGGATAGAACCCGGGACCACTGGTGTGACTGTCCGGCGTGAGGACCGTTAGGCCACGGAGGTCGTCGAAAAAAGTACCGCTGATGATGAAAATTTGTGGTCACCCTACAAAATTTTCTCATATAAAAACTTGAAATTCAATTTTCTCATAAAGTATAGCATTTAGAAGAACGGATCATATGTTAAATTTTAGTTAAAAAATAGTAAAAAAATATATTCTAATTTGAATTAGTATTCGAGGTTGAGTCTAGTCAATAAAACCGATAGTATTGGGCCCTCAGATCAGAAATTAGAAATTTAATAACTTTTTGACAATTAACTTTTGGGCCATTATTTCTTTTTTAGTAATTCACTGAGGTATCTAAGTAGTGTATATTGACGTAGTTTTTATGAATTCCTTACGATAAGTCACATTTTGCAGATACCCATTTTAGTGTTCTGAGGGCCCAAGATAGACCGCTATAAATCTGTAATGGCATATTCTACAAAAATGGGAATTTGTTAAAATATTTAAGAAATTCTTTACTAAATTCTGAAATAAAATGATTAACCCAGAAATAGTACTTTCTGAGATTTTTTTGCAGGCGTCTGGATTGAGGGCCCACGTTAGATAATGATTACAGGCATAATTCTACTTTTAGAAATTTTTGGGTATTTGCATTAAGTTTTTACTATTTTTAACTAATTGCCCTGTGAATCTTATTTCGTTCCGGGACAATTTAAAAATTAGGCCCTCAATCCAGATACACACTCATAATCATACATCCTAATCCTAACTAATATTATAAATGCGAAAGTGAGTTTGTATGTTTGTTTGTTGCCTCTTCACGTTTTATCTACTGAACCAATGATTCTGAAACTTTGCATAAGTACACACAGTAAAAAGTACTGAGAAGGAACTTTTATTTCGGGAAAAAGCACTGTTCTCGTGGAAAATTCACGCGAGCGAAGCCGCAGGGCAAAAGCTAGTGTTTTTTATAATAGTCTTAAATTAATTAATAGTTTCTACTGCTAAGCGCCCAACTTATACCTCCCAATAACATTTCCTCCTGCAACATTGCTATTATTTTCCCACAGTACGCGATGTTGCTGGACGTGGTCAACAACGTGGTGCTGCACGTGGAGCCCGAGCGGCGTCGCACGCTGGAGCGGCGCGCGCGCATGCGCTTCCAGCTGCAGCTGCACCAGGACCAGGACCCCAGGCATCTGATACATAAGCTTCAGACGCAGGTAGGGGTTTTAAAGGCAAGAGTGAATAGGCATATTTTGAGTTTGCGTGTACCACCCTAGACCTCATTTATACTTCCCATCAGGCAAGATTGAAGTCAAACGCACTCAAATCTTTAGTAAAAAAAATGGTAACTGAATTTGATTTAGCGCCTGTATGTTTTTTGTCGGCAATAACTCAAAACGAAAATTTGTTTTTAAAAATATTTTTGAAAATAAGTTAATTTACTTAGCCGCTAGAAAGAGTGGACCGTTGAGTATTGTCTTTATAATATGTTAAAAATAATATATAATGAAAAAAAATGCAAAAAGTGTTCTCTCCGGCGGGGAATCGAACCCCGGTCTCCCGCGTGACAGGCGGGGATACTGACCACTATACTACCGAAGACTTGTTATGATGTACTGAAATTACGTATTAGTATTTCTTGCTCACGTGACTTCACAATGGTTCATAGCCGCAGGCCGCAGCATTCTATACATATGTATTGAATTTACTAGTATTATAATTCGTATCTTACTATATTTTACTAACTAAATAGTTTCGACAAAGCAAGTAGGAGAAAAACAGGATGATGATTGATTACCTACTTAGTTTTATTGCAATTGAGGTTAAGTACATATCTGTGAGTACATGCCTACAAATGGCTTATGAAGGTTATTAGGTGACCTATTTATTTATTTATTTAACCTTTATTGTACAAAAATACAGAGTAAACGCACTATAGGAGGGCTGGTAGATAATGCTAAAGCATTTTTTAAAGCACCTTTGGGTTATACAGAAAATTTTAGGTGGGTGTATAATAAAGGAGAAATAGGTACCGGTTTTATTTTTTGTTATGTTTTTACAATATGCTATGAATATTTGCATGTTTACGTCAAGAAATACTTATTTGGGACAACGACATGTATTTTTCCTATTTATTCGTATTTGTGTCCTCTTTATTTATCTTAATCGATTTAGGGGTTAATATTATCGATAGGCATTTATTAATTAATTATTTGATAACATTAGGTTAGAATTAATAAATGTACGATAGCGTGCTTATGGACAAAAACATTGTAACTTCAAAATGGTTTATTCTCAGTACTAGCTGTCGCTTTGGGGGTTTGTTCGGTTTGCTCATCAGTATCATCGAATTTATATTAATTGTGGTTAGGGTTGCCAGGCGTCCAGACAAAGCCGGACATAGGTAGGCTTTTTGATTGCGTGTCCGGCCAAAATAAACAGTGTCCGGCCTGTCCGGCTTTTGTTAGGCTTTTTACATTTCGCAAACGAGCGAGCGCCGAGCGTGGCCGAGCGCAGGCGACGAGAGTCTACTGTCGGTCGCTCACGCAGGCCGAAGTGCCATACCTATTATTACTGAGACAAAATCCTCAATAATGTAGGGTGTCCGGCCTTTCTACCCAAATGTCCGACCAAACTGGCTGCTCTGTCCGGCTATTAGGTTTGGCGACCTGGCAACCCTAATTGTGGTGTTACTTTTTCCACTATACTTTTATCAGTTTAACAAGTTTATCATTTATCATCATCTTAGTTGTGGTGTAGTTTCGGCAACCCGAACAGACAATGACAAGTTTATCCTAACCCCTAGGATACTCGAGTGTTCTAAACATTATTCTTTCTATTTTATAAAATTTCTAAAGTTTTATTGATTTAGATTTTAATTGCATTGCACGG
This sequence comes from Ephestia elutella, assembly GCA_018467065.1. NCBI lineage: Eukaryota > Metazoa > Arthropoda > Insecta > Lepidoptera > Pyralidae > Ephestia > Ephestia elutella. Next base: position 2,256,180 of record CM031573.1, on the reverse strand, counting down.
TGATTGAGTATAAACGCAGAGAGAAAACCGTTGAACCCAGGAACTTGTGCAAAGGGGTTCTGTACAGCGTAAGTGAGCACTAAGAAAGGAGTTTTGGAAATTGGATCTCTGAGGGTGTGTCCATAAATGGATGAAAAACTAAAATCGCGCTGGCTGGAAATATATGGGCGAATAGTAATTCATATTGATCAATCAATTAATCCTACTATGTAATATTATAAATGCGAAAGTTTGGATGTGAGTTTGTGAGGATTTTTGTTATTCAATCACACAAAATCTACTGGACGGATTTTGATGAAATTTGGTATACGGGTAGAAAAATACCGGAAATAGCACATATGGTACTTTTTATCCCGAAATTCTCACGGGAGCGAAGCCCCGGGGCGTGGCTAGTATTGTCATATCCTTTGACGTCAGGTCCGGGAGTCCCTCGCTCGTCTCCGCCGCCTGGAGAAGGAGTACTACCTCAAGAATCGCTCCATCACCGGCAACGACCCCGTCGCTTTGGACGAGCTCAAGAGTTTGGATGATCAGGTAATACACGAGTAGTAGGTAGTAGTGGTACGAGTAGTGGTGGGTAGTAGTGTTGATCCATCTACACGACTTCTAAAACGATGGATTTTGGTTGTTATTTGTTTGTCTGTTATGCTTTCGCGGCTAAACCGCTAGACCGATTTTCATGTAATTTGGTACCTACCTATGAATATAGTTGAAGAACCGGGGTCAAACAAAGGCTACTTTTTTTTTCAAATATCAACCCCTAACGGGTTTAAATGGGGGTTCAAAACATGTCAAACACACAAGATATACTTTTTGCCGCGGGCGGCAACAGTAGTCAATACTTCGTTATTTTTACTAGGTGAACGAATGCAAAGAGAGCGTCTGGTCCCTCGGCGAGGAGTTAGACGCGATGGTCCGCGCGTGGCGTGAACTTGGCCGCGAGTTGGGGCGGAGCGCCGCGCCCGCCCCGCGCGAGCCGCTGGCGCCGCCGCACCGCCTCAACGAGATCTGCTTCAAGTCCGCCAGGTGGCGCCTCACGGACGCTGACGGACAGCTGGGCATTGCTGATCTACTGCTCACTAACTTCTTGTAAGTTTACGTCCTACATACGTCCTCAAATCATATAATACATACTATGTTTTGAATGTTAAAATAATGTCGCTTCCCGTGTCTGTACATAAACTGTTAGATCTTTTAAATCACGTAACTGATTTTGATGCGGTTCTGGCTGTCATTTAGATATACTATATAGATTTAGATTTCTTCCAGTTGGTTTTTCAGCGGGGGCGGCGGGTTACTAGTGTACCTATAATATATCAAACAAACTCCTCTTTTAAAGCAGATTTTCATCCACTTGAAAATTCGCAAATTTTGCAAAAGCCCTATTTAGATAATGTCGCAGCAAATCCTACTAATATGACGACAAAATGTAGCAATGGATTGATGTGATTTCTTGTGTGGAGATAGTTGGAAAGCTGGGGAGTGACATAGGCTGACTTTTTGCCGCGGGCGGAACCGCGGGCAAAAACTTTAATTTTAATAAATATTTTTTACGTGTTAGGTATACAAAGACATCCCGGTCCGATGACTCGGTGGAACATCAGCTGGAGGTCGGCTACATGAGGGTCACCAATCTGTTACCGAACGAACCATTCCCAGAGGTAAGTTTATTTATGATTATTGTCTGTGGATTTGTGTTCTGTTTACTGTATCATTTTTATAGTTAGTAATTGACAGATTGGCTATTCAGATTACAGATTTTTTTCTGGTGTTGTGTTCACTGCTGGGTAAAAGAGTGTAAGATTACAGATTAACAACGAACTATTAAAAATAATTCAATGTAAAGTTAAAAGTACGAATGTATTATGCAAATGGCGGCTTTATGGTAATGAGCCATCTCTGCCAGGCAAAACACCTAGATTAAACTGACTTTAATCTGGGTGACTTAAGGTATATTTTTGATCAAATGTATATTTAATCAACACGGACTGTTTCTCGCTTTGATTTTGTATAAGACCTTTGATCTTCTAACCAAAATAATCAATTTTTATATTCTTTCTGTAAACGGTGCAATAAAGACTTGATCTTTCCATAAGAAGAAGTTGTTATACATCCACTCCCCAGGTGCTAGTGCCACAAGCAGCGTCGGGCCGCGCGCCACTAGCTCGTCGCGCGGCGCTGCGCGTGTTCTGCCGCGACCGCCCGCCCGTGGGCGGCATCGCGGTCAAAGAGCACTTCGAGGTCAACATCGTGCCCTTCAAGATCGGTGAGTCTTTGGAAGTAGGTCCTTAAATACTTAAGTGCTACTACCGCAGGCGGCGTCGGGGTCAAGGAGCACTCCGAGGTCAACATAGTGCCCTTCAAGATCGGTGAGTCTTTGGAAGTAGATCCTTAAATCCCTAGGTGCTACTGCCGCAAGCGGCATCGCGGTCAAGGAGCACTTCGAGGTCAACATAGTGCCCTTCAAGATCGGTGAGTCTTTGGAAGTAGATCCTTAAATCCCTAGGTGCTACTGCCGCAAGCGGCATCGCGGTCAAGGAGCACTACGAGGTCAACATAGTGACCTTTAAGATCGGTGAGTCTTTGGAAGTAGATTCTTAAATCCCTAGGTGCTACTGCCGCAAGCGGCATCGCGGTCAAGGAGCACTTCGAGGTCAACATAGTGCCCTTCAAGATCGGTGAGTCTTTGGAAGTAGATCCTCAACTCCTTAGGTGCTAGTGCCGCAGGCGGCATCGCGGTCAAGGAGGACTTCGAGATCAACATAGTGCCCTTCAAGATCGATGAGTCTTTGGAAGTAGATCCTTAACTCCCTAGGTGCTACTGCCACAGGCGGTGTCGAAGTCAAGGAGTAATTCAAGATCAACATAGTGCCCTTCAAGATCGGTGAGTCTTTGGAAGTAGATCCTCAAATCCTTAGGTGCTACTGCCGCAGGCGGCATCGCGGTCAAGGAGCACTTCGAGGTCAACATTGTGATCGGTGGTGGGCGATCGGTACTAGCTAATTTACATACGTCAACTATTTTGTAGATATTTCAATTCAATTGAATTTTATTTTCAGCAAATGAACGGATCAGTGTTTTTATTTGTCACCTTTTCAATGTAGGTCAATGCTATCCTCGTCATTATGTTTTACTCAGAATTATTTTCCCTATATAGAATTATTTTCCTTCTAGATATAACATAATGAAGACCTAATTTATGACTTAATAGATACGAAACCAACTGATTCTTTCGTTTTTTTTTACCTGTTTTGTCCAACTACTGGGCAAACTCATTTCTCCACCACGAAATTCAACCAAGGAAAAAAAATTGACTACATGTCACACGAACACTGTCATTATCATTCTAAAACTCCACCAGGCCTGACGAAGAAGTTCTTCAACACGATGCTAAAGTTCTGCTTCCCCGAGCGCGATCCGGACTCGATCGAGGACGGAGAAGACGAGGACGGCACCCTCAAGGCCAGCTCCTCCACTAACCTGGTCTCCACAGGCTCCAAGAAGGCCAAGAAGAAGAGTAAAGACTCCAATTCCAACTTCTACGTGAAGAGGGATAAGAAGGATAAGGATGATGTGGAGAAGATGAAGGTAAGGTGTATTTTTACACGACTGACCAAAAAAGGAGTGTTATGTTTTCAGGGTTCATGTATGTATGTATGTATGTATGTAAGTATGTATGTATGTATGTAAGTTTCTTTATTCCACCATAAGTCCTGAACGGCTTAACAGATTTTGATGTGAGGGGTATTTTTAGATTCCTTGCATTCCTCCGAGTGACATAGGCTATATGACGTCATCATAAAAACAAAATGGCGGATTATATATGCGATAAATAGCAGACCAAAAAAATTAAATTTGATCAATCTTATCGAGTGGGGTATCAAATTGAAGGGCTTTAAAAGGAGATTTCAAAAATGTATATTACTTATATGTTTGTATGTACTTTTTGTGTAAAAACTTGTCAGTCGTGTTTTTTATTTTTAATAATTAGCTTGTGGTTTTTTGTTTTGCTGCAACACACATTTGTTGATTATTACAACATGTTTTCTCTTTTTTAGGGTTCTGTAGTCCGACAAGGAACCCTTATAAGATCGTTCAGTCCGTCCGTCCGTTCTAGTCTGTCATAGCAGAATATCGTCTAAGTTTATGGACTGATTTGCATGTAACTTGGTTCGAGGATACTTCACAAATAGATCTCATTTTTAAAAATACAAAAAATTAAAATTACCCCTTTTTAAGGGTACCTCCCCATACATGTAAAGGGGGGTGAATTATTTTTTTGAGTGCACCCCCTTATGTGGGGTATCGTTGAAAAGGACTATGAAAATAAGGTAGGGTTTCCATATAACACTTTTTTATCAGCTTTACCATTTGCGAGATATAGCCCGCCAAAGTCGTTTACACGGTGTCCCCCCCCTGTAATTTCTAAAGTCTTGGACCTATAAACTTCAAATCACTCACGTAAAGAAACAGGCGCGGAAACTCTTATTTAAAATTGTTTCGGGTATCCTGTGATGAATACTTTTGAAATTATAAATAAAATAAAAATATATACTTTTTTCCAAAAGAACAGTATAAACTTAAGTTTTTTTTACATATTTTACTGTTAGGACTGAATGAAGCTTAATATTTACGTCAGTATCGGTATCTTCGTCAAATCCCCTAGATTAGGTAGCCGACTCCGTGAGATACGGGAAAAGGCTAGGAAGATGATGATGATGCAAGAAATGCAAAACAGCGCGGTGCCAAAAATGACTACGGAACCCTACTTTATGCGTGGTTCGACACACACTTGGCCGGTTTTTTTTTTGTTTTAGGTTTCTTTCTTGTATTTAACTTTGTATGTGTGCGTTTATAGCATTAAATAAACGACTTATTTAAAAGGTGTTTGTCAAGGATCATGGGACCAGGTCGTCTCTCTCCATGTTTTAATCTTATGTTCAGTGGCGGATAAGCCGAGTAGCAAAAGTGGTAAAAGGGCGCCACACTTTTTAGGGGTTGGCTATTTGGCTATTTTGGTTATGCTATGTGTCCATTATCAGATGTCAGTATGACCGTGCAGCCTAAACATAAATCGTATTTGTATGCATTTTCGTGTAGATTTTTTTATTCATTTATAATTAACTAGCCGCGTCCCGGGGCTTCGCTCCCGTGGGAATTTCGGGATAAATAGTACCCTATGTGCTATTCCCGGTATTTTTCCCCGTATACCAAATTTCATCGAAATCCGTCCAGTAGATTTTGCGTGTTTGAGAACAAACATCCTCATAAACTCACAGACTCACATCCAAACTTTCGCATTTATAATATTAGTGGGAAGTAGGATAAATACTTGGAGATACGATGAGGGATACATTTTTCCAAACTGGCATCTGTCACATGATATAGTCATTTTCACGCAGCTGCAACCACAGATAAAAGCCAATGTTTCATTAACAAAGCTTTTTATCAAACGGATTTTCATGCGTATTCCCCATAGATATAGTAGTGTAGTAGTAATACTGCAGTGTCTAAGGTTTTCCCATTGTATTGTATTAATTTAGTGAATCATGAAAACAATTCAAGTGTATAATACAAACTGACGAATTTGCATAAATGTCTATTGAATACTCAGTTTATTGACTTTTAACATACGTGACGTAACGTAGTATACATTGTTCTTACATAGGAACGAGCGGAGAAAAACAAGCTATTCATCTACATCAAAATCCCTGAAGTTCCCGTTCGTGTTTCGTACAAAGGCAGCAAGGAGAAGAATCTAGAAGATGTACGGGACCTACCTCTGGTGCTACCTACCTTAGAGTATCACAATGTGACTTGGACCTGGCTAGATTTGTTATTGGCCACTAAGACTGACACAAGAAGGTAAGAAGACATACTTTTTATAGTTTTGTCGCCTTTGCCTTCAAAATTCCTAAGGTCTCCTTCAGAGGTGGCAAGGAGAAGACTCTAGAAGATGTACGGGACGGGATCCTTTCATTTCTCATAAGGTTAATAATCATAATATGGTTTGTCATAAAACCTTTCTCATATTTTTTTTATCATAATATTTTATTCAAATAATATTTATTGTAATAATATTTGTTTAGTCATAATCATAGATTGTCATATAGATTTTATTTATAAAATGGTTTATCATAATGGATTTGTCATAATTGTTATGGTCATAAACATAGTATTAGATACTTCAGAAAAATGCGAGAAAACAATTACAACTTTAATATTTATCGAGCACATTAGTATTTTTTCTCCAAATAATAAAACATCGCTTGCATCTTTCTTCCCGCTCCAAATCTAACGTCCAGAACCCCAGCTGTCATTGTCGCTCTGTGACGTCACCGAAGTGTTGCAAGCCTATCAATCCATAATAGTACCATCTTAGTGTTGCCAGCGAACATATCCTTAATAGTCGACCATCCTGATGTAACCATACGGCCTCGTATGACCTGTAATAAGTTCATGTTATTTCACCTGGGTTAGGGCCTCAATTAAGTCGGCGCTGGTCCAACTACTCCAACGAACTGTACTATAGTTGATTGAACCAGCTCCGACTGGACTTCAACCTTGCGCTTTAGAGGCGGTGGCAACCCTAGCTTCAACCGTAACTTCAAAAGCAACCCTTCTGATTCTGACGTCAACCAACTAGAAAACAAGTATACGACGATTTAAAAGTGCCTTCTTTTAGCCCATTTAAATAAAATCATTCATCATCATCATCATTTCTCATTGCATTTTTTTTATTTTTTTTTATTTCTCATTTCGTTTCATTTCTAATTTCATTTCTCATTTTGTTTCATTTCGTTCCATTTCTCTTTTCGTTCCATTTGTCATATCGTTCCACTTCTATTATCGTTCCATTTCTCATATCGTTTCATTTCTCATATAGCTTCAATTCTCATATCGCTTCGTTTCTCATATCGCTTTGTTTCTCATATCCTTTCTTTTCTCATATCGTTTCATTTCTCATATAACTTCATTTCTCATATAGCTTCAATTCTCATATCGCTTCATTTCTCTTATCGCTTGGTTTCTCATATCCTTTCTTTTCTCATATCGTTTCATTTCTCATATGGTTCCATATCTATAATCGTCCCATTTCTCATATGGTTCTATTTCTCATATCGATCCATTTCTATAATCTTTTCATATCAATTCGGTTCATACTGTCTGAACTGGTTGTGACTGACGCGGTTCTGGCTGAACTAGCCCTGACTGAACCTTTGGGAGCTAAAGCTGAACTAGGTTTGACTCATGCGGTTCGAGCTGAACCAGCTGTGACTGACGAGGTTCTGGCTGAACTAGCCCTAAGCCTGTGCGAACTGCACTAGCTCTAATGTGCGAACTGCACTAGCTCTAAGCCTGTGCGAACTGCACTAGCTCTAAGCCTGTGCGAACTGCACTAGCTCTAAACCTGTGCGAACTGCACTAACTCTTAGCCTGTGCGAACTGCACTAGCTCTAAACCTGTGCGAACTGCACTAGCTCTTAGCCTGTGCGAACTGCACTAGCTCTAAGCCTGTGCGAACTGCACTAGCTCTAAGCCTGTGCGAACTGCACTAGCTCTAAGCCTGTGCGAACTGCACTAGCTCTAAACCTGTGCGAACTGCACTAGCTCTTAGCCTGTGCGAACTGCACTAGCTCTAAGCCTGTGCGAACTGCACTATCTCTGACTGAATCTGTGCTGTGAACATTAAAATTATACTAAATCGCAATTACTGTTTTAACAAAATTATAAAGTGACACAATAGTAATGAATATTCTTATCATTATAATCAATCAGATTTATCAATTACATTATCAATACCAGAAATTTGAGCTGTGTGGTTTCATTTTATCATCTGCTATGAAATTTTTACATTTTCCACCTTGTAATATTATGTTGAACCTGAGACATGTAATCTTCCCACATATTATGCCTATCACCCATTATTTTATTTTATTTTATACATTCGGAATACCAAATAACCGAAATACCTATTATTATACCTTCCCATTTGATAGCATTCATAAAATGTTTGATGTTTCTGCTAAACAATAATCTGCCATATGTTGATTTGTAACAAATTTACCATGATGATGTGAAGTTTTCATAAAAACAGTTCCTGATTCTAAACTTTTCTCATAGGTACTCTGAGATTATCACTACAACTCGATTAAGTCCACAATAAGAATAATGTCAGAAATTACAGACAATCTCAATACTTTATTTTCGACTGAGATCCGTTCTCCGATAGGGTATCATTGTTCAGGTCAACACCTAAATTTTCAAGAAGCAACAAGTTCAACAAATTCAATAATGTCACTACCTACAACTTTTATATTTTTTTTTCTCTTTTGACATTCACTAGCAACATCCATGTACTGTACTGTGCTCCTTTCTTTAAATTTATTACATACAAGTTTTACTCTAAGTTTGAGTTTTTATTCAAGCATCTGTCCACTGTGAGACAATTATTTTTATCATTTTGGTAATTTATGTATCAGAGCATTATGCAACTCAAACCCCCTTAACAATGTGCAAACCTTATTTAGAAAATTAAAATTATTAACTGTCCCATGGCTGTATATTTTCAAAATATCTGTATTTCTCAAAAACTGTTACAACTAAACGAAGTGACATAAATTAGTTAGTTGTAGACATCCAAACAGACTTCAGTTACTTTCATCAACCACGGTAGTTAATAGCGGGGACAGCTTTTAAATGGCTGGTTAAACATTCAATTATGATATGTCTCCTCTTTCGTTGAACTGAAACTAACTGAAAGATTGGTTGATTAATTTTATTTTGATCAATTAATTAATTTAAGAACCTCGTTCTTGTCAGTGGAGTTATTTCCATGTATGCCTCCCCTCTGCCATTGATTTGACCATTGTTTTGATAATACCTACCTCATAAATAATCACTTTTGTAATAGCAAAACTTTCAAACGTTATTAGACATTCAACAAATAACTGGAGTAACCCATTTATGGTGAGCACCAAATGTTTTTAATACAATTTATATGATTTAGTGAGATTTCTATGATCTTGTTTTATTTGCATCTAGTATTCAATAATGCATGGTGTGATACTTTCACATGAACTTTTAATTTCTGCTATGATAAGAAAATCTGTTTTCTCCTGTTCTATTTCTCCTACTAGTTTTATAATTATTATATATTTTTTTTTATTTTTTTTTTATTTTAGTTTATAACTTCTGGCTATTGGGACACTTTGTTTGGTTGAGTTTTTAATTTCTTACTTTTTTTATCTGGCTGTATTTTTTTTTTTTTTATTGGCTTCTGTTTCTTACTTACACTATCTATTGTTACATCTTATTTTGTAAATCTTCCTAAATCTATTAAACAAATTTTTTTTATTTTTTTTATTTGCATTACTTTTGTTGGCATGTCTGGTTAAATGCAAGAAACTATAAAATATGGCAGCAAATTGTACACATGTGGTGTAATTAAATCAAAATAAAGAATTTGTATTAATAATTCTCAACATTTCTAATAAATAATACTTTGCAATTTTTTTTTTTTTTTAAACAAACACAAGACGTAAGTTCTTCTGTTGTTCAATCTATATTTGACTTTTAACACAGAGGAAAGTAGTGAAGTATGGTCCAATGCCAGTGTTTAATTCTCCAACAAGAGTAATAAGACTACTACCATAGGCTCAAGTAAACAAGAAGATGCCGACTGTATTCTAAGGCAGTCAGTGATATAGCACTTAGTAAGAGTATTACAGGCACTATGCTATTAGCTGAATACCATTGACAATAACAACTGTTTATGATATTTCTTGTCATTTCCTTTTTAACACGCTTAACTCTCTATCACAATAAATAACTTGGATTGTGTACTCTGAGATGATTCTTTTTTTTTTTTTTTAACAACTATATATTTTACTTGTATGGCCCATTCTATGAAATATATTACAGCTTTCTTCTTTGTAATCTGATATACCTAGTACGTCTAAATTTACTACTTGATCACATTTTCATTGCTCAATGGAACAAAATTATACCATTTTGAGGCTTTCCCGTGCCTCATGCCTCTGGGAAAATTAACAATTAATGTTTTACATTGACACCAACTAAACTATGTCTTGTTTATAATTGATGATAGCCATGCATTCCCTAAAAGTAGTAGTCATATGATAAATAAGGAGATGTTCATTAAATCTGAATCTAACGATTCTAAACAAAATAAACAATAACAAAATAACCAATTTTGACCTGTCGTTTGATCATTACTATAGTTCCCACTAGACACAGGATCATTGTCTGAACTGAATAATAATTAATTCATCTGACCTTAACTTGGTGAACAAACCATGATGGAGCTTTGGTCGTGGTCGGCGAACGTGAGATATCGCAGAGGCTTTGCGCTACCAGCTCTGCTGCTTATTGACAGTGCTCACATCGGTCCCACGAGCGACACCGGCAGAACTACTATCATCGTTTCCCGCCTCCTGGCAGCTACGTTCTGGGGACTCCTCTCTGACACCAAAACTGCAAGCAGATCCAACAGCATGCAGCAAGGCAAAGTTGCAGACACAACATAGCTGGGGACACGCCATCATGCTTTCCGTGGTTTACAGATTCAAAACTTTAACAATAGGATTTCCATATAATCTAGTCTAGATTTTAACGCTCTTTTCTTGCATTTTGGTGATCATTCATTACGAGCGACAGGGAATGTTTTTCCATTGTATTGTTGTACTTCTTCACTTTTATAGGCGAGAGTCACAATTATCCCGCTTTCTGATCTATTAGATACTTCAGAAAAATGCGAGAAAACAATTACAACTTTAATATTTATCGAGCACATTAGTATTTTTTCTCCAAATAATAAAACATCGCTTGCATCTTTCTTCCCGCTCCAAATCTAACGTCCAGAACCCCAGCTGTCATTGTCGCTCTGTGACGTCACCGAAGTGTTGCAAGCCTATCAATCCATAATAGTACCATCTTAGTGTTGCCAGCGAACATATCCTTAATAATAGTTTATTTTTTATTTTGTTCATCTTTTATTTTGTTGATGACATATGAAGACATTATGTTAAATTTGATATTTGATTATACTTCAAGCACTAGTATAGGTTAGGGTGCGGCGGGGGCGGCCCTTGGGCCACCCCTAAGCCGCGAACATAAACAACAAAAAAACAAAAGCTTAACAAATCTTACCCTTTTTTCTGAGTGCAACCGTACATTATGAGTTCTCTTTTCTCAGTACATTATGAGTATTACTATTATGATTAAATTATATTATGATTATGACATTATTATTATTATTATGATTATATTATGTTTATGACAATTTGTATTTATTACAAAACAATTATGTTAAAAAAATTATTAAAAAAAAAGTTATTTTAATTTTAATTTATATTAATTACTAGCTGTTACCCGCGGCTTCGCCCGCGGCAAAAAAGGATTAATCATTATCCCGCCCCTGTAAAACTGTTGCTTGAGCGCGAGTTAGCGCTTTATTCACGATAGAGCGAGTTGAAAAAAAGGTAAAATAGCAAGGCAAAATTACAAATTCATATTCAAATACCGTTTATACACTCGCATATATATGTGTGCATGAAATTTAGTAAGGCTGCTTGCGTGCGTGTCGTGATTTTCAATCAAAATGGCGCGAAAATTTCATCGTTACCGTACAGCGTATCGTCTATCTAGATATATTGATAAAGATATAAAATAATAAAAAACGTGCCAACAGGTCATAAAAAGTAACCTGAACCTAACTTATTTTCTGCCTTCAAGTCTTTCCGGGCTGTAATAAAAATAAAAATAACCTGAACCTAACTTCTTTTCTGCCCTCAAAGTCTTTCCGGGTGGTCTAAATAGTAACCTGAACCTAACTTATTTTCTGCCTTCAAGTCTTTCCGGGCTGTAATAAAAAAAAATAACCTGAACCTAACTTCTTTTCCGCCCTCAAAGTCTTTCCGGGTGGTCTAAAGAGTAACCTGAACCTAACTTATTTTCTGCCATCAAGTCTTTCCGGGCAGTAAAATAAAAAATAACCTGAACCTAACTTCGTTTCCGCCCTCAAAGTCTTTCAGGGCGGTCTAAAAAAACTAAACCTAACTACTACTATATGGTCTTAGCTTCTTAATATACAAAGTTTAACACTCAAAAAATTTACAATTTTGAAAACATTGTTTATTTTTAGACTAACCGAGAATTAGACCAACCGCGAATTTGACCAACAGTGAATTGGACATTTTTTGGACCAATCGCGCCTAAACCGTGTCAGTGATGTCTACAGCGAGTGTCCGGCGGGGCGGTGAGTGATATGTACGTTAGTACTACTTACTATTCTGTGGCGCTTCTGTTTTCGCTACACTACATGGTGCCATCTCGTGTCAGGCCGTGATAACTAAAGGCAAGTATTTAATTAAAGCGCCATCTAATGACAAATTAGATGTAACGGAAAAAATGTAGTGTACCTCATACGGCTATGTTGCGCGCCCTGCCTCCGCACGCAATGTACATCACAACAAACTCACTGATGTTACTTCACACACATAATATATAGAAGTTTGAGCAGAGTGCCATTAGTCCGTGCACTCAGCAGCGGTCCGCACACCTCGACGTATCCGGGCATACTGACTGCCCGCCGCCCGGTGCAACGGCCCATATTATATGGAAGTAGTGGGGAGGCTGTCGTAACGTCAATTTGATGTCACGTTACTTTGACGTACCGTCACTTTGACGTAACGTCATTTTGACATGACGTCTATTATGTCAAATAATAGATGGCGTTACTATAATTGGTATCCCATGCCCACGGGAACCATTTTTTCCGGGATAAAAAGTAGCCTATGTGCTATTCCAGGTCATTATCTACCTCTGTACCAAATTTCATCGAAATCCGTCCAGTAGATTTTGCGTGATTGAGTAACAAACATCCTCACAAACTCACAAACTCACAAACTCACAAATTCACAAACTCACAAACTCACATCCAAACTTTCGCATTTATAATATTAGTATGGATGATTATGTGAAAAAACATTATTTCGAACTATATTATTACAAATATTTTTATGAGAATCATTAGAGACCCGTACGGGACTTACCTCTCGTGTTACATACCTTAGAATATCACAATGTGACTTGGACCTGGCTAGATCTGTTATTGGCCACTAAGACTGACACGAGAAGGTAAGAAGAGATACTTTTTTTGTAGTACTTTTCCTTCAAAATTCCCAAGGTCTCCTTCAGAGGTGGCAAGGAGAAGAATCTAGAGGATGTACGGGACTTACCTCTCGTGCTACCTACCTTAGAGTATCACAATGTGACTTTGACTTGGCTAGATCTGTTATTGGCCACTAAGACTGACACAAGAAGGTAAGAAGACATACTTTTTATAGTTTTGTCGCCTTTTCCTTCAAAATTCCTAAGGTCTCCTTCAGAGGTGGCAAGGAGAAGACGCTAGAAGATGTACGGGACTTACCTCTCGTGCTACCTACCTTAGAGTATCACAATGTGACTTTGACTTGGCTAGATCTGTTATTGGCTACTAAGACTGACACAAGAAGGTAAGAAGACATACTATTTATAGTTTTGTCGCCTTTTCCTTCAAAATTCCTAAGGTCTCTTTCAGAGGTGGCAAGGAGAAGACGCTAGAAGATGTACGGGACTTACCTCTCGTGTTACCTACCTTAGAGTATCACAATGTCTTGGACCTGGCTAGATCTGTTATTGGCCACTAAGACTGACACGAGACGGTAAGAAGAGATACTTTTTCTGTAGTTCTTTTCCTCCAAAATTCCCAAGGTCTCCTTCAGGGGTGGCAAGGAGAAGAATCTAGAGGATGAACGGGACCCATCTCTAGTGCTGCCTGCCTTAGATTATCCCAATGGTACTAGGACTTGGTTAGGTCTATTACTGGCCAGTTTTCTTTCATTATTTTGAGGGTGTGTAAAAGAAAATGAGTTGGCAAATATAACGGCAAGTCAGTCACTTGCCGTTATATTTGCCAAGGTTTCAAACCAAAAAAAAATCAGCGATTTGTTGGTTTTAATAAGGATATATTTTTGTGGAGTGTATTAGATAGTGATGTCTGTTAGTGGGCTGGTTTCCTCACGAATAAATGTATTCTTCATTTTAAAACGGTTTGTTTTCTTGTTGAAGTTCAGACTTTTTTTCAAAGACTTCAAAACCTCGTAGCCCTTATGTTTGTGATATTTTGATGTCTGTCTGTCACACAGGGTGATCCTGTCGCAGGCCATCCGTCAGAAGCTGCAGCTGCACCGGCGCGCGGCCGCGGCGCCCGAGCCGCTCGAGGAGGACAAGGCGAGACTGTTGCTGGGCGAGCGCACTGTGAGTATACACTGTTACGAGTGTACTGTCGTGATACCCCTGGTGTTGCAGTTGTCCATAGTCAGCGGTGATCGCTTACCATCAGGTGACCCGCTTGTTCGTTTGCCGCCCTATGTTATATATACAGAGTGTTTGGTAGTTCGATACAAAGCCTTAAAGCGAAGCTAGATAGACCAATTAGAGTAATTTAAGAGAAAGGTTTCTTAAGCAAAGTGTTACCGATTTTTTTTACGAAAAACCAAAAATTTTACACTTCATTGCTAGCAGTGGCGAAATTAGTAGATTAATTATATTTTGCATTAAAATATAATTAATCTATACATATAATAAAACAGTAAAAATATTTAGTCTGTACATTTAGTATTTTTGACTAAAGTGGATAGAGGGACACTTAAAAAGAACAATAGAAAGCAAAAAAAAAAATTTTTGTAATTTCTTGTCTGTCTGTCTGTATGTACGCGTTTCACGCAAAAACTTCTGGACGGATTTTAATGAAACTTTTTTTGTTGTATAGCTATTAAGTCTGGACAACATATAGGCTAATTGATTTTGAAAACTGGAACACCTGATGAAGATGGTGCCTTAACAAAAGTCGTTCAACCTGATGAGCATTTTCTGCTGACGTATAAAAATTGAAGATCTGGAACACTGATGAAGAACTGCAAGAGACCAGCTACACTATAACATATATGAAAATGGCGCCTTAGTAAAAGTCGTTCAACCTAACGAGCATTTTCTGCTGACGTAAAAAAATTGCAGATCTGGAACATCTGATGAAAAGCTCCAAGAGACCAGCTACACTATAACATATGTATATGGAAATGGCGCCTTAGCAAAACTTGATTAATCTGATGAGCATTTTCTGTAGACGTATAATAAAAATCGAAGATCCGAAACATCTGAAACAGTTTGGAACACAAAAAGACTTTTCATCTAAGCGAAACTCACGCGGGCGAAGCCGCGGGCAACAGCTAGTTTTATTTATATTTTATTAGAGCAATATATGAACATTCTAAAAAAACATGTTTTGTGCATCTGTGACATCAGAAGTTATTTTTAAATTATTTTAAAGTTACCAAAAAAAAAAAAATTGTGAATCCATTTTTACAGAGATTATAAAAAATAACGGAAGGAGCTTTTTTTTTTAAAACCTTTTTAAAAACATCCTTGGTAATTGGGCTTTCTTAAGAGATATTACTTATATGGGGATACCTTGCAAAGTTTTGAATTTAGGACTTAAAAACCAAAGTAAGGGAGAAAATTTAATTGTTTTAGCTGAAAAATTAAACTACATTTTTTGTTAAAATAATTATTTTTCACATAGAGAACGAGTGCAAAATCTAAGAATTACTCTACACGTGCAATAGAAAGCAATGATGTGTATACAAAGTGCTACTTAAAAAAAGTGCTACTTAAAAATCATTTTTTAGTTAAATTACTCCAGACTTTTAGGGCACTTCTACGTACAATGGCAACATTTTCAAATCAAGATTCCACAGACCTTTTCCTACGATCCTGACATTTCCAGGCTTTGACTTTTCACAACTGACATTTCCCGACTTTGACGTTCCACGAATATGCCTTTTTACGACTTTGTGTTTACTTGATAGCAAACTATAAGTTTACTCAATAAAAAATAATCCTTAACATTTTATCTAAATTACAAAAAATCTCTGTAATACGATGATATTTTGAAAATTTTTGGTTTTAAGTCCTAAATTCAAAACTTTGCAAGGTATCCATATTAGTTATACCTCTTATGAAAGCCCATTTACCAAGGAAGTTTTTAAAAAGGTTTATTAAAAAAAAAGCTCCTTCCGTATTTTTTTTATAATCTCTGTAAAAATGGAATCCCTATTTTTAATTTTTTTTGGTAACTTTAAAATAATTTAAAAATAAATTCTGATGTCACATATGCACAAAACATGTTTTTAGAATGTTTATACATTGCTCTAATAAAATAGAAATAAAATTAATTATATTTTGCATTAATTTCGCCACTGCTAGCAATTAAGTGTAAAAGTTTGGGTTTTTCGGAAAAAAAATTAAAAAACTCTTAAAAAAAAATCGGTAAAACTTAAGAAAATTTTCTCTTAAATGACTCTAAACGGTATGTTTAACGTCACGCTCGAGTATCTCTGTCTAGTTAAGCATTTATGTCTCGCTCATTTTTAAAGGTACAAAAAAGTTGCACTCAAGTATTTTTAAGCGAATCCTGCCCTGAAATCCGGGTTCGAATCCTGCCCTTGCTAAGTTTGTATACCAATCTGACTCATGAATCTATGTAGGTTTCCATCGACCACCACTTGCTTCCGGTGAAGGAAAACATCGTGAGGAAACCTGCACTCTAGTTGATGATAATCAACTAGTGTGTGAAATGGAGAGGCAATGGCAAATCATTCCATAAAAATTGCAAAGAGAGTTGTTGTGTGTGTTTCATTCCATATAATGACCACGACCCTCAGTCATTAGGAAATACGACTAAAGAGAGATTTTTAAGCGAAAATGGAAAAATAAGTTTTCGTCCATTCTGATGACACGTCGCTTTCAGGTGGCCGAGAGCAAACCACAGAAGAAGAGCGTGCCAAGCGTGTTCAAATTTACCAAGTCCTAGCGAAAGACGAACCAGTAGTATTTAGCGAGCGAATCTGAACCAAATGTAGACTGTAATAGAGTTACTTTTTAAACAAAGCTAGAGAATGTTGCGTTTAGTTTTATAAGTATAACAGAAATTAGATTATTAATATAAATTTCTTATGATTATGCATGTGAATGAAAAATAGGGCATCTATGAATGTATGAAATGGTAAGGAATTTTGTTGATTAGCTGGCTAACAGAATATAAAAAAAACATTTCAATTAATTATAAAAAAAAACAAACAGAATAAATTTATTTAAATAAAATATTATGTTAATTACAAGTCAAGTTGGGATCATGGGAGTATTACGAGGGATAAGGACGCCTATATCCGAGAAAAAGACATATTTAGAATAATCAATATTCGTAGGGAATAATACTAAAATGCCTCGCCAAGAAACCGTAGAAAATAAGTACATGTTTTTTATACATGATGTAAAAGTTTATTGATTTTATACATCCAATAAGATTTCGTATCTTTCTTTCTTGGTACCTACACTCATGTAATAATAGGTACATCATATACCTATCTAAAGTAGCCGCCAGGAAGGCGTAGAAAGTAAGATCATGATGTACTTATATTCTACGGTCCCGTGGCGGTGTGGTTAACTTTAGACTTTAGTCTATTATAGCACCATGAAGTATTTGTATCGCATAAAACTATCTACAAAAGACTGCTGTATTATTACATAGATAGAAATAAATAATATAATTATTTGCATAGCTCTATTTATTTAAATAATGTCTACTTATTTTATTTTCAATAAATATATCACACAGTCGTATACTCTTTTAGCATGTGTCCTCGCGTCTCCATATTTATTTTTGTTTTTGTGTTGATGATGTAGTACATATTTAGGGTCAGTGGAGGTGGAGGGTTACCCAAAAATTCGCATAATTTTCGATACATTTAAATTAATTATTGTAAACTCCTTTCCGTCATAGCGTTAATGTATTATTTCTAGAATAAGAGTGAATTGACGAGTAAATTTTTACATTTTGATTAACTTTTGTGATAACTTAATTTTTTTTTTGTTTGTAAACCTTTTACATCGTAATTACTCAACCGCTTGTTCTTAAATTTTGCAAGCATTGACTGTTTCCGATGAATAAATAATATATCTCGCCTCGACTGTACTTACACAAATTATAACTATAATAATTTTACTGTAACTATAAATGTTGCGGAAACAAATTATATAGAAATATCGGGGAGATAGTAGGTAATTCAATTGATTCTAATTATAATAATTTATTCCAATATGCAATAATATGTAGCGGCGTGTGTCTGATAAAATATGAAATTATATACCTTCCTATTCTTATATATTTATTCTGTGCCAATGCAGATATTTAGTAGGTAGGGAGCAATTCAATTTTTTTTTTATATTATTGTATACTTACTCGTAAGAATTCTCAACTGAAGTGATTTCCATATCGTATTATTTTTATAAAGTAGGAACATCTTTTATGTGCAACGAGATTTTTGTTTAGAGATGTTAAATAAATGTTTAATAATATTTGTTTTTTTTACTTAGTTACTTTGGTAACTCGGCCCTCTAAGATAAAAAAATTGTATAACTTTATGCAATTAACTGTACTTACACTTTGTTATTTTTGTATGTAATTTATGTATTTAGTAAGTCACATACGTATTACATTGGTCCTGTCTGAATGACACACTTCCTGACTACACCAAAATACACGTACGAACAGCGACCATACACAACACGTGAAAATTCAGTTTTAATACCTACATTTTCTTTATTTTCTGCGATTACCTCATACGTCAAAAGAAGGCCCATCGTCTTTCGCCTTGGCTCGCCAGACCGTCAGTATCGCGCCAACAGCCGTAGACGCCACCCGTATGCGGCCGTGTCACTCGCCGACTACGAACACGAATACGATATCGCAAACGAAACATGCCGTGTAAAAAATAACATTAAAAATAAATAAAAAATAGTGCATTTTTATGTGAAGTGAATGACGATGGCGGTGGTTTTGTGTGTGCTGTTGTGCGCTATAGGAGCCCTAGGGTTCAACGTGGATGTTCCCTCCAGGGTGGTTTACACAGGGAACCACAAGTCCATGTTCGGATTCACGGTGCAGTCCCATGTGGAAAGCGGGAGAACTACGTAAGTACCTTTTTATAGTTTGAAAAAAATACCTGAAAGTTTTACAGGAATTCGAAATTTTTCTTTATTGATCTATTTATAGATTTTCAAATACCCAGTTTAAACAAAAACTAAGAGTAAATTGCACTGTATTTTTTTTTTATAAATGTAAAATTAATATTAATTTTGCCACTGAAATTAATGAAAGTTACATGGAAACTGATACGTACAATGTTTTCAAGGTTGTAACTGCACTTAAATTTGGTAGTAACATAAATTTTTTCTTCAATTAAGTACTAAACAAACAAAAGATAAAATAACCGCGATAGCATTGATCTCGACGTGCCACAGACAAGGTAGAATACTAAATTAATATGCAATGACATCATCGCCGTAGGAGTGCGAAACTACGAACTCTAACAACTGTTTCTGATGATGTGGTCATCTGTTCGTTCTGATCGTTACTATAGATGGACCTGATCATTGAAGATTTTATTTGGTTACTTGTGATGTGAATGTGACACAATCTCCCGCCCACCATTGTTATTGATTGTTCACTTCGCTTTTTCTACAATAACGGCTAAAACAAATATGAAAAAAAAAAACGATTTTATTTTTCATTTTTAAATTTTAAATGTAACTACCCGTTGATTTGCTCGAAATTTAATAATAATTGTTTCAAAGTTTCGAACAAACTGGTCCTGAGTTTGCCAAATGTTTCCCGCCTACTTGTGTCTATCGAAGTTTTAGGAGTTTTCGCATTATATATTTTATTTATTTATGTTTCTACCTATTTGTCATAAGATACGTTAGCCTCTCCTGTAAATGTGTTAGGTATAGTTTTAAATAAATATTTTAAACATCGACAAATCTTTGAACTTCGTTAGTCGACTGTGCCTAGTGGTCATTATGCCAGCCTGTCGCATCGGAAAAGTCAAGATGGAAAATGAACTTTGTCAGATGACCTGGGTCTTGTTTGTTTAACTGTATACCTATGTATTTGTTAGTATTCCGTAACACAATTCTCGAACTTTAGAGCTAGCTCAATCTGTGTAATTTATCCGTAGTAAGCATAGATATTTACATCTGTAGTTATAAAGACGATAATGTTTAAATAATGTCGTAATTAGTTCATTACCTCAAGCAATTGCGTACCGCGGCCGGGTCCGATGACCGAGTATGACCTAATTAACACATTACACTAATCGACGCGATTGACAATGCGATTTGTTCAAATTGAGTCATTATTTTATTATTTCTATGAGTTTTTCGGCTATATTAGTTTCTGGTACTATTAGTGTTGGATATTTCTAGTCGCCTAAAGGCACTCGACATTATTTCAGGACCTTAATCTAGCGACAGCTATCCACAGTATCCACCTTAGTGGAAAGTCAGTGAGCACTGTGCAGGCAGGTTTTCTCACGATGTTTTCCTGCACTGGAAGCACGAAGTGGTCGAAGAAAATGACTTTACATGAGTCAGTCTAATTGAGTCATTACCAGCTCATAAATTAATTAAGTAAACAGATATTAGTGCGTGTTAATTCGTTTTTTATTTTTCCTTTTTCATCTTGATCTTCTCGGTGCTCCGGGAGGCACGTAAAGTTGTTGTTATGGCTTTTAATAGGTTGCTGTGGTATGGCAGTCATTTCTAGATGTCTGTTATATAGATAAAAATAACTTTATTTTAATTACACCAACCACAAAAAGTCAAAATTACTTTTTGTTTACCAATTATAAAAGAGGTTAAACGAGTGCTTACTTTTGTATGGGAATTTATGGGATCATGTTTGTGTCTATGTCTATAACTATAATAATATTGGTTACAAATTCCTTATTTATTGAATTATATAAAACTCAACGCATTTATAAATTCCTATCAAAAAATTAATGAAGTAGGTAGTTACAATAAAATACGATAAGGTTTCGAAGAAACTCAATGAAAAGCTAATCAGCGGTGTTATTTATTTTTAATTACCATTTTTAGGTTACACACCGGACTACCAATTCGATCGTATTCGTATTGATTCCTGACGTCACCACTGGGGTTAATTTTGCGACGATGGGGGCAGATCGCTATCGACCCCTATTGCATTAATTTTGGCCATAACATACAGTTTCTCTCCCCTTTTTTATTTTTTTTACTTACCAACGTCTAAAGTCTTGTTTCGTTTTTTTATACAATAAAAATATAAATAACCGCACAATATTTCTTAAGAGATCGCTTCAGAAATCATTGTTTGATATAGAAAGGATAGGATTGTTAGAGACGTACAAAAACGTTAATTTATTTAGAGCATAACTTTTTGCCATTGGAAAAAATTGTATATTTTTTATTTGATGTGAAAGACCATGAAAGATATGCCGTCCAAAAAGTTTACATGCACACACACATACAGTCAGAGGCGGTAACTGTTCTTTGTAGGTTTAAGCTTCGCGTTAAATTAAACAGACATTGTGTTTATTTGCTCTAGCACCCATCTATTATCTCTGGCACCCCGTCAGGTCCGTCCACCCCAAAGACAATGCCGCAAATTTCGTTTCACCGACCGGAAACACTGCCGGCGCGTCACATGTCCAACACATGCGCGGGCGCACACTGCGCGCCCTTTCTGCTTTTTACTTTTTATTTTTACTTAATATAGTCGTGGGCTATTTTTGTTGTGAGGGTGCGACGTCGCTTCCCGTTGATTTATAGCTGTTTCGCTTACAAATAAAGTCTATATGAGCAAGCGTTTTTTCTTTGAATGTCATTAGGGTTCGGGTCGCCAACAAGTGGGCTTTATCCGACATGGTAAGATAAGTAATGACTTTCGACGAGCGATGTGCAGCTGGGGCTGTGGTCTTATTGATCGGGTATTGGTGTGTAGAAGGGATACGTTTGGGGTATTTCTTTTTTATCCCATAAAAGTCAAGACTTTATTTATATTTTCGCAGTCTTTATTAGTTTTGCTGTGGTTTTCAAATCCCATATGTACCTTCTCAAATATATTTTGATTTATATGTTAAAATTATTATTTAACCGAAGATTAGACTGCCAAAGTTAGGAGCATTAAAATAGTTAATTTGATATGCATTTGGTACAACTAATTATATTAGGCCTAATTTATCTAAAATTATGCAAATGATATTTGAATGAGAGCCATTTTATAAATATTTTAACCTCATTGGAATGGAATTTTCTAATCCTTTACAAACATTGCAATGTTTTTACAATGTTTATAAATGTATTAATTTATACAGTTCCGGTGTGCGTACTTTCTAATCTGATTTCATTTCCGTCCGTGTGTTGATGTTGACTCACCAGGGACTATCGCATTATTATGTTATTCTAGATTACAAGTGCGAGTCAGGTTTTCTTAGGATTTAAGCAATTTTCTGTTGTTGTTTACCTGTACCCGAGTCACTGCTGATTAGTTTTATAACATTACTATTTTCCTCTTGTGTGAGTAGCTGTATCCCGTGGCTTTGCCGTCGTGAAAATATCGGGATTTTAAAAAGCCTTCCTCATGAATATACCTATCATACAAAAAAAGCATTCTTAAAATCGGACCCACATTATTAGCGTGTCCAAACAAACTGAAAGTATCTTCAGCTTTAGAATATTAAAATAAATAAATAATTGTCATTCTTGCAGTAACTTTTTATTAGGTAATAAAATACCAATGATTAGAATTTTAACTAACCCTTGCTTTCTACTTATCTATGGACTTGCATTTTGGTAGCGAAAATTGCATCAAGCACCCGCATAATCTTTGAAATTATGTCAAGCATTTAAAATCATTATCTGTGATGCACAAGTGAATGTCACTGTGTAGGTATGTGCTGCGATAACCTCTAACCCGGTGTTATCGTCGGCGGCTTTTCATATTCATATCTCTGCTGCTGAAGATATGCATTTTTCGTTGGAAATGTACTAGGATACGACAAAAGGAAGTTTGTAGAAAGATGATTAAACAGAAGACTCAGATATTAGTTTGCCAAAAAGTGAGCATACATGGATATTAAAAGAA
The DNA here is from genome assembly GCA_018467065.1 of Ephestia elutella. Lineage (NCBI taxonomy): Eukaryota > Metazoa > Arthropoda > Insecta > Lepidoptera > Pyralidae > Ephestia > Ephestia elutella. The sequence continues at coordinate 2,233,094 of CM031573.1, read as the reverse complement.
CCTGGCTGCAGCATCTCTTAACATTCTGTTTAATTGGATCATTACTGTGTCTGGTAGGCAGACTAAACGTTTTTTTATAAGCGCGCAACTTCCGAAACGGTTCTCCCGTTTCGGAAGTTTGAAGATTTATTTTTATAGGCATCCATTTTCCACCAATATATACAATGATTTTCTTCAGTTGTACTTTCTGCGCTTGTCATTAGGTTATATGAGGAGATAATTTTCATTACCCAATTGAATAAATTTATATTTGTAGGTCTTCTTATTTAAGAGCCGCGCTCTTGTCGGTGAAGTATACGCCAATAATTATTTTATTGTAGGTCAATAAAACAAAAATATATTCTGCCAGAATACTTCCGACGACGACGAGTCGATATTCCAAAATAAAATTAATATGCATGTGTGACATATTGAGCGTTGTGTTGGGTTTATCACTAAAGTCGAAATTAACGGACAGAACGGATGTTTGTATGATTGTGTGTATAGATTATAATTCAGACAATCGCCTCTGAGTATTGCTGAACAGAAGTCTCTTTATCCCGGGTCAGTTCAAGGAAGTGGGTGGTTGAGAGTGGCGAGCGGCGAGCTTCAAAAGTTCAAACATTTTATACTTCGATAACATTTGAGTCCACAAGTGGGATGATGCCACAAATGACAAACCAAATTATTTGTCTAGAGATTAAATTAGGATATAATCGGAGAATGGCTGCAGTGGAACACATCATCAGGCTAGGAAAATATAATAATGAGAGAATATAAAAAAAGTGAAGGAATGAAAAAAATGGTTACTACATGAATAAAAATATCAAAATTATATCTACCATCTGACGTAAAATCTTACCATAGATCAGGAAATAAAAAAAGTTCTGAGATAGTGAAGTGACCGATAGTGTTAGAATTTGTATTAACAAACAAAATCTCTATTAGTATAGATTCATCGCTTAGGTACTCGCTGAACCTATGAATACACATTCCGATCTATTTTCGGTCGCGGATTTAGAGCAGCTCTGTCGGCGTGGAATTCCTTAGTTGCCAGAACATTTTAACTGTAAACCTCAAAAATGCAATTTTTTTGCTTATTTTGTTATTATTATATTATATTCTTGATTTTGTTCATTGTTGAATCGGGGAACATTTAAGACATTTTCCCTTTCGAGTAGATTGTACTAGATACTTTTATTTATGGAGTGAAAACAAGAAGTCAACCCATAGTAGAGTGTTCTGAAAAAGTGTAACTTAATTATCGCTGAAGCTCTAAAAAGCTCCGCTTTCTTACCAGAAGTTTAAGAGAGAGTGCTTTAAGTGACACTCCAAAACGGTTTTCGAATGCTCAATAAATTTTGGGACAAGGACAAATCACAAAGATTGAGCTAGCCCCAAAGTAAGTTTCCATGTGCCATGGGATCCCAGGTCAACGACGAATAAATACATAGGTATTTAGATAAACATCAAGACTTATTTCAATCTGAAAAAAAGATACTTTTTCCATTTTGACCTGACTGGGGTTCGAACCTGGGACTCCGTGGTTTAGAGGCAAGAACTACTACCACTACAAACCACAACTGCGCCATAAATAATGACGTGAGGTAGGTAGGTGGGTATCTTTGGTGTTAGAATTTACAAAATCAAAGCGAAGCAAAACAGAATGTCTGTCATGAAATGGAACAGATAAATAAACCCAGTTAAAATCAACATGCACATTGGTTTGTCCATCGTACAGGCACTGTAAATCATATTATGCTAAGCGAGTGCGCCTGCGCCGTATATCCAGTTATTGCAAGTCAGCGGTCGGAAGGTGGTATTATGTTCAAGTTCGAAATCAGGAATTAAAAATAAAGATGTTAAAATTTTGGGATTTGTAGTATTTGATCAACAATTACCAAAAAAAATATTTTTTTTTAAATATGTTTGTGTCACTAGTCTGTGGTAAAAAGGAAGAAAGAGAAAGCGTAATAAAACTTCAACAGTGACTATTTCTGAAAAAAAAGTTTTTATGTTAACGAAAATCTAAATTTCGTTGACTATAAGACAGTCGAAAACAGCGCTAATGTTTTTCGCGCCATTTCCCGTTCATCCGGCCCATTCAAAAATAGTTTCAGTAGTTATCGTCAAAAGATTTGTGTGGTGCGCTCGACGTCTGCGCAGGCGCATCCGTGACCTCATTCCATCATGGCGGCCGACCTCACGAGTTTTACATTTACACAGCAAACAACATCATTGTTGATGTCGAAATGCCTGCTCTTGACGATACGATCAATCCTGGATCATACAAGACCAGGGAACGTATGCTAATGATGGTCTGAATGAGATTTTGCCTTTTTATGTATCGTATCATCAATTTCATTACACTCCTATTGAAATAGCGCGAGGTCTTGCATACTTAGTTGCTATCAAAGAAATGATGTTTCTGATACAGGAATTCTGTTCGAACGTAAGAATTAAGTAGGTTCTTATATCTAATCTCTTTGTAAAGAAAGATGATGCGGAATATTGAAGCTCTGTTTGAATATTTCTAATTTTTGCATCTAGTAGTTTCAATTCCACGATTTCAAGAAATATTTTCTAGGGATGATCTTTTTGAAGTCATAATGTTAGTTTCATACATGTTTGCCAGAACCCATAGACGGACAACATTAACGAGGGCATGAGGCTAAGGTCAGCGTTGTGTAGAATTTTGAAGTTTTTTTTTAAAGTTTTCTCGGAAATTGAGAAGAATGTAGGATGATAATGTAAGGAGATTTAGATTTGTATCTACGTCCTTCTTAAGTTACGCGTTGTGGCGACAATAGATCACAAACAAAACAACTAAAATAAACATGTACTTATTTAGAAATTAAAATAAAATACAAACTTTTGCACAATTTTTAAGTTAAGTGCTATAAATTTTTTGTATTTACTAGAAAAATGGTTCTTGTTCCTTGTTAACACTTAAGTACTTTTTAGTAAATATATAGTAAATATAATAAGTTACATATTAATTGGAAGTACTGAGGTAATTTTCCTGAATTAATGTCCATGTCTCCATTATTTGACCATTAGTTTAAATTTAACAGTTTTGTCGCTCGTTACATCGCGTTAATTGGTCCAATTCCAACGAGTTTGAACTTTTATATTTTAACCTTGGAAACGGATTAAACTTGACCTTAATTGAAGCAGCTTTTAATTATGCCTCTTAATAGTCAAAGTACATACATACATATTATCATGCCTTTGACTAGCGATTTCCACTTGCTACGACCAAAGTGTCAAAGTAATAAAGGATTTTTTTTATTATTTGTTTATTTGCCATCAAGTCCCAGTACTGGGCAAAGGCCACTCTCTCCTTCTTCCAAGACTCCAAGACGAAGGAAAATGGGAACAATAAATTACTCAATATTTTTTTTTATTGTAAATATGGTCATTATTATTCATATGAGTAATGTAACAGCATTACTATAACCATATTCAGAGGCAATGACAAACAAAAACATGAGCAAGGCTGACCAGACCACATCGCTGGCTGTATTCCCCGTAAAATAGGGTTGCCCTCTCCTAAAATAACCAGACACTGCGCTAAACTAGGCAGGATACATCGCGTGTCGTCGTTTTTTGTAAACGCTAATATAAGTAAAGAATCGAGATTCATGCTCGATGGAGATGATGATGGTACTTACTGCCCCAAAAGCTGAATTTACAGTACAGCAAGCAAGCTGCCAATATTTTCAGGTTATCTACGTGTGTACTAAAATTCTTCGAAATCCTTCCAGTAGATTTTGCGTGTTTGTACTAAACTCCACACATCCAAACCTTCACATTTGTACAGATTTTTAATTGTAATAGATATATGTTTGTTTGTTTGTAATATAATTATTGTACTAAGGATACATAGTTAAATATACCAAAAATAAAAAGGTAAATATACATTTACTACATTACATATAAAGAATACATTTACTCAATTAAAGGGTAGTCGTTTTTATCACTATAAATAAATCATTTTAGTGGGATAAAAAAGATGGCAACCCTACCCGTAAATCAAGCCCACAAAAGGGGTCATTATCAGTATTTCAACGTATTTTCCCTTGATCATGACGATGATGACCAGTTTCAGTTGGAATTATGGATTATGGTCCTTGACCGTAATGTCTGTATGAAATGTCACGCGTATGATCTCACAATGCGCTCGCGCAGTTAAAATCATTCGAACAGCCAACTGCATGTGAAGCCCTGCATGTACTTCTATGTAGCGGTATTAGAGGTGAATTTACAGCGAATTTGGGAAGGCTGATGTGCTGACTGTATTGATCTAAAAGTTTAGCCATGGTTACTGACAAACACCCATTGTTTAAAGGAACGGAACAGAACTGTACTGTTTATCTACAGAAGTATGTTTATGTCAATATGTAAGTATTCATAAAAGACACAGTTATTTACTTAGATTTAAGTTTTGATTGATTTATCTTTAAATCCGTCAATAACCCTGCAAAACTGTTCTTATGTAGGAGGAGGTAGCGCTACGAAATTTACATTGTACTTTTGCGTTAGAAATAAATATGTAAGGTAGAGTTTATCAAAGTCTAATAACAAAAGTTCTTATGGTGTAAAGAGAGAGCGTCATAAAAATTTTGATGCACAGATTTAAAGGAAATATGTATTACGAATTACGAACTTTGGACGTCAAATAAATCTCTACTATTTTTGTCTTAGAAGAGCATTTCGTGCCGGACTGTGGGCAGTGGCTGCTTACTCAACATTGTAGTCGTATTATTGATTTGTAGTTGAACTCAGTTGAAGCATACAAACGTCGTGAGTCGATCCTTCGCACGTGCGCTGCAGGAATTGCAAACATGCACTTCTACGAACAGTCTCTATTGTTGTCTTAAGTAACTATATTTAGGACACTTCAGAAGTTACTTCTTTTGCTTAGAAAGACCTTTGTACAAACTTTCAAATTCTTCTTAATTTCTTCTTCTTCTTCTTAGTCGTTCACTCTTGACAGAGTGGTCGTGATTAAGGATCGGTCTTCTCGGATTTGGCCGCTGCTCTTGCGATGGCTCTCCACTTATCTCTATTGGTAATGTGAGTCTCACTTATTCCTGTTATAATGGAGTTATGTCGCCCGAGCTCATGATCCAGGATATCAAGTTTTCCATTTGCGATAAGACCTCGTACATTCCATGTGCCAACGCGGATCTTTTTGCGTAACTGTAGTCTTCTTAATTTAATTTTATTTAATAAAGATACATACAGAGTAACAGTATAGGACCAAAACATCTACATGCTTTAAAACAGTTATACACTACACACACACTCATTAAAAACAAAAAACATAAAATAATAACATGCCTAAAATTAATCAGCTTATCGAGCCGCTGAGCCATGATTTTCCTTTTGTATCACGGATTTCATTCACGAAGAATTCCAGTGGGTTGGTACTGTTGGTAGTCATAAAAACAGTTGTTACTTTCAAATCGATTTCTCAATGACTGTTAAGGACTCATGATGAATAGCCCAGGTCCCAACCAGGTCATAGGGACTGGCACACTGGCTGCAAGTGAAAGCCCAAACTCGAGCAAATTGCACCATCGACTCAGAATCGATTCGTTTTTTATCGAGTGAGAGGCTGCCGCGCCAGTGCCCTTTGCGTCGATTAATAAGTAATCAGTCGCGATTACAATATTTATTACATTATGTGTTGTCAAAATCATAAATCCGATTACCTGTATTTTCAAACTTTCACTGATTAACATGCAAATCTCTTAAGTCTTACTTGTATGGCGTAAATACATGTAAATTGTTATCACATTGGGTTGTCATAAAATACGGTCTAGAGATTTTGGGGTCCAAAAATAGAAGTATCACAGGTTATGAGAGAGAGATGGTATCTAATTGTGACTGTATTATTAATTTGTTGTTGTGCGTTTTTGGATTCATTGCCCATAGGATCATTATGTTCAGAAAAATCCGATATTAAAGCTGTTAAGTTTAAATACGTGTCTTTGAACTATCTGACGAATTTAAAATTACATATTTACACATTTAACACCCCAATTTGTGCGTACGACTATACGAGTACTATTACTATCAATGCTTCGCGATTAAAACCAAAGACGGATGAAACCGTGGTGCACCTACGAGTAGTATGCAAATGAATTCCCTATTTACACTGCTTGCAATGTGTGACAAATAAAGTACAATGATTTCTAGATGATACATAGAACAGTCAGATTCAGAGAAACCTGACCTCTCACAGAATCCTATTTCAGGGTAGGCATCTGACTGTACTGTACATATTTTTTTTATTATTAAGCCATGCTGCTGGTGTTTGCCACCAGCGTATCATGGGACACATAGGCCTCTTCCAGCATCTTCCATTCTGCTCTGTTATTTGCCTTTCTTCTCCATGGCGGCCCTCCCCTGCTTTTAATGTCATATTCCCATCTTTTTATTTGCCTTCCTCTCCTTCTTTTACCATCACGGGGCCACCATTCTGTGACTATTTTAGTCCACTTATTTCTGCTTTCTCTTGTCATATGCCCTGTCCAGCGCCACTGGAGTTGTTTAATTTTCTCTATTACATCATCAACTCCAGTCTGTAATCTTATGTCCTCAGCTCTTTTCCTGTCTCTGACCGTGTATCCCAACATTCTACGCTCCATACCACTCTGGCACTGTACATATAGAAATATTATTCTAAAAGCCATTAGAAGCTGATTAACGTGGAGGAAGCGTTATGTCACCGTTCAGTGCCACATCTGTGACTCAAGGTGAGTCAGGTAATGAGTTGTCTATTATCTAACGTCTGTCCTTATTGGCACGATTTAAAAATATACTATTACTGTTTACCTCGTGGCGTAATAGTATCATCCGGCTTGAGAAAAACTGGTGGTGTGTGGATGTCGGATGACTAATCCTAACTAATATAATAAATGCGAAAGTGAGTTTGTTTGTTACCTCTTCAAGCTTTATCTTCTGAACCAATCTTCCTGAAATTTCGCATAACACATAGTTAAAAGTACTGTACTGAGAAGGACATAGGATAACTTTCATCCCGGGAAAAACCGCAAACAAATAACTGTGAAATTTGTAGTATAATGTAGATATTTTATTTTCTGTCTCTTTTATCGTATCTTTATTTAGTTTTTATAGTAGTTAGTTGAGATATGATAGAGCTAATTCGTATCTATTTTAGACACTGTTGCAATGACATGTATTTAATTAAACAAAATTACCTACCGTATTTTTTATGTACGGTAAACAAATTCTATGTGGACGAAATCACGGACAATAGCTAGTAAGACAACAGCAAATAGAGTTAATGAAAGTCAACAAGTCATAAAACTTTTATAGCCAGAGTTGATATTGTCAGACGTCCATTGGTAGAGAACTGTCGATCAGTTTAACGACTTCGATACGGTTCTGAGTAACGAAGGTCCTTTATCTAGGGACACTCAAACAATCACTGTAAATTACAGAAATAATGGTTGAGTTATCACACGAAGTGACTTTAATTGTTTTTTAATATCGCCGTACACGGTCCGGCGTCGCTTCCGTCGTGTCGACGCGATGTGCGTATGCGACTATGCTTGCATACAAAGCTTGGATCTTAGAATCAAATGGACTGCCGTATAAACAGATTGTGACTCTATTGTAGAAAACATAATAGAGCTATAGAATAAATCTTATTTCTAAATCCTTGAAGTTCATTTTCAATTAGATTTGAACAGACATTTTTGTTATGTAGGTACCTATGTAGTACATATTGTGAATTTAATGCAATACATACATACATATCTTTTTCAATCAGTTTCGAAACATGTGGATATTTTTCTGTTAATTCTTTTTGACGAAGCGTGTGCTGCTGCTGATGATACTCATGACCCTGTGATTTTCAATAAGTATGTAAGTAGAATTGTGATACTGATATGAATTCAATGCCTTGTTCAACCAAAGAGACTTTAAGTTATTTTACAGAACTTTTGTCTATTACGTATGTATGATGTAAACGAGCTAATTATTTAAAAATACAAACAAAATACAACTGACAACTTACATAGCCTATGACACTCGGAGGAATGCAACAAAATCTGTTCAGCCGTTCAGGACTTATGGTAGAATAAAGAAACTTACATTACATACATACTTACATACTCGTACATGAACCCTGAAAACATAACACTCTTTTTTGGTCAGTCGTGTAAAAAGAATCCAGCTGATGTAGAACCTGCAAAATATTGGCTATTATAAAGTCTCCATTTTGTTTCAACCTCCCTGACAAAAGGACGACAGCAACGCCATCTGGCGGCCACTAGCTGCCGCATCCGGCGCTGTGTTGTGCAAGTAGGTACATATTATGATGTGAATGTTACTATTGATGTATGGTCTGCTGTCAATAGCGACACGTGGCTATACACGTGGTGGCCTATGTTGTGTAATTCACAGATGGCAAGTGTGCTCGAGAATCTTTGCAATGATTGTTAAATCCGTTTTTTTCTACTTGTCCTGTTATGTAAACAATCTTACCATATGTCTTTTTGTGATTTTACAACAATATAAATTAAAATAGACTTTGTAGGAAATTACTTTTGTGATTATTAAATGTTTTACTTTAGAATGTTTAGGTTTGAACTAATGTTTGATTTATTTTCAACAAAATTCAACAAAAAGTACTGTGAAGATTGTTTACATAATAGGACAAGTAAGAAAATACGGAGTTTAGATATTTTAACAACGTTACAAAAAAAGAAAACCTAGGTACGTTACGCGAACTAAGCCTCGCGTTGGTGAGGACGAAATAAAGTAGTAAATAGTTATAGGGATTAGCGCGTTCAACAAATAAACAAAAAATATCTTCAGCTTTATTATATCACAATTAATATTTGGGGATTGTTGGGGACTCCAAAAAATTTTCCCAAATTACTCCATGAAAAAAATAATATTTTAAATTAAGTTTCATTCTACTACACGGTAATATGTTTATTGCAGCCTGCAGCAAATTCAAAAAGCAAAGTCGCGGGCAAAAGCTAGTTTTATTATAATATAGTAAAGATATCTCACAGATTTAGATAGGCGAAGTATCGTTAGAATCCTTGTCCTTATCAGGAAAATTATGTTGTGTAGATATTTCTGAATAAGCTCGTCGGTCCCCTAACGAATCGCAAATCGCAACGAATAAGCAAAATCCAAATATGATAAATATTAAATAAACATGATACTCTCGCAAGCAAGGCACTGAATTTTAACAAGATTTAAAATGAGCAGGAATAAATTGCCTTTACACCCAGATATCTAGACCAAACTCATTCACAGGTTATTTTATTCTGATTTATATTCTCTGAATGTTAATTTGCAGGAGATAGAAAAAAAAAAAATTTTTTTTTCTAACCAAATGGGTTTTTTTTTTTTTAAAGATAATATGTAGACTTACTATATTTAGGGTAGATTATAAGGGGATTTTTCACCATCAGTTCCTATGGTTTCACTTATTTAAGTTGTTGAACGACCAAGTCACGCAAACCATTGGGTTTTTCTGTATGACGAAGCGACGTCGTATGCATCACCTGCATAGAAAATGCTTAGTTAGTCATGGTATATGTTGTGTAGTATAGATAAACTGCAAACTAAACACTAGCGAATAAATCGTTTTTCGCTTATAATTATTTCTATACAATAAACGGCATGCGATGTATTTAGTTACTTAAATATTAGTTTAGACTTATATTTAAAAAAGGTATATATAATAAGGAAGGTAAGAAAATTGTACTTACGTAAATGATAAACCGTACATTATTTTTTTCTCAGTGCCAAGAAAAATATAGTTTACGGTTGCTATTTAAAAGTTGTTTCTATTGTAATATCAATATAAAAAAAATAGATCATATATAGAATATAAACTAAGGATTTGAAGAATTTGTGACGATTTAGTTTTTAACCGAAAAATGATTCATTTTCTTAAAATAAGCTGACGCAGAATCTTACTCAAAGGTTTGACAAATTGATCAATCAGCGATGACGTGATCTTATTAGCACTCATCGTAGGCAGCACAAGGTTTTCTCAGAAACTCATGACACGCTGCTGACGACCAATAAGTATTACATAAGCAATCAAACGTGATTTAAAAACTAAATTCAGCATTGTTATTGTTTTATATAAGCAAACTCTAAGTTTGATTGCTGAAAGGTATTAATCTCAAAAACTACCGATTGGTGTCATTTATCTGGTGTAGATTGAGTGAATTTATCGTATTTTTTTCGCCAGACATGCGCGGGAGTTATGAATTTATGATTATGAATGTCTTAGAATTGCACATCATAAATGTTCAATGGTAACTTGAGTATAGGAATAAGGTTACATACTTATCTATTATTGAATGACCAACCATGTTAGCCTAATATGACCTACGGCCATATGGTGTCACGTGGGCTGTGGGCAGGTACACTATGACGTCATTCCATTCACCAGTTGTGGAGGGCTTGGCTATGAATTATTATAAAACTATTAACTTTTGCCAGCGCCTGCGTCGTTTTTCAATCCTTTAGAGCTGAAATTTCCTAAAATTCTTTCTTAGAACTAGTTAGAACCTGCCTGATATCATAAGAGATATAAAGAACTAGCTTTTGCCCACGGCTTCGCTTGCGTGAATTTATCACGGGAACAGTGTTTTTTTCAGATACTCTTTCCTTCTCAGTACTTCTAACTATGTGTATGCGAAGTTTCAGGAAGATTGGTTCAGTAGATAAAGCTTGAAGAGGAAAAAACAAATAAACAAACTCACTTTCGCATTTATAAAATAAGTTAAGGATTTGCCTAGTGACATAAGTCAACCCCCCAAGGAACTGTGATAGGGGAAGAAAGTTTGTATGAAAAACCGTTAATTTAAGATGACTTATACATTTTACTGCGACCAGAGCCGCATTTTACAGCTATAAAATCTGTATTATGCCATCCAGCCCACGCTGCAGCGCCATATGGTCGACTGAATGTAAACACGCTGCTAATTACGATTGCTCATGGTCATTATCTTTGGTAGTAATGTTAGTTTGATGCCTTACTCGGCTTCAAGAATTGGGTTACTTAGGCCTTATTATACATAGTTGTAGGTGGCCTGACGTCGTGGGTTTGAGTTCCACGGGAATGGCGCCCGGATCGAAAATGTCTTGGACTTTTGGTTTTTTTTTACAATAAGCCTCTCTCCTTAATCAGTTTTATTTTTTATTTTATTAAGATACATACAGATTAAGAGTACAGGACCAAAACATCTGCATGCTGAGTAAGTATACTTTGCTGTGTAGAATCTCTCTTTATTTATTGCACAAAATGTAAGCGTTACTTTAAACTATCGTACTTTAAAGTATACTCTAGTATTTACTAGTTAGTAAGATTGTATAAAACGGATGCCATTAGTGTTTCCTATCTTTGCAACTAGAAGCAATGTTACCATTCCTGGCGTCCTTTATATTGGACTAGCTTTTGCCCGCGGCTTCGCCCGCGTGAATTTCCCACGGGAACAGTGCTTTTTCCCGGGATAAAAAGTAGCCTATGTGCTATTCCAGGTCATTATCTACCTCTGTACCAAATTTCATCGAAATCCGTCCAGTAGATTTTGCGTGATTGAGTAACAAACATCCTCACAAACTCACAAATTCACAAACTCACAAACTCACATCCAAACTTTCGCATTTATAATATTAGTATGGAAGTATGGATTCATTGTGCATGAATAAACCTAATTAATGTGTAAAGATAGAACTCGATTTCCTCAATAACTTTACAGTGTTTTTAGGTTTTAAGGGTACCTTAATTATGTAACATTTATTAAAAATATACCTAATTAGAATTCGGTACATCATTTATTTATCTATAAAATAGCTTCATGTAAAAGACATCAACGCTCAATATTTTTCACATCTTTTTAATTATTACCCGAATAAATAATTGATAAAAAAATTATAAACCAATAGACATATAACCATGTAAACTTCGTTATTAAATAAAATAAATATTGTCCCTTCTCAAATCCATTACTAAATTCATACTCTTATGTATGCATTATATAGTTAGGCACTCATACATTTTTGAGATGATACTAAACTTTTATAAATACAAAAGTTTGGATGTATATGAGTTGTATGTGGGGTTATAAATACATATAAAAGTTTGGATATATGTATATGAGTTGTATTGGGGAGCAGCTAGTATGTAATAAAAAATACAAAACATATCTATCGAATCGGAGACCATAGAGCTGATCAGATGAAATTACGAAACTGAGATCAATCTTTGGATGATGGAAAGCAAATTATAACATCAAAATGGAGGTTGGACAGGCGCGACGGGAAGCGCTGATTGATGGCCAGATATCTGACCTGACACCGTGAAATAGAGTTACTCTCACTCGGGTTTGTTCGCTTGGGAAAGATGGTTCGTACGTATTATAATGAACTTTCATTCCATCAAGTTCATGTCTATACTTATTAATCGATTTGATATACCAAGACTGAACTGGTTTTGATTAAATTTAGTACATCTTGAAAGGAAAAGAGGGAATCGATATCTCTAATGGAAGTGAAGCATCTTGTTAACTAGTTAATAGTAGAATTAACGGGAAATGCAAAAAAAATCGATTTGTAAGGATGTAGATTGTTTTGTTTTTGATTAAATTTAGTATACAGGTAGAATGCAATAGCACATAGACTTAATTTTTTTCAAAATTTACAATGGGAGCCACGGGGTCCGGGGCGCGTAGCTATATAGTTTGCTCATAAAACAGTATCACGTTTTTATCCCTTACGGGGTAGACAGATCTAGGGTCATGGAGACTCGTAGAACACGCGTTATTAGCTTGCAAGACTATCCAATTTAAATGCGAAAGAGAGAAGAAGCTGGCACATTATGCTTTTTATTCGCTTTCAGACCAGCTTGGAGTCTAATAATCTTGGAAGATCTTTTGATCAACAAGTTGCTGACGATTCGGACACAATCTATTCGGACACACTGTCCGAATTGAGACTTTTAGATATCAAGATTTGTGTCATTCACAGATTTTAAATTTTAATCGCGTCGTTGCGTAATGACCAACTTAGCACACTTGTATCACAATGTACATTTTTTTATTAAAATGGCTGTGCAACATGTGCTACATAACTTTTTGTTTTCAAGTCTTCATTTCACACGCTACCGGTGGTCCGTCCGTCTGTCCGTGTGTAATCCGAGCTGTAACACAACACTAGCGCCACGATTTATGAACCTGACCCCACTGTGGGTCTGTCCGTCCGTTGATTGATTCTGTTTTGATGTGGCGTGACGAGCGAACGAACTTGATGGTTTGTTAAGTAACATTTTATTTATTTTATTGGTACATATTGATTTAAGTTCGTGTATGTGAGAAGCTTTTTTACATTTTAAGTTGTATCTTTCATTGTAAAAATATATAACACAGAACTCAAGTACGTGGCTAAAAAGTTATGTTGAATTATTTAAAGTACCTAGGTAACTTAGCTAGGTGTCTTAAGTCTATCAGAAATTTTACAAACATTAGTTCATCTAAAGCACCTGTAAGCTAGGTCTTATCATTTTAATATTTTATTGTTTAATTGTATATATATTTGAATCAAAATTAATTTTGAACAAAATATTTGAAAACTTTTTGGGCAGGCATGTAAAAAGTGCAACCACTCTCATTCACAACAATGCTCTCAATGCAACTCCTTGTGGCGTTCACCTCGGCACCAATCAGTTTGCATCAGCGCAGGCGCAACTGACCCTGGCAACAATTGCGTTTTGTTTACTATGCTATAAACTTTATTGATATCTGGTATAGATTGCTAGTGAAATGCTGGATGAGCTTTTATATAGAATGCGTTTTATTCTAATATACTAGCTGCGCCCCGAGACGCCGCCGCCGCTCCTGTAAGTAGGATAAAAAGCTTATATGCTGCTCCGGTTTTACTCTACCCATATACCAAATTTCATCAAAATCTCTCCAGCCGTTTCAGACGTGATTGAAAAACAAACATCCATACTTTCGTTTCAGATTTCATTTGAAGATTTTCTGGTAGATAGCAATTCCAAGAAATAGGATAAATTTGCATCCTAAGGCGGGGCGTTTCCGCTAAGATAGTAAAGTAGAATGAGCAGTATGCGAAGAAAATCCCTAAATTGATTCAAACGAATGAATTAATGAATTTGTAATAATCCAAAATGAATTAATCCAAGTTCACATTTCAAAGTAAAACAATCCTATTAGTTGTCGTTTCCCTGCACATTGGCGGAAACGCAGCCAAATAGAATCTTGTTAGAATCAATAATCAGATCACGAAAGCAATGTTTGTCATGTTGAACTGCATGATATACTTATGTGCCAGGCTAGCACCTTTCTCTGGCACTTAGCGGCACTTAGCAGCTGAATGCGAGACATTAGCGGACAGGCTCCACACGGAACCTTTGTTGCTGCTCCAGTTGCGACTTACAGATTGATTTAGTGGCACTAAATGGCACTTAGAATGAGGTGAAATCTGAATAGCTCAAGATTTGCTTCAAAATGTTGGAAAAATTGACTTTTGACAACATAATGTTCTCCCAATGCTGTCCCGCCCATCGTTTCCCAACAATCTCTCAAATATCTTTGCTAACCTATGGTTAAACTTCCTAATATTTTTATGGAAAAATACACAAGCAGGTATTTATTCACTTTTGAGAAATCGCGGGGACGATTCCTTAACCAATGAAGAGATGGAATTCCTCGATCATAGCAATGTAGTACCTGATCACAAAATTTGACGTGACATACAAAGGCTTTATCTTTGTGTAGTGTAACATAAAAACAAGGTTTTTTCAGTAGACCCGTTCAAATAAAGTGTTCCTTTCAAGCGGCCATCCCTTCGCCTCCGGACTACATACATCGTTCTCCACACAATCTATCTGCTGTCCATAAATGTATATTTACTCATCACGCCCCTGCTCAGTTTTAGTTTTCATAAAACTTCTACAAATAAACGCTGAGTCCGAAATAAGTCGCGAGGAATAACTTCCTCAGAGGGGGCTATATATAACGCCAAGGTTAGGGTTACCAGCTATCAAAAAATCTTGTTTGATCCCTATAATTAATTCTTATTTGATTTTAAAGGTTATGATTAGCTTTTTATCCCTCATTTGGTCTCGAAGGATTTTCATAAAGACACTTTTAAGAACAATATTTTGAAATAAAATTTTATCCATCTTCAAGCAACGCTAATCATAATTTGAACCCTATCCCTATTTTGAACTCTTTAATTTCCCTGCCCTAAATATAAGATCCAAAACAACAAAATTTAAACGAAAGAAAATGACTTTTGTATGTGAAATCTTATCTTGAGGATTATCTACGATGATGTGCAAAAGCCGGCCTTATTGTAGGATGTAGTGGAAGTTGTAGGAGTATTGTAGGAAAGGAATAAAAAATAAAAGAAATTGTTGTCAACCCTGCTGGCGCGGCGCGGGCACCTTCGACCCCACTATCGCCTTACGGCCATTAACACGTAAACTTGCATCGCCAGTGGCCTTCGATAAACAACCATATTTATAGTGCGGCCATTGCAATAAATAAACGGGAGTTTAATTGAATTCGACGTGTAGTACGATCATAATTCCCATTTCTATAAATGCGAAATTGATTTCTGTTTATTTTAGAACTTTAGATAAGTACTTCATTAGAATTATAAATAAAATTAAGATCCGAACTCATCTCTGTTTATTTATCTTGCAGTTTAGATTATACGAAATAGATATTTTGCATAAGTAAAATATCCTTTAGACATAAAATTTGCTTCATATAGAATATTAGCTTCTAGTGATTATAACAAAAACTTCTTAGTTTACTAAGAGTTTTTTTCTATAACGAAAAAATATTGCAGTAAACGAACGCACGTGATAAACTAAAATTATAAAGGGAAGAGCATTGTTCGAGTAGTAATATATTCCCAGAGGGCACGTGCTCACGCGCATCCCGGTAGAGGGGGAGCAGGGGGGGAGGGGAGACAGGTGTTGAGGGATTTAATTAAAAACAACATACGCACCGCACTCCCCCCGCCCGCCTTCCTCTTCCTTTCGGTATATTTTAGTCGGGTACTAATTATGGGGAAAGGTGATCCACCTCGGTTAAGGACTGTGTTGATAGTTAACTCTCTTTGATCAGATTTGGGTGGTACAGTCGACTGTAAGTCAACGTTGCTCTGTATGGATCTTATGCGGGCGGTGATAGAGACGAATTTGCAGTGATTTTGGGTGGATTGATGTGGATTCGCACCACTTTGGAAATTTCGTAAACTTTTACGTGGTTGTATTAAGAAAAATACACATACAAAAATAAGTAGAAGGGAAAGAAAACCAAGGCGGATTTATCCTATGATCTTTTTATTTTCAGAAAACTTAATTTTCATAGTTGCTTCTTTATACATCTTTTGTGATAACAGGTATCAATTTTCATTGCTATTATCGGATTGCTATGCAAGGCTCGGATGAAGCAAGTAGGTAGTAATTACTACTATTAGAAGGTACTCGTAGTAGTTTAGCGACTTGCTTTTCTATTTTTATAATGTTTACAATAAATCTTCACTGATATATTGAAAAGGTTTGTTTGTTTGTAGTATCTTTATTGTACTAAGGACACATAATTCATAGTAACATAAATAGGAAGGTAAATATACAATGGCGGACTTATCCCATGAAGGGATAGGGATAGGGAGGGGGGAAGGTTTTCGGAATCAAGTTCATTATTGAATGTATGTATACAGCCTGTCACCTTCATGAAAAATATCTTTAAAATTCTGTCACGAGAAAAATTACCTTTCCGATCGAATTAATATTACGACAGCTAACAAATTGCATATCTTTGATATATGGTGGGAGAGGTATCTGGGCTACATTGTGTTCTTTGTCTACTAAGATTTATAGATGTATATTTAAAATTATGTATATTAATTTAATTAGCGAGTTTACGGATAAAATTAATAAAGATTTGAATACGTAATAAAATACGTAATATATTTAATAAACACAGACAGTTTTGTTTATTCTAAGAAACTGAATTGTCCAGTAGCATATAAGTAAATATTTATTTTAGTTTGATCAGCCATAAAAAATAACTTTGTTAGCATTTTTCCAAACGTGGAGTCGACGCTGAATTTAGCTTCCTTCATCTTGCATTAAACAAGCATGAACGAATATATTTATGAGTATGTGTTGTGTATGTGACTTAAAATTCTTCCCGTAGAAACATTGAAACATAAGGTAATGAGGCGCAAGCGCACCCACCGCTTTACCTATGCAATCTAAGGAACATTCAATGAGTTCTCGTCAAAAGAACAAAAGGCCCGAAAATGTCGTAAAATTTGTCGAAAGTACAAAGGATCTGAATCATAGTGCTCTGCTATTCTGCGGGGCATGGGCCAGGGCCAGGGGGCACGTCTCGGTGAGGTCGCGCCGCGTCGGTGGTCCTCAGTCGACTACAAACAAGGCACAGCACCCATAAATTTCCATACTTACCCATCGTAAATGCATTATGAGGCCGGCGCAAGGGAAAAGAGGTGACGTATTTGGTTTACGATTATTTATTATAGATTCTAGCATAGTTAAATGTTCCCTCTAAATCTGTGGCACGCGACTAGCTTTAGTTTTGACTCCTACCGGCTTTTTATCACTGTCTTTTAAATGCTTAAAACTAAACGAGGCGGAGTTTAAAATTTGACTTGAAAAAGTGTGCCTAATTTCTGAATTTGAATTTGATTAATACAATAACACGTTTGTCGGAAACAAAAGGAAGTTTAATCTCTCTTTAACTGCTATATCTTATAATTTATCCACGATACGACAAGGTTAATTATCTAGGTCCCACTTTTTTATCCATTTGGTATCAAATGCAATAAAATTGGTACGTAATCTGAAATGAAAAATGAAAAACAAAAGAAAAAAATCTTTATTTGCCAACACACAACAACAGGAACCCAATAACAATACAGGTTTTGCAATAGGTAGATTCTTAGTATTAATGATTCAACATAATACACCCGTCTCTTCACCAACATTTGTGCTCTATGTTAATCGCTACCTCTCGTAACTCGCGCCCATTTTGTTACTGCGATTAAGACGCTAATTATTTCGTGAGATCCTTCCAGCATCTATTGTTGATCCTAATTTAGATAAGATTCCGGCATCTTTGAGATAAGAGTCTGTTTATAATATAATACGCAAGCGATGTTCCTTACCGTTTACGGACTGTTGCTGTAGTTTATACTGCAGGTTGTTAGAATACTGAGCTAGTAAAATAAATCAGTATACTAAGTATCCTTACCTCATGTAGAAAGATATTTTACTTGACAAAGTAACATATAGTGGGATACAACTTACTACTCATCAGCTTTTCGGTTTTTGTCGTAAAAGTTGATAAGTGAAAATTACTTGTTATCATTTTTTGATCGCACCATTTCTCGGTTTCCGTTTATACTCGTTCGTCCCGAATATTTAATTCGTATCTAAAAGTGATCGGAAGTAGCCATGGTCGCGTTGTTTAGACGTCTTCATGTCTTCAATTCCTCATGAGTTTGGTATACCATAGAATGATTAAAGAAAGACTTCAAGTACAGAACCGAAGCTATCTACGCAGCTGCTTAGATGCCAATAAACAAATGCACATCTCTGCCCAATTAACTGAGATGCCAATAAACGAAAAAAGGGAATGATGTTTACAAAATCCACATCCAGTGCCACCATTATGTTACAATCAATTGAAAGCAATCAATTGAATTCGCTCTTTCGCCACTAAAACACTACTCGGCAGTTAAGCCCACGCCTGACATTGGACTACTAGCTCCAGTTATTGCGGCCCACCAGCATGCTTGCCAATATATGCTGCATGTCGTAAATATGTTTCACCACGGAGGTCGTCAAATGCTCAAATCTACATTCTATATACATGCGGCGCTATCATCAAAACCCCCTCCATCTTTCTATATGACTCCTTGCTTCCAATTAAACTCCGAAACAATTATAATGAATGTGACCAGCCATCCCCATTTAGATGCCAAGTAGATCCAACACAAAAATGGTCTCCTGAGTGAGAAGTCCAATATTGTTCATATAACCTAAAGCCTACGTTGATAAACATTCAACGTTAGATAATGCTGAGCACTATCTTAATTCCAGAACAAATAAACGTAACGAAACTGAATCATGTCACACTTATCTCTTATTTAATCTGTTACACTCTTGCGCAACATTGCTGCGAATTCGAACAAAACCTTAAGGAATTTTCTCTCATTTCTTATGCCATACATTGCTACGTTTTAATGTGTGCTTCGTGTCGATACGAGACAAAACTCAGCAATGTACGTCGACGTTGGGGCCATGTGTACACGCGACTTTATGCTAAAGGCTATATTAACACATTACGCCAACGTAATGGTCATTGTGAAACATCGAATAATCTTGTCCAATGTAAACCCTTTAACACTTTCGATACGCCTGCGCAAACCTCTTGGCCCAACGATAGTTTTGTTTTTATAGACCTGCCACGTGCACAACACAATAATCGTAGCCTGTCAATTGCACCACTTTCTAAAGGTAATTCTAACAATATTATAAATGCGAAAGTGAGTTTGTTTGTTTGTTTATTTATTTGTTTGTTTGTTACCTCTTCGCGCTTTATCTACTGAACCAATCTTGCGAGCAAAAGCTTATATATAGTAGAGAGAGTATTCTATAGAGACGAATCTATGATTGTATTAAATTTCAGTTACCATTGGTAATTAAGAAAAAAAAAAAAGATTTGTTGGAACGACATCAGCCCATGACATTTCTAAAGTCCCATTCACAGTTGTGGGATGTACCTTAAATGTGTAAACCTGATAGCAGATCTACAAAATAAGAACATCAGTGTGTGGGCCAATAAAACTGCCTACTCGCGCGACACTTTCTCCGCATTTGCATTCATTGCGCAAGCGCAAGTGGGTCGTGTGCTATTGTTTGATGATAAGCCGCAGTGTGAAGCTCATTTACTGTTTGTTCGGCTGATATCTTGTATTAATGTTACTAGTATTACAACATCATAATTGGTGAAGTAGAGCAGATCGTAATTTAATTTTAATTGGCATGGTACTGCTAATATATGCGTAAGGACGAATACTTCTTCTTTGAGAATATTGAGTTTGATTATAGTCGTGACCTCCTCATGAAGTGCTCTCCGTGGATCAATCAATTAATTAGGTATTTAGGAAACTTGTTCTTCAGCTAGTAAATGAGCAGGTTTTACCGGAAAGTCTAAACAATTTTATGCGAAACTTAATGATTTCGAAGTTTGGATGGTATTACTGCTTGAAACTTCAACCGTTAGATTTCAGATGACACTTGGTACACGTATCCCCAGAAAAGGTACCTTTTGAAGCTTAAAGGAGTTACATTCAAACTCCGATTCCATTCACATGAAATGGGTTTTGATGTATCTGTGCTACATCTCGGCAGCTCAATTGCTAGCTGTGTGTGCACATTATTTGCACTAGTTTGCACGCCCGCATGGCGCAGGCGCACCCTCGGCGTCTTGCTGATTGTCTCAATGAGAAGATTTCAACAGGACGTGGGAATGGCGACCAGCACGCGAATATACATAAATTATATGCTAGTTAAACGGATAGAGATAGCAATAGATATTAAAAAGGAGGATTATCAGAAACTGCGTTTTGCGTTAGACGTATCAAATGACTTGATGGGCACCATTTTTCTAGGTGTTATCAGATCACCGCAAGGAATAGCGTAATGATAATGGGTCAAATATCTACGGAGGTATTTGGATTTTATGACAAATAAAACAGATGTTTTGTTTGGACTAGATCAATACTATGCTAGCGAGCACCATAATATGAAGAAAAGCTAAGCTATATTACTAGAATAACTATCTAATAATATATTCTATAGCCCTCGGCGCCATCCAGGGGACCCTTGTTAGCCCAATTGCCAGGAATCCAGGGCCAGCAATTCACAGAGATGCTCCGCTTTCGTGACAATAAAACGAACATTTTGTTTAATCGTGACGAGTTAGTGCGATGCTTATCAGTACGTCGGCATACTGTGAGGCCTTCTTTCTTAATGTCATGTTTTATACTAAAAATTCTTACACTAAAATAAGAGTTGCCTAAAAGTTTTATTGCATGTTTAAAAAATATCCCCTTTAATTAAACGTAGGTCTTCACCAATGTTCATTCCATTTAGATAGACCTTCTTCTTCTTCTTTTTCTCTCAGCCGAAAGACGTCCACTGCTGGACAAAGGCCACCCCCAAGGATTTCCACAACGACCGGTCCTGCGCTGCCCGCATCCATGCGCAACCCGCGACTTTCACCAGGTCGTCGGTCCACCGAGTGGGAGGCCTGCCAACACTACGTTTTCCGGTTCGTGGTCGCCACTCGAGAACTTTTCTGCCCCAACGGCTATCTGTTCTGCGAGCTATGTGCCCCACCCACTGCCACTTAAGTATGGCGATTCTGCGGATAGATAGACCTAATATTGATTAAATCACGAGTGAAGACATACAAACTTCTGTAATAAAATGAAGCCAAATAAGAAATGTTGTCAAGGAAGGCTAACCCATTCGTCGTCGAAAATATAGCACTCAAATAACCTTTCAAATAATACAATCGATACAATTAAAACGAGTCTTAGAAGGAATCTTCTCCGAAATCATAGAAACAACGATTACTCGGAATGGTCTCCAGCTTAGCTAATCAAGCGGAAACAGGTCTAGGACCAAGCGGCTCAGTAAATCCTGTGGGCCTTAGTGTAACCATTATTATATAGAACTGTTGCCGCTGCAAGGTTAAGAAGTTTGAAACAAAGGCACATACAATACAAAATCCTTTATTTGCACACAAGTAATTATGTACATATCATGTCAGTTGTCAAGGCGCTCGACTGAAAGGAGCATGTAATCGTTCTTCAAACGCTGACTGCCGCTGACCAACATGTACCTCTGAATCTGTAGATCAATCTGACTCATCTACGATCATTTTCGTCGATCGCCATCTACTTCCGGTGAAGGAAAACATCATGAGGAAACCAGCGTTTGACTGTTACGGTAGTATGGAGGTAAGGAAACTACCTAACTCCATACTACCGTAACAGTCAACCAGTGTGCTGTTTGACACCTGTTTAATCATGTCAGATTAGAAGACCGTGTCGCGGATACTTTAAAAACATAAGGACATCGCTTACCAAACTTTAGTCCGTGAAATGAAATTATTATTTTTTATTAGGTTTATAAATAGCGCTTTTAAATCGTCATATACTTGACAAGCTAGACAGTTGTCGTCGGACAGAAAATTACTTAAAGCTAAGGTTACTACCATGAGTTGCGCGTGCTCTACAATGTCGAAAGCTATACATTTTATCTGTTCGCTGGCATGCCCTCCATATCTCACAGACGGGCAGGTGCCTTCCACCGGCTCTTTGCCATGCAAAGCAGGATCTATTTATTTGTTTATTGTGCCTCTAATAGGCCCTTTCGGTAGATTACACTGCAGAGCAAAGGAATGAGGAAGAGGGATAGAAAGTTATTTGTATGATTCTGCTCCATCTGATTGCATTCGTCAATTAGTATTGATTTAAAGGACTTTAATGCTTTATGTTATGTAAATTACTGTATCGTGTGATTAATTTGGTGTTTAGCACTCTTTACAAAATGCTTGTAGTTTGTAGCTTAAATACTGAAGTTGAGACTGCCCTATTTTCATAAAAATATACTTCTTTAAAAATAAATGGTTTGTAGCTCCAGAGCGAAAATATCTAAAATAAATCATGAATTAATTTCTTATTTTGTGAACTTATGAAAGGTATGTTTTTCTTAGATATGTGTATATCAAATGTTTCTATTAAAAATAAGGTTAAGTAGCAACAAAATTGTACCTAAATCGCTGTTGTGTTGTTACTGAGTGTTCAACTTTAAAACGGTCATCGTTTTATTGTTTTCGACTAATTAATGGTACCTAAAAGTACTTTACCTAATAAATTCAGTGACGCAACGCATCAAAGCGTTGTTCAGACTTGTGGCGTCAATTTGCTTCGCTAATTGTGGCGAATTAACGCACAGACAGACAGACTTCTTTGTAGACTGATTCATTGGCTGATGTTTTGGTACCGAGTATTTCACACTCAGACCGTGTGTCAGATATCAAGGTGGTTCAGTTTTCCTCTAGTTATTCAGCTGTTTTTGTACTTGAGTACGTAATTATGACTATTTACCTCATATACCTATGTATAGTATAACCTCTGCTTACTAATACCTTCGTACGAAAGGTACGGTATTATACAAAGGTATATTACATGCATAGGGGTATCTGACTGTCCTCTTAATAAATAAACTAATACACAAGTGCATGTAAATCCAATCAAGTCTTATATAGTTTATTTTCATGATAATTAATTAAATTTAAGTAGTTTTCATTCATTGTTAAGAACATTTTTCTTATCGGTGGAGTTTTCTGTATGTCTTGCTATTTGCAGCCATCCTTCTGACCTCCTTGTAGGACACAACTTAATCCTAACCTAACTAATATTATAAATGCGAAAGTGAGTTTGTTTGTTGGTTTGTTTGTTACCTCTTCACGCTTTATCTACTGAACCAATCTTCCTGAAATTTCGCATACACATAGCTGGAAGTACGGAGAAGGACATAGGGTACCTTTTATCCCGGGAAAAAGCACAGTTCACGTGGGAAATTTATGCGGGCGAAGCCGCGGGCAAAAGCTAGTTTGGTCTATATAAGTAAGCCCTTCTTGGCTTTCCTCTTCCTCTTCTAGCTCCTATTTTCCCTTCTATTAGGGTTTCAATAAAATCAACAGGTCGTACGTACAAAATGGCCGAACATCTTTCCACGTCTCAAACTCTTGATTTTGACATTCTCCGACTTTGACATTTTCCGACTTTGACATTAAACGGTGTATCGAATTTATCAATAATTGATAGTGTTTTATACAATTCGTACATAATTTTTCTCTCAACAATGATCATTTTGATATATGTACGTAGTACATTTTTAAGTTACGGTCACGCTCGCTAATATTCTCGCCTTATGCAATAAACAAAACATCATCAGAGTTAATGCAACGCTGAATAAACCGATTTGCATTGTGCATCAATGGGCAGTGCTCGCACAATAATTGATGACGTATCGAGAGGCGTCGGCGCGTGCGCATTCCTTAGAACAATGAGCTGATGAGGTTCGATGATCGCTCGTTCAACTACGATTGTTCCTATGCAATTATTTATTCTTATTTAATTTCCAGCAAATTGTAATTGTAAATATAAATAATTTTGAAACGTCAAGACCAGCCTCTTAAAATCGTATATCGCTGGTTGACTGTCTTTCGGCATTTCTTCTCAGCAGTGGTCGTTCCGAAATGTTGGTAGTTTGTAGCTTTGAGACATCATATATTATGATTAAATAATTAGTTTTCGACGTGAAAAGGAGCCTTCTTTGAAGGCCCAGTTTCCAAGTTTCAATAACGAATTTTTGATTTTGAAGAGTTCCCTTCATGGGACAAGTCCACCACTGTATATTTTTATTTTTGTTACTTTTATCTAGCACAATATAGATATTACAAACACAGACCAAAGAGAAATCTAGGAAGCGTCGGAGTGACTTTAGAAATTTGAAAAGAAATGGTGCACAAATGGGAATCACATAACGCTGTTTGACTTGTTGAATTTTGATTCATGGTTCACTCACTAGCGTAAGCTCTACATTTTTCTGTAAGACTTTTCTATGACATTTCATTTCATAAGTAGCAGTAATATGGCAATATTAGCTACAATATCTTAAACAGCATTGGTTCCGGTGAGAGAGGGTCAATAAGTGCCGCCTCTACTGATTCGATATGCATTCTGAGCTGCACATGTTTTCGTGTGTACACTTAGCTAAGAATAACTTGGTATTGTACTTTGTCTTACTTTTTTTATATTGTTAAACTTGCCTTGGAGGATCAAATCTTGTAAGCTAAATTAAAACTACTTTCCCTTGTCCGGAGTAAAATTTTTACATGTGTCTTTAAATTCAATACAACATACAAATGCTTATTTCCTCGCAACTTACCTGTGGCCCTACTAGTATCCTCGGTAGAAGATATACACGGACTTCAACTTACAATCCTTACAGATCTGTCTGGCTTCGTCTACGTTCATCTCATCACATCATACACGTTCGCCGGTTATAGATATTTACTCCTAACATCGCCCTTTTATGGAAATGTCCCTCCCAAGAACCTATGCTTTATTATACAATACCTTTCACCTTTAAAAATAATAGGTGTAGAATTTATAAACCTGTAAAAACATTGTAGAAATTCACCCCGACTGTCCCATTTCCGCGCGAGTGCCATCCGTTCCGTATCGGTCACGGCGCACCCTTCTCCGAACAGTGTGGAAATGCCTTTATAACGCTATTATACAGCTTCGGTGCGCCTTTGTATTCCAAGGAAACATTGTAGGGCATGCCGAATCGTACGGACATACATATCCGTGGTTATTAGGGTTATATTACACGGATATAGAGCTGTATTTGTGTATTACTCGGATTGTGTGAGCTTCTATGCTGTAAGATTGTACTTAATATCTTTTCATAAAAAATAAGAACTTTATTTATTTTTAAGTCTATTGTATCTATTGAAAATACAAAACTGGGTTCAGTATTGATTGAAGTATTAAAAGGAAAACCCAAAGAACGCTAGGAGAACATTGTAAAAGAGGCTGGCTGGTTGTAAGCAAGGGATACCAAAGTTAGATAAAGATGAAGTGAAATAGGAAAGACTAGATTTGTCAGGTATAAGAATAATAATGGCTGAAGATGATGATTCCATCCATCTTTTATCATCGCTTTGACATATTAGCGTAGCGACCAATAATAAAAGGATCAACAGAATCAAACTTGAGCTTTCTACGAGGCTGCTAAAATAAAAAAGACAAGAAGTGTAACTATAATAAACTCCAGCGCACGTGTCCCAGGCAGTTCGCAAGAGTTTCGCAATAAAAAAAAACTAAAAACAAACAGGTGTCTGGCTGTCCGCCATCGGTGACTCACCTGCAGCGCTGGTTCCCAATTCTGTCTGTGTATCCGGTCATTTAATAATAAGAGGAAATATCGATGAGACATGATAAGTATCGTTTTTGGCGCTTGATGTTTCGACGCTATTGCATTCATAGCGGATACTTACGTCATAGACCTCGTTGCATGTTTGGGTTGATTGTCAGCATAGTAGAATTTTTTGATGATATTGATTTACGCAGTACAAGTATACAGAAGAATTTTGTACAATTTATACATACCCAGATCAACAAAGCTACTCTTCGGTTATAGCTCATAAATCATATCATCAATCATAAATCATATCATCAATCAATTTATGATTTTAATTGAAGCCACCTGCTGTCTATTAAATGACAATGTTTGTTGCTCTCACGCAATGGGCGAGTGAACTGCTTAGAACTTTCACACTTCGACAAATATCTGCTTGTTTATTGATACAATACAGCATCAAGTCTAATAAATCGCCTTAGTTGCAACTAGTCATAACCTGAGTCAGTGATATAGAAATCCGGCGTGCGCGGGGACTGAACCCGGGTATTTCTGTCGCGGTTCTTGGCATTGCGCCAGCGTCGCCTGTTGTTGACCTGTTTCCGTTGGTCGTGATAGCTTGTGCTATCCTGTGGCTCTCCAACGGTAGTCTTACGTGCAACGTTTGCACAAATAGATGATCGAACTTTGTAATCTGCAGCTGTGGCACTTTGGTGAAATGTGTCTCTTTCGGAATCTTTTCAATGATTCCTTAGGTTATGTTCAGTTAAGGCTCTTCAATGTGTTACTTTCATCTATGCTATTATTCTACCTTGTTATTAGTCAATAAGGTATAGTACTAAGTTTAATCTTTGGGTTTCAATATCCTCTTGTTTACGATCTTACAGTAACAGTCCTATAGTATCAATGCATGTCAGTGTTGGTAATTAAAATCTATAATGTTGCTTCTATTAGTTTGCATATATCTATAAAATTTAACAAAAAACGCATTAGAATAAATAATGAAATCTAATCAATGTGATACTAGCGTTTTAACCGATCAAACATGCAGTCGGGATGACTGGCGAAAACCAGGCAAGCCTCACAAAAGGGCCGCGTGCGCAGGTTGAGGGATCATGTGGACGAGGAGGAATGCCGGGAATTTGGTTAGAGCACAGCATCTAAGATGCGGCCTTGATAAATCAAGATAAGATCTTGATAAGCCTATCTTCTCTATGCCCGATTGTACATCTTTATTTTGTACCTAATCGCTGACAATAAATTCTGCCTTAATTAAACTAACTCCTACTCAGTATAAATCTTATTTCTAACGAACTAGCTAATTTATTTTTGCATTTTCACTTTTTCGGACAAAGAGATTGGTAGTTTATTTTTCAATTGAACGTCTTTCTAGTAAAGTCACAAGTTATCTGAAAGTTGTAAAGTGCAAGATTATCACAACATGTGTGTCAATGAAGTGCCGACCGAATATGGGATCGTGTTGATCGAGTACTATGGCAAGGTTCTCTGTTTGTTCATGTGCAGTCGACTTCAAATTAAGTTTTCATGGATATCTATGCAGTGGTAATAGATTACAATTTGCAATGATTTTTGGTAGGTTAATATGCTGGTGACTGTACACGCAACTTGACGCCGATTGATAGGCTGCGTCCGAAGCTGTCTTCGAAAATAGTAGAAACGCTTATAAGTTGGTGACCAACATAGGTGTCAGAATTTTTAACTCGCTATCAGATAGCAATCAACTGTAAAAACATGCGTTTTAACTTTCCCAGTAACCTTTCAATTACAACTTTCCAAAGTCACCAAAACTGCGATATGTTACAAACTTGGGAAGTTTTCGATCTAGGTTGTTATTCAAGAGAACAAACGCCTGAAAGTTTGGCTTGAATAATCTAATCCGATACTAATTCTAATAGAGTACCTATTTTTTTAATATCAAATATTTTGATTAATTTTAGTAGTTAAAAGATTAAAGATAAGTCTAATCGATGCTATCTTTGATCTTCCGTAACATTAGTCGGATCATGTTCATTACTTGAGTACTTAACGCTACATCAATTATCACATCTGTCGAGCTTACAGAATTAAGCTGTTTATCTCTAATAAAGCTCCGAGGTGAGCTTAAAATAAGCCCCTCTTCCGGTACGACTAGCGTCGTCAACATCCGACCACAGGTTATAAAGGCACTCGTCCATTGTTATCTACGCCATGTATTGCTTGAATGATTGTAGTAGTAAGTTATTATGTTGATAATTTTGATCTTTCTCCTTATTTCTCTATTGGTTTTATCATATTCATGTATGCAGTCAATAAACCCAAATTCATTAGAAAGTTGTTGCTCTTTTATTTGCAATAACTGCAATAGGCTCAAAATTTAGTTCTACATAAGCTTGTTTGTTTGTAATATCTTTATTGTACTACTAAGGATACATAGTTAAAAGTAACGAAAATAAAAAGGTAAATATACAGTGGCGAACTTATCCTATGAAGGAATCTCTTCCAGTCAACCAGCGATAGATTAAAGCTATAAGCACCTACAATTTGACATACATTCTATTCTTCTTAGGGAATACATTCTCTTGTAATTTTGAAAATTACACATCCTTTTCTAATTTAGCTATAGCAGCCTTAGCTGTGTTGTGTCGTCGCACGCTTCACGCACTTTCTTGCAACATCCTGAAGCCATTTACGGAAGGAAACCATTTTAGCGTTGGCAAATGTAAACTAGCGTTGATTTAGCATCTGTGAACTGTTCAGCGAACCATTTACGTTCATATTTATCGTTTCATGTATTATTATTGAGGTATAATAAGTTGTGTTTATTTTTATTGTTGTTTTGTTTAAGTTTACCGTTTTCTTCTCTTTTCTTTTAGGTATTGCAAAAACTTTAGGTTTCTGCTGTGTAAGGAAAGTAAAATATTTCAATGAGCATTGGATATCTCCTTTTATAATAACGTTTGTCTGGAAGTATCACCAAACTTACATACAGTTTAAGATAAATCCACTAATGTTATACTTTCTTTGTTCTAGGGTGTTGGTGGGAGCTCCAGAAGATGAGCCGTACCACGCGGAGGGTGTGACGCGGCCCGGCGCGGTGTACCGCTGCAACACCGCGCCCCGGGGCTACTCCAACCCGCGGGGGCTCTCCGAGTGCTCGCTCATGGACTTCGACAAGATCCGAGGTGAGTGTAGAACCTTCTTCTTGGTCTAATACGTTTGTCTTCAGAAGATGAGCAATGCTACGCCGCCCGCGCATTGCAACGCTGTGATGGTGTCCCTGAACCACATCTAACTTCTTCTTCTTTATGTGCCTATTCATCATTGAATGTTAGCAGTCAGCTCCTTAAATTTAGCCTTGTTCAAAGCCAGTCTTAACAGTTGACGCGAGAACTTATTTATTATTCAGTGTGTATTCAGCGCTTGAAGAAATAGCATATTTTGCTAAAATATTCAAGTAAATAAATGGTCAATAAGTGCTTTGGAATTTATGTCAATCGTGGCATAAATTTGCAAATCGTTGACTTTGCGGTATTTTGTTGTTGTATAAATCAATCATATAAAGGTAAAATCATAACACACAAGTACATTGTTTTGGCAAAATCATAAAAGCTGTTGAAGTAGATAAGTTGTTATTGAAATAAGTTTTTATTTCGCTGCATTGAAAGTGTTGCAACAAATAACTCTACTTTTATTACTTCTAAATAACTTCCAATTGATTTTCAATTGAAATCAATATAACTAATTGGCAATAGTTCGTCTTTATCAGAAGTAAACATCAAAAGTAAATAGATAGTATATCATCGACTGTCAGTCTGTCTGAGATGGCAAATCATGACTTGAACATGTCCGTAACAGTCGAGACAGGGAAGATGTAATTGAAATGACTTAGCTATGAAGTATTGAATCTAGTCTATTTTCAATCAGGGTTGCAGATGGTCGAAAGTGCACTTGAATTTGTCTTTGAACTTATAATATGTATGAAGCTTTACAAACTCTATAAATGTAAATTACCTTCTAAAATGAATGATGTAGCAAAATCACAAAATACAAATTAAGCTGCTGTATTTTATCGATGCTCAATAAAAAGAAATGTCAACAAGCTAATTATTAAACAAGCTAATTATTAGAAATAAAAAACACGACTGACGAGTTTTTACTCAAGAAGTACATACAAACATATAAGTTATATACATTTTTGAAATCGCCTTTTAAAGCCCTTCAATTTGATACCCCACTCGATAAGATTGATCAAATTTTATTTTTTTGGTCTGCTATTTATCGCATATATAATCCGCCATTTTGTTTTTATGGTGACGTCATATAGCCTATGTTACTCGGAGGAATGCAAGGAATCTAAAAATACCTTTCACATCAAAATCGATTAAGCCGTTCAGGCCTTATGGTGGAATAAAGAAACTTACATACATACATACTTACATACATACATGAACCCTGAAAACATAACACTCCTTTTTTGGTCAGTCGTGTAAAAATAATAACACATAGCCTATGTCACTCAGAGGAATACAAGGAATCTAAAAATACATCTCACATCAAAATCTGTTCAGCCGTTTAGGACTTATGGCGGAATAAAGAAACATGTAAGTTTCTTTATACATAACATACTTACATACATGAACCCTAAAAAATTAACACTCCTTTTTTGGTCAGTCGTGTAAAAATTAAATTCTACCTCATAAGGTATCAGGTAAGGTATAAGGTAAGGTTTTTTGTAAATCTGAGTGTGAGGTTATTCACTCAATCGAATCGAATTTTAGATCCTTTGCGGCTATGTCAATAGGGGCGGCAAAATAGCGCTTTTATGCCCCTCCTGGTTCCTATAAATTGTTCTGATTTTAGTAAAATGTACTAAAATATTTATTATATCTTTCCATTTTGGTAGCAACCCTATTTTCATCGGGACAAATCTGGAATGTTATGACTACAGATACCATTTAAGAGTTAGTCTAGAATCTAGTCTGTTTATCTATATTTCCTTCTGACATCTATACATTTAATGAAATTCATTGATTTGAATCTGTTACCGGGTTACATGACTCTACATAACATAAAATTTTACATATTTATGAATAGCTACTGTGCTGCCCGGAAATGATCAAAGATGAATCCGTGAAAATTTCGGTATAAAACGTATTCTATGTGCTATTGTGTATTTACTCCATCTGTGTACCAAGTTTCATCGAAATCCGTCCAGTAAAATTCATTTTCCCAAACATCTAAATATCCTTCAATGTTAACAAAATAAACAAACATTATTATTGCATTGGCAAGATGTATTATATGAATGAAGATCATAAATATGTGGGAAATCTTTTAACTTACCCTACCATACCCGTTCCCCTAAAAGATTTTACCGGTCGTTTAATATTCAGACATGCCCTTTATTGTAATCTCAAGATAAATAACCAACCACAGTCTAAAAAAGCATCTTACAACGTCTTACAAGCCTCGCATGACGTTTGCAACAATGCATACGGGACACACAGACAGAACACGGGTAATTCTGTGTAATGCCCATGCGTCGTGTTCGCGTCTCGGCTACTGCGCTGCGCACGCGTCTGATTTAGTGCCGCGTCGCTACCGCTACCGCTGAAGCTCTGAGCTTCGGCCTTACTGAAGCGGAGACATTCGCCGAAACATCAAAAAACTAAAACTAAAGACCTACTACGTACAAAAAATAAAATATAAACAAAAAATATAAAAACTATAAGATCTTCATTCTTAACAATTTCATGAATCCAAATCAAAATTCATGAAATCATGACGAACCAATTCATTTTAAAATTTCATTCAGATATACTTCTTAGCTCATTTTAGCCGTGATATATTTGCAAAAAAATATGCATTAAACTGCCGATTCATACTTAGGTATGCGAAGTACATTTATTTTTAGGGTGTAATGAGAAAATCGAAGTCAATTAATCAGTCAACAAAAATACTAAAATGAATTTAGTGTCTAATTTCTAAAAACCAATTAATTAAGAACTAACTAATTTAAAAATCAACTAAACTAAAATGTCCCGCAGATAATTTCTAAATATATTTAAATTTTCAATATTGTCCGTTTTATTAGAAACTAGCTTTCGCCCGCGGCTTCGCCCGCGTGAATTTCCCACGGGAACAGTGCTTTTTCCCGAGATAAAAGGTATCCTATGTCCTTCTCCGTATTTCTAACTATGTGTATGCGAACTTTCAGGAAGATTGGTTCAGTAGATGAAGCGTGAAGAGGTAACAAACAAACTCACTTTCACATTTAAAATATTAGTTAGGATAGGATTTTCTTTCAGTCAGTCGACCCAACCAGTCTGTAAGACCAGTGCCTTACCTCCCGCCCAAGGCTTTGTCCCGAGCCTCCAGACGAATGTGCGCAGGCGCAGTGCTTTTATGTCAAATAAAATAATGGCCCCTTCTTTGTCATTCGCTTATGGACCACTTGCAGCGGTGATAAATTGTTTCTTATGACGCTTTATGTCCTGTATTTGTAATGCTCTGGTAAACTGCTGCCGTAGAAGGTAGAGTAGCATTTCCTCGAGTAATTGAACATTGCTCTTAGCAAAATGGTAGATGTGCCTTTAGCAAATTGGAAAGTTTGACGTTAAGCAACAACTTTTCATCTTAATTGTTTTGGTATCTAATTATTTAACCTGACTTCTAACCTGTTTTTATTATAGTTACTTATCTTATCTTTAGTAGGTACTTACGTAAATAGAGTTGATCTGTCGGATTTGACAATGTTTTGAACAATCCTGTTACTTTTTTGAAGGTTATATTTAAACCACCAGGTTTAATTTTGCAAGTTAAAAATACAGAATTAACTATAAATGAGCAGTATACGACCTGAAAATAAAAGATAACACTTAAAAAATGTGTTGGTTGGAAGCTGTCAGTTAATTTATATACCTTTATCCCAATCTTTTCTCATTTCCCCCAAATATTCGGGAGCCGAAAGCCCATTGACGCGATCCGATCGGATTCCTGCCGAATTCACTCGCGGCATGCCCCTGTATCTGTATGCAGTTGCACAATGCAGTTAATTTTATGCAGCAGATGCAACTGACACCGCACTTTATGACGCCGCGGGGTGTTTTTTAAGATTGCACGATTGAAGTGAATTGAGGTTACGTAGGATACATCAGATATAATGAAGCAATGATTTTAAAAAACAATAAATTGATTTATTTATTTTTTATTTAATTCAATTTACATTTTGAAGGCCCAGATTTATGAACTCTTTTTGATTTATTCGATCCATACAACATTTTTAAAGGTTATTTTTAAAATATGAATAACTCGTATGGACAAGTTTAGTACATAATACTCAGGTGTCCTCAGAGGACATAATGAAAAACATTCAATTTTCCGATTGATCATTTGTGTAAGAAATAGAGGTTTCTTTCAAATAATGATTTATTTCCTGGGCGGATTACTATATAATAAATTAACTATAAATTATGTGAATTAATAGTTACAGTTAGGTGAAATAAATTAATAAGTTCCGAGCCCATTTCTCACGATGTTTCGATTTAAATAACATACGAGATGAATTAATTGATTGTATATTAGTGGTGCGTAGGCGCCTTGATAGTCGTTATTAAGGTTAAGGCGTGCTACCGGTGTAGATACACAAAATGATCAGTGGGACGCGATATTTTAGGGCCTAATTAACAATCTTGTTTAACTGGTCAAAGTCAGACACAATAAAAAAACAATCCATTAGTTTTTTTTTAATTTTCAATATGGGGTCACTTGACGTCAATTATTATAAAGCTAAGTCTAAGTAAAAGAACGTTATGGAGAGCGATAGAAGCATACAGAAGAAAATATGAAGGAAAAGTCGAATCTGACTGCAGAGTGATGGATGAGCGAAGGAGGCAATTTTTTTTTGAAGAATTTTAATTATTGTTTGTTTGTTTGTAATATCTTTATTATACGAGTAAAAATACATAACAATGACTTAAAATAGAAAAGTAAATGCACAATGGCGGACTTATCCCGTGTAGTGATCTCTTCCATTAAATTCGATTCTTCTCTGTCTCTCTCTCTCTCTCAGCCAAAAGACGTCTACTGCTTAATTCTCTTCAATTATTTGTCGTAATGAATAGCTGTGGCAGGAAGAAGAACGTTCATAGAAAATACTCGATCGATAAAACAAAGTTTTCGATTAAGTTGACTACCGTCCAAAGCGCAAGGGGATTCAAGGGATTCAGTACATTTGGCCTAACCATAGTTTTAATAGTAACTATTTTGTAACTGCACCCGGCAGCAAGCGACACCCGGCAGCAAGATGGGTCGACGATGTAAAGAATGTTGCTGGCAAGAACTGGACACGGCCTAGGATAGGAAAGATTGACAAAAGGAGGCTTATACCCAGCAGTGGCTCATGAATTTGGTCATGAAAGGCTGACGATGATGATGATTTTGTAACTGCAGAAAATTAGATGATACAATTGCATCCAAAATCCAAAACATTTTAAAGATGCCTTCTAAAATGAAATGTTTTTTGTTACTGTCGAATAGTAATTAATATGATAATTAATTATTATTGATTTATATCTATTGAGCAGATCATTATGTGCCCAGCTTCACTTACGTTTTCTACATTATAATGAGACCAATTTGCAACTGATAAAGTCGCAGCTCGCAGCCACTTTACATTTACTGCCATTTTCTCATTAACGAGTGTAATAATTAATAATTTAATTAAGATTTTGTGCTAAAGATAAAATGAAAACTTGCTAGCTGCTAGAAAGGTAATGAAATCATCTATTTATAACAGCAATACATAGGTGGTTATAGTTAGGATTAATATATTTAAGACACTATAGCGATCAGCTGTGTGATTTAATAACTTTCTACCATTAACCGTAGCTTCAAGTTTTTTTCGGCATTTTAACTAATACTTGCTTAAATGGACGCTTTACGAGTACATACCTTTGTATGAAGAAATATGATTATTTTGAAATATCATGTTACCCCTTCCACTTAGATCCATTATTTTGATCCACGTAGATTCGAGGATACATTTTTCCTTGTGGACACAATATTTGTTTCTGTTTAGCGTTAGAAATAGTTAGAATAGGTCATGACTACATGTATGATCAAATCTACCACAATAAACCCGTGTTTCAAAACACCGGCGCCCGTTTACCAGCTATATATATCTGCGCGTGGGAACAGGCGGACAGACGCACTGACGATCTGAGATTTAAATAAAACGCGTGAGTAACACACGTTTTTGGCCGCCCTAATTTTTTGACTTCCCAGTGGTCAATGGGACGTGATCTTGATTTTATGATTTTTTTTTTACGCAAGTTAAGTAACTTGCGTTACGTAATACTACGTAGTACTTATATTAATTCTGTGGTCGCTCTCCTAAAGCTCTTTAGATTTTGGTTGCTGAGTGATACCGAATATTTTAATTTTATTATTACTCAATTTCGCCTGATTTTCATAGCAGATGAGGAGATTTTGGTGGAATTTGGTGCATAAATTACTTTTTGTGATATAATACAGCAGTCTGCATTTTTTTACGTTAACGGCCTCCATTAATTTTTTTTTACACGACTGACCAAAAAAAGAGTGTTATGTTTTCAGGATTCATGTATGTATGTATGTAACCGTGGTATGTAAGTAAGTTTCTTTATTCCACCATTTGATATGAGAGGTATTGTTAGATTCCTTGCATTCCTTCGAGTGACATAGACTATGTAAGTTGTCAGTCCTGTTTTTTTTATTTTTACTTAGCTTGTTTACTAAAACATTATTGTGGGAAATTTTGCCTTAGTTCCCAATTTGTTAGCAGATGCGTTCTCGCTAATATATTAATCACTCATGGTTTGTCTGCCCCGAATACTTGATCTCTCTAACGAACCTCAAAATCAATGTAAGTATGTATCTGGATCACTCTCTCCTGAACTCTAACCCGTTAATCGCTTTCGTCTAGTTAATAGCAATTAGTTAACGTTATGAAACCGTAGTTATTGGGACACGTAGGCTGTGTCCACGCGTGGGCGTGGGCTGTGGGCAACTTCGGTTTCGATTCGATACTCGCATCGTGGGACTCTATGAATGAGATTATGAATTATTCATTAATAAATTATGCAAAACGTTAAAAAATAAATAATTACTCACGGATATAATTAACGAATAGACAGAAGTATCTATACAAATATGAATTTGATAATGTAGTAGAATGAATTTAATTTATTCAAGAATGTGATGGAGACACTTGAGTAAATAATTTTAGACTTGTATAGGAAAATTCTAGACATCGTCGTGTATATGTAATTTATTTATTTATTAGATATTATGTGCTAAATTAAATTGTTAAGGAACTGAAGTTATTGTGACAGCTATTTGTGTTTTATTTACTACCTCATAATTTACACCTCTTACGATATACGTCTTAGAAGTAGCTTCATTTATATGGTAAGAGGTGTAGGATATTGCGTATCATTTCCCCTTTTCTTACCCAAATTTATCTAATTTAGGAGAAAAAAACGGAAAAAAAATTATGGAGCAGTAGGCAGTAGTGACGTACAAATAAAATATTTGATTGATTGATCATTTCAACTCCAGTCATTTGTAACTACATAACTGGATTTGAAAGTCATGTGGTTACAAACTACTCGTACTGACAACAACTAAGTATTTACAGGATTTAGGCTCACCATTGCATTTTCTGCAGTCATTATCACTGTCTATCAGTAACGCATAGAAATATCCATACATCACCATAAAACGCGTAACAAGCGGCTGATAAGGCGCCTGATAAGAAGCGCCTGATAACAGTCTGCTGCGATTGTTTACGGTAGCCCCCGATTACAATGGGCCTTGTGAAATGCTGCTTGTAGAGCGGGAGAAGTGTCGATAAAAATAAATATCGATAGTCGGTACTTTTTCATTTAATTTTTTAGACCACTTTTGTTAGACTTTTAAGACTGTGTTTATTACACGGTGAATTGAATATTGTGGCGTTTATTTTAAACTAGATAGAAATATATTTATTTTAACTTTATTAGCAGATTTAACTTGTAATTTCAAAAAGGTACGATTGATAACTAGGGCTAAGTTAATTTAATTGCAAAGATTTTATTTCATCAAATACTTTTACAAGACCGAAGCAAAATTTAATTTAGTTAAAAAAAATGTTGGTATCTATTTTTTATTTCCATTAAATTAATGTTATAATCAAATATCACTTCTACCGTATAGTTTTTATCGATATGGTAAAAAAGTTCCCTCCCTATCTATTTGCACCTGCCGCCGCCTCTGAACCTCTTATCGAACTGAGCTTATCGGCTGATGAAAGGGAATGCACTCCCCGTCCCGCCGTGACCTGTGAAATATTTGGTAATTATTGTCATTTATCTCGAGTTATCGTGCTAATTTCGACACATGTTCAGCTTTTTTACGAACATGACTGACTTAATAGGAGTGTTGTGTTTTGAGGGTTTAATTATAATCATAAACAGGGTTCATTATGAATGTATGGGGTTAATTTTATTCCACCATAATCTGACTCTTTTCAATGCCTTGAGAGTAAATAGGCTGTAGGAGGTATCCTAAGGTTCCTTACGATGTGTTGGGTAGAATAACCTCATCTAGAACTGCAGTCGTATAAGTTTTTAGCATAGTTAATAAAATCCATCTACATTTTATACAAACTAATCACTTTCCAAATGAGGTTTTTATCGATTACCTACTAACGATTATATTACGAAAATAAAAAACACGACTGACAGATTTACACGCTATAGCATTCGGGGTAATGCGAGAATCTAAAAATACCTCTCTCATCAAAAATCAGAAAGGAATCGCACTCCATCCGTGACCTGTGAAATATTTGTAATTATTGTCATTTATCTCGAGTTTATCGCGCTAATTTCGGACACATGTTCAGCTTTTTTTAATTACGACTGACCTAAAAGAGTGTTGTTGTGTTTGAAAAGTTTAATTGTAATCATAATCAGGGTTTCATTGAATATGGGGATATCTTTATTCCACCGCATGTTTCTTAATGCCTTGAGAGATATAGCTGTGGGAGGTATCCTAAGGTTCCTTACGATGTGTTGGGTAGCATAACCTACGACTAGAGCTGCAGTCATATAAGTTGTTAGCATTGTTAATAAAATCCAAGCTACATTTTATACAAACTAACATAACTTTCCAAATGAGGTTTTCATCTAGCTACTTACGATTATATTACGACTATGAATTTCTAAGATTTACTCATAAAGGACGGTTAGTTTCGTATAACTCGGAGATAGGTATTTCTACAGCGATAAATATCATCAAAGGTCAGTAAAGATAATCTTTACAAACAGCCAAATGCAAAATTATCTACTTAACCGTGAAATGCCATGCCTTTAAACGAGCATGCAATGAACCTTACGTTTCGTTTACGTGGACTTAGTATAGCGGACAGTGGAATTTCATTCGGCTAGAAAAAGACAGGAGCTAAAATAAAGCCTCTATTTAGTAAGTGGCTTGCCACTCGGATTTGCGTTGGTACTAGTCTTCAATGGTTTGGGATATTTCAAGTTGCATCTATTTTTTTCTGTTCTCATAGACATACCAAATAAAGACATACATACCAAAGTAGTTAATCACGCTCTAAAATAAGGTTTCAATGAATATAATTTAAGCAGTGCTACCTAAAATAAACTCCTAACTCGTCTATTTGTTGTCAACATTTGTCTTCTTTTAACATTATTTCCACGTATTTCAAAAAGTATTTGCCTTAATAATATCATTGGCCCTTCTGTTAACTAATGTCTATATAATAATTTTGTCAGATTTATCTACGTTTAATTTGATTAGCTGTATAAGACCGAATCCTTCTTAGCGATGCGCTTTCTTTCTTTCGATTCCGGCCAACAAGACGCGTGAGTCCGTATTAAAAAATCATTATGACTATTTCTCGCGTTAGTTTTAATCAAATTAAAGTAGATTCACGAAGTCCATGTAATCTCCGACACGTGTTACTGTAACAACACAAACCCGTACCCGTGGCAGACCGTGGTCCGTGTAGAATCGCCGATACATCGTACTCGGATGGACAAATTCGTGCGCTATCGCCGCATCTGGCGCAGGCGCAGCCAAATGGAGCGAGCGGGGCCCACGCGCGGCCCTGTGCCTAATGCGGCCCTGGTGGGACGGATTTCAATGCGCCATTTTAGGGTTAATCGTTGTTAATACTATATTTAAGCTTTAGATCGATTGCATTTTCAACTTTTGATAAATTCGTAAGTTGAAATTTTCTTTTTTTTTGTAATAAGAAGGTACAGTCATATAACTGCACCTTGTACCTTCAATTTTAAACCAGACCCCTGCCTCAGCGAACACCTGACCCGCTAATCTCAGCGAATCCTATCTCTGGGGGGGTCATCCTATATCTTAAAGGGGTCATTGAACTGGCATTAACGTACATATATTTTGACCTTTACTAAATTTTCTTTCATTTCTTTAGCTACATTGACATTATATCTGTTGTAGATCAAAATACGGTACATATTTTTTATAGTAGCTTGCGCACGCGTCTAAATTCTTTTACTACTAATCTTAATGTCATGAGGCTGGTCTTGATCAGGCAGGTCTATTTTCCTCAACTTATAAAATAACATCTTATGCATCTGATGACCTGGCATAAGAATTTCCAATAAAAATCGTATTTAGATAAAGTTGTATATACCAATGCAACAATGAAACGTGTTCAAGAACAAGAAGATTTCCGAGATTAAGGAACACAGACGAACGCACAGCAGCCATTATTAAAAACATTGTAGTTTCATTCTAAAAAAAACACAGTCGTCACGTAATCAATGTCGGATCCGAACTAGTGTCGCGCCCACAACCCGCCTACAGTAGTAAAATTCGGGCCCACGTAAAATTGGTTACTACATGGGAAATTAATTAACTTTACAGATACCAGTTAGCAAATTAAATTAAATAATGCCTTTAAGGTTTGGGCAAAAAGACAATTGGTTGTTAAATGATCTTAGTACCTAAGTAAGAACTTAAAAAATAATTTTAATTTGAAAAAACTTTTGAACTTTATTAGTTACTATGCGTGGGTTTAATAAAGTAATGAAAAAGTTTAGTGATATTGCTCAACAAAGCGGGATAAAATATTTAATTTGTTTTTTAGCATTTTATGACGTTTTTTTTGGAGAAATTAATTGTTGAAGTTATGTTGTAGCGGTCACTATATTAAAACCGAATGAGCATTTAAATAAAATTAATTATTGATATTGTCTTTTTTAAAATTATGTTCAATAATCATCAATATTCATCGAAAAAAAGTTAGTACAGAAGCTAAAAGGGGTAAAAGGTCATAAAAAAGGTTTAGATAGAAAATCTGAAAACAGTAGTTGTAAAGAGAAGTCATGTCGAAGATATCATCATTTTCTTTAGACTACATTTAGCTCTTGCTTGCTGTCCAATGCTGAACATAGGCCAGGCCTCTTTTCGGTGGTAGTTTTCGGAGATGTAGAGGCATGAAATCAAACCGATAAGATCAATGTTAAATTGATTTAAATGAATGATTAAATGGGTTGGGTTTATTTACCTACCTCATATACCTCTACTCGTAGCCCAACAGGTGTGCACAAGTTGGGCAACTCAGCCATTAGCATTTTATAAAGGTTGTGTTTGCTGCGCGTGGGGCACATTTTGTGAATTGGGCAATGTCCGGGCACGCAGCCAGGGCCCATGTCTGGTACAGCTCTAACGGCCAAATATGGTGGATTGATCGGACCACTGGTAAAGAAAAAATATAAAGCTTAAAAATTGTCCCGACCCGCGGAAAAGTACCTGGACGCTCTTTCAGCAGCAGCTTCCAAAGTCCGGATAGTCATGATGGACGCCAATCTTCGATGAGAAGCGGCACATATAACAAGAAGAAGCAAAAATTGTACTTAGATTAACCAGTAGAACTTATCAATCTCGTGGCCCACGAGCTTTAAACGATAGCATGACTGATATCTTTGTTAAAAGTTAGTCAAAACTAGCAGTAATAATTTCATCGTTTTCAAAATAACCACTACTATAATGCACCACTATATAATAATAGTACCTACTTAGCATCTGAGTGTACACCTGCATCTGAGGTAGATCTGTACACAAAATCCAAAAATAAGTATAATGCACCACTAATTCATCATACTATGGGCCGGAGATACCCCTGGAGTGTGCATTTTATAGAAAGAAAGTAAGCTGAAAGATAAAATGGACATTACCTTCATCAAGCGACAGCAAAACAATACTACGGTTGTGTGTCTGATGAAAACAAATACAGAAACGAGTACAATACCCAAATCTTGACGAAATCTTGACGGAGCAGACTCGGGTCCCGCGCTGATCAAATCGCTATGTTGTCTTTCATTGTTTAGGAGAATGCAATGCACGGCTTCCTGTTGTCTTAGCGGTGATTATAAAAGAGGTTCAATAGAAAATTATCAAATATTTTACGGCTAGATCCCGTCTGTTGAAGTACTTTGACCGTATGATTTGGCCAACTTTATAGTTGCTCTTGCTCACGAAGAAATATTTACTCTGGTGCTTTTGATCACTAATTTGCTTTATTTCTGTTCTTACATCAATGGTTTAACTACCGGGTTAAACGAGATCAAATTCCGATTCTTGTAGAGGTTTCCGAGATAAGAAAATACAGTTCATCTTTTATAGAGA
Organism: Ephestia elutella; assembly: GCA_018467065.1. Lineage (NCBI taxonomy): Eukaryota > Metazoa > Arthropoda > Insecta > Lepidoptera > Pyralidae > Ephestia > Ephestia elutella. The sequence continues at coordinate 2,191,318 of CM031573.1, read as the reverse complement.
GAGATTTATTGGAGTTACATGTATGTGATGTGATGCCTAGATAGATGTATGATTTTTCTGAAAGGTATGTTGTCTTATCTTTTACTAGCGTTTTAACGGTCTATTGACTACCTTTTACTGCCTTTTTTAATCAACATAAAAGATTCTAATTGTAACTGACAGATATCGTTATCAACCCGCTGTCCAGGTTAGTAGCATTTATAATTTTTTTACCCAATTTTGTGTCATACACCTTTGCCTTCACTTGCTGGTTTGGCACAATTTACGAATTAATTTTAAATTGCCATCATCATGATCAGTAATTTTCAATGTAGGGTAGGGACACTGGCGCTTCCTTACTAGAGTATGCGTGGTAGGGTCAAAAAGTTACATTAAATTTTTAAGTTTTGACACCAAAACGTTCGTAAAATCTTGTTAAACATTAGAACAAACATAATGACATCAGCGCAGACCGGTTTCAGATCCATACATCAAACTCGAATATTTACATTTAGACCAGTATTCGGCAAACGAGTTTTCCTTAAGCCATTTGTATATTTGTGCATAAAGCCGTTTTTACCTTAGATGGATTTTGTTGCGCATAACTCAATGTGTTTATTAGTATTAATGTTAGATGTTGCAAAATTATTTCTGTTTTTGGAAGTTGTACTTCTGTACGGTTAAATGATGCAAATATTATTAATAACTTTCTTTGAACATGATGTTCTGATGTTCTTACTGGCGTTCCTCAGGGATCTTACTTTGACTTTATGTTATTTTTTTTAAATATTAGATTAAGTATATCAAGTAGGGTCTAGCTTTTTGGATATCTTCTGGCTTGTCTACTGGCGTATTCAGTAACCTTTTACTTATTAACAACAGAAAATCTTGGTATACTCATACTTAGTCCATAGATTTAGAATGTACTGATGTATCAAAATCTATGGGTATAGCACTGGCTAGATATTTAAGTAACACTTCATAGCCCAGTAAGGTCCTAATGATCTAATAGTGTTGAGGTGAATTAAGTCCAATTTTTATACCAAAAAAGGATTCTTTTATTTACAGATTAAGATAAGAATTCATACAAAATTTCTTAAAGATATAGATATTTTATTACATAATATATTTTGATAACTATGCATAGAAAAATATTTGCAAACATAAATAATGTACGTTAGCAGATTAGAAATCATTTGTAAACTATACGCATTAAATAAAATAAAAATCATTTGATAACTAAGAAATTTAAACATTATATTAAAGACTTTAAAACATATTAAAGATGATTATGAATAAAAAAATGGGATGAATGATTAAGACTGTCATATTATTTACATTTTCTTTACTTTTACAAGCTTTTAAATCTTATAATTTTTATTAATTTATAAATCGACGATCTTAATATATATATATATTCAAGTCATACCGCCACTAATACAATTAATGGAAGACAAGATGTCAGATGACGTCTTTGGAAAAATCAGCAGAGTTTGTTGCACAATATTCTCCACTTGCGCAGGATGTAAACTTAGTTTAAGAATGACGAAAATAAAAAACAAAGTCATTTATAAGTGATTTTTGAAATGAATAAAAATATTTGAGAAATTTTGCAAAGGTCTTTAACATAATTATTAAGAAATTTATAATTGAACATGTTGTTCTACGTAGATATACACTTTTTATTTTTAAAAAATATAAGATATATCAAGAAATCTAGCTTTGACACTTCTGGCTGTCTTCTGGCGTATTGAACATTTTAACTTATTAACACAGAAAATCTTGGAGTATACTTAATTTAAAATATTATAATCTATTATAGCACTGGAGATATTCATTCTATGGTCTCAGTAACAGTGTTTGGTAATTATGTCCGAGTAGTTGCGTGGACAGTGGAGCGAGGCAGGCGCTGGTCACCGCAGGGATTGGGTGACCACCGCAACCGGGTCATTGGCCGATTGACAATTTGACTGATCGACCACATGATTGACAGGATCAGCTGTTCTAGCTAAAACAAACTAGTATCTATTGTTTATGACTAGATTATTAGCCTTACATGAATCAGTACTACCTTGCTATACCTACAGTAGAAGCAAGTCGATGAATTAATAGAACATTTTTAGGCTCAAGCCCATTTCTCAAATCACCAATTACGTTAAGATAAGACAAAGCTCCTACTTTTGTAAACTAAGCCATTTATAAATCATTAAATGAATCACCTTAAATCATTGAACTATATTAAATCAATGATTGGTGAATAAAAGAAAATCCTAGAACGAATGATGTAATTCGGTTTAGGATTTTAATTGTTATCTTCTCCTTCTCTTCTGAACCGAGAAGAACTTAAATCATATTAAAATAGCTACTTTGAAATCGAAGATCTTTAATATGAGAATGTTCACGTCATCCACCGCCACGCTAATGGAAATTAAATGGAAGACAAGATGTGAGATTGGTACTTGAACACATTAAATCGAGAGCTTGCACAATATTAACGCCTGGCGCTGATATAGTGATGTCAATAGGCTGGCCCTGAAAATGTCTCTAATTTAAGCGAATTAGGCCTAAAAGTTTGACAATTTTGTCTATAATTATGTTTTTGCACAATAATAAAGAATAATTATTAGATGCAATTTTTAGTCTCTATTATTAAGTCTAAAATCGTTTGGCTAATTATAGTAACAATCCTCGTATAAATTTGTTTGAGACAATTATTACTTACTGTAATAATCACTTCTTATAATTATAACTAATTGAAATTAGTAAATTTAATTATTACTAAGTAAACTATTTCTCAGGCATTTTAAGTCTATACAAATGCCGGAGATAAGAACAGTATCTGTCGTCAATCTTTAGAATATAGTAATGCATACTAATAATAATTCCTAAAAATCTTGATAACTAAGCCGGATTTTATTATATACTAGACGTTGTTATGTCAATTCGCGCGGAACCAGAAGCTAAGAGGTCCTGAGAGAAATGATGCACAGGCCAAACCGCAGCGAATCGAGAACATTCACCTCTTCACGCATCGAGTCAACGATGAATCGAGCCGAACGAGTCTTCTGTGGTTTGCATGCATGCTTGCTTGGTTTGACATGCTATGCTGCATGTTGCTTATGCGGCATGCTTGTTGCACTGCAAGGCTTTCTTGATGCTGATGCGCTTGTATGCTGCACCTTAGTTACATGAATGTAACTTTCTTTACTTCTCGACATTTATCAAACACAAATCCATCAATGTTTAATTTTATATGTTTAAATACTTTGTAATAATTTTAGAAATTATTATAACAGAAATATGTTACAATTTTGCTTAATTGCTTTGTACGAAATATTAATTAGTATTTTTATAAGAAATAATCAATTATTACCTAATACTTATTTGAAAAGTAAATATACGGCGATAAAAACTTACAATCAAAAATAGGCTAAACTAAATTAGAATTCATAATAATGTACGAAACAATGTTGTACTAAAAGTTTGTGCACCAAACTACATTAAGTACAAAAAATTAAAACAATAGAGACCCCAATAGGCTGGCCTGAAGAGATGGACATTATGCAAAATCAGGACAAAGTTTAATTTTACTATAATTAAAGTAATTGAAATAAAAAAGTGTGGAAAAAGAAAGTCTTTGCCCAAAAGGATAATACCATAACTAGATTAAGATAATTTGAATTATAGTAGTTACATTTTAAAATTTGATTAATGAAATTCGAGACCAACAAATCATCGTGTGTTTGTATTTATTACTATAATTGAAGTAAATTCAGCTATACTTAGTCAATTAAACTTAACTCTCAGGTTAAACGTAAAATATAAGAATCTTTAAAGAACAGTCAGATTATACAAAGAGTACTACTATATTAGCAAATGAATAATAATAAACAATACATCATCATTGCAGTTTGCAATATACCCGTTTTATAGGCGTTGTATATGTCAATTTAGCTCCACTCAAGACAGTTGACACACGACGGATATCATACGCAAATCCCTGCTGGACGTGATCTTCTTTCTTCACGCAGTCGGTCAACGAGGAACATCGATGCCCAGGTCAACTTGTACTGCCCAATGCAAAATGCTAATAGTTTGACTAAAGTTGTTTAATGTTTGATGCAAAAATATAAAATCTTGTGAATATGGTCGATGCGTAATATGCGTAATAATGAACAACTTTATAAGCATTTTTATTATTAATTTACATGAATTACGATTCATGACATCGATTACTGCTTTAAGCAATTTTAAAAATAATACTCCAAGCTTAAAGATGAATGAAATTAAATACAATTAAATCTATATTTTTTACAATCTATAAGAACAATATAAAAGATCAATTTGGACGCTCTTATCTATTAAGTAAAAACTAATCCATAGTGTAGTGTAGTGTACCAGAGATCTAAGTGTACCTACAGAAAGAAAGTGGCAATAGCAATTATATTAAATTCAATAACACAGATTAAGTTGTCAAATGGCATTAGACATGATACAACTTTTGACTATTTAGCACAAGTCTTTCATTAATGTACCATCTGTCTAGCTCATTCTCATCCGTATCGCTAGTTTCCTATTACCACAAACAAATACGTAATTTGGATGTTCATTTATCTTTTAAATATTTGATTAATGAATACACATGTCATGAAATTTCTGAGTAATCAATTTGTGTTTGTATGTTCATTTCTACCTAATTGCACACCATACGTTCTTATGTCAATCTAATTCTTTTATCTATTTTAAATGAAATATTTAAATGCAATTTCAAGGTTAAAAATCAAGATTAACAAAAACATACTTTTTTTAATATGTGAGTATTATCATCATCATTGATTTTTCGTCCGTCTTACATAGGCGTCCTAGTCTTATGACTCCCTGTCTCTAGCCTCCCTCATATTGTGACCGACATGCTTCTATATCATTCACATCTCTCTGCTGGACGTGATCTCTCTTCTCACTTAACACTCGTGGCCAACACTCGATAATAAGCGCAACATGTTCTGCCCAATAAAAGCAATAATATCCTACAAAGTAATGTTTATAGCATGTTACGTTTGCAAAATGACCAGTAGAACTTATCTTGAACATGAATTTAGATGTTGAATGAACTTCATTTAATAATTGATATTATAAGCATTTTTTCTAAATAATTTCATGAACAGTTCATGACATCGATTACTGAACTTATAGACATGTCAATTTTCATTACTAGATCACAATCTGAGAATACTTTATAAATACAATTAAATACCTTTATCTTTAATTCTCTAAATTACATCGATACGGGAACAGCAATTTCGTTTAGGAAGTAAAAAACAATCGATCAGCGAGCCAGGTGTAAATTAGAAAAGTGGCCCAATTTATTCCTAATTGAGAACGATTGTTGCATCACATGCTGATAATAAAACGTTTTTGGCATCTACTTGTATAGTTTTGATTGGTGTCATTTGTTAATGTATGCGGTATCATCACGTACTTTATTATATGCAAAAAAAATAGATTTACACTTTTGACAGTTACAATAACGAAAGTTGCGAAATGATGCCATGAATTTGGAAGGTCTTATTATTTGTAATTGGCTCATTCCAACCCTTGCATAACAATTAATTCTTTTATCTATTTGTCAAAATGATCTTTAACGGGTTAAGCTTCTCAAATAAAAGTAAAATATCAAATTTTTTCATAGTCTGAGTATCAGATTTATTTTACACGCTATAATATTTTAACTACCAAACATCTACATATTAATGTTTAATAACAACAATTAATTCTATCAAGTAATTTTAACGACCATCTGGCCCAGTTAATTCTCCCAGTTAATAATAAATCTCCCAATTAATCAGTTGTATGCATCGTAACTGCATATTATCACAGTCCTTTTGTCGATCAGCTGTGATTGTTATGATTGTGAATGGAAATGCTGTAATTATGTTGATTTATTTTTTTAATAATACAGTTTCATTTTTACATAAAACTTATATTAATTCTTTAGTGAGAGTTTTAATGTAAAGTAAAAAATAATAAGTTTATAAAAAAATAATGGTGAAGGAATTGTATTACAAATTTATATGTTATTTATGTGGAGACTGGATTATACTTATTTGCTCATGTTTTTAAAAATATCAAAAATATAATAGAAATTAGCGATTAAAATCGTATATTGTTTTTAATATTTTGTCATTCAGGAGTATAAATTTCGGTATCACTTTAAATTATATTTAGATCAACTTTTTACAAATGGATAAGACATATTCAAAGTATAATTATTATATGATAGGACCATACAGTTAAAAGGGTGAAACATTCAAACATGTAAATTTATATACAAAAATCGAAGTTAATAGGTAAATATTTATTACATTTATTAACATTTTTTTGCAAGTTAAAAAACCTATCATTACGTAAGCAAATTGAAAATGAATTTTCAATTCTTTGTTTTAGCATCAATTAATCATTAGACTCTATAAAAAATATTTATGAATAATTAGATTGTATAAATATCTACATTTTATTGTTTTTGTTTGTCTCATAGTTATAAGATTAGATATTGAAAAAGTTTTTATAAATAACTTACATATACTGTTCTTGTGGTAAAATAATAAAGGTACTATCAGAGATGAAATCATGTGTGGTAAAATACTTTATTTTTTTTTTATTATGAATATTTCATAAATTTATCTTAGTTAATACATAAAATTCATTTTTTGATAATAGTTGTGTGATTTTTGATATATATTTATTTGCCTTATATAAGTGTATAATTATAAATTTATTTTTTATTTTCAAAATACTTTGATTTTATATAGTTTAGATTTTATGGATAATAATAAAAAACACTTTTTATTAAGCATTAAATCTTTAAACGATTCTGATAATTATAGATCGATTTTCGGATGATCTATTTGAATTAACATTTTTACAGTATGTATAAGGTGAATTTCTATTTTTTATTCTGCAAGCTTTTAATTCGAGATAATTTTTAGACATAACAAATATGTTTATAATATTTAAATAGGTTATTATATTACAGGTATTCTATTTTAGGTCGTGTATTATATGACATCGTCATTTATCTCATGGATGAGTCATTCTAACCCTTATGACAATAAATATAAATTTACATTTATCGGTGGTGCACGAAAATAGAAAAAATATAATAAAGATAGCAAATTATAAATTGCGTAACTGCTCCTAATAGTGTAATATTTGAATATCAGACTTACACGTGTCAAATTATCAATTTATTTTTACTGGTTTGTAAAAATATTTGATCTTTATTTTATTGTGTAATGATTAATATTTTAATATTCATTCAATTATTTTACACTATAACCACTTATGAAGTAATAAATTGTAAAAGTGATTTTAATACAAGCATGAGAGCTAATCATTCTTTAAATAAATAAATATAAATTATAGTATTAAAGTAAAAATGATTTGTATAATAAAAATAAAAATATCTATCAATATTTTTTCTGTTTCATAATTTTTACGATATTGGTGAAAAAAAACGCATTAGATAGATCAGTAATAACTTCAATGACTCTGTGAAATGCATTAGAAAAACAAATATCGGGCTTGCCAAATAGAGGTTGTCATTTGTCAATACTTAGTTAAATTAACAAAATGTCTGATTTTTTTTATAATTTTACGTCATTTTTAGCGTTACAAAAATTATTATATAATGTAAAATCATATTTCTTTAACATAAAATATGATTTATCATTTTTTGTCGATTGTACTTTTCATGATTTTTTTAATAAGTTAATATTAAATAATTTACTATACATTTATATATCAAATTTTCATCTAATAGTGTTTGAATTTATTGTTAATTTATAAAATTTTATTTCCATGAGTTCGCTTTTAAACAAAATACCTTTGTATATATGTAGTAAATTATAAAATATAAAAAATTTATATTTTTTTTTATTTATCATTTTCCTAATTTTCATTACAAATCTGATGCTAATTATTAGATCGACCTTTTTAGACTCCTGAATTTTCACATTTTTCATAATATTTTTCATAATTAAAAAAATCTGCAATTTCTTTATTCGAGATAATATTTTAGACAAACATTAAATATATGTTTACTTAAAATTAATAAATTATTATATTACTAGAGCAAATCGTTATTTTACGGTGTTATTTTGTCAAAATGACATACCAACTAAATAGAGCTATTATAATATCTATTCGGATGAGTCACTCGATTATGTTTATGGAAGAGAGTTGTCAAATAATCGTAACCCATTATATATTCTGTGACTCACGACCACAAATGACCAGTAAAGTTTGATATATAAAGATAGTCTTAACTATAACATAGGTAACTGCTAAAGCCATAACTGACCACTTTTTGGAAAATAAAAATAAAGGTATTAGACTGCTTTTTGTAGACAATGTCATTCGTGGTTAATAAAGTTTTAGGAATTTGTAGATTTTATGGTTATGTGCAAATATTATGAAATACCGTAAAACATTCAAAGGAAAACTTCACTTATGAATTAAATATACTAGATCATGTCTGTTTTTTTACATGAAGGCTATCAATAATCATCTCATAGTTTAAAATCGTTATTCTGCGATATATCTTGTAAAATGTAAATTTAAATGAACTTACAATAATGTATTCTTGTAATGTTAAATGTTTATTATCGCTTCGTGACTTTTGTGAGTATTAATCAGTCTAAAGGCTATAACGATTAGAGGCAGGTCAGGCACAAATACGGTACTCAACTCATTAGGCCTGGTCATCAAATGTGAAGCTACTTTGACAAGATAAACCTATCCATTATGGAAATACAACTTTAACGCAAGGACGTCATTAGTTGCATTTTGGCATAGAATTAACATAGTTTAACCGCTTTAGGTCTGTAAATGAACGTGCTTGATGATTTTGTAAATTTAAGGCTAATGTAGATTAATTCGGCTAGAAGTGTGTTAGAAGAAGTATTATTTATTTATAACGTATTTATTTTATTGTGTATTATACTTTTCTACCAGTTGCCTTTTCATTATATTTTGATCTCTTACCTATAATATTTTAGTGTCTTTTTATACAATGGCTAGTTCAAAAAATCTGCCCGAGTGGAATGCTAAGATTAAGAAGACAAAATAAATAATTTAAAGATTAATTCCATTTACAGATGTCGTGTCGTCATAAAATAAAAATTTAAGTACTTATTATACCTGTCTTTAGTGAAAAAAATAAGTGCGCTTTATTAAAAATTAATTATAGTGTTCGAGGCGCCCACGCCAGCAAACCGATTTTCTTGTCTACGATCAAAATATGAAAACCTTTATAGATAAAGAACTTAGAATTATTCTTTTAAAAAAAATCTAAATTGATATCTCAATGGATTACATTAACAAAATGCTATCTCCTTAAATTAATATTTAAAAAAATTTGCAGGATTAGATTTTTATATCTTTTTTTTATTATTTTTTCTTTATTTCTGTCAGTTTTGTGCATGTAGACAATTTTTCAATATGATTATTTATATAAATACTTGAGTTACTAAATGTATCTTAACAAAATCCAATATTGTATAAACTAATATGTTCACGAAATAAATGTATTTGATATATTTAGTTATCGCTGTTTCAATCTTCTTTTCTTAAAAATCTATTGTATCTTAGACTTTTCTGTAGTTATATGATGTTCTTGTTTCATTCTTCAACAGTAAAAATAAAACATCATCTTAATTTATAATCTTTAAAATGGAAATATCAAAAGCGCAATCATGTTGTGTGCTTCAATAAATTGTTCGAGAGCAGTGAATTAAGTTATTACCGCCTATATTTCTTGTCAGCTTATAAACAAACTATCAATCTGGTTCTTATAAAGAAAATATTGTTCACGAAGGAAATAATGTCAATTGTGGAGAGTGAAGATAATACTCGTATTGTAACTTTGAATACTAATTTGACAAATCTTTTTCATAATTTCCTATTATTAAAAATCTATGTTTTTTTTTGATTTTACAACAATATAATTAAAATAGATTTTTATTTTTGTGGCATAAATGGTGAGTATTTGAGAATATTTGATTTATAACAAAATTCAACAAAAAGTACTGTGGAGTACATAATAGCAATTAAAGAAAAATATACGTATATTTTCAATAGATCACCATGCGTCCTAAAAAAACATTATCTGATTTATTTATCATGTTGTAAAATTGAAAGGCACATAGAACGAATTTTAATATCAAATCGAGCTGTTTCGTGTACTACAGACATAATGATTAATTATTCTTTGTTCAGTGAACAACCCAGCGACATCAGCAGATCGACCAGAATCCAACAGTGGTTGTGTCAGACAGCTAGATGCGTAGACCTTATTTGCTAAAGAATCTTATATAGATTTTTTCTTCTATGCTTCTAACAGTGAATTAGCATTTGTCAAGTTTATTGCGGGCAGTGAGCTATAGAAATTAGATATTGTTGCGAAAAGCAGGATTTAGGTAAATCTTTCTTTTTCTTTTCTTCTCTTCCGCGATCCTGTCATGGTTTTTCACCATATCAAATTTCTATATGAGAGTACTTAGTACTTATATCTATAACAAAATAAAAATACCTTATTTGCTATAAAACTAACTATTGTGGTCAGCGAAAAATTAATTTATAATAACTATTTCCTATAGTACTTTGCTGTAATAGGGATCTAATCAAATAAATCTTCAAATAATCTTAACAATCATATTATGTGGAATTGTTAAAGAAATTATTCGTAGCAAGGAAATGAAGAATGTTCTTTATCTTCCAAGAAATAAAACTAAAAATCATTCTTAGCCTTTAGGTTAGTAGGCGCATCTTTATGACCTATAAGTTACCTTCTGGCGCATTCCTGGTGGTCAGGTGCCGAAGGCCGACGCGGATGGCTGCCTTTCAGCTTAATAAGACAATGTGTCCATATCTGGGGTTCTTGAACATATAGATATTGTGAGTGATAGGAAGCATAAATGTAATGTCCTTAGTTGCATAATGATTGTTGCCGTTTTTCTACGTGCAAATATGTATGTATATTTACGTAATAAATCATAGGTTTAAATATAAAATAGTTAATGTTTATGTCACAATGGATCTTGTGGCTGAGATGATGGTGATGAAAATAATGATAAAGAAGATTTGAAGAGTAAATAAGCCAACGGTTGTGTGCGTCTCTCTCAATGATTTACAATTTATCTAATAACGTAAATAAATAATAACTAATAGATACTGTTTTCCCATGGTGGTAGGCAGAGACTAAGGAATAACTATTAGGAATTTTAAATAATTAAAATTAACAGTAATTTTATTTTATCTGTATGGCAATGAAAAAGTATTTCTCAAAAGAACGAATTTCTTTTAATTTTATCATGTTGATCAGAATTGTATCAAAAGGCCGAAAATCAACCGAGCTATTAATCAAAGAAATCCAGACAGACAGACAGCCATTTTGTTTGTTTTATCTTCGTCGCAACCCTACCTCTATTAGACCGGCCACAGACTATTAATCCCAGGGTTGATGTGTTGACATTTGCGAGTGGGGCCTGGGGCGGGGGTGGACTCACTTATTTGCTTATCTGGATATAGGCTGATTTTGTTATCTATCTATTCACAGTATTATAGCAAAATCGCCATTGTTATTTTCGCCAGTTTGTCAGTTACGTATCCATAGATGAACGGAACATAGAGTATACACATAATATGTATAGTAATTTTCTAAAAAATTTCCGCGACTATGCAGCTAGTATGTCATTTCTGTTCAGCCTAAAAAAGCTTAAATTGAAACACTATAAATTATAATTTCCAATTAATAAAACAATTTATGTACGTATTATATTTTTAAATACTAATGCGCAAAGAGCTCTACGACAAATATGCTTGCCTGTACAAAGAAGAAATCGAATTATGTATTAATAATTACAAGAGGTCCATTAAAACATGTTTTGTTGCGTGGATGGTGGATGTATCAATACAACCTAGACCAGTAGCTTGCATCACAAAAACGTAAGATTTTTTGTAAGAAATGAAATAAAGATGAGAACACACTCGTCGTCGCTGAGCCAGTTCTTCATGACTTGACTTTTTGCGACGGGTCGGTGTAAAAGGACCACTTAAAAATTCTAATGTGTTACTCGATTGAAGAGTTGATAGGTTTTGTTTTTTTTTGTTGCATTTTATTTGTATATGTTTATCCCTTTTTATTTGTTCCAATTGTATTAATTGGACATGGAACCAGTTAAACCGCTTAAACCTACAAAAAACATAGTTAAAGTCGTCTTTAATAAAAACCTGAAAATCTAGTTAAAAAACATCAAAATTTAATAGCTATTATTAATACAAAAATATAAGTTATTGATGCTTACCTAGCTGATACAAACCAAATAAGCCTAGCCATTACATAAAAGTATAAGATCCATCGACATGCCAACACATCCTATAAGAAGCATGCATTATTGAAATTAATTGTTAATTTTTATTTTTATTAATGCCGTCTCCATCGCTTCGGCTTGCATTCCGCGATGATCGTCACAAATGCATTGTTTTTGTGGTCGTCGGTTAAGGAGTAGGAATTTTTATTTCGGTATGCCGAATTAAAATGTCCCAGGCTGCTGCAATTTGTTTAGGCATTTTGTTCCATTTGCGCCGAGCGCGGCGCGGGTTGAATTCTTAAGTGGACTACAAGCCTTATTGTTAAGTATTGGTAGGGAATCATTTTATTGTGCTCTTTGATAATTGTTAGTCATTCAAAATGTTATTGGTTAGAATAAATATCGTAAATGTAGCATAAAGTCGTTTTATCAACAGTACTTTGCGAAGGCCTATGTAGAGTCATATAATCATATCATATAAGAATAGGAATGTGGTCCACAAAAAAATTTAACTCGCATGACTGAATTGCAGGTTTTTGAAATCTGAGAAAAAAAAAAACAATTTAACCGACAGCAATCGCTTAGAAACTTTGAGGTCATAGCATAAATTGATACAAATAGGCATCAATCTATATAAATCAAAATCAGCACTACTCTAATTACTCATTGTTAAACAATAAACAATACATACATATAAATATATGATTCAATAGTGATTTTTTTCATTGATAAAAGGAGAAATGTTCTAAAACTGTGCTGCAACACTGCTAATAAATTGTATTGTATAAAGCTTATCGGAACTAAGCACCCTATTTAGGAAAGCTGGAAATTGATGCTTCTTTGAAATCGATAAAACAGGCGATTGACATCGATCAGGTTGAAACGATGCGATCATTGTATTTCATAGGTAGTTTTATGATAGTAGTTAAAATTTCGCTTAAGCCATGAAATAAGATATTCAACTTTACGACGGTTGTTTAGGAAGTCATAAATCGTGAAATATTGTCAAAGGATTTACAACTTCTGATGACCTACTCATACTCAACCGTGGGACCATCGAGTAACCATATTTAATCTGGCATGGGTACTTAGTCCCGGTGGACCCACATGCAGAACCAAGTAGCCAAACTGTCTGAAAGCTCTGAATAAGTATTGAAAAATGGGATTTCATTAATCTCAATTTTTTTTGTTTTGTTTAACGTATTGAAGAAAAATAATTTGATTGTTAGCTTGGATATTCGAACATAATTACAATAATTAGGTATATTTTCCTCTTTGAAAGTCATATAATGAAAATTCAGTAAACAATTGCTAACGATGACTGGCCCTTAAGAAATAGAATAAATTTCCACTTCGCAACATTAAACGTCTTGCCAACACGCTGCATCGTATCTATTTAAATTAATCTTGAATCCATTCAGTGAACTTATGTGCGAAGTTAAATATACGAAACGTCCTTTATATCAGTGTTAAGTTATCTGTAACTTATCATGAGCATATTTCCTTTGTCTTCTACCTTCGTTCCTTCATTAGTTTTAAGTATAATTAGTCGGTTTGCTTGTGGAAGACCAGCGTTGTGGATCGTACTACGGTCCATACTACGACACATGCTGAGCAGACACAGATTTTTTTAGCTAAATTAATGATTTTCTTTCTTTCGTTGCCAATCAGGCGACATAAGAAAATATAAACTGTAGTGTCCAACGATACTCGTATTAAAAATTGCTTTGAAATAGGAAAAATAAGTATGAGAAAAACCGAAATTATGCTATTGCACTTTATACTTATAAAACATATCATTAAAAAACATCGTTGCTTTTACCTCATTTTAAGAACAACCAAATTAGGCACAAAATAAATTTTAAACTTAAGGTGAAATACAGACTACTGTTAAATAAGCAGTTTTCTTTCTTTCTTCTTTTCTGTTTTTTCAACACCCAAAGGATTACAGAGAAAGGGTAAAGTTTGTAAGGTATGAAACACACAACTCAATGTACTTTTGCCGCGAGTCGCGGATAACAATTAGTACAGTCAGATGCAGAGACACCTGACCCCCTGATGAGATGAGGGTACGGGTACGCAGTCAAGGGTCATAAGTGCAATCATACCTCATAGACCTTATCGCCTAGACTTAATGCATAGGGTCAATTGTTTTTATTATGTTTTTATTAAAATAGGCTTAAAAATAGCATTTTTAAATCGTCATATTCTTGTTTTTTAGTTAGTTGACGTCATAAAAATTACTTAAAGCTAAGGTTACCACCGCCTCCAATGCGCAAGTGGAGTAGAGACGGCGCAACAAACGCCACTGCTGCATTTTCTTCAAAGACGTCACTTTACACCATATGTCTTACAATTAAATGACTATGCCTAATGATCATATTGCTTTGTAGAACCTGACTGCACTTTAGGCTCTTGACTGTACAGTACATGGTATGGTGCCGGCCAGCGAGGATCTTTTGTAATTGCAAATTGATTTCCTCAGATAGCATCTCTTTATATGGCATAGCCGCATCATGCACGTCGCAATATGGCTGCATAGAATATTAAAAAAGTATACACAGAAATATTTAGCTATTAAAATAAAAAAAGCTTAATTAAAGCATATTAGACGTATTTATTGCTGCTTGATGTAATCATTCGTATAGGCTAGGACTGTTTAGTTAAATAAAATGTAAAATAAAATGTAAAACGTAATGTTATGGTACAACGTACTTTATTATTTACTAGATCGCCCGCCACTTTATATAGATCAAACTTTATTTTTATTAATTAGGAACTATGTCCTTTTTATTTGCTACGTGCATGCGAAATTAGGAATTATTAGTTCAGTAAAAACAACATCAGCTAAGAAAAAGAACGGGCCAAGTGTCTAACTACACGAATAAGAACAGTAGGCGGCATCCATTTTCATTTGGTTGAAAAGAAATTGCGCTTAGAGGAATAGTCATCACATTTCATACTATCACACTAAATTATAAGCAGGAAGTGTTTGTGAGTTTGTTTGTAGGGGGTAATCTTTCGAACTACTTCTATATAGAAATATGGATTTAGGTGCTGAGTTATTTCACCAATAGAAAGCTACATCATATCCGGAGTGACAAAGGCTGCAATTTATGTATTGGGAAATTAATTTCTCTGAAAAAAAAAAAGAAACATTAGCAAAACTATTGAGAAAGAGAAGTCTGAAGAAGAGGAAATGTTGGGTCAAACTTCACTTGATACGACACGATGACTTCAAATACGAAACATCATTAGAAGGAAAGGTAAAAGGAAGAAGGGGCCCAGCAAGACCAAGACAGAGTTACATAAGACAAATAAAGGAAAAGGTTAGCGTCGGGTCATATCAGGAAGTAAAACAGTTGGCAATGAAAAGAGTAAAATGATAGCTCTTAAATTTGATGATGAATTGGGTTGCTGGTGTCCATGGACCGCTGCGTTTGTTTACCACCAGGCAACCTGCAAGCTCGTTTGCCTAATATCCTATAAAAAAAAATATAAATATGCGTTTTCTACAATCTGATCGGCTTGAACCTGCACTTATCTGTAGTCACTGCCCGTCCGCCAGCCTGAGTATGGTAATAGATGGGATTGATTGATAATCACATGCGTCTTCCAAGTTTAGGGCCTTGTCAGACATGCGTGAGTGACTTTGGCGATTACCTCCGGGATCCACCGATTTCCATTTTGTGCGAAATTTCACTGACTCCATCTCCAGAGTTTGCAAAAAAGTGAAGATACGAATTTAAAAGATTACTTAATTGAAAAATTCCAAATTCGAGCTGAAAATTCGATTCGATCGAGTGTGAGTTAAACGTACTGAGCTTTTTAGACTCCTATGCGGCTTATGCCAGGTGCCGAAAGCTACACGTCTAATGTGGCACTTAGCTATTTGGCTTTTATAATTCAATTAACTAGCTTTTGTCCCTCGGCTTCGCCCGCGTGAGTATAGTTTTACACCTATTTCCAACCTTTTGGGAGTAGAATTTCCCAAAAAATTCCTTTCTTTTCACTTATATACGAACCTTTCTTCTAAATTTCAAGTTTCTACGATATGCGGTTTCGTCTCTGCGTTAGTACTAACCAATCCTTTTGAACGAACCATTTTTTTTTATCAGTCAGTCAGCGTGCAGCGTCCTGTTTTTATGACTTACAAAAGTTTTCTGTGAGGAAACGGTGAAAGAAAGAATCGATTTAATCTAGACCATATCTACATACTACATGCATGTGTCCAAATATTTGCGTGTGGTCGAAGCTGGTGCATCTAAGCTCCAACGCCGTCTTGACCTATCACGTATCGCCTATAAAAAGTTTAATTAATAGTCCAGGCGCACTATGAATACTGCCGAATTCCCAGTCGGCACGCAAAAACGTGACTTCTCCTTAAATGCCACCTAATAAAATGGTTTACGAGTTGAAAGTTGCAACTTTCGGTACAATCGTCAGTAGATCCTCCTTCTAATCCACTGCAAATTCGTCATTATTACAAGTAGTGTTGAGTAACAAGACTTGCAGTTGACTGTACTGTGCCTGGATGAAGGTGGTCGTTTAGATTTTTTTAATTGTTATTTTACTGTTTTTTTTGACCGTTGTGGTAGGCATAGGCAGGCTAAATACGATTTGTTATATCTAGGCATAATAAAATTTAAATATTAGGTGACTCGAGTAACGGTATTCTCATTTTAATTTGCTACTCACATTTAGTTGTCTGAAATAACATTAAAGAACGCGTAAATAAAATGTAGAACTTATTATACATTTCGTTAATATTTTAAGAAAATAAAAAAGTTTTGCAAAAGCCTTCCTTAGCCTTGAAAGTACAATTTACTTTTACAGCTAATATTTCAGAAAGTCGTGTTGTATTTTTAATGAAAATATGAAATAAATCTCCATTCATGCCTCAATAAATTTCGGGGCTGAATAAATTCCGTTTAACCGACCGCTTAATTTTATTGCAGTAATTAAATATAAAGCATACAAAAAAAGTTTTCCCAGTAACAAATTGTCGGGTGATTTGTCAGAAGGATGCCAGCCTTCTTGTCCGCCTAATATGGCGCGTACGGACGTCGGCCCATGTTTGGCGCTCGTCTCTTTGTCTTCGCCCAATGTGGGTTTTCGCATTTTTTTCGCTATTGTATGGCTTTTATTCTGGCCGGTGAGGTGGTCGCTGTTTGTCGGTTTTGGTGCAAATTTCCGAAAAAAGTTAATGTAGTGCATCTTGTCAGCAGTTTTTTATCACTGTGAGGTAGCCATATATTTTTTCGTTTTCTTAATATAGAAATCGTCTAAATAATATAGTAGAATTTTTTCGTCATGTTTTTAATGCGCACAGCGAAGCAGTGGAACTCCCTGCCTGCGTCTGTGTTCCCGAGCACATACAACCTGATTCTCTTCAAAACCAGAGTGAATAGGCTGCTTCTGGGTAAGCTCGCTACACCGTAGACCTCATCTCTGTCTTCCCTCCGGACAAGATTGTGGTCATCTTTAATTAAAAAAAAAGAAATACCTGATTGATTGAAAACTTGACCCAGCACCTAAGTATATGATACAAGTAAATCGATTTCTTCGTTTAAAGAATGAAAATATATTTATTGCGTGATTCATTCAGTTTTTTTTATTAGGTATTTTTTCTTAAACCTTCCGTGTCGCAAGCAACACCTGAGTCACCTGACATCATTGTAGAGTTGACATCAAATCATGAGTCATAATCAATAAGTACTGAGGTAATGTTTACGACTAGAAAAGGAGTGTTATGTTTTCAGTATTAGTGTATGTATTTGTAAGTGAGTTACCATAACTATTGCACCATAACTTCCAAACTCTCGCCAGGAGGCTATGTGACGTTTAAAACTGCGTCTTGTTCTTTAATTTTAAGGAAATAATTTTTTTTATATTTCTATTTAGCGTTTTTTTCACTGATCATATTATTCTAGAGATAGACTGATTCAATCTATTTATTGTGACGGAATTACCAAGTAATTACAGGGCAAGACCTGGATCAGTTGCTAGTCCATCTTTTCATCTCTATAGAAATTAATAAAGCGTGGAGATTAAAGGTAGATTAAAGAATATAACAGGATTTGAGAATCCATTAATATCACGGCACTTAAGGTCCCATTATCGTGTAACAGAATGGAGGATTCGTCACGCACGCGCCGAGAGTCCAAGTCCTTTTATGATGGAGAAAAAACGTAAGTTCGTTTGGTGAAGCGAAATTATATTGAGTTTGATTGGGTTCCGTCTTAGATATTGCAATATTTAAATAAAATACTGTAGTAAGCTGAGTGATTGAGTAACAAATAGTATATATTAATAGTATAGTAATTAATAGTATAGTAATAAGTAATAGCCTATGTTTGGAACATAGGCTGTTACTTTTTTAATTTAGTTACTACAGAGGTAGTTTCAAACTTTCGTCTGTATTATTGTTGTGGTTGTATGGAGGATATCTATAATCAAAGGTGACTGACTGACATAGTAATTTATTAACGCACAGCCCAAACCACTGGACGGATCGGGCTGAAATTTTGGCATGCAGGTAGATGTTAAGAAAGGAAATCCGCTAAGAAAGGATTAACGCGAGCGAAGCCGCGGGCAAATGCTAGTAATATATATTATTATGATAATGGGATCAAAGGAATGGGATGGAAGTTAGATGTTACTACAGATCAAACAGGTGTAAAAAGACAATTTTATATTACCTCAGGTGGACCGGTGGACGAGGAACCCTAACTATTCTATCAAAAGGTAGTTTTTGCCGCAGTTATCTTAGTTCATTAAAGCCTATTCATTATATCAGTATTACGTTTTTTGTGCTTGCTCGGGTGATGGATCGCGATGGACCAGGTTTGAAGCCAGATATTAAAACAGATGGCGAGATAAATAACACTGTTTTTTTATTTCGTTTAGTTGGCATGAAAATTGGCATTTTCCCCTCGAAAAAAAAGGCATAAAGTTAGAAAAAAAGATTTTTCTTTGGCAAACACGACTCCAAGTTTTAATGTACATACAAACATAAGTTATCTTCATCTGACGACCTCCGTGGCCCAACGGTCATCACGCCGGACTGTCAGTTGTCACACCGGAGGTCCCGGGTTCGATCCCCGGTCGGGTCAAGATGGAAAATGATCTTTTTCAGATTGGCCTAGGTCTTGGATGTTTATCTATATATGTATTTGTTATAAAATATAGTACCTATCGTCACTCGGAGTAATGCGAGGAATCTAAAAATAAAAAACTTACATACATACATACATACATGAACCCTGATAACACAAGTCTCGAACTTACTTTGGGGCTAACTCAATCTGTGTAAAAGATTTGTCCGTATATATATAGTATATTTATTTATTTCTTCACTTATCACTTGTACTTCGAAAGCTCTTCACTCTCTCCCAGCTTTACGGGCAATTAGGCGGAGCTTTAGGTGCAGCTCCGAGCTTCCACTATCACCCGAGCTTTCATCGCCGCGGTAATAAGCTCTGATAGCGATCGGGCGATGCTATCTAATGGTAGTGTAGTGCGAGCCCAATTATACATTAACTATCGACTGTAAGACAAAGAGCAGCCAAATAAATTGGTTGCTGAATTTTACTTAATTTTGCTTCAGTCACCAATTGATAATACTTTGCTGCTTTGTATACTAATCTAACTAATGTATGGTAAAGAAAACATCGTGAGGAAACCTGCACACTTCCTGACTGTTTAGTTTGGTCTACCAACCAGTGTGTAAGTATACAAACTCCCGTTAAATGGCGGTAGTTGTCAAATCATGTCAGAATCGATATGTGAAAAACTCTCGGTAAGAAAGTAAAGGAGAATATTATTTAAACTGTTATTTTTTTATTTCAAATAAACAATTTAATTTACAAATATGATACATGATATGATACAAAAAAAACTGTTATACTTATAACTCTCGCTGTATGTGAGTAACCATAACAATAACATGGCCAAGACAGTACCGTAATATATCAATGGACGTTATAATATAAACTCTAGAAAATAGAAATAGATTTGCAACAACAATGGCACCCTGCTCCGCCTGTTTTCAGTTGCCCAGTATTTATGGGCAGTCGAGGTTACTCGCTGGCTATTTTCAACTATGAAATTTTATTTTTATTATATTTTATTTCAACCCTTATAAACTCAATCATTACAGGATATTCTCAGAATACAATATCTTTATCTAGCATATCTTTCATTTTAACTCCTATTTTTACCTATATTCCATATTATGACTGTCTTCTCCAATTGCTGCAGTGTTGTCAAAAATGTAGAGATAAGAATATTTTTATTATTTTTATAGGTTTATTGATTAGTGGACTAATCTAAACTATAAAGTACCTATATCTGTCTTTTTTCATAAAGTGGCAGAGTGTGTTGCATAGATAGTTGTCTGTACGAATCAATTAATTTGATTATTACATAGATGTTTATTTTTTGCTTATTAATCTTCAGAATGAGCAAGAAAATAGAACATTGACCTACGTTGACAGATTTCTTCAAATAATGAAAATGTCACAAATACTACATCAAGAGATGTAGTTAGGTAATCCGAAATCAAATAAATAAATATTTATTTATTTGATTCGGGGGGTCTTACAGCTAAATAACATCTTTGTATTAAGTATTAGATAATTGATAACCCTTCAATTTTAGGAGTCGTCCAAAAAGGACTGGATTCTTGTAGGTACCATAGCCCTTGTGTCCTGTTTGACCCTAAGACAATGGAGTGTAATGTGGCCGGTCGTCGCCGCATTAAATTATTGCAAATGGCAGCCTCTTGATGCCACAGTCTGGGGTACAAACTTATAAAAAGAAATGAAGGATTTTCTGACAGTTAAATTAAGAAAAAAAAAAACAGTATAAAAAAGTCTCAACAGATAGCGATTTATGAAAGCCGAGTCGTAATAATGGCTGAACCTATATGGTGCGCTTTTTCTTGTCAACCAGAGGCTGAAAAACCTAACAGTTTGACATTTGCACAAATCACAATATTGATACTTTTTAGATTTATTTTTTTTTGCCTATCCCGTGAATTTTTGCTTTTTGTATCGATCCGCCTTTTACTTAAGCGCCATCTATGAAGTTTTCTGGAACTATTTTTTTTTAAATTTGGGTCTCGGAAAATCCCTCATTGCCGAAACTTTTGTCACCACCAAGGAGGCCACTCATTAGAGACCTTGGTGAGTTAAATTCGTGAAAAAAGTGTGCACGGGCAATGAGAGTTATCGTTTCTTTTCTCACTAGTTGGCGCTACTCGCGAGTAAGGTCTGTCAGATGATACAATACTGTCATTTGAATTTGACACATCGACATTGACAGCGTTGCACCATCTGATAGGTGTCTGTTCTTACTCGTAATGTCAATCTGGAGTAATATTTTAACGCGATAACCCATCATTGAACATTGAGGAGTTGATGGATGCACCACCAGGTTTATTCAGGGTATTTATGAAAATTCATCAAAACTAATACGTATAAAACTCAATCCTGTTGACGACCTCCGTGGCCCAACGGTCATCACGCCGGACTGCCACACCGGAGGACCTGGGTTCGATCCCCGGTCGTGTCAAGATGGAAAATGATCTTTTTCAGATTGACCCGGGTCTTGGATGGTTATCTATATATGTATTTGTTATAAAAATATAGTATCGTTGAGTTAGTATCCCATAACACAATCTGTGTGATTTGTACGTATATATTTATTTTATTTATTTATTTATCCTGTAGGATTAGCAGAAGTGATTCTAATTTAGCTTGCAAGATTTAATCTGTAATTGTCATCGAAATACAACTACTAATATCTCGATGGTAATTGTGGTCAAATCTTGCTACACGGCAAGTTGAATAAAAGCTTTTACATATTTACACTTACAATTTATGGCCAAGAAAACAACGATTTAAATATGCCAACTCCGTTTTGTATTGCAAATATGTACATCAATCATTAATAAATATCAACAGAAGCCAAGCAAGAAACATACCAACTTTTCTTGCTCATAGAGAATCAACATGGCCATCCAACCTGGTAGACTAGACATTTATTTTTATGCTCACAGAAGCACAGATAATGTTTGTAATATATTGGGTAAAACTAAACGCAGGCGTTTCGCATTGCTGCCGCCAGAGAGGCGTTCGGGGTTTTCACACTGCTAGCGTGGATGGCGCGTCGCGTGTGGTGTCCGCTTACATTGCATTTGCCCTATGCGATATCGGTTTGATTTTTAATACGCGAGAGGTTCCGCGTTCTTTGATTGCTAATTAGCTTGAGTTGTGTTTGTGAATTTCCTGTTTGTTAAATAACTATTGAACTTTGTGTTTGTGTACCCGTCATGGTGACTTTTTTCTTGTGAGAGGTGAAACGTGGCTGGCGGTTCACATCTGGCTGTTCCCGAGTGAAACTACGGGAAGAAATCTATTTATTTGTCCTGGGGAATTGAGATCTCAAGGGTTAGGTAGGGTGATTAGGAATTCCCCCTTCCCGAAGATACTCAAGTTTGGATCCGAAGAGAAAGAAGATTTAGCTTTGTAAGTGTTTTTTAAGTGTAATTAATTTATAGGTTAGGTTATCATATAGGGCCCTGTAGCTCCCTTCATAAGCTACGGTGGTAGCAGACTGCGTATAGCTTATTTAGGTTTTAGTCGGGCAAACGTGGTGCCGCGTGGAGATTTCTTCCCGGTACTTATTTTTTACCGGTGGTTTTTTCCCGGTGAAGTTCCGGTACAAGAATTCTTCCCGCCGCTTCGTTTTACGTCCGGATTCGCTCTGCGCATTTTTCTGGCAGCAGAGCGTAGTTGCTCTGCACATTTTTCTGGTAGCAGAGCGTAGTTTATCTACCCTCTATTTGTTCGTTTGTAAAAAATAATTAATTGTTTGTAAAAATTATTAGATTTTTCTTAGTTTGTTTGTATAAGAATATTTGTAACCTTTTTTGTATTTGTTTGCGGTTTGTACCGTGCGTTCCGGGTTTATTGCCATTCTCATACCTACCGCGGTTCTTCGTGTAGTTGCTTGATTTTGTTGTTTTTTATTTACCTTTTATTCTTTTTTGTTTGTGACTTGACGCGATGGCGAAGGTCTCCAATGCTAGAGCGACACTCGCCAACGAATTGAGATGGTTTGTGACGGCCGGAGGACTCCTGTCCCGGAAGGACAGGGAGGGCGCCATACTGCTAAGAGCGGATCACCTCCACTCACGATTGATTAGCGCGGAAGCGGCCATACGGCGGCGCTTACCGGAAGCCGATCCTTACCCCGGAGGCCTACGCAGAATACATAGCGGACATGGACCAGATCCTGAGTCTGCACGATGATATCGCGGAGGCAGTGACCGCAATAAGGGCGAAGACAGGCTGGCGGACCAGCTATCCCTTTTACACCTGTTAGACAGGAAGGACCAGCGGTTACTGGTCGGCTCCCCACCCTTCAGCTGTCCCACTTTGGGGGTAGGATGGAGGAGTGGGTAACATATAAAAATATGTTTGAGTCCCTGGTCGTAGCACGACAGGATTTGTCGAAGGCCCAGAAGATGGCCTACCTCCTCTCCACTCTTGAGGATGAAGCGCGGTCGCTCATCCAGCACCTCCGGGTGGAGGACGACCAGTACGATACGGCTTAGGAGTTATTGAACTCCCGCTACCAGAGCACACGTTTGTTGGCGAGATTAACGCCGCACAGTTGATGGCCCTGCCCAAGGTGGCCAACAGGGCACAGTTGCGCCTGCAGTTGCTCACGCCCGTTACAGTGGCCTGTAACGCGCTCCGCACACTGGGGCTGCCGGTGGACCAATGGTCCTTTTTGCTGGTGCACATTGTATTGGGCAAATTACCCAATGACATCCGCTCGCGAGTTGAGCGCGAGAATGCGGAACGGGATAGCACCACCCTACCAACATTCACTGACTTGGTGAAGTTTTTGGAGTTTGAGGCACGGGCGGCTGAGAATACCATGACGGACTCAGCGCCATCCAGAGCGCCTGAACGTAGGCCCCAACAGGGACGGCAACCGCCACCGCGTGGAGCTGGTGTGCGGGTTGCACACACGGCAGCAGTCGCGGGGGACGCGGACTGCCTGCAATGTGGCCGGATGGGCCACAGCCTGCTACAATGCAGGGACGGGCAGAGACTGCCAGTACAAGATAGGCGCCGCATGGCAAAGCGGCATGAACTTTGCTTTTATTGTTTGGGCGGTCACTATGCACGTGACTGTCCCAGTGCCATACCATGCAGTGCATGCCGTGGGCGGCACCACGCGATGCTTTGCATGAACCGCAACGGGGATGGCACCCGGTTGTTGAGGCAGGGGTCCCCTACGGGCGGGGGCGCTCCTGCGCGAAGCCCTCCACCACCGGACGGAGGACGCGGCTTCGCTCGTCGCACCCCCCCTCGGGAGGGGGGTCGCGTACCTGCGCGGGTCTTGGCGGACCGGGACCACGCGCCCCAAGGTCATGGCCAGTATGTAGCTGGCCAGGCCCCGGATAGGGCCCCCATGGGCGGGGGCCCTAGATCGGACGTGAGAGTGGGGAGACCCCCCTCCACGCGGGTTACCAATGCCCAACACATGCAGCCGCAGCGGTTTTCTCCGCCGCTGCACGAGTACCCACGGCTGGAGTACCACCCGCCGTACCATATGTATGGCCGGGCCGCGGGTTCTGCCCCCCCTCAGATGGGGATGTGCACTCGCCCGCCATATTATCCGGGTCAGTGGCGCGCCCCTGGTTTGGAGAGAGTGGGGAGCCCGTAACTAGCTTGCTCCCTTGCTGGGACAGAGCCGCGGACGGTTCTGCTCCCTACCGCGGGGGTCCGCGTATGGGGTCGGGGGGGGGAAGCCATTAATTTGCGAGCTCTGTTGGACTCAGGGGCTCAAAGCAGTTTGGTTACCACTCGAGTGGCACGCCAGTTAGGTTTAGTCGTGGAAGACTCGCCTGTGCCACTTCTTGGAGTTGGTGGCATACAAGTGAAGTGTCTGACGGGCCAGACTTCTTGTCACCTTTTCTTCGCTGAAGTCCTCCACAATGAGGATCACGACTTCGGCTATGGTAATGGATACCATTGCGGGTTGGCACCCCTCGACAGACATACCGCCGGGTGTGTTGTCTTTGGTTTCAGGTCTGGATTTGGCCGACCCCTTTGTCTTTCATCCCGGCCGGTGGACTTGCTCCTGGGCTCGGACGTATTAAGGTTGGATTTTGTTGGGTACACAGAAGGCTCTGGGTTCACCGTCTTCACTGATGGCGGTATCTACGATTTTTTGGTTTTGCCCTGATGGGCCCTGTGTTTGATAATGGCACCGCGGAGGAGCCACCGGTTGTCGCATCTGCGTCCTTGGCCAAAGACCATGCAAAGGTTTTGGGAGGTGGAGGAGCCACCTATGAGTTCCAGGATGGATCCCGGAACACGCTGAGTGCGAAGCCCTTTTTCGATCGACCACGGAGAGGTTGCCCTCCGGTCGGTTTGCCAACTAGGTTACCCTTTGTTGCCTCTCGTCCTAGCCTGGGGCAAAGTAGGGCGCTTGCGGAGAAACGACTGCTGTCCATGGAGCGACGCATGCAGCGTGACCACGTACTTTGCGATAAATATATTGAATTTATGCGCGAGTACGAGGATTTGGGTCCACATGTCTCCGGCTCAAAGTTGATTGGAGCTCAACTGAGCATTATTTTTTGCCCCACCACGCGGTGGTGAAGGCCATCAACAGGCAAATTGAGGACCGTCTTCGATGGGTCCGCACCCACTTCGAACGGAGTTTCGTTGAATCTATGTTTGCATTCAGGTCCCAAATTGCGTAAAGGACATAATTGACATCATCTTGAACTTTAGAAGACATCAAGTGGTTTTTGGCGCGGACATCCGGATGATGTTCCGCCAGATTGATCATACATCCTGAGGACAGGCGATTCCAGTTGATACTCTGGCGTGAGCGCCCTGAGGATCCTGTGACGGTGTATGAACTTCAATACAAACACCTATGGTTTTGAAATCTAGTCCCTATATCGCCATCAGATCATTGCTTGAATTGGCAGAGCGGGAACGGATCCGCTTTCCCCGTGGGGCTTCCGTGCTGTCACGTGACTTGTATGTTGATGACGTGTGCACCGGAGCCCAAAGTATTGAGGAGGCCCTCCTACTGCGGGATGAATTGATTGAAATATTGAAGACAGGTGGCTACGAGCTACGTAAGTGGTTGTCTAATGAGCCTAAAGTTCTAGAAGGGATCCAGGAGGATCACCAACAGAACCCTCACCTGTTTGAGGATGTGGATGATCCCAACAGGATAGCGGTGCTGGGCATGCAGTACCAGCCGCTAACCGATATTTTCACATTCAAAGTGGACTTGGAAATACCAAAAGTCTGGACTAAGAGAACGGTGTTGTCCGTAATAGCCCGTATGTTTGATCCAAGCGGTTGGATCAGTCCAGTGATATTCTCTGCAAAGTGTCTTCTTCAGAGACTTTGGACTTTGGAGCGTCTCATCAGGACGAGCCGCTGTTTAGCTCTCAATTGGATGATTGGCTCGAGTTGTTTTCATCGATTAAGGAAGTCAATCGGATTACTGTACCTCGTCGAATATTTGCCCCCCGGGAAATATCGAGCCAGCCTGCATGGCTTTTGTGACGCGTCGGAGCGAGGCTACGCCGCGTCAGTCTATATACGGACAGTTGACGCCGATGGCCGGGTCAATGTCTCGCTTTTGTTAGGGAAGAGCAAGGTCGCCCCCATCAGGACTAGGCTGACTATTCCCAAGCTTGAGTTGAGTGGAGCTCACCTTCTTTCTAAATTGTTGCATCACGTTGCATGTGAGCTGGCGGCCACGGTCGAGATACGAGACATCTTCGCCTGGTCGGATAGCCAGGTCGCGCTTGCATGGTTGCGCGCGGCCCCACAGACCTTGGAGGATTTTGTGGGAAATCGGGTTTCCCAAATCCAGAATATCGGAATTGATATAACATGGAGACATGTGCCGGGAGAGCTTAACCCAGCGGACTGTGCTTCCCGAGGTTGTACGGCACCAGAATTGAGGTGTCCGCACCCGCTACTCGGTGGGGTCCAGAGTGGCCTGATGGGATCAGAAACATCTTGGCCTGTCTGTCAGACAGATGTTACTTCTTTGAGTTTGACTGGGCTCCGTGTACATGCTGTAGTCGCTGAGACGACGTCGGAGCCGGATTGGCTACTTGCTCGGTATAGCAGCTTGGATAAGCTTCTGGGTGTTACCAGTTGGATTAAGCGTTTCATACATAATTGTAGAAACCCACAGGCAAAGCGGTTGGAGCCGATTGCAGGTGCAGAAGAGCGCCGGAGCGCATTGTTGCATTGGGTCCGTGTCGTGCAGACCGGACGGTTTGAGTCAGAGCTTCGTATTTTGCGCGACGGACGCGCTAAGTTGAAGGGCGCGGTCGCTCGTTTGAACCCGTACATCGACTCGGATGGGCTTCTTCGGGTTGGAGGCAGGCTCCGGAAGGCGGATCTTCCATATGAGACTCGCCATCCTCTGTTGTTGCCCAAGGGCGGACCCTTGGTGCAGCTTTTGGTGTCTGATCGACACATTCGTAACGCCCATGCTGGGTGCAATGCTTTGTTGGCTATTTTGCAACGCGAATTTTGGATTTTGTCTGCCCGAAGAGCAATCCGTAGTGTCCTGTTTCGATGTATTGCATGTTATAGGTTGAAGGCATCCACGATGCAACCACAGATGGGTGATTTGCCCGCTGATCGAATCCGACCTTCGAGACCGTTTGACGGCGTTGGAACCGATTTTGCCGGTCCCTTTTCGATCAAGGCTTCTACCTTTCGTAATGCCCGTATTGTGAAGGGCTATTTGTGTGTATTTGTTTGTTTGGCCACCAAGGCTGTCCATTTGGAGGTGGTATCGGCTCTGACTACGGAGGCCTTCGTCGCCGCGTTGGATCGCTTTGTTTCGCGTCGAGGTCTACCTTCCCTTATTAGGTCTGACAATGGCACAAACTATAAGGGAACTGTAAATTATCTTAAGGATGTTTCTGTGTTTATTGATAAAAATTGTACTCGTTTAAGTCAAATTGCTGCCCAAAGGGGAATAACCTGGAAGTTTAGTCCCCCAAGTTGCCCCCATTGGGGAGGGATTTTTGAAGCGGCTGTGAAATCCGCAAAGACCCACCTCCGCCGCATTATCGGAGAAACGGCTCTAACTTTTGAAGAGCTGGCCACAGTGTTTTGTAAAGTTGAGGCGGTCCTCAACTCTCGTCCTCTCTGTCCGCTATCTCCAGATCCAAATGACTTGGAAGCTCTCACCCCTGGTCATTTTTTGGTGGGAGGGCCGTTGAATGCCCTGCCCGAATACCCGTGGAAGGATGAACGCGTATATCGGTTGTCGCGTTTTCAAATGTTGCAGCAAATGAGCCAGGACTTTGGCGTCGCTGGTCGCTTGAATATTTGCATTTGCTGCAGCAAAGAGTGAAGTGGACAGACAGGACTGACCCTCCCTGGGAGGGTGATTTAGTATTGTTAAAAGAGGCAAATTTGCCCTCATTGCTTTGGCGACGAGCTCGCATATTACGTTTGATTCTTGGCGGAGATGGCACTCCGCGTGTGGCTGAGGTGTTGGTCGACGGTTCGATTTTAAGGAGAGGTGTGACCTCTCTCGCCCGCCTTCCCGTAGAGTAAGCTAGCGGTCTGCTTCTCAGACCGGGACGGGGGGATGTTTGTAATATATTGGGTAAAACTAAACGCAGGCGTTTCGCATTGCTGCCGCCAGAGGGCGTTCGGGGTTTTCACACTGCTAGCGTGGATGGCGTCGCGTGTGACGGTCGCCATTGCATTGCCCTATGCGATATCGGTTTGATTTTTAATACGCGAGAGGTTCCGCGTTCTTTGATTGCTAATTAGCTTGAGTTGTGTTTGTGAATTTCCTGTTTGTTAAATAACTATTGAACTTTGTGTTTGTGTACCCGTCATGGTGACTTTTTCTTGTGAGAGGTGAAACGTGGCTGGCGGTTCACATCTGGCTGTTCCCGAGTGAAACTACGGGAAGAAATCTATTTATTTGTCCTGGGGAATTGAGATCTCAAGGGTTAGGTAGGGTGATTAGGAATTCCCCCTTCCCGAAGATACTCAAGTTTGGATCCGAAGAGAAAGAAGATTTAGCTTGGTAAGTGTTTTTTAAGTGTAATTAATTTATAGGTTAGGTTATCATATAGGGCCCTGTAGCTCCCTTCATAAGCTACGGTGGTAGCAGACTGCGTTAAGTTATTTAGGTTTTAGTCGGGCAAACGTGGTGCCGCGTGGAGATTTCTTCCCGGTACTTATTTTTACCGGTGGTTTTTTCCCGGTGAAGTTCCGGTACAGAATTCTTCCCGCCGCTTCGTTTGTCCGGATTCGCTCTGCGCACATTTTCTGGCAGCAGAGCGTAGTTGCTCTGCACAGAAAATATAATCCTGGTACAGAAGTAAGCCGGGATTTTAACTGCAAATAGTTTTATTTATATTTAATAACTGTCTCTACTAATATGGAAATGATTTCAAAGGATTTGTTAAAAATAATGTTTTGACGAAGAAGATATTATTTATCGCAAAAGGTTCAAATTAGTATCAAAGGAAATGGGCAGCCGTGTTCCGCAGCCATTTGTAGCAATCCGCACAGGAAGCCGGCGAGGCATGCAGACAGCAAAACTTATTATAGTGGAATTGTCTGAACGATCTGTTTATTTGATTTATAAATTCAATTAACTAATTACAATTTAGAATATTAAATAAATATTTAAACGTTGAAGAAAATATAAGTTTGTAGTGCATGACTTACTAAACTAGTCAAAATTGAATTAGATGTCAATAAGTGATTGGATTGTATTAAAATAAAGAAACGTGTTTCACAACCCACAGACTCATAATGAAATGCTTGCTCCAGGATACGCTACACGGGGCCACTTTTTCTCATCCATCAGAATCGCATTGCTACTATCAGACCTTGCCGGACGGACAGACGGACAGTTAGACACCGTTATAGTAAATCCTCATTGATAACGGACGCTGACCATGATTAGAACCAGAAAAAATAATAGTACAAAGTTACTAGTTATCACGTTGATGGTACTCGAGATAAAACTACTATGTCTGTCTCTTGAAGTCAACAGATCCGGTTTTTCGTCATTTAGATATTTTCTAATAGATATTATACGATGCAAAGAAATATTTACATACCTATGGTTATGTAAGATAAAAAAATAGAATAAAGTCTTAAAACATAGTACAAAACAGTCTTAATTTGGCGACAATATCTTCGTGTGAACTTTATTAGAAGTTTATCACAAGTATATGGTCTGAAGAGTTCAAATATTCAGACGTTTAATGATAAGGTGTTACAGCCTAGTGGCACGTCATTTACATACATTGTAGTGCATTTTTTTACACGCCAGATGCGTGCAAATGTCACTACTACGTTGACTGAGTATGGAGAACAAAACGTTTAATAACTAAATTAATTTGTAATCTATGTAATCATATCTAATCACCATGTCACTAAATTATTATTTTTTTTCCACTATGTCTTCTGTCTATAATAGTCTATATCGTCATTACCACCATTAAGGGTTTTAAAAATTTGTTACTTGTATGTACTGTACAAAGGTACCTGTACTACTATATACAGTGGCAAGGACCTTATCTTATGTGCTGACTGTATTAAGTGAACTTATTTATCAACATAAATCATCGACGTAAAGCATTTTCTCTAGTTCGATTATAAAATAAAATTTATTTGCCTAGCTATTTTCACAACATACAGTCGGAAAATTACACATATCTATGCCATCTTCATGATTCTTATTGTATTTCTATACAGCCGATTCACATCCTGTTCGTACTAGCGACCGATATCTGACACTTAAAATCGATTACTCGTCGATGCACAGGATATTTTTGGAATTTAGTTCACACATCGCCGCGATTTATGTGTGATGTTGATGATATTTACGACACGGCTGAGGTTGATGAGCTGACGCTGTCGATATAGTAGCGTTGACGCGGTTTTGTCTAAGATGAGTTTTTCAGAATTTTTATTGATTTTTAAAATATTTCATGAGCGTAATAAGAACATGACATCTTAGTTTCTTACTGTTGAACAATCAATTAAATTCATTTATTTCAATTATTTATTAGTGAGTGTTCTATGAATTTTATTAGAGTTTAATTCTTAATTTAATGTTTATTGTTTTTTTATATAATAAAAGACCATTTTTCTATTTAATGAAAATAAGAGTTCTCAAATCATCTTAAAAAATCTTACGACATGTTATTACAATATCTTTTATCGACAAAATGTATCTTTTATTGTCAGAATAATTATTTATTACAAGAAACAAATTTTTGGGATTATATTTAGAAGACAAAGAATCAAACTGAATCTGAATAGGTACATATATGCGAATTGTACATCTTAGATGAACAAAAAGCGCCACCTGTGAATGCTGTTAATTTTGAGGTCTTTTTTATGTGGCAGAAAATGTAACGACAACTAAATGGGTTATGCAGGCGTGAATGGGCAAAGAGAGAAACTCACTTCTTTATTAAGCTATCATAAAAAATTATTATATTCAATTAAAATTCTTTAAATACAACTTTCATGAATAGAAAACTACGCATTTGTAGCATATATTAATTTCAAATAAAATTAAAAATCATATTTGTTGTCTTACTTGCGCTTACTTAATAGTTTAAGTAATTTTTGTACAAAGTTTAAAAATAAGTATTAAATAAAAATATTTTTATTTATACTTTTTCAGAAAAGTACTGTGAAAGTTGTTTACAACGACCGATAATGGATATGTGCGATTCATTTCATATTTAATCATATTATATTTTCATTTGTAGAATAATCATGTAAAACATTTTTGTCTATTTTTAAATAATGTAGTAAATGCCTCATTAAGACTTAATTATATAAGATTATCAAGAAAATATAAAAATTTGTAATGACACAAAAAACTAGATTTCACACATAAAAGGATTGTGCCGGTGTCAACTTTAAGACATTGTAGAAATAACATGATCATAAACATGATGGCTTAACTAAAATATGCAAAAGTGTTATTATACTATTTTTTGATTAAAAAAACAAAATCGAGTATGTACTCACAAAATTTTAGATTAATTTTTCAACTATTAAATAATTTCACAAATAGAAATGCAAACAGATATAAGTTGTAGATGATTTTTTTTTGAATAATTTTGTTTTAAATTAATTTTAAAACATGAAATACTATTTTTCATGTTGTGATATGACCAAAATTTACCTGTGACTAAATATTTTTGTGGTTCTTAGTGTTATTTTCAATTTTTTTTGTATTATTATAAAAAGTAAATTTACATTCTTTTTGTTTTTTTTTTATTATATTATTCTACGAAATTTATCAAGATTAAAACTATCAAGGATAGTTATCAAAGCACACACCTCAAACAAGAACCAATATCATAAAGTAAACCAAAACAAAACTTGATAACGACAACATCCTCGTTCCACGAAGTCTGAAATAGAAAAATAATTTATGTGTATGTTATTCTTTATGTTTTCTATTAAATTTTTTCTAAATGATATGAAAAAACAGCCATCAAAGTACAAAATATTTTAATTATTATTATTTTTTTTAGGTAAGAACAAAAGGGAAAAGGGAAGCATAAAAGAGGTACTTTTTTATTTCTTAGCAAATAAGAGTAATTTTTCTTTTTTAATTTTTAAACACAAATAGAGATCATTTAGACAGACTTAACTCTAGTGGCTTTACCTATTGAATACGTTTATAGATCGTTAATCTCAACCGAAATTAAATATGATGGAGCTATATTATTAAGCGACATCTTAATCGATTATATCTCATATTTTTGTAAATAATGTTTTGAAATAAGTGAATTATAAATTTTTATGTTATTGGAATGTGGTCTTTCTAATGTAGACATAAATGCCTGATTTGATTTTAAAATATTATTTTATTGACTGCATTTCTCCAGAATACTTCGGGCTCTTAAAAGTTTGTTCGATACTAAGGATATTATTTTCAGCAAGAAAAATAAATTTAAACTTGTTACTTTTAAATTATATTATTCCACAATCAAGATTATACTAGTACATCAAAGCACAAACAAAAAGTTCGTTAAAAAAATGCGTATTTACTGATATATTTTAATCAATAATATTTAAAAATTTTGACAAAATAAAATTAGTAAATTATACAAAATTAATTTAAATATATTTAATTTATTTAAGATATTTCGTTTTACGAACAAAAATATTAGTTTTAATTATACGATATAAATGATTAATATTGTAATAAAAAATTTATTTTCCTTCGTTTAATTTCAATATAAAACAGATTGATAAAATGTTTTATAAGTAAAAGAGCGAACAAACAAACAATAATTTAAGCTTTATAAAATGCATGCTATATTTTTTTTAAAAAGGTAGGAAGTTAACAAAAGGCACTAAAAAAATTTTTACAGTTTGTAAATTAACATTTTTTGAATTTTCATATTTGATTACCCTTAGATAATTGATAAAATCTTTTAAAACATATTAGGTATTGTTTCTTTTTCATAGGTAATGACAATAATTAACGTCAATATTTAAAAAATATACCAAATAAAATACAACTAAATGTCAAAATCTAACAAGCGTTGTACTATCTTATACTGTCCAAAAGAACTTCAAAGATTTTACACAAAATTAAAATTAGCATGTCAAAGTCAAAGTCAAATATTTTTATTTATATTGGCTTAAAAATAGCACTTATAAATCGTCACTTTCTTGTTTTTTAGTTAGTTGACGTCAAAAATTACTTAAAGCTAAGTTTACCACCGCCTCCAAAGCGCAAGTGGAGAAGAGGCGGCGCAACAAACTCCACTGCTGCATTTTCTCCAAAGACGTCACTTTACAACATATGTCTTACAATTAAATAACTGTATTGGGACGAATATACATTGAGTATATATATAAATGTCAAATTTATAAATTAATAAAAATTAAATGTCATTGAAAAAGGTAAAAGTACACAAAGTACCTAGAGAGTAATATGACAGTCTTAGGAGGTCACTGTACCAGGCTCGGGCCACGCATTTTTGTCATTTACATAATCATCCGTCGTATAATATGCCTTCTTACAAAGTGTCTCCTTAATATAATGTTTAAATTTATTGTCAGGCATATCAAGGACAGATTTTGGTATTTTATTATAATAGCGTATACAGTTTCCCACAAATGATTTCCTAACCCTAGCCAGTCTGTGCCCTGGAACGTACAAGTTATGTTTGTTTCGCAGGGATATATCTGTGACATCACAAACTTTTTGAAAGACGAAATATTTTTCCTAACATGCATAATGTTATCAAAAATATATTGGGATGGTAAGGTTAAAATATCTATATCTTTGAAGAAATCTCTGAGTGAATCTCTTTTTCTTAATCTGTAAATAAAACGAATCGCTCTTTTTTGAAGTATAAAAATTGTTTGTATGTCGGCTGCTGCTCCCCAAAGTAATAGGCCATACGACATTAGGCTATGGAAATAACTAAAATAAACCAACCTAGCAGTTGCCACATCCGTCAGTTGTCTGATTCGTCTTACAGCATAAGCCGCGGAGCTCAGTTTTTTAGACAAATTAGAAATGTGAGCACCCCATTGTAATTTAGAATCTAATGTTATTCCTAAAAATGTGGTACTTTCAATGAACTCTAACTTATTACTATTTATATTGATATCAACATGGGCCTGCCTAACATTAGGAAGCGTAAATTTAATGCAATGGGTTTTACTTGCATTAAGCATCAGGTTATTAGCAGAAAACCAGTCTGATATGGCAGACAAAGTGCTGTTCACAGCATCCACATTTTCGCTATGGCGGTCAGTCTTAAAAATTAAAGACGTGTCATCAGCAAACAACACTATACCAGCCTGCTTCTCAACCATATAAGGCAGGTCGTTGACATAGACTAAAAAAAGGAAAGGTCCTAAAATTGAACCTTGAGGTACGCCAATCATAACTTTTGATCCTTTAGATTTTACGTTATTTAGGTCTACAGTCTGCAGCCTATCACTTAAATAAGATTTTATTAGTTCTATTGATTTAGTGTCAAAACCGTACTGAGAGAGCTTGAGCAAGAGAGTCTCATGGTCAACACAGTCAAACGCCTTAGATAAATCACAAAACGCTCCAATTGCATCCTGTGAATCTTCCCATGCATTGAAGATATGAGTAACCAAAGCCACTCCCGCATCAGTTGTGCATTTACCACTAGTAAATCCAAATTGTTGGCCGTGAAATAGATTGTGGATATTAAAGTACTGTTGCATTTGACTAAGCATAATCTTTTCAAATACTTTACTCAAGACTGGCAAAATAGATATAGGCCTATAGTTGCCAGGCTCTGATTTTTCACCTTTTTTAAACAGTGGAATTAATTTGCTAAGTTTCATTAAATTTGGAAAATGCCTTGGTCAACACATTCATTAAATATAAGCTAAGTCGACAGCTATGATATTTATTATATGGTAAATTATGCTAACAGACATACCCCAGTGATCCTCAGACTTTTTAATGTTTAGTTCTTTAAAAGTTTTAATTATATCACTAGGGTCAATATGCGAGAATTTAAATTTAGAGGTGCAAGTGGTGACATTACTTTTAAGTAGGATTCGGCATTTTGAGGGCATGAATTTATACTAGAGGTTAATTCTAAAGGTATGTTTAAAGTAATTTTCAAAAACATTTACTATTTCTTGTGTAGAAGTAATTTTTTTGTCATTATGTTTAATTTCCTTAATATTTTCTTTCAATTTAAATTTGCCTGTCTCTTTATTTATAATGCTCCAGGTTTCTTTCATCTTATTAGGAGCGTTACTGATCTTCCTTTTAATACAATTAGCCTTAGCCTGTCTGCAAGCTCTTTTAAAAGTTTTTGAATAATTTCTAACATAATCAACAAAAGTACTATCAAATCTATATTGTTTCTGGGCATACAAGTCAAATAATTTTTGTCTACTTATATATATACCTGTAGTAGCCCATTCGTTAAATTGTAATTTATTATTAAACTTACGTTGCTTCAATGTAAATGTTTTGGAAAAAGCATCAGAAACAGTACTAAATAAGTTGTTATATGGGCATTTGGATCACTACCAGTGTATGTCACCGAGCACATTTTATTTTCCAACGTATTTTTGAATTTAATAATTTTTTGAGCAGTGATTGGTCTACACATGATTTTTTCCTCACTCAAGCTAGGTGTTATATTAAATGTAACTAATTGGCCGCAATGGTCTGATGGTAATTTTCTGAAAACTGATTTATTTTGTGGGTCCTGTTCACTAAAGACATTATCAATACATGTAGCAGATGTGGCAGTGGTGCGAGTAGGCTCTAAAAATACATTATCTAGATTGTAGCTCTTGAAAAGATTTTGAAACTGGGTGCTTACAGTAGAATGAACTAATAAATCAACATTAAAGTCACCACAAACAATTAACTTTTTGTTACTATTTGAAGCTACTCTAAGAACTTCATCCATTACTGCTAAGAAATCTTTGAAAACACTACTGGGTGGACTGTATACACAGATAATGATATGGCCATCAAGCTCGGCACAGGATACCTCAACACACCGCTCAAGAGAGAGTCTTACTATGTCATGACGCTCCTTGCTGCGTAGACCATTTTTGATATATATTGCAGATCCGCCTCTACTCGTAGACCTCTCTTATAGCAGCTAACAGTATTATAATTGTTTGGACTGACCACTGTCTCCCCTCTAAAATCCAATGTTCAGAAAAAAAAATATGGTTTTTAAGCAATTAACTATTTTCAAAACAAAGGACATGCACCAATGTATCATCTCCTCCCCACACCAACACAAATACCTTGATGCCAAAGTGTTCCTAAAATGTCTATTATTTCATTAAAATACTTTTTTCATAAATCAGAGGGTTAATTAAAAAAAATACATTATGCAAAAATATTTGGGCTCCATATAAAAATGTATGGATCTACTAACAAATGAAACTGATGCCAAAGTGTTCCTAAAGTATCTACTATTTCATTAAATCCTATTTCTTTCATAAATCAGTGGGTTAATAAAAAACAACATTTTGTAAAAATATTTGGGCTCCATATAAAAATGTATGGGATAAATATTGTAAAACGTTCGATACCATGAAAACCCCATGCATTTGGGCAACGACCCCATAGTAAAAAAATATCAGCTTGCCAAGATTAGTATTCATTCTGTTGGTGTGGGACGATTCCGCCCATAGTCCAATTTTTGAATATTTACTCAGGGTTGGTTATTGTCCACCAAGAATCGTTCTCAAAACACGCTTATTAATCTATCGATAAATCAGATCGACGGTCATCACTTTACGACATTGCGGTTTGGTCGGTCCGGTGTTGTAAACGAACAGACGGCAGTAAATGTATCGATGCATCGTGATTTTTAACGATCTGTTTTATTTGCAAGTGCAGTATAAGCCAAGTGCAGTAATCTAAATTGGCTTTGCTAACTTTTGCAAAATTAATTCCATCATGAATCATAATTTAGATTTATTTACTTATGTAGAACTTAACGACTTTTTTCTAAAGTGGTTTAAGGCTAAGTCAGTAATAAAGTAACTAATTAACATATTCAAAACACTCCTAATCTAAATTGTTTGTGGATTAAAGTGAAGTGAGGGTAGTAAAGTGCCGTTTTACTGAAATAATATTCACTCGTCTTACATATTTTTAGTGATTCATTTCAAAAATATTACTCGAAGTGTTTTTTTGTATCGCCATAAGACATAAGATGTAAGGCCATAAGATCATTACTATAAACCTGGGCTGGACATAAAGGACCGTAGTAAATCCTGCTTATAGCAACAAATGGATCCGTGAATCACCAGTGTTCGTCATTCAGTGAATCAGACTGTGTGAGTGTACGCAAATTCACAATATACGCAAACTGTTGGAAAGTCTTTTCGTAGTTTTGGTGGCGCAAAGCTTATTTCGGAGCCTCATTCATAAATTGTTTTTTTTAATTCAGTTTATTTGTTTACAAATCATACTCTTGTTTAAAATTCTAATCTCACGTTATCTTACAAAGTCATTCCAGTTAATTATGACTAAATTAGACTTTAAGAAGAACTAGTAACGCGTCAACTCGTGAACGAGTGTTACTTGGGGGGATCCTGCTTCGATCCTGATTCGAATTTTATTTTTATTTTTTGTTCTTAACCAATTTATTGTGAATACTTGCCAAGTCACAAACATAACATGTTTTATTATATTATTTTATTTATTTTCTTATATTTTATTTTGTATGTATGAAGTTAACAAATAGCCCCTCTGGCATATTAGGCGACCAAGACTGTTTCATGAGTTTCTTTCGGCATTTCTTCTCAGCAGTGGTCGTTCCCGAAATGCTAGTAGTTTGTAGCTTTGAGACATAAAATATTATGATTAAATAATTAGTTATCGACGTGAAAAAGAGCCTTTTTTGAAGGCCAAGTTTCAATAAAAAATTTTGACTTTTGACTTTGACTTTAACCTAGTTTTAAGCTCCATCAGGTTACCACATAGGTATATCTTTAATTTTTTATTTCTTACGTATGTGTCTTACGCCAGAAAGGTCACAATTTAAGGCCCGTTTAGACTGTGTAAGTATATTCTTGCCTGTTGCATACAATTAAATTGGAGCAATACTTTACTCGCATGGTCTCTACCGTTTATCTTTAGCATATGCAATTATTGATGTCAATTGTTGCACTGCAATTATTGCTCTTGTACGAGCAAGAAATTTGCACCGTCTAAATGGGCCTTTATTCTTACTTCCTGGTGCACATCAGAAGGCAAATATGCTTTGATAGTAATCCGAAACTGCCGCGTTCGATTTTGAATTTATTTCCATCAGAAGCGTTGCGTAACTCCAGCAATTGACACGCTGCAAACAGCATGACGTCCCACTTCTGATACCAAAATAGCCGATGGTGGGCGCCAGCTGCCAAGATATGGGTCAACTTTTGAAGAATCAATGGGTACTGAAAGATAGGTTATTGATTGGCATGTTACGTTACGTACGATTCAGTTAAGATCGAGTACTTCTACTAAAAAAAAATATTACAAGGTACCTGTTTCGGTCGATATTTGGTTTCTATTTCGGGAAGATGTTTGATGTGATAATTCTCATACTAACTAAACAACTAGCTAACTTCCAACAATCATCATTACTGTAGCAATGAGTATATATTATTACTAGCTATATTAATGTCCTCACTACAGGAGCATTAACCTGGCCTTCCTTATGGATGGATAAAAGGGACAGGCCATGATCCACGCTGTGGGTCCAATGAAAGATTGGTGGGTTTTAACGACTGCACCAAATACAGCCGGGACCAATGGCTTAACGATGCCTTTCGCAGCAGGGAGGAGCTCGAGATGGTGTTACGGTCACCCATCCCGCAATGACCATACCACTGCTACCAAACTCTTCTATCTCTATGAACGCTGATGCATGGTAGGATGCTCTTATGTCTGTTAAGAAACTAATAAACCTATTTTAAAGAAATTAGTGAATCTTTACCACCTTACTACTCTCTGTTTGGTCTAATGGTTGACTGGTAGATAATGCACCATGGCGTTAAATCTACGATTACATACATAAATAAATGAATATTTGAGTATTGTTTCCCAACTTGTTGCAGGCGTGCGCCCCCGCTTCGTCTCGTACGTGACTGCCAAACTGAACCAACGCGACCCAGTGGGCACCTGCTTCGTGGCCAAAACCCTGGACGCCAAGGACGTGAACGAGATCTCGCCCTGTCGGACCAGTGAGTACATTCACAGATCTTACTAATGTTGTTGATTTGCATATCACAATATATACATTTATAGCCCTTATCCTTCATCACCGCCAAGTCCGCCTAAGCTCGACACTGGCAGAAATAAGCTTCAAGAAGAAGTTTGATTGCCACAAGAGAAAAAGAAATGTTGAAGATCATGTTAGTGCTAAAATGAATAATGGCAGACAAGTCGATCCTGCATACTTTGATTTTCAAAAGTACTATTGGATAAATGTTCAGCTATTGGATTTGCTCCTGGACTTCTGAAATTTTTAGCTAGTTAACTTTCAAACCGATCACAGCGAGTAAAACTTGGAATTCACGAAATAGCTTTTGGTTTCTGAACGACCTTATCCCATAATGTCCCTTCCTCAAAAAGGTCCCTTTCGACCATCCTGTTCATTTCGAATAGTATGTTTATTGTTTGTCTGAAATATAATGAAGAAATATTTACAAAAATTGGCAGCAGATTTTGGAATTTAGTTTTAAAAACAAAAAAGAAGTGATCATCTTCAAATGACTGAATAGAATGCTCTTGAATCATAACTATCAAGAAAGTTTATTTAATCTAAAATGTACTTTTGTGCCACTTCATGCCCAAGGCCCTTCTTCTTCGGCTTGAATTTCTCCATCTATTTAGAAAAAAATATTTAACAAAAATATGTATTTTCATCATCGAGATTATGTACAAATTCTTCCTAAATCATATCTTTCAACATTTTCATGCCTATAAAATATAATACATGGAAGTAAAATAAAGGTCAGATCACACTCATCCTTCATTTATCTCATTTCCTCCGGTAATGCGACCTGCGGATTTAGCGTGACTTGCGCTAAACTCATTGGTTCTCTAGGAAATATGTTATTTGAGTTAGTAACATGTAGACGTAGGTACAGAATTTCAAAGAACATTAAGTTAGGGTACGTCGTTTACTATGACAGCTGCCTTGCCAAGGCTGAAGCCAGACCAACTCATATAAAAAAGAAGAAATTTCTATAGAAATAAGTAGTACCTTTGTTTTACTATGTTTTATGTTTCCTATCTATGTATTTGTTGTGTACAAAAATAAATAAATAAATAAATAAAATGTTGAATGAGTTGCAGTGGTCAAAAAGCTAATCTTATCTATACATATAATAAAACAGTAAAAATATTTTGTCTGTACATTTAATATTTTTGACCGAAATGGATAGAGGGAGACCTAAAAAGAACAATAGAAAGCAAAAAAAATTTTTTGGAATATCTTGTCTGTCTGTCTGTCTGTCTGTCTGTCTGTCTGTCTGTCTGTCTGTCTGTATGTATGTACGCGTTTCACGCAAAAACTACTGGACGGATTTGAATGAAACTTTTTTTGTTGTATAGCTATTAAGCCTGGGCAACATATAGGCTATAATTTATTTTGAAAACTGGAACACCTGATGAAGACCCATAACGGAACAGCCAAACTATAAGTAATATGGAAATGGTGCCTTAACAAAAATCGTTCAACCTGATGAGCATTTTGTGCCGACGTATAAAAATTGAAGATCTGGAACATCTGATGAAAAGCTCCAAGAGACCAACTACACTATAACATATATGGAAATGGCGCCTTAGCAAAAATCGTTCAACCTGATGAGCATTTTCTGCTGACGTATAAAAATTGAAGATCTGGAACATGTGATGAAAAACTCCAAGAGAGATTTTTCATCTAAGCGAAACTCACGCGGGCGAAGCCGCGGGCGACAGCTAGTGTGTTAAATAAATGTGCACATAATAATTGTTGTGTGCTTTGTTTGAAGCCATCGAATTGTGGATGA
This sequence comes from Ephestia elutella, assembly GCA_018467065.1. NCBI lineage: Eukaryota > Metazoa > Arthropoda > Insecta > Lepidoptera > Pyralidae > Ephestia > Ephestia elutella. The sequence goes on along the minus strand of CM031573.1, from coordinate 2,149,341 downwards.
GGGTGAGTAAGCAACAGTAAGGTTAGCTGTCGATGTCCTAAGTACTAATGTGCACTGTGTATAGACTCACCTTTATAAATCCTTCACTTTCAATTTCGAACCTGTTTATTTTTAATAAATTTCTTTTAAAAAAATTAATAGACTTAATTTTTATTTTTTTAAAAAGTCAGTCACGTTGAAACAAACTGGCCACTTAACTTTCTTTTTTTGCGATACTTTTTTAATTTTTAACTTTGGTTTTGACACTAATAGAACTAGAACATCTTTTGTTTTATTCATAAAGTTACGTATCAGTGCAATATTTTATCAATATTTATTTTAATAATTAAATAACCTGTTAACCGTTAGTTACTTAAAGGATGTTTGTCTATTTGTATTAATGTTTGCAATTTATTTCGTGCATTTCAGGCAGTCATGGGCAGCGCAAATCAGGCGTTTGCCAGGCTGGATTTTCAGCTGCTGTTGCAAAGGTAAGACCTTTCTTATGTATTTATATTATTTACCCTATATAATATAGTCCCACTATTGGAAAAAATGTCCCCGGGCTTAAAAAAACTCTATGTCCCACCTGCACGATCTATTTTATTTTTGTAAGACAATGATTTCTTCAGCATGTTTAGGCTTAAGAATACCTCTATGGGCTCAAGATGCAACGTTTAAATATAAGTAAAATCCATTTATTCTTACCAGTCCTATCATGTAAGCAATCTTACCATGTCTTTTTATGATTTTACAACAATATAAATTAAAATAGACTTTTTAGGAAATTACTTTCGTTTTTATTAAATGTTTTACTTTAAAATGTTTAGGTTTGAACTAATATTTGATTTGTTTTAACAAAATTCAACAAAAAGTACTGTGAATATTGTTTACATGATAGGACTGGTAAGGATAAATGGAGTTTACTGTTTAAGTGCAGTTCCATATTTATATAAAAGAAAGTTTATGGAGATAGATCATTAGATAGTTTTAAGTATTTTTAGGTATCAACATGATACTTAAGCTCTCAAAACGGTAGAATCTTTATACCAACTTACCACGCAGGTGGTCCTGTTTTCAATCAAGTCCATCACGCGTCAATTAACAGCTGTGACTTACATCAAAATAACCGTCATCATTACATCGTGCGCGTGCGCTCATTAGCATTCGAAAATTGTTAAATTTCACTCGTTTTTGTATATCTGACTTCTGAAGAGTGATTAAATAAAATTAGGGTCGTTTGAGGTCTGGACCTGTCAGAATTATGAGTGTAATTTGCAGTCGGCTAAATTATTAGCTCTCGAGATATGATAAGGATACATTTTACGTTTATGATGGAAAGAATGCCGAATTAATGCGTTTGCGCACCGGACCGAGAAAAGATGGGGTTCCGTTTAAAATCAGAATCCGATTTTATTTAAATCTTAACCCTCCAGAGTCCATATGCGAAAAAAAATAGTTTAAGCGCTTAGTTGGACCATCTGAATCCTGAAAAGTTTGCAACTGAACTGTACAGTCGACCGCACCTCAAGTTACCCTGCATGATCTCTTATGCCGCGGCCGCAGAGTCGAATTTGCAATGAATTTGAGTAGGTTGATGTGCTGTTGACTGTACCGTGGGAAATATTGGAAGGTTGATAAAATACTTATTATGGATTACATTACTTATTTTGGTTTTTTTGTGCATATCAGGTGCAGTTAGTACTAAAGTACTCTCATATAGAAATTAGATATGGTGAAAAAATTCCATGGTCGTATAAAGAGACCTGGTCGCGAGTTCAAGTCCTGCTCGCATAATATATGACATTAATAATGGTGTGAAAGTTAAAATAATTATATGTAATTACTTATTTATTACTGAAAGCGGATTTCGTGTGACAGAATAAATAAACTTTCTTAGGACATTCATTAATTGTTATAATATAAACGAGACTTATTAGCACCATAGAATAGGATGTGTTTAAAGCGCGAAAGTTTAAGAAAGACTATAAATTTACTATGATTTGAATATAATCGTATCGATAAGGTTATTTGTTCTAATTTGTGGCGTAGGTAAGTTTATCTCGTAACGTAACAAGGTCCCAAAACAGGACGTAGAATGAAGAATGAATTTTGGCATGAAGAATGAAAAAAAAGTATCTGCGATTTATCTGCATTTAGTTATGCATATCTTCTCTGTTAACTTTATATTCAGCATTGAAAGATCGTGCCATGATCCAGTACAGTTCCCTGACGACTCAACCCTCACGACAGCCATCCGGAAATAAAGTCCCAAAGACGTGACGTCCAATGCAAACACTACTTACATCGAAAAACAAACTGGTCCATGTAAAACATCGTGATTTTACAATCGTGGGAATGGCATTATTCTCTGCTGAATTATCATTGAATCGCCTCGTCGCACGTGACAAGACTGCTCCCGCGCCTTATGAATTATTAAACCTTTTATTGTTCCCCGCAAAAAAGGAACAAAAATGACGGGCCATTCCTATTTTGAAAATAGTACGCTGTATCGGGAGTTATTGCAGTTTTATTGTGTATCTGTATTTGGCGGACAATTGACTTTTTTGAGTATTGAGTATTTTACGGTTAAGAGTGTTTTATTTTTAATTTGTAAATAGTTGACCTTATACTGAGGAATCTAAAATTTTATGTAGGGCTCTCTCCTGTATTTTAACTTAAACCAAGCCAAATTTCATCGTAATAAAAACTCATTAACTTAGCCATAGTTGATCGAAGTACCTAAAATAGTAGTTTTTTCTCTCTGTCATTCTACTAAAGTTGCCTCAAAACTTGTCCTAAAATTAGTGTAGTAAACTTTGTTCCAAGATGGCATAAAGGAAAGAAAAAACCTTGCCACCTATTTTTATATTTGTACCTGTAATAACGGTTAATAAAGATAATTGAATCACGACCACGCCTTAACCCCTAATCAATCGATTTAAATTCATCCGGCACCCCTGAAGGGTCGTTCTTACACTATTTGTTACCTCTATCTCTGAATGGTAATAAAGATGACAAGTAGCATTATAGTGGCGTTATAATGTCACCGATAAAAAATGGGCTGGATACGGTTTTAAGGGGACTTAAATTAATTAATATTTTAACATAACCAAATAAACTTGGTAGAGTAACTAATTTTATTTTATTTTCCAACCGACTTTAAAAAAGGAGGAGGTTATATTTTTCGATGTATGTATGTTTTTTTTTTATGTATGTTCGCCGATTTCTCCGCCTATGATGGACTGATTTCCGAAATTGTTTTTTTTATTCGTAATGGTATATTTCCCAAGTTGGTCCCATTTTAACCACGTTTAGAATTTGTTCGGTAATTTTAAAGATACCTAACAAAATATAAAAATACCAACATTGCATTATAGAGCAAAAGTCCACGACAGCATGCCCTTCCTTGTTTTATTAAAACTCCGGGATTTTCTGTGTATGTTCCCAACATAGAAATAGCTATTAGCAACTATAAAAGTTGGATCATGATTACTTGAGCAGATTATTTGTAGCAATAACATTTAAAGTGGTAACTTAATTTTCCTCAAAGTAAAGTTTTCTTAAAAGATTTTATTCCTATATGAAATCACGCCATCCATTACTAGACAATTGGTGCGAATACATTAAACACCTGCTAGACATTGTAACTTTACTAAATTAAGTTATATTTGTTTTATTGTAAAAAGCTGAATTTAATATTACTTTGGGAGGCCCCAAGAGTGTTTTATACCTATAAAAATCATCCTTGCTATCCATATTACCTGCATAAGCAACTAAGATCCAAACTTCATACCTAGTTGCTTATATTTTTTATCCGTATATACCACGCAGAGAAACATTCAGTATTTTTAAAATAAGGAAGGTTTGGTCGTCACGGGCTCTCGGTCTATTGTGTGCCCAAAAAAAAATAATGAACAATTTGACATGTATTTTCCCGACATTTCAAATCAAACTGACATTAAAAGTTTCGAATTCTTAATTCTTTATTTTCGGCCAGCAGTGAAAAAAAGTTTTTATTATTAAAGAAAATAGGTGTAGAAGCACTAAAAATGATAAAATAAAACTTTTTTCCAAAAAAAATGAACCGACTGCCATCATAAAACTTAAAATCATGAAATAACAATAAAGAAAAATGTATTAGCATGCTACCTACTGAATGAGGTGAAGTCGGTGCCAAATTGAATATTAAATAATCTAAATTAACATTAGAATCATGTATATATTATATAAAATGCCTAGCTAAAACATTACATATACACCCTTACTCCTGCACTTGGCACAAACTTCACCTCATTCAGTAGGTAGCATGCTAATACATTTTTCTTTATTATTATTTCATGATTTTAAGTTTTATGATGGAGATCGGACCATTTTTTTTGGAAAAAAAGTTTTATATCATGAGCACTAATAGTTTAAAATCTAATATCATACTTGCTTTTTATGCACATGCTACATTTTATGCCAAAACTTCCGCTAAATAAGTTTGTGGCCCCTAGCTAGGTATTAGGGCCACCCGCCAGCCACCACCTATATTTTTAGGGAAATAAAAAAAATATTATTTATTCACAACTTACAGCTATCATGACATTACAGGTGAACCTAATGCGATAGATTATTATTCATTTTATTTAAATAATGATGTGTGATTAACTGGCAGACGTCAACCTTATTATTACGATTCCTAAACAAGTCTATATTTAAAAAAGAGTCCGAGTAGCATGTCTGTTTATCGGTTTTGAGTTTTGACGTTCTTTAACAAACAAGACAAATTTATTATATTTTTCTGCGAGATGAGTCCCACCCGACGATATCTAATGTTTACAAAGTACAATTCGCAATTCCACAACATCACACAGTGTGCCAAAACAAAACTGCTTATTATTCCTAGCACACACCATTCTCGTATTACTTACAGGCACAGCATCCTTTGTCAGCCGGGTTAACTTCTCTATTCGCAGAACGATGCTATCAGGAGCTGAGCCAGATTACTGATAACCTTCCTTGTAACTGTCCTTAGCATTAAAAAAAATAAGGTTCGTAAAATATGGTGATAAAAAAGTTTATACGTATATCAACTATGCAAGTCTAATATAATAACTTAATTGACTCTGTGGTATATATATAACTTTGTTGAGACGCAGTTCTGCGCTCGTTTTTTTTTAAATTAGGGTTCGAACGTCCATTTCCCCCGAACGGCCATATCCCTTGAATGGCCATTTCGTTCGAACGACCATATACTTAAAAGGCTACATAACTTGAAAAGCTTAACTTACCTTCGTGTTAAATGTACCCACAATACAAGCATAGTGCTTGGGTACAGTAGGCCGTTTAGTATTTAAATACCTATTTAATCTTTAATTTGTTAATGTGGAAACTGGCAGTTTCAATTCCAAAATCATTTTACAGCAAATACTCGATAGATTTTTATTTAGCGATATTGATTATGTATGTAAGCCTGCAATTCTCCTTTCACACAAGAAACAAGCAAAAATCTTTCCCATTCACACCTCCAGTCCATCATTTCGATACAGATCTGACGCAGCAAATTCCTCGCCTTATATGTATTAGAACTGGCACAGACATCGATCGTATCTCGATCATTAACAATCCCACAAAGAGCTCTGCTTGGCACATGACAGTGATTCCAACGGACTTTTTGCCTTTATGCCATGGTCAAAACGTTCAGTTTCAGCCCCGTGGTGACCAAGACAGGCTAGGCATTCGACTTGCTCCCAAAAAGCACAGGTTCGAATCTCAGGCGTGGTACCATGTGGTGGTACCTGTCTGTTGATCAATTTGATTTAATCAACCCTGCTTCCTACGAAGGAAATCTTCGTGGGAAACCTAAACTATAATAGCTGTCCAATCATTAGTATGTATTACGGCTGCGGCAAAATAACAGTCATCAAGTCATGTTATGTTTAGGTGATTAACAAAAAATCTGACACCTTCGGTCACAAAAGAAAGTCCCATTTAGCCCTATCCGGGTGAACTGGTCCTTTTGGCCGGACAGTTGGCCATGCGCTATCTCGGTCAACACAACCCTGCCATCAAACCCATCGCATCACAAGTTAGGTGCGATGTCGACGCAATTCATTGCTATTCAGTCGCACATAGGTTTACTATCTGCTCTAGATCTAGACCTATATTGTCGCTTCGTCTTTCTACAGATCAGAATTTATGATGAAATCAAATTATATATCATTCAATTCTCTATTCATTCGAAGTTCCTGCATTGGTTTTATATTGTTGCTTCGCCTTTTAACATTTATTTTATTCTTAAAGTAAACTATAAATGATTAAATTCGTTGGAAAACTTGATATCAATTATTTCTTTTCAAATAAGTACTCATTACATACTCATTTATTGTTTTATTACACGACTGACCAAAAAAGAAGTGTAATGTTTTCAGGGTTCATGTATGTATGTAAGTTTCTTTATTCCACCATAAGTCCTGAACGGCTTAACACATTTTGATGTGAGAGGTATTTTTAGATTCCTTGCATTAGCCCGAATGACATAGGCTATGTGAGTTGTGATGATGTGATGTCAGTCGTGTTTTTTATTTTTTAATAATAAGCTTGTTTTATGAGTATTGAAACGTTACTTGTTAATGTCTGTGTTCAGTTCATTCGAACGTCTTCAGATAACCAATAAGAATGTTTTATGGTTGTATTATAAAACCAAATGATTTCTTTATTGGTTACTAAAACATATTCAGTTGTAAACGGTTCTTTTTCTTTTGTGACATTCATGTCCGCGCCGGTTCCCAAATTCCACATTGTCCTGGCGTATGTAAAGCAAAATTCTTTGACATTGTGCTACATTGTCTTACAAACATGGTCGCTGCCGTAAGCGGCCGCCATTTGCAGACAATGGTGGCGGGAAAGCGCAAGCGCGTGTCCAAATTGACGAAGATATAGAAGGTATCTTTCTGATTACGGTACTTTAGTAGACGTAACAAAGTAAATAAGTAAAAGAAAAAAAAACCCGGCCAAGTCAAAGTCAAATTCGCGCACCGAGGGTTCCGTACACGCAAAGCATCTCACATTATAGCTCTAACTTAAAGACTAACTTTTCAAAAAGAAACTTAACTTTGCAGTTTGATCCCTAAGACTCATCTGAATCCAGGGCAAAAATAAGTTTGTAACACTTTATTTTAGACTTCCAACAACATATTTACAATTTTCAGGTTTATTCCTGTATTAGTACTGTTAGACCTTGCTTTTTGCCTAATTTCATAATTTTAAGTCAACGGGAAGTACCCCATGGGTTTTGATTGCTGCCTGAAATCGCAAAAAAATAATCATCCGAGTATATAAATATTCGATATTAATTTCAACATGATATCTATAAGCGTTCCTGAGAAAAATAAGTTTGACAGACAGACAGACAGACGGACAACAAAGTGATCTTATAAATGTTCCGTTTTTACCTTAGGTACGGAACCCTAAAAATGTACAATAGGCGGCCTTATCGCTATTATTCTGGATAGAAAAATAGATAGCTAGATATATTAAAGTTTATTATAGTGCTACAGACATACAAAATAAATGAAAAAACACAAAACGAAATAAAGTAGAGATTCATATAGCGATGATGACACGCTTGGCATTCAGGATTATTCTTGACAGCTGTAGTATTATCTGACAAAAAGGTACCTATGATAAATCTCAAAATATGGAAAACTTAACAATTTACCTAGTAGCTGTAATATCTACTTTGAATTTGCTTCATTTACGTCATAACCCTGATTCGTCAGAATCTCGATCTTTGCTTATATCATTACCAGCCCATTTCATTAAGTTTCCATTCTACACCCTCGTTATTATCTGACATGGCGACGCGCATTTGTCGTGCTATTTTAGGACGATTGCTTTTTCATTTCTCGATATATATCTATTGAGTTGACAGTGACAGCCGCTGGATTGCCCATGTTGCTATACTTGGCACATCGTACTGCGTATGGGCATAGAAGGGGGTTTGTTTTTCCCTTAGATTTTCTCTTACATTGTGATATATTTGATATGGTGTAGTGGTGTAGGATTGTAGATACATTTAAAAGCTTCTACGGTTTCGAAACAAAAAGCAAACGACATGAAATCACACTAAAATAGCTTAGGTATTGTATCAACGAAACTTTAGAAAAGTCAAAATATGTATGTTTGCAATTTTCATTAAAATTCTAAGTTCTAAGTTAAGCGGTTTAAATTCAAAGTAGGTATTTGATGTAATCCAAAAAAATGAGATGGCACAATGAAGTATCATACGGTCAATGGCACATCAACCTACCCAAATTAATTGCAAAAAAGCCTCTTATTGTCGCGGCATAGAGATCCCTGCAGTGGTTGATATGCAGCTGACTGTTCCTCAGCGAATAGATTAGGCACAGTTTATCTCAGTCAACAGGGACGAGATAACCTAATTTGGAGATAACACAATAGTTGTCAAACCTGCGATTACAAAAGGAGTTCGCCTGATAACCAGGAATTTGAAGTACCTAATTATGTTGTTAGTTAACTACCTAGTTTAGTTAATAACCTAACTGGCTATTTCATTTCGTTTTGACAAAATCATAATCTCTATTCGTAAATGACCAAGACCATGATATAGGGTACTATGAACATAATACATACATACATACATAGAACCACGTCTTTATCCCTTACGGGGTAGACAGAGCCAAGAGTCGTGGGACTCGAAGGCCACGCTTAACAATAATACAATGAACATAATACAATACATACATACATAGAACCACGTCTTTATCCCTTACGGGGTAGACAGAGCCAAGAGTCGTGGGACTCGAAGGCCACGCTTAACAATAATACAATGAACATAATACGTACCTGATGATAGGTGTGTAGTAATTAAATAAGTGTTGTAAGCCAAATAGACAATGGACTTTACTGCAAAATATACACGATTGGCGAAAATTTTAAGTAGAAAATTACAAGCGAAAATTCTTAGATAAAAATCTACTTATATATTCTCATGTTCAAGAATTGAAAAGATCCAATTCAAGTGAAGTGGTTACAATGAAAATCTTAGAAAGTAACCCTTAACTTTCACTAAACACTCCACATTACAATTACAGCCGTGGGCAATAGCTAAATTAGCGAATATGCCAAAGGATATATTCATTTATTCCTTACAAATAGCAATGTAACTCTCATTTATTATTTAAATTACGGAGCCTGGAATGAAAATGTAGAAACACTTTCGTCTCTCAAGTATTAGTATACTTGAGAGTACTGACAACTATAGAGCCTGATTGGAAACCCGAAGAACACAGTGTGATCAAACATAATAGAGTATATTTAGAATTATAAATTTGGTATCTTGCTGGATAATTTCGGCGGTGTAAATGTACAGAATTTTCCAACTGACAATGTTGCCATAGAAATTATTTTGGCAAATTCTACTATTTGCAATGGTAGGAAATTTCAGAAAAAAGCCCATATCAAACCAAAAAAAAAACGTATTACTTAATGCGTAAGGTTTCTCCAGTCATGTAATAAACCTCTCTCAACCTATATAGCCGTCGTCTCATCCATATTCATACCCCAGTCGCAGGCGCAGGTGTAGGCAAATCGAATGTGAATTTAAGCGCTTCCAATATATGCCGCCCTTGAATATTCAATTATTCTCAGTTGCTATTGCTGTGCCTTTTATTTCGCCTTATGGCTCATCGGGTATAAACTTAAATGGTTATAAATAGGGAATTTAGTGTCTATTAACGTTGAAATCTATTTTACTGGTTTGTAGGAATTAAAAATATACTTTATCATCCTAGGTCTTGTAGGTAGTTCAGCTGCTGCATTTGCGATTATGTCGAACTACATAAAAAGTATTGTATGCTAAATTTAACAATAATAACTGTATTCCTTAGTTTCCAGACTTAAACTAACAAACAATCATACAGGTAACATAGCTGGGAAACTTCAATAGAACATCCTATTCTTGAAGTCGGTTAAAAATATAATTTAATGCTCAAATAACAGCGAACACTTAATTAATTTGACAGTGTACTTTATATTTCGCACTTCCGCAAAAACGTCAAAGTTGCTAAAACATATATTCTGAGAAGTGCTTGTCCTTTAGCTGCATTTCTTCCTCCATCTTCTTGAATACACACTTAAATATCTCCTCCTATTGGATATGTTTATAGGCAATATAAACACCGCTAACTCTTGACCATAGACACTGAGCTATAATAAATATGCACATAGGGTGCACGCATGTCAGGCCTTATACAGCTGTACAAGCACTGTGCTTTGACCAAAGAGTTAGTACAGCAGTATTAAAGTGTCGTGAACGGCGAATAGATTTAATGCAAAAATATATTTGTGTACATATATATTTTAATTTTTTTAGAGCAAATAAAGTTTTTGGGGATATTTAGTAGTGTGATGAGATGAAGTAAAGGCCGGCTGAGTATGTAGTGTACAATGCTTGCTTTATTTGTCGTGTTCACAACTTTGTTACACTGACCAATTTAACTTATGTAATTTACTTAATCCCATATACGGATACATATGTGTATGTTCATAATCAGGATCTTTTATTTAACCGTAGGCCAAGATAATAAAATAGCCTTGGAAAATTGCCAGGCAAAATGTACCCAAACGCGGGAGATGATTCTTATCTGCTGTCACCGCGACAGCAACTGTCACGTCCACAGACAAGACAAGATATTAGTGTTGCCACACCACCCCCACGGAGAAAGGAAGGTCATAGGTCGAAGGGCCGCGCAAAACGAACCTTACGGCCAGCGCGAGTAGTGTATGGAGTATTCGCACTGTCGGGTTTTGTTGGAGGGACCTGAGGTGATGATGAACTAGAGGATGGGACTTTATGAACATTTTGTGAGCTTGTTATTGGTAAATCTATTTTGGGTGCATGTGAGTTTGTGATGATGTGTGGATCCGATTCTGTGTAAGCCGGCTTAACTCGATCAACGCTGATCGTTGAATTTCGGCCCCTGATGTCAACGGTTATGGTCTTGCCATCACTAGCACGCCCAATTATCTTATACGGTCCTGTGTAAGGAGGTTGTAAGGCTCGCCGTACAGAATCGTCCCGAATGAAAACGTGAGTTGCCGAGTTGAGGTCCCGAAAAATGAATTGAGCAGGACTGGCGTGGCGAGAGGCTGGAGTTGGTCGTAAACCTGACATCTTACGTCGAAGTTGCACCACAAAATCTGTTGGATCGCCAATTAGTGAATTTGCGTTCCTGGGTGGTGTTAAAATTCCCCAGGAAGTCGTAATGGTTCACCATACAACATTTCTGCGGCTGTTGATTTCAAGTCCTCCTTGTAAGCGGCACGCATACCAAGGAGGACAAGTGGAAGTGATCGAATCCATGATTCGTTTTTATGGCACATCACAGCAGCCTTTAACTGGCGATGTACACGCTCTATCATACCGTTTGCAGAAGGGTGATAAGGGGTTGTTCTGACGCGTTTAATGGCAAAAGTGTCCATGAGCCGACGAAACAGGTCAGACTCAAATTGCGTACCCTGATCAGTGGTAACGATATCGGGTATCCCGTAGCGAGCAATCCATTCTCTTGTGAACGATTCTGCAACTTCTTCAGCAGATATTGAGCGCAATGGCCACGCTTCTGGCCACCGAGTGACACGGTCTATAGCAGTTAAGCAGTAGCGGTAATCGTTACAAATTGGTAGTGGACCAATTATGTCTATATGGACGTGCAAGAAACGTGCCGATGGAACTTCGAAATCCCCAAGAGGCGATATGTTGTGTCTAGTAACTTTGCTGCTTTGACATGCTAGACATGAACGGGCCCAATTACGTATATCTTTTTGCATAGAAGGCCATACGAATCTATCCGTTACTAATCGGCACGTAGCTCGCACGCCCGGATGACTGAGATTGTGTAATTTATCGAAAAATTGGCGCCTGAAAGGTTGTGTAAGGTATGGGCGAGGAGTTCCGGTTGATATATCGCAAATTAGAGTTGTCGTGGTACCAGGTATAGTAACTTCATGAAGTTGTAATGTAGTACCTTGGGAAAGAAGGTTTTGTAACTCCTCGTCAGTGTCCTGGGATAACCGCAAATCCGAATAATCGTCCGATAATGAAATGGTTTCGATTCCGCGAGACATAGTGTCAGCAACTACGTTTTCCGCCCCTTGATATAAACTACATCCGTAGTGAATTGGGATATAAATGTTAGTTGGTTGAGTTGGGTAGGTGGTAATTTTTCTCGCCGCTGACTAAAAGCGTATAACAAGGGTTTGTGATCCGTATATATAGTGGCATGTTGTGCTTCTAGTATATGACGGAAATGTTGCACTGCTTCATATACTGCTAGTAGTTCCCGGTAATATGCAGGCCAGGACGATTGCTGGGTTGTTAGCTTTTTGCTAAAAAATGCCAACGGTTGCCATGACTTGTCGCACATCTGCTGAAGGCATGCACCAACTTGTTTGCTGGAGGCGTCCGTGAACAACCCTAGGGGAGCACCGGGTACTGGATGAGCTAGCAAAGTTGCTTGAGCCAGGCTCTTTTTGCAGGAATGGAAGACTTCTTCCAGATCTGGTGTCCAAGGCATTGGCTTGGAGCCTTTAAGTTGTGAGGCTGATAATGCCTCAATGAGTGGTGCTTGAGTCTCAGCGGCTTTTGGTATAAACCGCCGGTAGTAATTTATCATTCCAAGAAATCTACGGACGCCTTGTGCAGTTTTTGGAAGTGGGAATTCTTGGAGTGCATTAATTTTATCTCTTGGTGGGAGGTACCCATTTTAGAAACTTTGTTTCCTAAGAAGATAACCTCGCTTGCTCCTAGAACGCATTTTGCCGGGTTGACGACTACTCCGTATGCTTGTAGCCGTTCAAAAGCAGACGAAGGTGCTCTAGGTGTTGTTCCGGGTTGCGCGAAAAACCAATATGTCATCCACATAAGTAAAACAGAAATCCAGTCCAAATGTCACCCTCGTCCATAAACCTTTGAAAAGTTTGCCCTGCGTTACGTAATCCGAACGTCATATAGGGGAACTCAAACAGGCCAAAAGGGGTTATAATGGCCGTTTTGCAAATGTCATTTTCGTTAATAGGAATCTGTTGATACGCTTTTACCAGATCTAAGGTACTGAATATGGTTGCACCAGCTATATTGTGGCTGAAGTCCCCTATATGACGAACAGGATAACGATCCGGAACGGTGCGAGCATTAAGTAGGCGGTAAATTCTCCGCAGGGGCGCCATGTTGAGTCTTTCTTTTCGGCCACAAATGCAATGGCGAGGACCACGCACTTTTCGACGGTCTGGCAGTCCCACATCGGACCATGTCCTCGAATTCCTTTTTGGCCACGATTAGTTTTTGAGTGTCCAAGGCGGCGTGCGCGACATGAAACAGGGAGGCTCCCTCGGTGGTTTTTATGAAATGTTCGGTATTATGTTTGATGTCTCTAAGAGGCTCCAGGTGGTCGCGTGATTGATGGGAATCACGTCGGGGTCACCAGTTTGGGGATATTTAGTAGTGTGATGAGATGAAGTAAAGGCCGGCTGAGTATGTAGGTACAATGCTGCTTTATTTGTCGTGTTCACAACTTTGTTACACTGACCACTTAACTTATGTAATTTACTTAATCCCATATACGGATACATATGTGTATGTTCATAATCAGGATCTTTTATTTAACCGTAGGCCAAGATAATAAAATAGCCTTGGAAAAATTGCCAGGCAGGAAATGTACCCAAACGTAAGTGGGAGATGATTCTTATCTGCTGTCACCGCGACAGCAACTGTCACGTCCACAGACAAGACAAGATATTAGTAAGTTGCCACAAGGTTAATCAGTACATAGCGTTTAGCTAAAAGTAGTATTTAGCTTATGAAATAAAAATTATTTTATACTAGCTGTCGCCCGCGGCTTCGCCCGCGTGAGTTTCGCTTAGAAGAAAAATCTCTCTTGGAGCTTTTCATCAGATGTTCCAGATCTTCAATTTTTATACGTCATCAGAAAATGCTCATCAGGTTGAACGACTTTTAATAAGGCGCCATTTCCATATATGTTATAGTTTAGCTGTTCTGTTGAGGTTCTTCATCAGGTGTTCCAGTTTTCAAAATAAATTATAGCCTATATGTTGCCCAGGCTTAATAGCTATACAACAAAAAAAGTTTCATTCAAATCCGTCCAGTAGTTTTTTCGTGAAACGCGTACATACATATAGACAGACAGACAGACAAGAAATTCCAAAAAAAAATTTTTTGCTTTTTTTTTAATTGTCCCTCTATCCATTTCAGTCAAAAATACTAAATGTATAGACAAAATATTTTTACTGTTTTATTATATGTAATAGATCTAAATAAATAGCACTTTTAAATCGTCATATTCTTGTTTTTTTAGTTAATTGACGTCATAAAATGACTTAAAGCTAAGGTTACCACAACCGCCTCTAAAGCGCAAGTGGAGAAGAGGTGGCGCAACAAACTCCACACTGCAGCATTTTCTTCAAAGACGTCACTTTACAACACATGTCTTAAAATTAAAAACCATCACACCGTTTATAAATAACAATAGTCCATTTCCTCGAGCCAAAATGCTTCATCTGCCGTTTTGCATACATGTAGTATTATTACGAATGAATGATTTTGCATTGCATATTCATTGCACATCGGCGCCTGACACCCTGTCGTCAGTGGTTTACATGCTAATGAGGAATATTCATTGCCAGTGTAAGTACTCATCGGAAGTGGTGAATTGATTCTTTACTAAACTACGACGCTGTTATAAGGAACTTAACCATAAAAGCTATAATAGAGTGCTTACTAGGAAGTGTGTGAGTATGTTTATTACTTAATTACGCAAAGTCTAATAGATGGATTCCATGATCCTGTAGGATATAACCGAGAATAGCACACGTATAGGGTAATTATTCTATCATATCCTAAAATTCTCCTGGGAGCGGAGCATTAGGGTGCAGCTAACATGCACTAGCATCAAATAAATAAATAGGGACAAACCATAAACATGTAGGCGAACGGTTTGTGAGCTAGATAGACAAAACTTAGATAGAAACTCAACACTTATTATTGCACGCATTTACAGAGAAGAAATACATTATTTATCCTACAGTGCTTAAGTGCTTAATTAAATTTGATGTTACCTATTCATTTTCAGTTTTCTATTCTGTTATTACTTACGCTTTATCTTTTATATTAAGTGTCTTTTAATAATGTTAATTATGTTTAATTAAGCTCCATTGATGGGAAGACGCCAACTCCACGACGCAGGTTCTCCTAGTGTGGATTTTGGTGAAGTCACCATAGGTTTTGTTTGTTTAGATAAATCAAGATGTACTTGTATTTAAGTAACAAAAACATTGTTAATTATGAGCGCAAAGGCGGGCTTATCGCATAATGCAATTTATTTACTATCCAGCCAACCTTTGAGCTAGCCGCAATGTAAGTTCAAGTTAAATTAAGTAAATGGGAGTTTACCTTTATCTTTACCATCACTTT